>OY728161.1:1076394552-1077644552 GCA_963277665.1 Viscum album
TTATAAGGAAAATATATATTTTTGGGTTTCTATAGTATCTCCTCAATATTAAAAGACATGTAATCTAATTATGTATGAATTAGAGGAATGTTATTTAATAGGGGATAACTCGTCACTAATGTGTGTTGATTTTTTTAAAGAAAAAAATATTGATCCAATTTTCATTTTACTCATTCCATCTTTGAAAATCATTGATATAAAGTCATAAAATCCACCTCAAAGACTCATGCATTAAGGGTACATTGGAAGAATAATCGCATGGTTTATACTGAAATGATATGTCATATTATGATATTGATCCTATTATTTAATTCAAGGGTTTACATTGAAAAAATATATTTTTTCCTACGATTACAGTATCTATATTTTTTGAAATGAATACATTTGATACTTGTTTAGTGATTGATATTGTGAGGCCATCTAATATCCCATCCTATTAATAACTAGGATGAAAACACTAATAGTTGTATGGGATATCCTATTGTCTCCAAAAACATCTCTTACAACCAATGTCAACGATATGACATATTTGATTAATCATTTGGATATCAATAAAGAAGATTTCATTCTAGTTCTAGAAACTATATAGGATATTATTGGATATTTAGTGATAAAAATACAATTTTATGATTTAAAATGATATATATAGATATCTAGTAGGAGTTAACCCATCCATGTTTATCATTAAATGAATTAATTATATTTTTTATAATCCTAATCATTATTCTAATGCATATTGATCACTGTCCTTGAATATGAATTCATAGAAAAATAAAATCATAAACGATTTGATTTTAAGTGTTAAAGACTACCTTGAATCATTAGTAGTGTTTTATTGGGATATTTTCAGTAATATCAAAAAAGTGTTCCTTTCCTACTAATTTTTATACTAAATCATTCATATCATCTAAATATTTCATTTAATGAATTTGTTTCCTAAATAATTATAGTAGACTCACTCAACAATAAGGATTAATGTATCATTTTATTTAAGAATATAACTCATTACTAATTAAAATACATTTTATTTTACTCAAAAAAAATATCAAGGCTATTCTCTATGATTTTATAGAGTGGCCTATCTCTGGAAACTATAAAGGGTGAGTAAAAAATCAAGGAGACAGTGGAGGAGGATGTTTATGATCCAATATTTTATTGGGAATATTAGTAATTTTCTACATCAATTTATTATTAATTTACTATATGACATATGTTTCTATCATTGGTTGGAATCATAGCACCCTTGATGAATATAGAACAAAAAAAGATATTTTCTTGGGTATCATGTATTTCAAAGCTATCAAGTGAAGTCCTAGTTACACCAACGGTTGTTCATATACCATATTCATTGGGACAGACAATCAAACTGTCACCTTCTTTGAGTGAGTTAGTATCAACATATATTCTAAATTATGCAGTATGCATAGACTTGATCATGGAGGTAGTCATGTTCTACTAGGAGATACAGTGAATTTGTGTGGTGGAATAATCATAATTTGATCCCTTAAATATCTAAGTTAATTTAGTGGTCAGTTACACCACCATAAGAATATAATGACCATATTGGTATATGACTAATTTGATAACCACGCAATCCATTCAATTGTGAAGGAAAAAATGGAAAAAATGTATTGTAGTCATTAAATATTACATCAGTAAAATAAAAATCTTTTTCATGGTACATTAGAATCTGGTACTCGATGAGAAATATTTCATTGTTATAGTATCAATTAAACACTATTATTTATTAAATGAATGGATATAATAATGCGCGGCTTCGGCCGCGCCTCCGGGTAGGGTTCCTCGGGCGTCGACTTCGGCTGGGCTTGCGGCGCTTCCTCCGTGCGGCGGCGCCTTCTCCGTGGCGGCGGCGCCTTCTCCGTTGCGGCGGCGCCTTCGGCCGACTCTTCAGGTGCGACTCTTACGCGGCGGCGAGGAGTCACGTTGGCGACGCTCGGTTTCTTTCGTGGCGGCGAGGTCAGATCTGGTCTTCGAACGGCGTTGCAGTTGCTTCATGCGGCATTCTGATCCTTGCGGCTTGCGAGGAGTCAAGGCGAGGCTCGGTTCTGCGGCGGAAGCGTCAGATCTGGTACTTCTTCAGCGACGGGGGGTTTCTTATTCGCGATGTCAAGGATGAAGATGACGTCCGAGCCATCTCTGGACAATCCCGAGCAGATCTGTTTGAAATTCCTAAGATCAGATCCGGTGGTGCGGCTTTTTCGGCTTTGAATCGTGGAATCCTTATCGGCGCCGTGACGACAGGCGATGATTTTTCATTCTGGTTCGGTTTATTCCTGATGGACTTGAGTTTCAGCTTCAGGGGCAGTTGCGGCGAGGGTTTCGATTTTGGGTGCTGGGATGGTCTTGTTTTTGCAGTTGCGGCGTTACAGATGTCTGTTGATGATCGAATGAAGTTTGCTTCCTGTGATTCGAAGTTCGTGGTTGGTTCTTGGAATTTCTGTTGGTGGTTTTGAGGTCTGAAAGCTGTTTGCAGGCGTGTTTCTTACTGTTTGAAGTGCTAGTTTGACGGTGGTTTTTTATTGGGTTGATGGTCTCGTTCTGGAGGTCCTGTTCACTTTTAGCCTGCTTTGGCTTCGAGGTTCAATGCGGAGTTTTTTTTTAATACATTTTTTCAAAAAAAAAAATTTGAAAATACATCTAGGTTAGCATAAATATTTTTGTAATTATTTTTTTTATTTTTTTGTTTTGTTTTGTTATATATATATATATATATATAAAATAAAACTTTTCAGCAGAATTTTTCTGCTATTTAATATCTAGCGGTTCTGCTATTACATCAGTCTGGATTCTGACTGATACCATCACCAATGACTCTCTTTTATAAGGGAGTTTGTCCTGAAAACAATACTGCATTTCCGATATGAGATTCTGATTCTCCTTTTTCTGCACAGTATATTCTGCGTTTCCGATGTGTGATTATGTTTCAATTATGCGACTTTGAAAGACTATAAAACATAAACTATAAGACCAATATAAATGAAATTTTAAACACTGATTAAACATATAAGAAATAGTTGAAAACAAAAATAATTTCATAAAAAATGTTGATACAGATTAATTTATAAGCTTTTAAAACCACATACTTGAAACTTAAACATATTTCAAGTACGTGACTTTGAAAGCTTATAAAAGATAAATTATAAGACCTATACAAATGAAACTTTAAATATTGATTAAACATATAAGATATAGTTGAAAACAAAAATAATTTCATAAAAAATGTTGACCAAAAACAATTTATAAGCTTTCAAAACCATCACACATGAAACTTAAAAATGTTTCAAGTTCCCGACTTTGAAAGACTATAAAACATAAACTATAAGACCAATATAAATAAAACATTAAACATTGATTAAACATATAAGAAATAGTTGAAAACAACAAAACTTCCTAAAAAATGTCCATAAAAATTAATTTATAATCTTTTCAAAATCGTCTACTTGAAACTTAAAAATGTTTCAAGTACGCGAATTTGAAAGACTATAAAACATAAACTATAAGACCAATATAAATGAAATTTTAAACATTGATTAAATATATAAGAAATAGTTGAAAACAAAAAGAATTTAATAAAAAATGTTGATAAAAAATAATTTATAAGCTTTCAAAACCGTCTATTTGAAACTTAAAAATGTTTCCAATGCGTGACTTTGAAAGACTATAATTATATTATTAACTAACTAATTAATTATTATATAATTAATAGTTATATTAATAATTAACTAAATAATTATTATATAAGTAATAATTATCGAGTAATAATTAATAATTAACAATTAATAATTAATAATTTAATGAATAATTATAATTACTATTTATATTACTAATTAACTAATTTATAATTAATAATTACTTATTAATAATTAATAATTACTAATTAATAATTATAATGAATATTTATATTACTAATTAATAATTAATAATTAATAATTAATAATTACTAATTAATTACTTATAATTATTAATTATATTACTAACTAACTAATTAATAATTAATAATTAATAATTACTAATTAATTACTTATAATTATTAATTATATTACTAATTAACAAAATAATTATTATATATGTAATAATTATATTACTAATTAATTATTATATAATTAATAATAATATTACTAATTAACTAATTAATTATGACATATTTAGTTATTAGTAATTATATTTAATTATTATATTACTAATTAACTAATTAACTTTTATATAATTAATAATTATATTACTTATTAACTAATTAATTATTATATAATTAATAGTTATATTAATAATTAACTAAATAATTATTGTATAAGTAATAATTAATAAGTAAAAATTAATAATTAATAAGTAATAATTAATAATTATAATTGATGAAAAATATTTTATAATAATTATATTACTAATTAACTATTATATAATTAATAATTATATTACTAATTAACTAATTAATTATTAATCATTCCTTTTATGTTTAATCAATGTTTAAAGTTTCATTTATGTTGGTCTTATAGTTTATGTTTTATAGTCTTTCAAATTCGCGTACTTGAAACATTTTTAAGTTTCAAGTAGACGGTTTTGAAAAAATATAAATTAATTTTTATGGACATTTTTTAGGAAGTTTTTGTTGTTTTCAACTATTTCTTATATGTTTAATCAATGTTTAATGTTTCATTTCTATTGGTCTTATAGTTTATGTTTTATAGTCTTTCAAAGTCGGGAACTTGAAACATTTTTAAGTTTCATGTTGATGGTTTTGAAAGCTTATAAATTGTTTTTGGTCAACATTTTTTATGAAATTATTTTTGTTTTCAACTATTTCTTATATGTTTAATCAATGTTTAAAGTTTCATTTGTATTGGTCTTATAGTTTATCTTTTATAAGCTTTTAAAGTCACGTACTTGAAATATGTTTAAGTTTCAAGTATGTGGTTTTGAAAGCTTATAAATTAATCTGTATCAACATTTTTTATGAAATTATTTTTGTTTTCAACTATTTCTTATATGTTTAATCAGTGTTTAAAGTTTCATTTATATTGGTCTTATAGTTTATGTTTTATAGTCTTTCAAAGTTGCGTAATTGAAACAGAATCACACATCGGAAACGCAGAATGTACTGTGCAGGAAAAGGAGAACCAGAATCCCACATCGGAAATGCAATATTGTTTTCAGGACAAACCCCCTTATAAAAGGGAGTCCTGGGTGATGGTATCAGTCAGAATCCAGACTGCTGTAATGGCAGAACCGCTGAATATTAAATAGCAGAAAAATTCTGTTGAAAAGTTTTGTTATATATATATATATAACAAAACAAAACAAAAATAAAAATAAAAATTTATGAAAAAAATATTTATGCAAAGGCGGCACCTGGTGTGCCGCCTTGCCCTGGGCGGAAAATTTCCCAAAGGCGGCACACCAGGTGCCGCTTTTGGGGGGTAAAAAATAATTTTTTTTAACCTAGATGTATTTTCAAATTTTTTTTTTTGAAAAAATGTATAAAAAAACTCTTCAATGCTTCTTTCCACGTCGGTTGGGTGAGATGGTTTCCAAAAAGGTTTTGGGATGTTGTGTGACCGGTAGGATGTTCCAGGATGCATGACATTCTATGGTCTTCTCTTTGTGCTTTGTTATTCACAATTTTAACTTTTAGAGGGTCATGGAGACAAGCTCCATCAAGGGATTTGGTCATGTCTTCCTCTGCTCTTGCTTTAGGATTCTATCACTCTCTCCGAGGTGGATCCGAGTGGTGGCTTCATGGTGCTTTGGGATGTGAGGGTGAGTGACCGTCGTTGTCTTGTGGTGGCTCATCCATGTTCGCTTCCGGTGATGTTCTTCGACGAATTAAGGCTTTTGATAAGGTTGATTCATGACTCCTGGGTGAAAACAGTGGTTTTTAAGTCGGTTCGTTTATGGTTTGCAACAACATGATTGGTCTTTTGCGATATTGTGACTTTGAAATGTGAAAGCTTCTAGACAAGCTTCAAGGATCCACTTCAGACAAGGTTCCAGAGCAGGAAGCATCCACCAAGGCTTGACCTTTTGGATTTGGAGGAATGAGAGGGTATGACTTTTGTCATCGGTATCAGTCCCGTGCAATCCTGCATGAGACAACTTGCTGAGAAACCATGTGATGGTGGAGGTTTGGCATAATGATGTAATCGTTGGGGAGGGGCGTTTCTTATAGTCTTTTTCTGGGATGTCTTTCTTTTTAATGGTTTTATTGGCTGAAGTTGTAAGGGTTTACACTTTGCCTTTAAAAGTGTCATTTGAAAATACAAAAAAAATGATTTAGGTTAGGTTAATGGATATAATTTATGTATCACCTCTATTAATATATATCAATAATCTAGAAGAAAGTTTTAGGTCATTTAAAGGTGGTTGAAGAATCTTATTAATGTTTGATAGACAAATTAACAAGGGAGTATGATCTATTTTCTAATATTGAATATGAAATTTCTATAGTATTATAGTTTTTATAATATTTTTAGAATTTATAGAAATCATTGATTCAACATAAAGTATAAATGAAACTAATTTTATTATATAGTTTAACTAAAAATATTTTTCCTCATACTTTTGGAACTGTTTAAGAGAATCTATATGTTATGGATATTCCCTCCTTCGTGATTAATTTATGAGACAACATTCAATTGAAACATTTTTTTTTCAATTTAAAAACTATAAAAATTATTCATTGCCTAATTTTGTTAGAGGTCATGAGAGTGTGGCTAAAATTAAATACATGTCATCTAAATTCTCATAAAAAATCGATATTTTTTTCATTCCATAATTAGATTTCCTCTTGGTAACCTAAAAATATGTATAAAGAAAAAAATAAATAAAATTAATCCACTCAAATATGAAATAATGATGAATATTGAAAATCATGGTTTCAAATATTTCAACTAATGATAAAAATGATTTAATTTATTTATTATTTTCTTGTGCATATGTTATCATATGGGTATAAATGTGCTATATATGGGATACATATTCCTAAAAATGAGTTGAGTATATTATATTAGATAAAAAATGAAAGGGTCAAGATTTACTTAAGAACATGTTCTCCTAGAAAAATATAGGAAAGATATATATGGGAATTTGTTCCATGTGAGGGGAAATTAATGTTAAATAATGTTTAATGTACCCTAAAATAACATTATTATTCCTTTAAAAATTTACCCAAATGAATATATATATATTTGGTAAAATATGGTTTACTAATTTTTTCCTAGATTTTCCAACCCAAAGAGAATATATTTGACTTTATATAGGGTAAAAGGTTGGCCCTAACATTCTTTGTGTCCTGTCCATTTCAGTACTAAAATTATATTAACAATTAAAATAAAGGGTTCAAGATTAGTAATATAAGAATAAAATTTTAATTAGTCCACACTTTATGAGTTCTCAAGCTAACAAATTCCTTTATACTTTACTATTATAGTTTATATTATAGAAATTTTGACCAAATTTGGTGCTCAAAGTATATTTTCATATTAATTAGATTAATTAGCTGATTGATGTTTATATTCATTCATATTTAAATATATTTTAATTATTTTTATAATCATTTGATATGGATAATATTTTAAAATAGTTGGGATTATTCATATGATGATCGAAAAAGTTTCCCTAATTGAATGAATAATTATGTTTGTGTGAATAACTAGAAAGGTGAAAACATTAATATGAATTGTATTCTTACTTATTTTTGTAATGTGAGGACCATAATATGTCACAAATGAAAAATAAAATTTTCAATCTTTTGAATATAAAAATAAAGGTGGTTATAAATCATATCATGAAATATCTAAATTATATATGTTAAAAAAGCAATGAATATTATTGGATAATTATCTACCACATTTTAATGATCTGTTCCATAATAATACATTCAATGATTTTTGAGATTAGATAGAATTTTCCTCATAAAAAATATATAGTATTATATGTGTATATATAGATCATTTTTGTTGTTCATATTTCATCACTATACTAAAGGTTTTTCCCTTATATTAGATAAAAAAGAGGATCTTGGAACATGAAAGGTTAATTTCAACCTAATATGAATTACAAAGAGTATAACATACAGATGGTGAATGAAATGATGTTTATGGTAAATCATATATTGATTTTGGTTCAATGCTAAAAGGTGTGGTTATCATTATGTATCCTACATAAATAAAAATCAATAAAAACATGATTTTTGAAATGGATACCACACCATTTTATAGGATAAGTGGTGGGAACCAATACATGATTTGGTGTTTTCAAACACTTGAGAGGAATAAATAATGGGATATTTTAATTTTTCATGGAAAACCTAAAGTAAATTAATAGTATATTCATATTTCAAAGTGTCATATGAAAATATAGGATAAGGAGAAATACATGTTTATGAGAAAGTTAAAATATTTTGGCATCAGTATGTATCTTGAAATATCCAGAATAAAGAAAAACATAGTTCTATTAAAAATATGTACCACATTGTCAGAATGAAAGTTAAAAATATGATATAAATTAATGGGAATTAAAAAATAGATGTTAAATTAGTAAATTAATTTGATCAAAATCATTTTGTTTTTAATAGAACATTCTAGTGTCATTATATATACCAAGATAAAAGGAATCATTGAAGACATAGTTTTAAAGGTTCCTTGTAATATGAGCGACTTGATGTGAATACATAATAAACTGGAATATTGTGGTATGATTGTAGAAAATATGAGAGTGTGAAAATAATGTCTTGTAATATGATATAATTTTTAGGTATCAATACATATCATACTTTAAAAATAATGAATTCCTATGTATTTCTGAAAATGAATATATTACTAGAACGAAAAGGGGGCTATTCTAGAATATATGAGCTATATAGATGCATCATGTACTATTATAAATACACAACCATAAAAAGGTGTGATTGTGAAATTTTGGGTTATTTTTAGGCCTATTATAGATGATTTGGGTGTTACTATATTTCTCATGGTAATATGAATCAAACCACACATAACTTTGGGAAAGGGAAACATCCATCAAAGTCATATTATCACCTATTAAAATTGATTTATATATATTGAAATCCGATATCATTAAGTTTATATAATTTAAATGCATCTTGTATATTCTTATCCAAGTAGTTTAGAATTATGTGAGATAGAACACACACGATAGTTTAGGTTCATACAGGATAGACTACTCCATTATGTCTTGGGTCATGTGGGGTGGACCAAATTACTTAGAGACTGTGGTCATGTGATAAGAACCATGTATCATATGGTTTAGGTTCATGTGGTAAAGACATTGTATTATGTAGTTCAATATAATTTGACATAGACTCCATACTATACAATTTATGTTTTTTACTTAAAGACAATTGAATCTATTGATAATTTTCAAGAACATCATTACGGGGGGAACATTTCATTTGGGGTACGTGTGATATACTCTCCATCTTAGAAACATTAGTAGTACAATACACTATGCTATATCTTATGTATTCTATAAAGTCCTTAATTTTTTTTAGGGTTTCTTTCCTAAAATATCTTTCACACCCCTAGAATACCAGTGATTTAACAACCCAGGCCTACCACCTATAAGACAGGGGGTAAAAAAAGTTTTGTTTTATCTACTTAAATGATGGTGGGTATTACCTCAAATAACCTATCACATTCTATAATGTTTCATAATATATTAAAATATAATTTAATGATCAATAATAAAATGTAACATATTTTTATATAACAAATATCTCTACAAGAATAATGTAAAATAATTAAATAAATCACTACATATAAACAAATTAAAAATAATATATTTATACCCTAGATATAATGACTTGAATATGAGCATAAAAATGAAAACTACACAACATAAAATGGGTTAAGTATATTTATTTTTTGATCTGCGTGGAAACAATAGTGAACAATGCACCACTACTCATGTAAGTGTGAAAAAACACAATACGGTCATCCCAAATAGGGAGTTAACACCACTAAACCACTATTATCTATTCTCATAATTAATAAATAGAGTGTAGAAGATATTGGCACTAAAACAAATTATCTATGATCATATAAACAATTTTGATCAAATAATATTGAGATAACGTTAGCTTATGACCATCATGATCACCATATAATAGCATATTCAAATGTGTATATATATAATAATAATCACATTTCCAAAATATAGTAATTATAATAGGACCTATGAAATATATCCTAATGAAGAACCCCTAAGTACCCAAACTTATATCGAACCCATAAACAATGGTTAGTAGGCCTGATTATAACATTATAGCTATCTAAAGAATCACTTTATACCGCCCTAAATAGATGATAGAACTCATTAAACTTATATATATATATATATAGTGATATAATAAATTAATGTATCAAAAATGATATCATCTTGCATTTATTTGTAAAATCTTCCACTTGATAATTCACCTGAGATAAACCATCCTAATAATATATAGGAATAGCTCTATATTGAATCTCATACAAATGTTTCAACTATAAATCTCGTTACCCTCAAACCCAGAATAGTTATTGAAAAAGAAATAAGTTTTTGGTTCATTATCATCAACCATAGTCCCTGATATGTTGTAGAAAGACTGTAAATACCCAAGTAGAATTCCATTTATCTTACAATAGAGTTATAGAAAAACTTCTCATATACCTCCCCCAGTGTAGTGCATGAAGTGAATAAATGTTACTATCATACTCTTTCCAAGATGAAATGGACAGTGTAATAGTAATATCAGTTTAAATTCCTTAATAATGATATTCCCTAATCACAATATTATATCACAAATAAATATGATAGGAAAACAAATAAATCACACCATCATATCAATAATCTCATCTATCAGCCATATAAGACTATCCTTGAAACAACCCAAAAACATTGAATCTTATTATGTGAATTTCCATACATTAATCCCATCATAATTCAATATATTTTATGTTTTATTTATTTTACTAATTATATATCCAAATCATCACAATTTTATAATCATTATGAGAACTATTATAATATTCCCAACATATTTTCATAAAATCTCCCATTATTTTCATGTTTTATTATATTTTTTATCCATATAAAAAAACACCAATGAGATTAATAAGGTTTATTCCATTATTCCAATTTATGTTTTCATTATTCAAAAATTGAACTACTACATTCCCAAAACCTCACTAATAAGGGACATCAAAATTCTCTAGATTTTTTATTTAAATTATTAGATCCACTATCCTTTATCATTTACGATTCATAAAATATTAATTTGTTTCTACTTTATCATAATTTATCCTCATAATCTTCATTAATTATCTTTATGAAATGAAATATTTAAATATGTCTTTTTAATCTAACAATATCAAATTTAAACCTAAACTAATCAATTAATATCATAAATAATTTTAATATATTTTCCATTCCATACATTAAAAATTAAATAATGAATCATACCATTTAATAATATCATAAACATTATGATAATTTATTTTAAAATTTATTGTTCATTAGAAATTTATTATTTATGTTCAAACCCCATATTTTTATTATTTTGGTTGATTAAACAGTATAAAATAAAATGAATATAATTATAATGAATGTTGTCAAAATATCTTACAGTATATAATTGGTAATATTTTTTAATTATTATTCATTATTTTTAATAATATTTAATCATATCAACATATTATTTAAAATCATTAAAGTAATTTAATTCTAATTCTACCTTTATTAAATACTTCATGGGTTATTCTTGAGAATATAATGAATTCCTTCCCATATATCATAAAATCCATAAGGAAGTATTTAATATTTTAATGATTTTCTTTTAACTTCTATCATTAACATTTAATTTATATCATAAAATTTTATAAACATTGACACAATTACTTGAAATCCTTCTTGATTAATTTTATTTCATCATTATTTGTGTATTTCCTATTTAATTATCCACAATACCATATTATATTTTTAATTTAAATATTTTAATTTTAAATTTCTATAAAAATAAATATTAATGAATATTATTAATTTACATAATTATTAATAAAATTAATTCAATTCCCATTTTAAATATTTAATTTTAGTATATACCATTATTAAGTAACTTTTAATCTCTTGGATATTTTCATTCTTCTCAAAATAATGATATGTCAATGTCAAATTATAAATAATTTAGAAATAATATTTTTCCATATTTACCATCATTATTTTTTTAATAATGTTATTTACATCCAAAAATAATTACTTCATCATAAAAAACCATTATATGAACCCAAATTGGTTTGAAAATCAAATCAATATGATATTCTCGGTAAAATGATAAAACTGGTCTATTAATTTATCAAAAATAGACACTGATCCAAAATTATAAATTTTATAAGAATTTAGAGAGAAAAGGTTATGTAGCCAGCTTAAGGATTATTCCATAGTTAAAATTTTCTACTCACATATTGGTATTGAATGTTTTATCCATATTTTATAGTATCCATTTTTTTAATGACTCGGCCCGAATCACTAGATTGAGTTGAAGTGCCACATAGCCTGATGTATTCCTCCCCATACCCAAGAGGTTATTGATTGGAAATGTGGGTCCAAATTTTGTTAGCGGGGAGAATATAGACACATAATCAAAAAAACAAGAAAAATTGTAAAACACTATAATGTAATGGAATAAATAAACAATGTTCTAATAGATGGCATAGTATGTAACGATATGAAATTTTTTAAATAAAATTCCCTTTAAGATTTAATTAAATGTCTTATTATGTATTATACTTATAGAAAACACATGAAATTATTTGGTTTCATTATATTCTATGATATTTAAAATACTTTTAATCATCATAATTGTTGATAAAATTGTCATTGGATAGTGATCATATGATTTGTATAAATAAAGGGTTTTGAAAAGTCCAATTGATATGGACAAAGGAAGTGATTCCCTCAACCAGTAGAATCATACCCTATGAGACCAATTTATCATAGCTTATGAGGGAGATAGAATAATTTATATTTTCCCTTAATCAAGAATAGTATAAGATCCAACAACAAAATCATAATAGAACCCATTTATAGGAGAAGATCAAGCTCATCGAGAGCATGGCCCAAACCATCTAAGTCGAACCACACCACAAAAGTCTCACAATTTCACTCTTTACCCTAAATGAATTTTTCTATATAATAAATAGATATGTATAAAAACCTAATAATTTGAATATGTATATTTTATAAAATATTGAATATATTTTCTTCTTGTTATTTTTACTTTATAAAATATTTTTATTTTTATACAAAACAAACACAATTTGTATTTTTTGGTAATATTCAATTTCAATTATGAAATTTATTTTTATGAATCAATAGAGTATAAAAATAAATAATATTTAATTAATTTATTATTATTAAATAGTTTTTAATAAATATAAATGATATTATACTATTTATGAATTAAATGTAATTTTTAGAAGGGTTTGAAAACAGTTACTATAAAAAAACCACCATTCATCAATAAAAATGGATTCTATTTTAAAATTGAAAATTGAAATTTTTAGAAAATTATTTTTATAAAATAAATATTATTTTTGAAACCAGTAGGAATAAATTATCAAATGGTTAATATTCATAATTTACTATGATAGTGGAATTTTAAGGAAAAAAATAAATATAGTATAAATATATGGTGTCCATTATGACATCATAATTACCCAAAAGTGATATAATAAATTCAATAATGTGTATAAGTGACCAAATATATTTTTTCCCATAAAATAAAATGATTTTTTTATATATGATTAATTTTATAAAGTCGTTATGAATCCGACAAAACATATATTGTAATAAAAGGTTTCTAATTAAATGTCTCACTTCCACATCACCAATAAAAATATATTAATTATTTAAGCCCATAAAATTATAAAATAATTAAAACAACCCCTATTTGGTATAAAAGATGGTAAAAAACCATGGTAAGGTTTGTGTTTTTGGTTATTGTATTGTATAGAGTCCAAAATCTATGTTTTGGAACCTGTAAAGTTCTCTCTTTTATTTTTCAATATAATCCCGCCAAAACTCCCCATTATATTCACTAAAAAACCTAGAGCACATCCTTACTCTGACCTCACCTATCTAGAGCCCTCCAAAGGTACACCTAGGATCTCAAAAATCTCCTCTCAATCTTTTGGATTGACTCTTTAAATATAAGGGAGCATTCTCTCCTCTTTTCTATTCAAGCATCCTCTTCATTTTATGCATTTTATTTCCCATTAATAATTTTTGGATATTATTTCACACATCCCTATTACTATCTATTTTATTTCAAAATAATTTGATACCCCTTTCTCTCTCATTAAATCATTTTTATGGATCTCTAAGTATAGTTTTTATGCTTCCAAAATTTTACTATGATTTTTGCATGACAAACATTTTTATTGTGAATAGAATCATTATTAACAGTCAAAGGTATTCACATAGAAATACCTATACATATTTTATTTTTAAAAACATCTAATTATTCTAAACTCATTGATCATGGAATAAATTGTGATGAAAAATGATTCCATGTTGCATGATCTGTGTGGCACACTTATGCATGTGAATGATATGAAAGTGATGGGTGCACCCAGAATTATATAGCACTCCAATGCATTATTTAAGGTTTTTTATAATGATAAATCATTCAAGTGATTAGGGAGTGAAACTAATCCATCATCAGAAATTTTCCACCATGTTATGATGTCTTGGTGGTATTCCTTAACCAATGATATGATGTCATGTTTAAAGATGATGAGACATTTCCATGTGGCCTTTATGTTATCATGCTTTAACATGCCTCATTATTCATGTTCATGTTTCTATCCCTTTTATGTATTTTATTATTTACTATTGTCTAACAAGAAATACTTTCTTGATGTTATTCTATGTTTATTCTATTACTGTGCTTTATATATCACTCATTTATTATGTATACCCATAGGTTATCCCATGCAGTTTTAAGTATAATATAATTTTATGTGCATGATAAGGATGTTTTCAATAATGGAGAGACAAACCCTATTTTAGGTTTTTATATAATGTACCTAATTACCCAAAGATAGTATACTTATAAATATTCTAGGTTGTATTATGTGTAATATTTCGTAATAAATCATTAATTAATGTTTGATAAAGACAAGTGTTGTTGTAGTTGGTATCAAAATAAAGTTTAGTTCTTTTTTGGGATTATGATTAGAAAACTTTAGAGAAAGGATTATGTATATTACTAAACATAATAATACATCCCTAAATTTTGGTAAAGTATATATTGAGTGGTTTCTAATTAGATACATTCCTATCTGGATACTATAAGTGGATGTGGCTATATAATTGATATATCTAGTGGTAAAACTAGAAAATACCACATTGAGATAGAATCAATCACGAACCAGTGCCTAAGAATGGCTTTACTGCAGACCTATTTTAAAACTCATGGGTGATATTCTTTGGTAAATTCAAAATATCATCATGAACCATTATTGAAGAAAAAATAATTCCCATCAAATATTGTGTTAGGTAATATACCATAGATAACATAGATTGAAGCCAATAAATTCATCTGTTGATGAAATAAATGTGACTTATATGTTATCCATTTAATATCATTGAATCTTCATTTATCCATCTAATATATAAAAATTACCATCACTAATTTTACATTTATTCTATCCAATGATGGGAAATAAGAGGAATCGAGTAAACAATCAATGTGAAGTGAAATGTGAAGACATCCCAAATGAGATGACCAAATCAGTGGGAGATAGAATTGTGAAATTTGTGATGACACCCACTCATTTGAATCTTTTTATGAATTGAAACATGAATAAAGAGTAATTCCCAAATCCACCTAAGAAAATACAATCTTCTATTGAGACCTTTATGCGATAAAGGCCTCTGACTTTTAATGGATCATCTGATCCCTTAATTAGGGAGCAACGGTTCAAATCCATTGAGGATATATTCTCTGTAATTCAATGTTCCATGTAAGAGAAGTTTATTCTGGTTATTTATCATATGGAGGGAAAATATGATTAGTTTTTGACATTGATCAAGAATACAAAGCCTGAGGAAGATATCAAAGCAATGTGTTAGAAGTAATTATGGAAAATTATTTTTGATAAATATTTTCCCCTCAGTCACTGATTTTAAAAGAAAAGGGATTTACTTTCCCTCATGAAAAAATATGATGAATACATAAGGGAGTATGAGGAAAACATTACATGACTTGAATGATCCACCTCAGTCTTTTTCTTTACCCCTGAATGCAAAGTTGAATGCTTCTTTAGTGGGATAAAACATAGTCTATGAAAATCACTGGTTATCCAAGACATTGATAGCTATAAGGAAACTATCTTGTGTTCCCCCAAATTCAAAATGGATATAGATGAATCTCAAGTGTGTAATAGATATAAGAAGTGGAAAGTGGAGTTGTGGTGCAATGGAAAAATCTAGCAGTGGTAAGAAATTTCAATATCCCACATGTCAGAAGTGTGGAAAGAATCACACTAAATATTAATTTTAGTGGAAAAGTAAATGATTTAGGTGTGGTAATAAAGGGAATATGGATAATGAAATTGACAGGAGAAACCCATTAATTTAATAGAAGATATGAATTCTCCAGTCGATCCTTATCCTTTTTTCTAATGTTTCAACTACAAGGAACAAACATAATTTGCAAAAAAAATTACTAATCCAAGGGTGGGAAAAGACAGTCAGTGCCAAATTTCCCCAAGGTGTAAAGAGTGAGATTATTCCATTATAATTGTTAAGGTGTATCCCAATATAGAATCAGATATATTTATGAATCTTATTCATTCATGAATAGTGAACATACTTTTTTATTCATATTTTATGCATTCCTTCATATCACACACATTTAGTAGAGCTATTCAAACACCACCACAAAGAATGGAAGGGGAGATGTTGTTGAAAATGGAAAGTGGGCAAATTTTTTCGTCCCAAGTATATAACTCATATCCTATCATAATTTAATGGCTAAAATTCTATGTGACCCTTATGATACTCCCAATAATAGAATTCGATGTAATTTTGGGTCTGGATTTTCCGTTCCTTATATAGATCCTGCATAAATTTCCATGAGAAATAAATCACTCTCTGTATCATGAATCATCCCCCAACTAAATATAAGTTCATAGAGAAGGATGCATCTTATTTAGCAAGAATATATAAAACATGGATATTATTTATCTATGATAAATAATTTCTAGTTCAGTTGATTATGTATACGGAAAAGATTATCCTAAAAAACATGCACATTGTGAGGGAATATGTTGATGTGTTTCTCAAAAAATTGTCTTTTCATCCTCATTGCTGAGGGGATGGATTTTCAATCAGTCTTATACCTAGTGAGTTTACATTATCCAAGAATATTTATAAAATAGTTGTTGTGAAACTTGAATAGATGAAGAAAAAAAATTATAATAATCTAGATAAATGATTCAAACACCTAAGTGATTAACCTGAGTGTACACTAGTCTTATTCTTTAGGAAGAAGGATGGGTCAATGCGCATTTTCATTAATTATCATGAGCTAAACAAGATCACGATAAAGAAAAAGTATCCTTTTTCATGGATTGATGAATTATTAGATTAGAAGTATGTATCCCAATACCTCTCCAAGGTGGGTCTTTAGTTGAGTTGTTATCAAGTAAGGGTAAAGAATGACAATATCCCCAAGAATATTTTTTTTCAAGGTATGGGAATTATGAGTTCATATTAATGATAATCAGAATCAATAATTATCAAAAAAAATTCCTGGACATGATGAATTGTGTATTTAGAGATTACTTAGACAAATTTTTTTTAGTGTTTATAGATGATATTCTAAAATACTATAAAAGAAGGGCAGGGAATGATGATAATATGAGAACAATCCTAAGAGTAATATGAAAGGATAAAATTTATGAAAATTATAGAAAATGTGAGCTCTGTTTGATTGAATTGTCCTTATTGGGGAATATTATCACAAGTGATGGGATATCTATGGACCGTTCAAAGACAGAAGAAATTAAATGATGGTCGAGGCTAGTATCTGTGATAGAAATCTATAATTTTCTTGGGTTAGCTGGTTATTATTATCCATTTATATGAAATTTATCACGATTATAAATCCCTCTAATGAAACTAACATGGAAGGGATAAAATATAGTCTAGAATTATGGATGTGAAGTGGGATTCAAGGAGTTTAAAAATAGGTTTAACATTGTAGATGTACTTACACATCCAACAAGTGGGGAATTTTTTTTGGTATATTTTTATTATTTGAAGAATTGATTGGGCTATGTGTTAATATAGAATGAAAAATGTATAGTGTATGCCTAAATGTAATTCAAATTTCATGAATAGAATTACCCAAGTCATGATATAGAGTTAGCTATGGTGATTTTATAATTGAAAATCATGCATAATTATCTCTTTTGTGAGAAGTGTTAAATATATATGAATCATAAGATCCTAAAGTATATATTCACATAGAAATAGATAAATATGTTCTAGTGAATATGGTTATAGATAATTAAGGACTATGATAGGTCAATCTACTACCATCCTAGGAAATAAAATAAAGTGGAAGATTATATAAGTAGAAATGATCCTAAAATTTTATCAATGATAAAAATTGAGAAGTATCTAATCTTTTTATATATTAAATGGATGGACATGGGAATCATAAAAGAAGGAACATCATCAATCCTTTTGAAAATTATTTCTCAATTTTCCCTTATTGAGAGGATAAAGGATTATCAAAGAGATGATGTGGGAATTCAAAAGATGGTGGGATATATAAAAAAAGGGAAATCCTCAGAGTTCAAAATTAATGAAGAAAGATTTAAATGATAAGGGTTAAGAATATGTGTACCATCAAATCATGATTTTAAAATTGTAATATTGATTGATTCTAATAGATAAACCTTTTATATACATATACGGAGAAGAAAGATGTATTGATATCTCTTAAATCACTATTGGTGAGACAATATAAAGAATGATATCTTGGAATATACATCAAGATGTATTGTATATCAGTAAGTGAAGACAGAAATAAAAAATTCCAAATTAATGATGTTACCATTACCTATGCCTATATAGATATGGTAAAACATCACGATGGAATTTTTAAATCAGCCTCTAAAGAAATCAAGTGTAAATAATGATATGTGGGTTATGGTGCATCATATTACAAATACTAATCACTTTATTACAATCTGAGAGGACTTATTACTTGATCAACTTGCAAGGATATACATTAGAGAAGTGGTGGGGATTTATGGAACACTACTATCGATTGTATCTGATTAAGATCCAATATTTATCTCTAAGTACCCAAATATTATCCAATATTATCTGAATAATTATTTGAACTTCATCATGTCTTATCCCCCTCAAACTAGTTTCCAATCTGAGCAGACTATCTAGACACTCGAAGACATGTTGAGAGCATGGTCAATTAGCTTCAAAGTAGGATGTGATCAACATATTCCTTTGTTCAGATCCTCATATAATAATATTTTACTCTTAAGAATCTAAATGGATCCCAATGAATCCATTTATGGGAAGAGGTGAAAAAACACCTACATTTTGGGATGAATTTGGGGCACACAAACAGCTACGTACTCAAATGTTCATGGAAATTGTGGAAAATGTCAACACTATTCAATATCACATCAAGGCTTATCACATCTTACAAAAAAAATATTATGATAATATTAGATGAGACTTAAAGTTTGAGATTGGATATAAGATATTCCTCTGCATATCTCCATGCAAGAAAGTAATGAGATTTGGGAAGAAGGGAATTATTAATCCAAGATAAATTGGTCCCTTTGAGATCCCTGATCACATCGGAGTGGGGGACTATCAACTAGAACTCCCACCTAGCCTATCACAAGTACATTATATGTTCCACATATCACTCATGAATAGGTACATACCAGACCCCTCACATGTTCTAAATATTGAGGTGGTGTTGTTGGAGAATTACCTCACATACGGGGAGTAGCTGGTGAAGATCACAGATTATAGATACAAAGTACTATGAAATAAAATAATTCATCTAGTCCAAGTGCTATGGACAAACCACATGTTTGAATAGGAAGTGTGGGAACCTGATGATGAGTTGAAACAAAATTACCATCATTTATTTTATTGTGTGAAATGAAAATTTTGATGGTGAAATTTTTGAAGGGTGGATATTATAATGATGTAAACTTTTGTAAATAAAATTCCCATTATGATTTAATGAAATGTATTATTATATATTATGGTTATAGAAAAAACTTTCACTAATTTGGATTATTATATCATGTCATATTTAAAATACTCTAAGAATCAAAATGATTGATAATATAGTCGTTTACTAGTGATCATATGATTAGTATAAATAAATGGTTTTGAAAACCCCAATTAACATAGAAAAAGGAAGTGATGGACTCAACCAGTAAGATCATACCATATAATGACCATTTAATAGAGATTTTGAGGTATATTGTATCACAATGATTTTCACTTCATGAATCCCAGGCCGATATCTGATAACTAAATCATGAAAAATTCCATTTATGGGGTAATTTCAAGATCATCAAGATCATGACCCAAACCATGTACGTTGAACTGCCCCATGAAAGTCTCAATATCTCTCACCTTACCTGTAACACCCCAGGTAAATAAAGAATATGACATTTTCACATTTATCCATATTTGTGAATAAAATATTAATATTACTTTAAAGGGGACGCTATTCTCGATGGAGTACCCAATACGCAACAATAAGTTTCTTGGGAATCTTGCATTGCACTATAATAATAATATAATATTATTTTAAATGGTAGTTAACGCCTAGCCGTTGTAATGGCGGGAATGAACGAAACTAAATAAAAAATGATTATATATGTTTTTCAAATATTTTTACTTTTATCCAATAAATGTTAGAGGCTTAAAATGTGAATGAATCCAATTTTAAGCATAAACATTCTAATATTCTTTAAAAGGTCGTTTAACCGCCTTTTGATAACGAACCACTTTTAAATACACTTTTTGACAATTTTATGTGTTATATCTGAAAAAATAAAATTCTTCTTTAGAATTGGGACATCAAAATTTACTTTGTGTAAATATTTGGTATTTTTCTGATAAAGTTCATTTTTTAATGAATAGTGAAAAATGTTGTATTTTAATTCAAAACCTCTTTTAAATATAATTTATTTATATGATTAGATTATCTTTTTAATTGGTTTTAAAGTGAAATTAGAATATATTTTTACCATTTAATCTAATAGTGGTCGTTGTAATTAATTTCATCTTGAAATTGGACTTAAACTAGTGTCAATCTTTTGATACTTATTGTTTCATAAAAACACGCTATTTGCTCTGACAGTGGGAATTAATTATTAAATTAATTAATGTAACTTATATGTTTTGAATTTTGTAAAATAGAAATAATTTTTTAATTCGTAATATCAAATATATATTAGGGTGAATTTTTGATATTTTTCTGAAAAACTTCAATTTTTGATGAATAGTGAAACCACTAAGTGGTAGTTAAAGAAACTGATTTTTCGTTTAAATGAATATTTTCCACTTATGTGTTTTGATTTTCAAAAATCCGACATATATGGTTGTCATTAAGAAGTAAAATGTGGTTCAATGAGATTAAAATAATTTTTTGGTGAATAGTAATTTTTAAGTTTTATTAATCGCAATTAAAGGTAATTAGTGTAATTTAAGGTAAAAATAATGTTTTAATAATATGAAATGACCTAGACACATGTCATACCCTCATTGGATGTTTCATGGCCGACGAAGACAATCCATGGGTCAACTTGGGGACCCCATGGAGCCACTTTGTTAGGAAAATGACATAAATAAATTTTTATTTAAAGTTAAAATTAAAATGTCACAAACATGTGTTGTTTTACTAAAAAATTTTTTACATGGGGTTATACAATTCATATTTTTGACTATAAATATTAATTAGAAAGATAAAAATATTTTCTACATCATGATATTTTTTTATAATTTTTAGACACTAAATAAATTAAATTATTTATGACACCATGATGATGCAGCGATTACCTCATTTTTTAACAATTTAAATAAAATGAGAAGATAGGGTGAAATCTAAGTCTTACACTTGTCACAAACCTATTTGATGGGTGTATTTCGAAAACTTATCACCTTATCCTATAAGTATATCCTTTTGGGACCTTTTAAATCTGAAAATCATTTTATAATAAAGTAATATTTTATAACTTTCCAAGAGTGCCCCTCCTCTCCTCTTATAAAAGGCCCCCCACTTCTACCACCTTACACACACCTCTCAAGCCTTTGGCTCGGCCAAATACTACCCATTTCATCTCTACACATCCTTCTATTCATCATTGAAGCCTCAATTTGGTCAGAATTATTTCCAAGGAAGCCTTTGATCTCAAATCAAAGATATTTACCCGATTTAAAGGTAATGTCTTCCCTTGTGTTCTTTTGTTTTATTTTTTTTTCTCCAAACCCCTAAACTCTTTTTATTAATTTTTTTTGTAACAAAACCAGTATCATAAATATAATAGGATGTTTTTATAATAAGGATTAGATCTAAACTTTCATACACCTCCGTCTAATGGTTAAAGAACATATTGTTTCTGTGGATGACGAATTACTACCTCACGAAACGATGATTGTTCAATATTATTTTAACACCTTCAAAGGTGGCCATTATAATGTCAATATATTTATATATGATATATAATATGTTTTTGTTTTCTTTAAGATTATGTATTTTTCATTTGTGTCATACCTTTCTGGTTTCCATTATGGGTAAATGCGATATCTTCATTTTATGAAGTGCGGACTACTGCCCCCTCAAAGTGATTTGATTCTTTAATGCCATATGTGGGATGTATAAAGGATGGAATTAATGATATTAAATATGATATCCTACTGTAATTATAATATACCTTTATATCATTATTATTTCATTCCATTGAATACAAAAAAAAAAAGAAATGAAAGTAGCGTTCATGCGTACGTACGACTTATCGTCTCCATGAACGATACATTTCATTTCTTATCTCCAAATGTTATGTACTATTATAAGTACATATATATAATGGATATATATGTAATATATTACATCTAAATTATGGATATAATTCTAGAATTATAATATATATATCTCTCATTTTTGTTTTAATTCCATTAATATGACAAAAAATGAAAGTAGCGTTCATGCGTACGTACGACCTACCGTCTCCATGAACGGTGCTTTTAATTTTTTATCTCCAAATGTTATGGAATAGTATAAAATGAATATATACGGGATATATATGATATTTAAGACATCAATACTATTCTGTATATGATGTACCTATAACTACATGGAAAATTCTTTTCCAACAAGTTGAATTTTTACTCATGTACCGAACATCGACACAAATGTCTGATATGAACTCACTTTATTAACCAATTATTATAACATTATAATATGTGATATGAACTGAATAATAATATTTAAATTAGGTCCTTAAGAAATTATAAATTGACCAAATTTTATTATTCAGGAGATTAAAGAATGATCGAGTCATGTCAGACATGAGGTAAGGGATCCTACACCTCCCTTTCTTTTTAAGTACTCTCCTTTATGTCACTTCTTTTAAGCACCTCTTTATTATGTTGGGGGATGTTATTTTATATTACTATTGCTATAAATTTTATTTTAATATGATGAGAGACCCTATTTGATCTCATCAATCCATTTTTGAAGTTTTAAGTGGCGCCGTAAGGCTGCTGAGTTTTTATAAGGGATTTTTCATCTCACTTTTATTCCCGTGAGATTTATGCTACATTTTCCACCATTTCCTTTGAGTGGTGTATGTACTGCCCATTATTATACTCCTTTTGTAATATAATTACATTTATGGGTATTTACATATTCATTGTATGACACTTCTTCAATGGGGTGTATGTTTCGAAAGTTACCCAAGTCGGTAAGGGAACCTTTCACCCTCCTCTTTTTAAAAGACTTCTTTTGTTATGTCTTTTAATTCACATACTATTATGTTGGGATATGTTCTTCTATATAATTATTGATGTAAATTCTATGTACAAGTGATGAGATACCCTTTTTATCTCTCATCAACTCATTTTCTGAATTTTGAAGTGACGCTGTTAGGCTGTCGAATTTTACCAAGGGAACTTTTTAACCCAATTTCGATTTCTTTGGGTTCAACATGTAGTTATTGATTATGTCATACTTTAAATATGTGTGAATGGAATTTTATTATTTTACACTTAATATCCACTTATATTGGGTGTATTTATATTTGTCACACATAATTTTGAGATTGATTTATCCTTAATTTAAGGATACCTTCTTTATAAGGGATTTCATCACATTTTACATTTCTATTGAGACTTCATTGTTGTTATGCACCAATTCACTCTTATATGGTGTATATACTGTCCTTTGGAATATTATATCATGAATCCATTTATTCTAATGATATTATAAAGTTCTGATTAAATGTTATTCCTCAATTATTGTATTCAAGTGTCTCTAATTTTGGTAAAAACCCTTTAACCAAAATATCGCTTTAAATGTTTTAATGATTCATTCTTATTAATATACATGTTTTAAAAATGGGTTTAAGGATTTATTTATATGGATATTAATGGTTTAAAATGTTAAAAGATTCAAGGTGTTATGGGACACTTTGATTCAAAAATCTCTTTATTAAATGTTTTAAATGGTTTTGAAAATGGTTTTTTTTGAATGGATTCATTATTTAAAACTCCTAAAATGGTATATTGTGATTGAAATGTGGAAATTTTATGTTTCCTTTATGCATGTTTTATGTGATACATTTATGTTATGGTTCTTGGGAATTGTTATGAAAACGGGTGGTTTCGTGATAAACTAAGGGCGGGTGAGCCCGATATAGCTCTCCAATGCATTGGGTAACGCGAAGGGGTTAAACGTTAAGGTTTCTCCGAAGAGATTTAGGGAATATACTGTGATGGGTATTCCAAATGTAACCAAGAGGGTTACTCCCCACCTAAGAATGTTACAAATGAATCCAGTTACCTTTATGCCTTATGATTTCTATGTTTTATTCATGATTTGATGAGGTATGTTAAAGTGATTATGTTTTATGAGTAAAGTATGATTTCATTGATTCTTATGTATACATGTACTCATGTTTCCTTTCCATATTTTTATATCACTTACTGAGATTTTTATGCTCATCCCAAGTTTTTGAAATGTTTTTCACAGGTCAAGGGAAAGTTTCATGATATGATGATAGTGTCAAGGAAGTGTCAATAAAGAATCCATGTTTTATTTTAAAAATGTTTCCGTTGATGGGAAAAAACGAATACTATCTTTTATGTAACTACTTTGTTTAAATGTGGAATGTAATTCATGATTTATGATCTAATTATCTAAAACTCTAAACCTTAAAAGATCCTCAATGTGAATAATTCATTTAATTAAATATTAAGTAAGGTTTAAGGCTGGGGCCTTATAGTTGGTATCAAAGGCCGGTTTAGATAACTTTAGAGGTTAGGGTATTCTCTAAGCATAAGTGACATTAACATAATGGTTAGGATTTCAGAAAGAGTATTAGTTTTAGATAAAGTGAATGAGTAAGTATATCTTAGTGTTTATCTTCCTCATTAGTTCATGATGGTTTTGTTGATATACTCACACTGACATTTCTGTTTTTAGTGAATGGATGGATCTAGCAGGCACCAAAGTGACAATAGGTTTGAAGGAAACTGTGGTGGTTCTCTGATTAAGAGACTGGATGAAATGGGGGATTCAATGAGGAATCTCATGGTTGTTCTAAACCAACTATCAAGGAGTCATGATCAACCACTTGAACCTTAGTATGTTCTGTAATGCATCATGTACGAGATGATCAATCGATGTGGAAGTTCAGGTAATAATTATAAAGGTAACCATTAGGGTTTATATGATCCTTACTTTTGAGGTAATTATGGGTTATTATATATTATGATGGAAAATGAAAGGCATGAGATAAACTTGATGTTAAAATATGTTATGATTATTTTTGAATATTTTATCTCGTTTTGGGGAATGTTTGAAGAATTATATAGTTTTGGAAAAAGGACAACACGCAGACCGTGTGACAACCCGTCGCGTCGGACAAAGCTGTGTGAATCGAACCCACAACCAAAGTGAGACTAGTATTTATCACCCACCACTGGACTACGTGAAGTCCCTGGTTATTTTGACTAATTCTTTTTAGTTATATGATTTTAGGAATCTAGAGTAAGTTTATTTTGGGTTATCTATGGAAATGATTAACCTATCATGGAGGATATGTGATTAGGTTAATTACTTTTCAATATAAGAATTTAAGAACAACTGATGTTATTTGGAGATAAAAGTTAATTTGTACCTTGGAAGACTATGTGATTAAATCCTTCAAATATTTGGGTTTCAATCTTAGTTTGGTTTACTTTGAATAATTTTATGGACAATTATTTATCAAATGGTCTTCGTTGAACTTTGGGTTTTTTGGACAAATTTTAAAGAATAAGAATAAATATTCTTTTTATAAAGGATTATACTTTTTTGGATTATCTGATCTCATACTAACAATTTTAGTCTTGGATTTTGTCTAAAGACATGGGAAATATATATTTCTATTTTGTGGATTATGTGATTCTCAAGAAGTTGATTACAGTACTCTTAATGCGAACAAGTCTTCCTAAATACTCATCTTTTGGAGAAAATATGATTTTGATTAAGGAATCTAGTAAAAGTTGAAAGTCTACGTGACAAGTATGTTTAATTATGATTTAGTTAAGCTCAAAAATAAATTCCTCAATGAAGAGTAACTTAAAACAAAAATGTTGTATGTTAACTTTTCCTACTGGGGAATCGAATACCATTTAACCCATCACAAGTTTGTGATTTTCTTATGGTTAACTTTCTCCTAGACATGTTTACTATCACTCTCCCTCAGAAAATGACCCTTTGTTTTTTCCTCCATATCCATGTTTTCCTACACGGAATCCTAGTATGGGTTAACTCAGGTGACCCTTGTACTTCTCTTTCTTTATTTTAAAGTGATTGTTTTACTGACTCATGTTCCGATGTGGGATTTTCAATGAAGTTTCCAAGCCCATTTTTAAAATTGCGAGGACGCAATTCCCAAAAGGGGGGAAGGACGTAACACCCCAAGTAAATAAAGAATATGAAATTTTTACATTTATCCATATTTGTGAATAAAATATTAATATTACTTTAAATAGGACGCTATACTCGATGGCGTACCCAATACGCAACAACAAGTTTCTTGGGAATCTTGCGTTGCACTCTAATAATAATATATTATTATTTTAAATGGTAGTTAACGCCAAGCCGTTGTAACGGTGGGAATGAACGGAACTAACTAAAAAATGATTATATATGTTTGTCAAATATTTTTACTTTTATCTAATAAATGTTAGAGGCTTAAAATGCGAATGAATCCAATTTTAAGCGTAAACATTCTAATATTCTTTAAAAGGGCGTTTAACCGCCTTTTGATGACGAACCTCTTTAAAATCCACTTTTTGACAATTTTATGTGTTATATTTGACAAAATAAAATTCTTCTTTAGAATCGGGACATCAAAATTTACTTTGTGTAAATTTTTGATATTTTTCCGATAAAGTTCATTTTTTTAATGAATAGTGAAAAATGTTGTATTTTAATTCAAAAACTCTTTTTAAACTAATTTTTTTATATGATTAGATTATCTTTTGAATTTGTTTTAAAGTGAAATTAGAATATATTTTTACCATTTAATCCACTATTGGTCATTGGAATTAATTTCATCTTGAAATTGGACTTAAACTAGTGTCAATCTTTTGATACTTATTGTTTCATAAAAACACGCTATTTGCTATGACAGCGGGAATTAATTATTAAATTAATTAATGTAACTTATATGTTTTGAATTTTGTAAAATAGAAATCCTTTTTGAATTTGGAATATCAAATATATATTAGGGTGAATTTTTGGTATTTTTCTGAAAAACTTTAATTTTTGAAGAATAGTGAAACCACTAAGTGGTAGTTAAAGAAACTGGTTTTTCATTTAAATGAAACTTTGCCACTTCTGTGTTTTGATTTCCAAAAATCTGACATACATGGTTGTCATTAAAAAGTAAAATGTGGTTCAATGAGATTAAAATAATTCTTTGGTGAATAGTAATTTTTATGTTTTATTAATCGCGATTAAAGGTAATTAGTGTAATTTAAGGTAAAAATAATGTTTTAATAATATGAAATGACCTAGAAACATGTACTACCCTCATTGGATGTGTCATGGCTGACAAAGAAAATCCATGGGTCAACTTGAGGACCCCATGGAGCCACTTTGGTAGGAAAATGATATAAATAACTTTTTATTTAAAGTTAAAATTAAAATGTCACAAACTTGTGTTGTTTTACTAAAACAATTTTTACATGGGGTTATAAAAGTCATATTTTTGACTATAAATATTCATTATAAAGCTAAAAAATATTTCCTACATGATATTTTTTTTATAGTTTTTAGACACTAAATAAATTAAATTATTTATGACACCATGATGATGCAGCGATTACCTCATTATTTAACGATTTAAATAAAATGAGAAGATAGGGTGAAATATAAGTCTTACACTTGTCACAAACCTATTTTATGGGTGGATTTAGAAACCTTATCACCTTATCCTATAAATATATCCTTTTGGGACCTTTTAAATCCAAAAATCATTTTATAATAAAGTAATATTTTATAACTTTCCAAGAGTGCCCCTCCTCTCCTCTTATAAAAGGCCCCCACCTCTACCACCTTACACACACCTCTCAAGACTTTGGCTCGGCCAACCCCTGCCCATTTCATCTCTCCAAATACCTCTATTAATCATTGAAGCCTCACTTTGGGAAGAATTATTTCCAAGGAAGGCTTTGATCTCAAATCAAAGAGAGTTACCCGATTTAAAGGTAATGTCTTCCCTTGTGTTCTTTTGTTTTATTTTTCTTCTCCAAACCCCTAAAATATTTTTATTATTTTTTTTGTAACAACACCAGTATCTTAAATATACTAGTATGTTGTTATAATAAGTATTCTAGCTACACTTTCACACACCTCGGTCTAATGGTTAAAGAACATACTGTTTCTATGGATGGCGAATTACTGCCTCACGAAACGATGATTGTTCAATATTATTTTAACACCTTCAAAGGTGGCCATTAAGATGTCACTATATTTATATATGATATATAATATGTTTATGTTTTCCTTAAGCTTATGTATTTTTCATTTGTGGCATACCTTTATGGTTTCCATTATGGGTAAATGCGATATCTTCATTTTAGGAAGTGCGGACTACCGCCCCCTCAAAGTGATTTGATTCGTTAATTCCATATGTGGGACGTATAAAAGAAGGAATTAATGGTATTAAATATGATATTCTACTGGAATTATAATATACCTTTATATCAGTATTATTTCATTCCACTGAATACAAAAAAAATGAAAGTAGCGTTCATGCGTACATACGGCTTACCGTCTCCATGAACGGTACATTTCATTTCTTATCTCCAAATGTTATGTACTATTATAAGTACATATATATAATGGATATATATGTAATATATTACATATAAATTATGGATATAATTCTGGAATTATAATATATATATCTCTCATTTTTGTTTTAATTCAATTAATATGACAAAAAATGAAAGTAGCGTTCATGCGTACGTACGGCCTACTGTCTCCATGAATGGTGATTTTAATTTTTTATCTCCAAATGTTATGGAATAGTATAAAATAAATATATATGGGATATATATTATATTTAAAACATCAATAATATTCTGGATATGATGTACCTATAACTACATGGAAAATTCTTTTCCAACAAGTTCAATTTTTACTCATGTACCGAACATTGACAAAAACGTCTGATATGAACTCACTTTATTAAACAATTACTATAACATTATAATATGTGATATGAACTGAATAATAATCTTTAAATTAGGTCTTTTAGAAACTATAAATTGACCAAATTTTATTATTCAGGAGATTAAAGAACGATCGATTCATGTCGGACACGAGGTAAGGGATCCTACCCCTCCCTTTCTTTTTAAGTACTCTCCTTTATGTCACTTCTTTTAAGAACCTATTTGTTATGTTGGGGGATGTTCTTTTATATTAATCTTGCTTTAAATATTATTTTAATATGATTAGAGACCCTATTTTATCTCATAAATCCAGTTTTGAAGTTTTAAGTGGCGCCGTTAGGCTACTGAGTTTTCGTAAGGGATTTTTCATCTCACTTTTATTCTCGTGAGATTTATGCAACATTTGCCACCATTTCCTTTTTAGTGGTGTATGTACTACCAATTATTATACTCCTTATGTAATATAATTCCATTTATGGGTATTTACATATTCATTGTATGACACTTCTTCAATGGGGTGTACGTTTCGAAAGTTACCCAAGTCGGTAAGGGAACCTTTCACCCTCCTCTTTTTAAAAGACTTCTTTTGTTATGTATTTTAATTCACATACTATTATGTTGGGATATGTTCTTATATATCTTTATTGATGTAAATTTTATGTCCAAGTGATGAGATACCCTTTTTATCTCTCAACAACTCATTTTCTGAATTTTGAAGTGACGTTGTTAGGCTGTCGAATTTTACCAAGGGAACTTTTTAACCCAATTTCGATTTCTTTGGGTTCAACATGTAGTTATTGAATATGTCATCCTTTGAATATGTGTGAATGACCTTTTATTTTTTTACACTTAATATCCACTTATATTGGGTGTATTTATATTTGTCACACATAATTTTGAGATTGATTTATCCTTAATTTAAGGATACCTTCTTTATAAGGGATTTCATCACATTTTACATTTCTATTGAGACTTCATTGTTGTTATGCACCAATTCACTCTTATATAGTGTATATACTGTCCTTTGGAATATTATATCATGAATCCATTTATTCTCATGATATTATAAAGTTCTGATTAAATGTTATTCCTCAATTATTGTATTCAAGTGTCTCTAATTTTGGTAAAAACCCTTTAACCAAAATATCACTTTAAATGTTTTAATGATTCGTTCTTATTAATATCCTTGTTTTCAAAATGGTTTTAAGGATTTATTTATATGGATATTAAAGGTTTAAAATTTTAAAATCTTCAAGGTGGTATGAGACACTTTGATTCAAAAATCTCTTTATTAAATGTTTTAAATGGTTTTGAAAATGGGTTTTTTGAATGGATTCATTATTTCAAAATCCTAAAATTTTATATTGTGATTGAAATGTGGAAATGTTATGTTTCCTTTTTGCATATTTTATGTGATACGTTTATGTTATGGTTCTTGGGAATTGTTATGAAAACAGGTGGTTCCGTGATAAACTAAGGGCGGGTGAGCCCGATATAGCTCTCCAATGCATTGGGTAATGCGAAGGGGTTAAATGTTAAGGTTTATCCGAAGAGATTTAGGGAATATACTGTGATGGTTATTCCAAACGTAACCAATAGGGTTACTCCCTACATAAGAATGTTATGAATGACTCAAGTTACCTTTATGCCTTATGATTTCTATGTTTTATTCATGATTTTATGAGGTATGTTAAAGTGCTTATGTTTTATGAGTAAAGTATGATTTCATTGATTCTTATGTATACATGTACTCATGTTTCCTTTCCATATTTTTATATCCCTTACTGAGATTTTTATGCTCATCCCTAGTTTTTGAAATGTTTTTCACAGGTCAAGGGAAAGGTTCATGATATGATGATAGTGTCAAGGAAGTGACAATAAAGAATCCATGTTTTATTTTAAATATGTTTCCGTTGATGGTAAAAAAGTAATACTATCTTTTATGTAACCACTTTGTTTAAATGTGGAATGTAATTCATGATTTATGATCTAATTCTCTAAAACTCTAAACCTGAAAAGATCCTCAATGTGAATAATTCATTTAATTCAATATTAAGTAAGTTTTAAGGCCGGGGCCTTATAGTACCCTTAGGGAATTTTATGATGTAATAAAAGGATATGTATTGAGAACCTAAAAATATGAATATATATATTTTTTATATGATAATGAATATATTTTCTTCTTATGATTGTTACTCTATAATTTTTTTTTTATTTTGACATGAAAAAACAAAAATTATATTCTTTTAATAATAATCAATTTAAATTAAGGCATTTATTTTTATTAATAAATAGATTTTATAAATACATAATATTTTAATAAAATATTATTATTAAAAAAACTATTAAATTTAAATGATCATATAATTTATATGATGTCAAATGTAATTTTTATAAGGGTTTGACAACTGTTATTTTAAAAAAACTAGCCTTTCCCAATAAATGTTGATTCTTTTTTAAAAGTTAAAATTAAAATCATTAGAAAATTATTTTTATAAAATAAATACAATTTTCAAATCAACACGTCAAAATTATCCAATAATGATTTTTAATAATTTTCTGAGATTAGAGAATTTTTGAGTAAAAAATAAATACATTATAAATATATTATTCGTATTATGACATTATTATGTCCCAAAAGTGATGTAATAAATTCCATAAAGGGTATCCATGACCAAATATATGTTTCCAATTTAAAATATTACTATTTTTGGATATTTTATTCATTTTATAAATCCTTCACAAAACCTCCAAAACCAATATTATATATTAATGTTTTAAAATAATTTCTATATAAACATGACTCTATTATACATCACAAAGGGTAATATTTTATTTATTTTCGATCATTTCCTTATAAAATAATAAACATCATTTTTATATGTAAGAAACCATATAAAAAAATCATGGTTATGTTTTTTTATTTTATTTTATTATATGGAGTCTAAAACCTACTTTTGGGAAATTATAAAGAGCTCCCCTATCTTTTCCTCTATAAACCCACCCATGATCCCCATTATCTTCACTAAAAAAATTTGGATCATTTCATTATTATTCCATAACCTCTCTATAGTCCTCACAAGGTTCCCCAAGCTCTCAATAATTTCCTCCCAACCTTTTGGAATCACCCTCTCAAGGTAAGGGACCTCTTTATCCTCTTTTTAGTTTAGTCATCTTATTAATTTTATAACTTTTGCATCCAATTCCTAATGTTGTGATATTATTTTCCACATTCCTCATACAACCCATATGATTTCCAAATAATTAGATACTTTTTTCTCTCCCATTAAACCATTTTTATGAATCTTTGAGTGATGTTGTTATACTACCAAATTTCATTGCGATTTTTCCATGTTAAACTGTTGTATCATGAATATCATTGTTATTTACACTCAAAGTTATTTTCCTAGACATACATATAATTATTTTATATGGTACAAACATTTATATATTACAATCTCATTTATCATTGTTGAAAATGTGATGAAAAATGACTCCATTTTGTACGATCTATGTGGAACACTTATGCATGTGAATGATATGAAAGTGACAGGTGTGCCAGAAATATACAATGATACAATGCATTGGATAATTTTTTAGTCACTTGAGACATCCTGAAAGGTATTAGGGAGTGACTTAATCCTTCACAAGACTTTTTCCACCATGTTATGATGTCTTAGTGGTCATCATTTACCTATGTTTGGATGTCATGTTTAATGTTGTTTCTATATTTCCATGTTTATTTTATGTTGTCATACTTTATCATGACTCATTATTCATGTCCATGTTTTTATCCTTTTTAAGACTCATTTAATTTCCCATTATAAAACATGTAATATTTTCTTAATGCTATTCCATGATTATTCCCTTTTTGGGATTTATATCTAACCACTTTCTTATTTATGTCATGGGGTTAAACTATTCAAGTATAAGTATGATGGAATATTATGAGCATTTTAAAAAAAATCAATAATGGAGATGTACCCCATGTTTATATTGTTATGAAATGTACATAATTACCAAAATATACTATAATTATTGATATTTTTTATTTAATTATGTGTAATAAATTGAAATAAATCATGAATTAATGTGCAATAGATACAAGGGTTATCATATAGTATGTATCTCATGTTATATAGGAAAAATAAACCAAGGACCTGCAAGTGTGGCTAGTTAAACCAAGTAATAAATTACAGAAATAAAATTAATGTAGTAGAAATATTTTGGAGTATATAATGACAATTACTCTATCTCTAAGACTCTGTATCCTCAAATACCAATCATATGGCCTCTTAAAATCACTAGATCCATTGTCTAGAAATATCAGCACACATCAAGATGTATGTGCGATGTGTGAGTAATAAACCCAGTAGGTCACAAAAAGTGATTCCACAAGATAAATTCACATAAATTTATATAACATTTTATGAATTGAAATAAAATATATTCTTAAATGAACACACAAACAGACATGTTTAGTTTCATTATGCACTAACCAAGCCACTATAAACCCCAACCCCACCTATATTGGCACGATGTCAATAAGGATATCCAACATTATCACACACATATAATTAGATGTTCCACAAGTCCCAAAATTGGTTATAACACTTCACCCATCATTCATGTACCCATGTTCCACCTTTAACAAAACATCACATGCCCCACCCTATAAGTGGTAGTTAGCCTCAAATTATGGTAAGTCCCATCGACGTTTCTGCGAAATTTTGATAAAAAAATAACCTCTATATGCAATACTCCCGTTTCATATTATAGATAATGGGATTTAATTTTACATGCATAGTATACTCCCAAATCATTATAAAAGTATATGATCAAACCCATACCATCAAATGGTTCATAATCTATAGCCATCAACATGCACTCACACTCCACCTCTAAAGGTACATCTAACTAAAACTGAGAAACCTAGTAATCATGATATATGAATCAAGGTTCTATAATCTATGAAATAAAAAAACAAAAATCATATAATTTAACAATAATAAATATCAACAATATTTCTGAAAACTCTACACACAAATCATATAATCACATAACAAGAATGGATTTATAGGACACTCACTCACCCACACACAAACACATATCAAGAATGGGTAATTAAGTATAAAAAATTATATCAAGAAAAATCATATATAAGTACCTTTATGTAATTAACTCCATAAAGAAATATTTTTAATGAATTACGACAATATTTTTGTAAGGAACAATCCCCGAATTATATTTCTTCCCCATAAAGAACTAACTAAAATGTCAACGATGCAAAAATTGGATTATATTCCATAAATAATGAGGTTTATAAAATATTCACATGGAAATTAAATGTAAAGAAGTTGTTTTAAGAATTATAAACCACATATATTTCATCAACAGAACAAGTTTAAGGATATGTCAATGAAGAAGATGTCAATTCACCATATCTATTGTTAATTAAAGAATATTTCATAAACTCCACATCAATTCTTAAAGATAGAATAATTTATATTAAATAAACATATGTACATAATATATCCATTTTCATAAAATAGTTCCAAGATGGTATTATAGAAGAATAGAGTCTCAAAATGATCAATCTATTGAAACTCACCAGGAAACATCCACTGTTCATAAGAGATATAGCTCTAGTAAAAATGATTTTTTTGACTTATTTAAAACCACCTCTGTTCTATAAAAAATCTATTAAGTCATCATAAAATAGAAACAAAATCTTTAGATCATGAAATTGAATAAATAATAAATGATTTGTTTAAAGGGAAGAATGATAGAACTAGAATAAACCCAATGAATGATGGTTTTTTCATCACAAACATCAATTCCGTGTCAAAACACTCTTTTATCTGATAGAATATAGCTTTTTAAAAGATGGAATTTTCATGTAAGATTTGAGTAGTATCTATGTTTGATATAAATTCTTATATAAATAATAGAAAGTCCAAACTGACTATAAATGGTGATTAAAGTGTATTTTTGGGTCAATAAATTTATGTGCACAAGATTTGGTTGAATGGTATGGAATAAAATGTCCCAATTATGTGATTAATTATTCCTTTCCTAGGAACATTCATTGTTTGGGTGCATGGTTTTTTAAACCATGTGAAAACTGTGTTTCTACCCATTAGTGGTTGTCACATAGTTTTTCTAGAAGGATGCATAATTTGATAAACCATTAACCATAATTGTGGTCCTCCACTTATGTGTAAAATGTATTTTAAGTAATGGACACAAGGTTTTTAATATAATAAATCTTAACTATGTACAATCTCTTAAAAAATGACTCTAGTTACATAGTTTCTATGAGAAATTCATATGGTTTGCGGAAACTATACTCAAATCATGCACCTTCAAAAAGGACTCCAAATGACTCTAAAACCTACATAAACCACCTAGAACACAACCTAATCAGTTTAAAGCTAAAATATAGATGACTAAAGGATAACATTAAAACATAAAATAATTAAAAATTTAATAAAATTATAATCTTCCCCTCTAAATATATCTCATATTTAATATTTATCTCTAGGAATCATACTCAAATAACTCAGGCCACAGAGCCTACAAATATTCTTTGTAATCCCATATATCATTTTTGATCCATCCATGTTGTCATATTATCTAGATAAGTGGTTTCATATTCCCTCATGTAAAATTCTCACTACGGTCTACTATCTACACTGAGCATTCCATATATTATGTTTTATAATCCAACTCAATATCCTCACAGTTTATGACATGCATAGGATTAGGAATATACCTCTAGAGCTGTGGCACATGGAACAAATTATGCATACCTCAGAAGTTAAAAGGAATATCCAATGGAAATACCATTATTTTTATCAAACTAGTGATCTCAATGGGGTCAACATATTGAAGAACTATTTTCACCTTCTTCCTCAAATGTTGATGCCCGAACTAAGGAGTTGTTCTAAAAAAATGTCACCTAAAAAATACATAGGGTTTCCTTTAATAGATAGCATAATATGTATACCTACTTTGAGTTGTAATCAACCTCTTTTTAATTTTTTTCACTCTTTTAGATGTCCCTTATTCCATACTAGGCCCCAAAACTACTACCACACCTGATAAATGCAAATAAGGGGGTGAACAACATGGTTTGACATTAAGATCATTATAAGGTGGCATCTGAATTAATTCCTTGAAAATATTGTTGTATGAAAACTCAACCAAGGATACATGATCAGAAAAATATCTTATAAATTCCAAAATAGTGTCTTGGAGAATATCTTATAATATATTAATTATTAAATCTAACTATATTTCTATCTAGGAATGGTACGTTGTGCCTAATCATAAATAATTTCATTAGGGCTTCTTCAATCCCTAAAAAAACTATGAAATAAAACATGTATCTCTATAAGATAAAATTATCAAGGGAACTATATACTATTGTACCATATCATGGGCATACATATTTTCTATATCATCATCTTAGTGAGTCTCATAGATCGTCAGTAATTGGTAAACTTTGGTAAACTAATCAGTAATCACCCAAATAGCTTCACAGATCCTTGATTTCATGGGTAAACCCATAAAAATTATAACTTGATGTCCTCCAACATCCACATGGGCACATAAAGTGGATATATAAAACCACTATTACACTGGTTCTTAGACTTTATCCTCTAGCATGTAAGGAATTAGTAAGTAAACCAAACAATGTCCCTCTTCATCTATGGCTACCAGAACTATCACCTAAAGTCTTGGTACAACTTTGTCACTCAAGTATTCACAAACCATGTAGAGGTATGGATGTTTCTCATCATATATTAAATGATGGATATAGGGAATATTATTATCTAATGTACTAAGATCACATCATCGTCTTAAAATAGCCACCCAAGCATCTGGTCACTAACAACAATATGTTCTTGTATATCCAAATAATATGTGATTACTAATGTGGCACATAACATCAATCCCTAGTATTTAAAATCACTCATCCACCAATCATAAAATAATCTCATTGGGATCCATTATTTCTTTGAAGGTAATTCACCAAGCTCTTGAGATAGCTACATCATCTGGAAAAGTTAATCTATAAAAATGTTATCATTACTGAGTGAACAATCCATCCCAATTTTGAACTTATATATTTACTATACCTAGAACCTCTGACTCAAATTCAAGTCTAAATGTTGGAAGATATCATGGAGTATTCTATGGTCCATACAGATAATAAACCTCTTGCTAAATATATAGCTTTTCCAACACATCAACGAATAGACCATAGCTTCTCGCTCTAATTCATGGGTAGGATAGTTCCACTCATGGGGTTATAGAAAATGTGACCCATAAGTAAATAATCACTCCCTCTACATTAATAATACCCTAGAAACAACATCTAATGAAACATTGTACATGGGATATCCAATCACCTGATCAGGAAAAATAAACATTGGAGTTTTATTCAACCTCTTTTTAGTTCAACAAATTCCTCCTCAAACTAACATGGCCACTAAAATTTCACCCATTTCTTCCTCAGCATATCCATGGGTGCTGATATATGTGATAATTTCTTGATAAAACTAATAATACCTTACTAAACATAGAAATATCATAACCTCAAGAACACTCTAGTGACATTTCCAATATATCACTACATCTACTTTATCCAAATTCACTAATAAACTAGTCATAAAAGCCAAATTCCCTAAGAATATCACCTCATGAATCCAAAAGAGACACTCTTAAAACATATCATAAATAAAATTTTGTAAAATTGTACTCAAAAAATTCTTGAGATGTCTGGAATGTTAATCTAGTGTCAGTGGTTAAATGAGGATATTGTCAATGAACACCATAATGAAAGAGTCACGAGATGGGTGGAAGATATTATTTATTAAATCCATGAACATTGTTAATTAATTTCTATGTAAAAATGTCATCAATAAGTAATCATATATATCATATATACTCCTAAACAATATATTTGAAATTACCTCATATATAGCCTACAACTGGTGAAAACCTGAAATAGAGATCCATCTTAGAGAACCATCGGGCTCTCTAATACTAAAAAATGAGATCATCAGCCCTCAGAAAAGGCTAAATATTCTTCACGATCACCTGATTCAACTTTTGTTCATCCTCACAGAGTCAAATACTATTATTTTACTTCTTGGTGTAAAAAACATGTGGACTCATAGTGATGTATTCATGATAATAAATCCTTTCTGTTCCACTTCCTTGAGTTTTACTTTGATCTCTTTCAACTTAGTTGGTTCTATATGGTAAGGTTGAATTGAATTGGGTTTCACACCTATCGTGATTTCTATTTTTAACTAGATTCCTCTTTCAAGGGGAATAATTTAAATTCAACTATAATAATGTCTTCATAGAGATCCAAAATAAAGGAAATATGGGGATACGACTAATCTTATTGAGAACAACTAGCCTATAATATTCATTATGATCATTCCATGTTGGATCATGTCTAGACCCACTCTGACTTCTCTCAATTCCTACACTCTTTTCATCATGAACTTTTCTCTCTCGATTGATATAAATGATACTTTTCTACTATAGAAATCATTGTGGGATCTATTATTAATCATCCACCCATGCCAAGGATTATATAGAAGATCTTAATCTCCAAAATCATGAAGTAACATTGATTTCAATAATAGAAAATAACTATAGAATTATCTATAAATTTTGGAATACTATCCACTATCATTCCCAATTGAGTATCGAGGGAAATAAAATCATAAAATAACATTATAGATAAGTCAAGTCTATAAAAACATGTACAGATGTAAAATAATATAGAGTACTAGTATCAAACAAAGTATCACACAGTGTAGAAGTGATAAATACAATACTTAAAATAGTAGATAGTACTCACCAAAAATGGTTTCAGCTTGATCCACTTATAACAATAGTCATTCCTTAGCTCCATTCCCTTTCCCATGAGTCATCAAAATATTAGAAGTTTGGTTCCTCTACTAAGGTCCTCTAGTCTGAGCTTTCCCAAATCTCCCAGTACTACTCTATAAATCCTATGGGGAAAAAAGTTTAATTTGATGAAAACTAACACAATTTTATAATAAAAAAACTTATTTATACAATAAATACTATAATACACCCTTTATACATAGTTTAAGTGCCCACTGGAATCATCTCTAATAGATAACAAATATTAAATTCACCTCTAACTCATCTTCCAACTTCCACACTACTCATTATTATCCTTCCACTTCCTAAAACTAGAAGAGTATCTATAGAAGTGATCATAAGATAAGTAATAGGTCCAATATAGACTAGCAGTAATACTCCCTCTCTCCAATTTTTTTCCCTTGTAAAGCAACTACATATATGTCTTCATGTAAAATCTCATAACCTAACATCTGATCTCTAGATAAAGGCTTGTCTCAATTTTTTGATCCTTCTTTACCTCATTAATAAAAACCATACAATAAAAGAGATGTAACTCTTCCAATAATGTATAATATGAAGAGGTGAACATAGATCACTACTATAACTCAATGATCTCATGGGTTCAGTGATGCTTCATCATGACTAGAAAATGTGTCTTGAGAATTAGATCCTTTGATGTTTATCAAATAAGACCTTATCACCATCCAGCTTGATTCAAAGTAGAGAACCATATATGGGAAGGTCCTTTGAACAAAAATGTCTCCAAGATCTCTTTTCCATCCATAGGAGTGTGGGTTATATCATGAATTCTTTTGATAATATCCAATCAGTCCATTTCTTATTACGATCCACCAATATCAAGAAACGTTTGTGGATGCCGCACTAGGATGTTAGGAGAATTATTGGTCATGGTATTTTATAATTTCACACCATGATTATGAACAATTAAATATATTCTTAGATGAAATATATCTATAACTTCAATAAACTGTTTTTTTATTGAATTGTGTTAGGATATATCCTCCAGCACCACTTGTGGTGGTACATGATCGCCCACCCTAATGAGATAATATTATGAGTCTATAGTTTTTAGTTACATAAAACATCTCTATGGGGGAATTTTTTTAAATTGAAAATAATTTTTTAAAACATCTAAATTTATTAGCTCATAATATATCCTAATCAGTATATGGGATCACCAAAAAGTTCTTCTCAGAGGCTACCCATAACATTGGAAATAACCCTTCTCCATCCCTCCATGTTAGTCATGATAGAATATATAAAAAACATAATACCATGATAATGTTCAAAAAACCTATACCAATGTAAATATATAATAAGAAACATGATAAATATATATATCACTCAATAGAAAACACAAGTCGATCAAGAACAGATAGCATAACTTGTAGAATAAATTTAACAACTAGTATGCCTCACACAATTATATATATATATATATATATATATATGGAATGTGATCCTATGTTCCAAATAATTATTCTTCATCATACAAAAAATCTCATAAAAACTATAATATTAACCACATCAATAGTTACTTAGAAGTTCGTTGCATGTGATTTGGATATGCACATGGAAAAGTCCCTTTATAACTCGATAAAAAAGAATCACATGGTTCAAGCCAATGTTATACATAATCTCTTGTGTACCCCCCCACCAATATGAAATTTTTTTCTCACTAGTAGCGATGGTAAGAGTTTGATTAGTTGGGAGATTATACTATCAGTATTAAAAAAAATTAAGCACAAATAATTAAACCCAGTAAACCAATGGAATAATAAATAATGTTGTGATAAATTTATTATTATTTATCTAATGTCATATTGGAAAAATAAACAATGTACCCCCAATTTTTGTTGGTCAAACCATTAAATATAACACATAAAAAATATAAAAGAATAAACAATGCTATAGGGTATGTCCTAACAACACCTTTGTCTCTAAGACTCTATCTCTTCAAATCCCTATCATAGGTACTTTTCCCATCACTGGATCCATGGTCATGAAATATTCATTCAAATAAAGATTCTCAGGTTGGGTGTGATTAATTATCCCAATTGGATACCACTATGAATCCTTAACATAAATGTGAATAAATGTATATAATCATATATGTCATGATATAAAATAAATTCTCAAATAAACATACAACTACGAATGATTTGATTTATCATTCACTATCCAAGCTACCATAAAACTTGGACCCACCTTATTTATCATGGTTCTATTAAAGATGTTAAAGTCTATCACACACACATCATGAGACCTTCCTTAAGTCTTAGTATCATTTGGAAACCTATACTTTTCAATCTTATCACCAAGATTCTCCATTAGGGAAACTCCACAAACACAACCATGTATGTCTTCATTAGCCTCAAATGATTGTAATTACTACCATATATATCTGATATAATTGTATAAATACATCACCCTAGTAGGGAATTATCCCATTTTGACTTGTTTCTGATGAACTCCCATCTCCCATGCATGGTATACTCTTATATAAGTAGAAATTCCTATGATCTGACCCATACTATCAAATGATTTATAATCAATATCCAACATCACACAATCTTTCTCACCCTATAAGGGGTTTTATAACTGAAACTAAGAAACTAGATCATACAAATACTAGAATCAAGGTTTCATAGGCCATGAAATAACATAATAAACACATATAAAATAATGGAACAGTAATTGTTCTCAAGAATAGTTCTCATGAGTATCCACACAAATCATATGATCAAATAATAAGAATGGGTTATTAATCCTAAGAAATTACATCATAATAACATCATATGTAATGAAAATTATGGTGATGAACTTAATCCCTAAAACTTTTTTATGATCTACTCTAATATTTGTTTAAGGAACAAAAATTGAATCACATTGTGCACTCATATAGAACTACTTCACGTGTCAAGTGTGCTTATATCAAGTTCTTATTCATTAATAAGGTATTTTAGATAAGATACCAAAGGGGATTTCATGAAAATAAGGTATTTTTAGAATCACATAACTCATGGATTCTATAAACAAAATTATTTCCTTGATATGTTGAAGAAATAACATCAATTCACTAGATCTATTTCTGATTAAAAAACAATTCACGAATTCCTTGTCAATTCTATAAGAGAAACTTGAGTCTATTAAATGAAATAAAAATAATTATCAATTACTTATTAAAAAATATATCCAATATGACATTCAATAATAAGATAGTCTTAGGTTGATAAATATTTAGAAACTTATCGAGAAATATACATTGTTCATGAGGGATATAGGTCTGGTCCAAAGGATGTCATCGATATGTCAAAAACCTCCAATATTCTGTCAATTATGGATAAATTCATCATTAGATAGAAATAGAACCCATATATAGGAAACTTTCATACTGGATCTATGATTCTTTTCAATGTATTAATGATGTATCTTAGAGAAACCGAATGATAAAAGGATTTTTCAAAAAAAAAATCATCTCTTAGTCAACTACTCTCTTGGATTACTAGAATCTTGATTTATAGTATAGTAAAATTTCAATGAAAAATAGAGTAGTCACATAGTTTGAGGGAATTTAAAATAGAAATAATAAAGTGTCCAAATTAACTATAAATGGATGTTAAAGTATATTTTCTTGTCATTAAATTCATGCACACACATATTAGGTGAATGTTTTGGTATATTGTTTGCCAACCATAAGATGAATTCTTTCTCATGTTATAAAATAAATGACTTAGGAAAAACTTGTTTAAACCACGTATCAACCTTATTTTTATCCACTTTTTCATGACACATAGTTCTTATAGAAGGTCGCACTAGTTATTAAACTATGTGCCTTAACTATGTGCCTCCGCTTGGGTGTCACACTGGTTGTCAGAAAAGGCCACGTGGATTTTCAAACCATGTTACTTAACTTTGGAGCACCCCTTGATATACATGTTATATTTATATTAATATTATATATTAATTTATACAATGGTAGATTTTTTAATAATTTTATCATAATTTTTTTAGATAATTAAATATATTTTTCTAACTTTGTTATAAATTACAAAAGATGGAGAATATTTTTATGGTTATTGTATCTATATAAATGTTTTCTTTTGTAATTTATGAAAAAGGATATATTTTTAGTGTTTAAACATGGAAAATTAATATTTAAATAATTATTTTGTTTTGTTAAGTTATAATTATGCCAAATTTATTTAAATATATTTACATAACATTTAAATTTTTTAATATTTAATTAAAGCCTCACATTTAATTTTTAAAAATTTAATTAAGTATAACTCATTCTCATGATTAGTGATTTAAATTTTCTTATTTTTCTGTATTTTTGTGAATATATATATTTTTTGTAATAAGTTTATTGTTATATATGTTAGAACTAGGATTTTGTTTTTTATTTAATTATATTTTATTTTATATTTTATTCATTTTATTTAGTTATTAATTATATATTTTTATTATTCTAAAATTTATTTTTGGTTGGACCTTGTGAAAAAATAATTTTTCTATGTTTTCTACCCTTATATGAAGTTCTTTATTACCCTTAAATAACACTTAATTATTCCCTTCACCCTTACTTGAATTATTGTGTACCATTACATGGTGTATGGAATTCATTTCTAACCCTTACACAACTTCTCATTACCATTACACAACTTTTTATGTTACCCTTACGAAATATATATATATATATATATATATTTTTACTTTATGTAATCATAATGGTTACCCTTACATAAGTATTAGGTTACCATTACATGAGTATTGTAAAATTGAAACTACCCTTAGAAGGGGTTTGGAATACCTTTATGTGGGCTTGAGTAATTTTAGTTTACATTTACATGAGTAGGGTAACTTACTATTTACACTTAGGTATCTAATAATAAAACTATATTACCATTAAGAAATTGAAGAAATACATATAATACCCTTAAATAGCATATAAAAATGTGTGTTACCCTTATATATTTTTCATCGTAACTTTATAAATGAATTCAAAAGTTTATCATTCATTAACGTATGCATGGATGTACCTTTTGACAACCTATATAAAATATATCATTCCCACACACATCCTATAGAATTCCCCATGAAATAGTAGTACCCTCTATTAATGGTATTATCACCCTATTTTGTGGTAATATGATGAAGCCACTATGTGGTCTACTTTCTACCTCCTGTGTGTATATTGGTTTTGCGAAAAATTATTGAATCAACTGCATGTTATGAAGGATCAACTACATAACTATGTTGATCAGTTGTATTCTATAAAGAATTGACCATATTTTATGAGTATCGATGGTAGGTTATAAATATCGTTGTCTCTCAACAAATTTTTTAATTGTTATGTTTTCCTAGATTTATACAACACACTCTGTTTATTCATTATTTTGACAAACTTCTTAACTTTATGTCTAATTTAAATACTTTTGATGATTTATTTACTTTATAAATTCTCATACATAATATAAAACATATTTTTTTAGAAATTTTAATTTAAAATTCATTGACATGCCTTTAAAGTGGAAATATCATTATACACTATATTATGATGGATTTATACATATTAAATAAATTAAAGATTATTCAAATTATTTTTATAATTCTATTGATTTTATAAAATAAACATATACTATAATAATTATTTGTAAGAGAAAATATCATGTAAATATTTTTAGAGATTAATGAATTATTTATTATTTATTTTATTATATATTTCCTTAATATTTTAATTATAGAATTACTATAGTATTTTCAAAATGGTTTTTATTGTTTTATGAATTTAAAAAACTTTTATTTATTCTAGGTGGCATATTGGAAGTTGTTTTAATGAGTTAAATGTAGAAATTAGAGTGTTCCAAAATTATTATTTAAATATGTGTGTTTTTTAAATATGTAAGGACATGTTTATATATTTTTAAATATTTCTAACCCTTTAATGGTGGTGATGAGTTTTGGAAACTACCATGAAATAAGAAGAAAAGGAAATAATGATATAACCATTGTGGATTTATCTATAATTAATGACCAGGGAATGCAGTTAGAAAAAAACCTTTATTGATATTGTTCTAAGATCCTTTGTGTGTACTCTTTTAATGATACAATCATGATGAAATATGTAAAATGGATTTTTGAAAGATTAAGTGATCAATGTTTCATGAGATATATCGACTTTGATATCTTCTTCTATCTATTGATCATCATTATTTTCTAGTTTTCACTATTTTATATTATCTTTCTTCTATTTGTAATTTTAAGAGTCTGTATATGCTTTTCTAAATCAAAATAAATTATGGTATTGGTTAATCTACCAAAAAAGGATGGATCTTGTGTTATGACTACCGAACAAAATTCACGTCATATTATGTTATAACTCCTTTTAAAATTTAGGTATTAGTTGTACCTTTGGGTATTATAAAAGGTAGTGTCTAAAAATATGTTATCACATATTTGAAAGTGAGGTTTCATAGTGGGGACCAATATTCTCACTAAGTATATATGATTGAAGAGTGTTGTAAGATCACAGTGATCCAAGCTACTGTGAAAATATTGTTTTTATATTTTTTTTCCAATACACTATATTTTGAACCTTTCATTACACAATTTCTACCTAAAATAATAAATTAAGATTTATTATTTTAAAAAAAAGTTTTAAAGGACTATTCACCACCCCTGTTCCATTATTTCAATTTATCTATGACCAAAACGAAAAATCACCCCTACTACCTTAGGGAATATCTCACTAAATACCCTTGTGTGGATAATTAGGGTTGGGGTTCTATTTGGTTTTAAATTTTTTCTATTAATTGATCTAATTAATTTTTTTAGTTATGTTTTATCCAACACTTATATTAATTTGGTGATAATTTAAAGGGAAAAAATATTAATAAGTATTAAAACTACAAGGAAATTCTATATAATGAAATAGTTTTTAGGAAAATTTTGATTCATGTAGAGGATTCTATTAGAATTAAAATGATAAGTGTGAAAAAAAATATTAGTAATCTATTAATGATTTCAATAATATTACAATATTATTTAAGGATTCTAATATCCCAAGTGATATTCACTCTATTAATAATGATGATTTATCAAAATGTATAAAGTTGGAATCTATAAAATTATCAAAATAGATATATCATAGGTTTCAAGATGAAAAAATTATGTTAGAATAGTAGAATAAGACTCTAGGGATCCTTTATAAAGTAATTAATATTGAGGTTGGAATTTTAAAATTCTTGAAAAAGATACTATTTGAAGTGGATATTGATCATAAATAAAATAAAGACTCCTAGGCTAAGAAAATAGAGTAAATTACTTCAAAAGTGTATAAGTTTAAATATAGTTCCTTGGAGAAGGAACATGCCTAAAATTATGTTCTAAACTTGAAGGTCGATAATAATGAACTTTTTAGACACCTAAATAAATCCATTGAGGATATACAAATGTTGATGCTAGATAATTTAAGACTTAAAGATTCCATTACACTGGTAAAAACCAATTTGAAATATAAATGTGAAATATTCGATAATATATCCAATGTATTAGAGGATGAGATGTCTCAATGATGAAACTAAAGAAATATATGAATAATCAGCATGAGGAAAAATGAAAAAAAATGATCCAGCTAATGAAGAGGAGTTAATCGTGGTAAAAAATTAAGTGAGAAATAAAATTCCAAGGTTAATCCTATTTTAAAATATGAATTACATATTTTATTTGATTATCTATTAGTATAGTATATTTAGATGAATGATATATATACCATATAATAAGAGAATCGTGAAAAAATAGTTACGTCACAAAGGAAAATTTCCATTAGAAAATACAACCTTGGATATGATGGAAACAACTAAGGAATGAGTTTGGAGAACTATTTGAGTTCCCATAAAAGGTAAATTGGTATAAATATAAGAAAAAATTTCAAGAAGAAGCTCACAATAAGTACAAACAACTAGATTAATTCTTAAATAATGTCAAGGGACATGTGATTTTATTATGGGGTGCACTGACATATTTCACTTTTTTGAATAATTAAAATATATATCTTTTCATGAAGATTATGAGAAGTTTTTAAAATTTGGTTACACAATATAGAAACTATGATATATATTAAATTCCAATAATTCCTACCATTCTAATCATATCTCAAATATAGGTTTATAGATAAATTCTATTACAATGAAAATAAAAGACTAGTATACATACAGTAAAAATTTTATATTATTATAATAAATATAATTCTTGGTTGGTAAAAATAAAATCAAAATATTGAAAGTGTTTTCAAGTAGATTTAAAATTCTATTTTTGTATAAGAAGTATATTGTAAATAAAAGGATTAGATTTGAAAAATATAAATAAGTTTGCATTCTAATAAAACTAAAAAGTCACATGTTAAATAAGTATTCTAAGTTAAGTAATTTTAAAAAAAATATAAATTATTGAAAATATAAAAAATAAATAATATGGAATAAAAAACAAAATTTTAAATAGAGTAATGCCACGATATCCATGTTGGTAATAGTACATAAGAAATAAAAGATTCTGTTCTTAGTATTGAATAAAATATAAGTCCCAAATAAGGTCAATAGAATTTATATTCAATGAAAAAAATTAGATATAGATATGAATTCTAAAATGAAGGATAAAAAATATTGGTGGTCCATAGTTACACAACATCATCCTCTATAAAATGAAATCAGGAATTACACTATCCCAAAGTATTTAAATTTTATAACTATGGTTGAAGTGTTAAATTGTTTTTGGGAAGATAATATCCAAGGGGAGGCTTCCTCAAAAATTAAAATGGTATTGTGAAATGATTCAAAGTTACTGATGATTAATAGAGTGGTGGAATGGATATATTATTGAACATAGAAATGAAATTATGTGATTATAATCAAGATTAATCATAGAAATATAAATTTGTATCAAATTAAAATTATTATTTTTCATTTAAAAAACATATTATCTATTGACATAGATTTTGAAGAAGAAATATGATACATTTATGTAAAGGGTGAACAAAATCAGGATTTTTTTTATTTTGATCTAACATGTATCATAAATTTTTTTCATGATATCAAATCCAACTATATATGAATTACTCTCAGGAAAGATATAAACTCAATATTTGGGGATAGTGTATAAAGTGTTCGGGTGAGTTTTTAGGAAAATATCCAAATTACAGTATCCCCATTAACCATAGAATGACACATGGTGGGTGAAAGATGAATTTTATTTTAATTATTAGTATGAAATTATTTTATAAATATGATTTAAAAAAATAAATTTTTTTGGACTAACAAAATAAATTATTTATAGTTGATTAAATAAGGATTTTTTAAAATATTGATTAATATAATATGAGTATTTATTTTTTAAATGATTAATATTGTGACTGCTTCAAAATAATTTAAGTGCATTAGTGAAACTGATACTAGTGATGTTATTATCTTAATATATTTATTACTACACTAATTTCTCAATCATAAGGCCTGGTGGTTTTGTTGATGGATTATTTCTAGGATGTAATTTCACTTAATTAAAATTATTGACTATGTGGAAATTATTTAATGAATTTATCAAACATGAAATTGAAATAAAAAATTGTGTTGAATAAGTAAATAATTGGAAGTAAATTATATGAGTATCATATTGTATTAAAAAGGTGGGAGCTGAGTCACTCTTAATATTTTTAAGAAGATGTATTAAACAAATTTATAAGGTCTATTTATGATGTACCTGTACTCATAAAAAATAAAGGATAATACTTTCATGAAAATAATAGTGTTAGATTTAACATATTGAGTTTATTTTAGAATCCAAATAAATGGAGCATGTATTTCTACAAGGAATGTTATAGTTACCATAAAACTAAGTTGACATAGTGTTTTTTCCCATCTAGTATTCAAGGGGAGAATGATAATAACTCCATATGTTATAACCTTTTCCTGAAAGGTAGAATATTTTTTAATATTCAACAATATTCATTAATATGGGGCTTTTGAATTGGTTTTGAAGTCTATGTGGAGTAGGAACAATCATGAATCCAAAAATATTCTCATCATATATGGGGTAGGGTACAAATAATCATTATTATGTGTTGTGAAGGAGATTTGGATTCATTATAGTGTTACCGTGAAGTTATAATGTAGATATTGTTAGCATCCAATTAATAATTAGTGTTTGGGTTAGATTTTTTATCAATAAATTTGTTAATATATCTATTTTCAGCGACACATATTGAAGAGTATCAATATTTATTAAATAAATAATTCTAGAATTAGAGTTCCATAAGTTATTCTAAAATTAATCATCCTATAATTTATGATTTGAATGGATAAATGTTAGTCTAGGCGATGTGATAAAGATGGTTTGGAAGCTAGTTTAGATGTGAGGGTTTGGTTGTAATGGTTTGATATTCTATAAGTAAAAATAGTGTTTAAAATTTATTTGGAAGACTTATCACAAAATAAATATGATTAATGATATTTTGTAAGTTACATAAATAAATAATTTCATGATAGGAGTTCAAAATAATTGTAAAATATTTAGAGGTCCATGAATACATATGATATTTTCAGAAGTGGTAGAAATATAAAAAATTAATAGAGTATACAATAAATTTTCTTGATACATAATGTAATTTGGGAAAGAAAAATAAGGAAATTTAAATATGTACGGTTTTTATCCATGATATTTAATATTTTTTCTATGAGTATAAATTTAGAAAATTCCTCAAATAGAGTTTTTAACTATTTTTTTAAGTTTTTATGTTAATCCAATGTGTCATATTTTAATATATAAGGTCTTTTCTTAACAAATATTTCATATATAATAAATTCCATATTTAATTTTCTTAGAATATATATAAGGATTTTCAGTATCTATAAGGATTTTCAATATCCATATGGTTTCTTTTAGGGATTCACGATTTATATTAATGTTTTTTGGAACATGGATAAGGTTTTATAAATTTTCATATGGTGGATTTTGGCAAACCATAGTTTACGATACACATTATCAATCATAAAATATGACTGATAATATATTTATCCATGAAAAATTATATGTTTTATTTCTTATGGTTTGTTTTATAATGTTTACAATTATAGAGGAATTTACATTGTGGGATGGGTGGACATTCCATGAAAAATCTTGATAATATTATGACAGTTCTTCCTTCTTAATGGTTTCCATGTCATGAAGAATATGATAATACCATTAGAGGTAAAATTGATGATAAGCCTTAGAGGACCACACCATGATTTTTAGAGAATTTTAAATTAGATAGTAACTAGATTTTTTTGGAGATGATATGAATCAGATTTTAAAGATATTGTTGGATGATATTTTCTATCAAAATCACAGAGAAATGGATATCTTTTATAGTGGGAATATAGATAATTTCTCTTTAAATATAGATAATAAGGTTCTATAATTTGAGATTAATGGAGATATCTATATCTATAAATAATAGAGTTTATATATTTTTAAGGGTAGAGGGAGAAACATAGATACGAAAATATATATTCAATAGGGTAAGAAATAGGAATTCTAGAAAGAAGAATATGGGAAGATTAAATAAATTGTTGACACACTGTTATGATATTCCAAAATAAAGAGGTGGAATTTATATTATAACTCATGTAATGGTGAAGCTACATTTATAATGATTTTCATATCCAGTCTGTAATTAAGTATTGTGGGAATTAAGCATTTCCATCTACAATCAAAACTTCAAGAACACTAGTGATACAATTTATTATTGGGGTACATTCCAAGATTGGTTCATTTATAGAGTAGTGATAAAAACAAGAAGAGTGAAGGGAGTATACCTTGATATTAATTCGATACATCCCTAACCCTTGTAAATTGAGCGACCCCGGTTTAGAATTTGTTTATCCTAAACCCACCAAAAAATAATTCGTTTAATGGATTTTGGTACATCAATACATCATAATGTGTATGCTCTTTAGATTATCCCATTGGGATTAAACCAAATAAAATAATGGTTTCATTAGTGCATGATATATTTATATTCTAAAATACATAACTTGTTTAATATGGGTTAAGAAATAATTAGACTAACCATGGAAAGTTAAGGATAAGTGAATTAACCATCACATCATCATAAAGTTAATTTATTTTGTGTAACCATATTAACTATGAGGTCAATATTATTTAGGGTGGTGAGAGTTTTATGAACAAATGATTAAGTTGTAATTAATTTCATAGCCTATTTCACCCCCGCATTAGGGTATCTCTCAAAGACGATCATTATGTGTCTGAAAACAAAAATCATCTATAATTCTGATATAGAAATAACTAACTCCAAAATACTATTTATATCATCAAATTGATGATAAAGTCCCACTATTATCATGCTACACATATATAAATTTTATCATTCTCTCCAAATAATAATACTTTCATATACTTACCATATAGTATCTATATTTATAAATTATTATCATAGGAAGGGACCTTATGAAATATATCCTTCTAGAGAGAAATTAGATTCCCTTATTTATTCTTGAACATTGAAAATTCAATAGTATATTTTTTCATAACACAAAATAAATTTATAGAATCACTCTATACATATCTCAATAGATTTTGGAACAAATCCACTGTATATCTAGATATTATTCATATAACAAAATAGAATATCACCAAAAAAATATCATCATACATCCCTCTATAAAATTTCATTCATCATGATTAAACTAAGATACATAATCCTGATATGCTAAAGCAATACCACTATAACAAATTTAATACATGTGTCATATATATATATATACATTCTTCCTTAAACCTAGATAAGTGGGTAAAAAATAAATAATTACATAGTGCATTATCATCTACATTGAACCTAGTGATGTAGGATAGAAATATTTTAAAAAATTGGTCAAATGTCATATCTCTTATATATGATTCATATCTATACTTCTAATATACCTTACCCAAAGTAGTGGAATAAATTAATAAATGCCTCCATCTTACACAACAAATATTAATTTGTGAGTATAAGTGAAAAATCTATAGTGAAAATTTTCCAATAAAATCTAAAAATCACTATAAGGTATCACATGCCAAGATAATGTGTAAATAAAGAAATAATTCGTCTTATCGATGGTTATATCTATCATTCACATATCACATTACACATAAGAATCCAAAATTTTGTATCCTTCTCTTTGAGTTTATATATTATTATCCCCTTGTGATAAAAAACTATTAAATTTTAGTTTTTTGATCTTTAATCTCCCCAAAATATCATAACATTAGAATAAATATCTAATACTTAATATGTATTCAAATTAATTGTCAAAAAAATTCCTAGGACATTATTATATTTTAGGAAAATAACTATTCCTAGTAAAATTTTCTATCAAAATTAGTAATGTTCATTCAATCATCACTCTTTTCATTTTAAAGATTTTAATGTCAACAATAAATACATATAACCTTTATAATGAGATAATTCACTAATTTATAAATTATTTCTTAACATTATTAATTCAGTTATTTATATTCATCTATTATTCACATTTTAATAATTCTTTACTAGCTTACTTAGTTTTTAATAATAATTCAAACTAATTTATTTTATTAAATGATAGATATATATATATGTGTGTGTGTGTTTTATAAATATATCTTGATTAAATTTACAACTTAATCACTAAATTAGATGCAATAATCCTTTTAAAATATTAAATACAACTTATGTAGATAATTCACATCCTTTATTACACTATATAGTATTATCATAAATATTTTGATTTTTTTTCTAGATACATTCTTCATTTTACAAGTCCTCTGTAATGTATAAACCATCATTTACATCCTTAGCATATATATCATAATGTGTTAATAAATATATTTCATGTTTTCAAACTATCACAAGGTAAATCATTAATAAATTTGAGGATTTATTAATTTTAATATCTGTATGACATAATAAAATCATTTAAATCATTAAAATTAATAATATAATTTAATTCTCATTCTACCTAAAGTAAACAATTCTTGTGTCATAATTAATAATTTAATAAATTCTTTACAGGATATCATAATATACATAATAAAACAAAAATATTTTAATGATTTCTATTTCTTTTATATAATTATTATTTAATTTATTTCAAAACATTTCACTGACTTTGAAATAATTATATGAAATCCCTCATGATTGGCTCTCTATCATCATAATTTGTTGATAATCAATTTAATAATATATAATGTCTTATTAAAACTATTATTTCTAATATTCTAATTTTCTATTAAAATGTGAAATTAATATTAATTTTCAATAATATTTTATCCAACTATCCCAAAAAATGGATTCACATCCCATTTTTAGTATTCATTTTCATCCCATTCATTTCAAAAATAATTTTCAATGTCTTTATGACATTCATTCAACTCAAAAAAATATCAAAGTAAAATTATTATTTAATTCATGATAATAATTTTACATATTTACTATCTTTAACTTATTTTTTTATTGTTTTCATCAAAAAATATAATCATAATAAATATCATTTACATGAAAACAATTGTATTAAAAAACTATATCATCTTGATATACCTACAAAAACAAGTAAAATAGATATCATTTGATAAAATAGACACATGGTTAAATTTTAAAAATAATCACAACTTATAAATAAATAGATGTGTATTGTGTATAGGTGTTGTACCATGGTTTAATGTATACTATCGCATATATATCAATAATTATTTGTCTCGATGTCCTGTTCATAATTTTATAAATCGATAATAAGTATCATATCATACCTATATGTTATTATTGTTGGAAGATAACATATTTTTAATAATAATAATAATAATAATATACTATTATTATTAAAATCATATAACTTATATATTAAAATTATTAAAAAACAACATTCATAGTGTCCTTTTAAAATACATGCATAATGATTCTATAAAATATTGTAAAAATATTTTATTTTTTACTCATTTTCCCCAAATTAGCACCTCCATTAAAAAACTTCATACATGGTTATAAATTTTTTTACAATTAATAAACACCTAAAACTCTTAACTAACTGAAAAAAATATCCACATTTTAGAGATAGATTATACAAGGGTTGGTCTTTATTTTTTTATTTTATACAAAATTCAAATTCTCAGCCATTTTAGTGATATTCATTTACAATGTTAGTTGTCACTTATCATTGAGAGAATAATTATGAAAATTCATCTTTATAATGGATGAAAACATGTTTTATTGGATTAATCACAAAATTAGGAACAAAAAACAAAAATTTTATCTATAAATAAAATGTTATGGCCACCATACGTTACAAAAACTTAAAAATTATATTTTTATTAATTTTCAATTCATACATAAGATTATCGCATTCATTATCTTGTTGATTTTTTTAATAATGTATACATAATGGTATATAATCTCTATGATTAATTATAATTATTTTAATTAATTAAAAAAATTATTAAAAAAGGTTTCAAATATTCCCTCTAAAATATCTGTAAAAAAATTCAAAATTATATATGAATTACACCAAAATAATAATTTTAAAGCATAAAATACTATTATATAATCCTTTCATAATTAATTTTTTTTATTTAAAATTATAGAGAATAATTTGAAAATTATACTCCACTCTAAGAATTGACAAAATATGTAGCTCTGATTCATTCCATTATAATTTTATTATCCTGTAATTATTTCATTTTCTATACATTAGAGTGTTACAGAAAAATATATTCCTTCTGGAAAGTAATAATAATTTGAATAAGATAACTAGAAAATTATTAGTGCAATTATCAAGTTAATGAATTTTACCTTTTATTTTTTAAATATTCATTAAAATGTTACCAATTTTTTTTTGAATTATCCTCTATCTATAGAATAAAGGGATAGTGCTTGATTTCAATGAAATAATATAACGATATATATATATATATATATTCAAATTTAATCATAAATAAGTTTTAAAGAATATAATAATAATTATTATTGTTTTAAGTTCATTTAAATTTCTCAATAAGACTCGGGATGGAATAAATTTATCAAAATGTCATCCCAAATAAAACACTCCATTTCATACACATTAAGGAAGTAATTTTCTTAATCAAACACACTTTTAATGAAAAAATAACAACATCACCATTTTAAAACATAAAAATAATATATCATGCAAAACATTCTATGTTAACTAAGGAATTTAAAATACCTATTTTATTTAATACGAATGACAATAATAAAAATTAAACAAAAATAGGTTCTAAAATATGATTATAGGAAAATTAATTTTAAGAATAAAATTTATTATTAAAGTTTCATCATTAATCTTAACACAGACCAAAAATATACTTGACCAAATGAATATAGGTGAACATTCTTATTGAATTCTCTGGTTACTTGAATTTAGTGAAACTAAAATTTATGTCACTATCCTAAAAATTTATCATCTATATATATTTAAACAAATCTAATTGAATGTGTTATTTATTATCTATAGTAAACTAGTTTGGGATATCTATATGAAATCTATGTAAATAAACCAAAATTTGAAATTCTACTTAGTTCCCATATATTAGAGAATATTTTTTCCTTGTGTACATGTATGACAAATGATATAGTAAGACTAAAAATAATTGATTTGTTTATTAGGAAAATATTTCATTTATTTACCTAATTTATATTATAAAATATTGAATAAATTAATGTTGAAAGCCTATATCTGTATATTTTATGTAACATCCTGGCCCGGCTCACCATCGAACCGATGGCCGGATCGGCAGGTCACATGGCCTCAAGCGTGTCTCCCTGTACGCCAGAGGCTACTGACTAACAGCGAGGATCTCGGGAGGTGATAGTGGGGAGACTATACCCTCATGTCAGAGTAACACAACGGTATTATCAGAGTAAATGACATTCAATAATGGAATAAGTAAACAATTGAAAGGCAGAAGCAAAAGACAGGTGATAACCATTTTATAAAAAGGTGGCCAAAGCTAGTTTACACGATACAGGGGTAATGAATGATACAATATGAAAACAGAAAACAACCCAACATGCTTTCAATACAATACAAAATAAAAGAAGAAAAGATAGAAAGGCTCGACGAGCGATCTCCTAAGCATCCCAAGCTCCCACTTGTCCCTTTGCTCCTAACTCCTTAGGTACAAACAGAACAACACACAACCTAGGTCCTGCAAGCAAGAAGGTCTACTCGGGTACCCCAGTACAATGGCGGCCCGAGTAGGGTGTGAGATATAAATCTCAATAGGCCGACACCACTGGTGTCTAACCCAATCCAGAAAGTGTATAATAATTAAACTGTGAGAAGGTATGGAGAAATAATTAAGCATAATTACATAAGTAAATAACACCCATCCAGGTTCCCAAGGGACACCTGACGGTTATACCTGCTTCGGCTCATGCCGGTAAAGTAACCTGATCATGTCACCACATATATATATAAATTCATTTAGATCATATATGGTATGGGTTAAGCATGCCTCCCACCCATTAATTAGAGAATTAGTGGGCTCGAGGTAAGAATGCCTCTCGTCCCTATAGGTCAACTGGCAAGGGGTAATAATTCCTCCCTTCCATACATGTATAGAGAATAGCGGGCACGAGGTAAGAATGCCTCTCATCCCTATAGGTCAACTGGAAAGGGGTAAGAATGCCTCCCTTCCAGACATGTACCGTCACACTGGCATGGGGTATAACTGCCTCCCATCCAAATGTGTAAAAAATCACTAGCAGTCAACTGGAAAGGGGTAAGAATGCCTCCCTTCCAGACATGTACTGTCACACTGGCATGGGGTATAGCTGCCTCCTATCCAGACATGAAAAACATCACTAGGTGGAATCAGCATGTGCGCACTCACATTACAAACATGTTTATATTATACTACCTATGGCAGTACCTCATAATCATTCAAAATTAATATCAAAAACACAAAAAATCATACAACCCATAACCGCGTAAAAAGGTTGTAAACACGTTCATACAAAATATAGTTAAGGAAAACCATCTCAAGTATCATTATCACATCATTTATCATACTCACCACATTTATACTTAAGGCAGCTCCTCTTAAGTATCCAAAACAAGACATTAACATATTCATCACATTTATATAAGGTACATGAGGCAACCCGCTCATGTACGGTATTGGATAACCCCCAATTCATTCTTCATTACACTTATATCATTTCAAGGACATTTAGGGATTTACAAAGCATAAATAGGTGCTATGGACTATCCCTCCTAGGTAAGTCCCATTCACTAGAACCATTCCATTAACATAAGCCGTGCTTATTCCATTTTCCTAAGGCATGATATTACCACCCTAATCCATTTCATTGAAGATTGACCAAATCATAACAATAGTTTAGCAGGAAAGAATAATAATCTACTTCCTACTTTTATCTTGAAGATAGCGCACCTTTGATTGAGGGGTTTTATTATTAAAATAGTTGGTTTAGTGACCAAGCAACCATTTTATCTTATTCCTGTAATTCACACGATTTGCACAGAAGCATTTAACCAACCAAACTTGCGTAATTTAAAAACTAAAGAAATGCAGTATTAAACTCTTTAAATGATTCACTTTAAAATAAAGGTCAAGGAGAGGGACCCTACCTCAAGGTGGATCCATCCGTCCCCTCCGTCTCTTAACGCTTTCTAACTAAGAGCTGCCTAAGCTCTAGAAAAGTGAAACCAACCCGAAACCACTAATGCACTAAGTAAAACATACCGGGAACTCTTTAACAACCTAAGACACTAATTGGAAGCTATGAAAACCAAAAACGGGTAAAACCCTTACCTCAGAATCAAACCGGTGGATCGAAACCACCGAAAACCGCCTCGCCTTTGGCGGAGGACACCGAATCTCACCCAAAGGAGTCCCAACAGACCTTTCGCATCAACCTAGAACAAAAGAAACAAAAAAGAATGCGAATTCAAAAACCCATACAAATCCTAGGGTTCGGCCGAATGAAAAATAGGGCAAGGGGAAGCCCTAAAATCGGCCAAGTAGGGAGGAGGAAAGAGGAAGGAGGTTTACCAAAGAGATTCTAAGGAGGAATCGCAAAGAACGGAGGAGGAAGGAGGTGCGGACAAGGGGGATTGTACCCAAGGCCGATGGCTCTAAGGTAGGGGGTTCATGTGGGTCTTATGAGAGGATATGGGAGAGTTTATTAGATTTTAGGTTTTCTTTTTAATTTCATTTTAAATATTTTAAAAACCCAAAATAGGGCACGGTGCATGGCTTGGGCCGCATAGTTTGGAAAACTGTGTGCCAACCATGCATCCCCCACTGGACACCCAAGACACCCCACACGAGCTGGCGGCACGGTTTAGGGAAACCCTGCACAGGCCATGTAGACTCCTCTATCTCCCTGATTTAAGCCGCACGGTATGGGCTGCACGGTTTGGGAAACTGTGCGCCAACCGTGTGCCTTCTGTTGTCGCTTAAAACCCAGCCGTCTTCGGGCATGACGCACCCAAAACACCTCGATCCACTTGGGACACTTAACGGGAATTCACCCATGTCCAAAAAAATTAAAGATAAAGGTTTCAACCTTCGGAATTCAGTTTCAGAGCCCGGTCTTAGATTCGACACACTCAAAAATTGAAAAAGTTTAATTTCCCCCCACTTTTTAACCTGGTTCAAAACGTGGGTCATTACAACATTCCCACCTTAGAACTTCTCATCCCCAAGAATCCTTCGGGAACAACGCCCCTCACTCGACCTACAATGGTTGTGACGCTCCGTTCCAGCTACCACATTACGTCTCCAACATCCCATGCACCAACAAACATCCACTTAAGCACACGACACTTAAGCCGTCAACACCCGAGCCAATGATCGTTTTCCAACCGAAACACTAAGACGGCTCTCACCCGAGCCCGTCAACTCAAATACATGATCACATCATCTTCTCGTCAAGCAACCAATCAAATGTAATTCACACCTTATATTTTTAACGTTAAACAGTCAAAACCAAACTACCACTTCACCTTTCGAATTGACTTTCAAAATCACGCTCCAAGCATTCCAAAGATGAACCTAGCGTGATTTTGAAACGATCAAACATTAGATTCCCCATCAACCTAAAAACCCAAGTGAAAAGAGTCAAGCCACTATGGCTAACTATTCACGAATATGCCCAGCTTAAACGGCCGACGCTTTATAAGCTGAACAATGATGCCTTCTCCAAAGAAATCTCACAGTTACCACGAGAACGTTCACCGAAGCTCATACCCAACTTCCAGTGACGTCTCTGAGATCAAACCACGAAAGAGACCATGCATCCCGCATACAACCCTGAAAGAGAACAATCAAAAGAGCTCAACAGCTTTTAAAGCTTTAGCGCGGCGTAAGACTGATGCCCTCTTAGCGCATCCAGGACGAAAGCAAGATAGGGGACATGATCGTCGTGTAGAAGAGTACACTAAGAGGAATTAGATGGATTTCAGTTAACCTTTTCCGAAAATTGGAATGGAAGAAAGTTCAAACCACCACTGGTCGACTGTAAAGAAAATACTCAGCTTCACCTGCCGATACACTGAGATCTCAAACCGATCACAATGCCTTTTTCCCGCACAAGGCATTCTGTGATCGTTTACGACATACCACCAAAGTCCTCCACGACCAATGTTGTTTCTTAAAAGGGGTTGCATACACCGCCAACCAGATCAAAGTCATTCTTCCGAGCAAGCATCGACGCATAACGACACCAACAAGCCCCAAAGGTATTCAAACAAACCTGACTATTCCTAAACGGTCCTACCTGGTGTGTTCCTTCTACCCGGAAGAACACACTTCACTAAACTGGCCTAACGCTTCCCACCTTGGAAGTGAAAGTTTCCTTGAAAGAAGAAAAGATCACATGCTCATAAGCGAACTAGTTCATAACGATTAAACAGACATGTGTCGCTCCTCTGAGCCATGATCACCAAGTCGAAACACACAATAAAACCAAAGCAACAAGACCAACATGTCAACCACCCGAGTCTTCCGAAAATCATCTCGAGCATTGGAACAACTGGATTCTCAAACGCTCAGGTCACTCTACCATGGAGATGATCCAAGACTGTACACAACAGCATAAAAGATTTAGCTGAATGTTGTTTTTCCCTATACGACCATTTACAAAGCTGACAACATACCCAGTTGTCCATTACCGCGAATAAGAGAAGGTCAAACGACCAACAAGAAACTAACCATGCCCAAGGCATGTCTACAGAGCATTACCCAATGATCAATCCCATAAAAAGATCAAAAGAAGCATGACCACCCGTCCAAACAGGGGTGTCATTGGAAACTGAAAGTCCTACAAGGGGAAAACGACACCCGAACAATACCAAACCTCTGAAATCTCACCGCACAAGCAAGACACTAAAATAATAAGGGTTCTACCTACCACAAGCTAGCCTGTCACATAAAACAAGCATCGACCCAAGCACTTGGTCACGCCCAACAAAAGTCATCGGGCTCAAGCCTAACATTCAAGTCATTTTCCAAAATAAAACAAACGCCCATGGAAAACACCTATGGTTCCATCTCAAGGAACTTACAAGAAAAAATTAACTTACCCTCACACGAGGTTTCAACAGAGGACTCTACTACAGGTTACTTTTCCAAGCCCTTTTTATTTAATCACGTACATTCTTTTAATCACTTTAAAAGACTCAATTAAAAACTTCAAGTAACCTTTCAAAACCAAAAATCACTAGGCACTTGATATTTTTTAACAAACAGCTCAAAGAAAAACAGTCAAGTCTCAACAAACTCCCTTTTTAACCATTAAACCTTTATCATACATCCCATATTATTCCAACAATTTATCATAATAAATTCCTTTTATACAATTCAGGCGACCTATGAGGGTCCCAACATGCCAAAACATGTCAGGTCAAAAACAAACATCATTTACACAAATAAGAATTTCTCAAAGCATGCTGCCATCACATTCATTATGGATTTCCATTTTCCAACTCATGAAGCGCCCATACACTCCAAGGGTTGAAATTTGGCTCCCATTTGACGAAAAAAATTACATTCCAGAATTAAACATGCTCAAAGCAATCATCTAGTCATACGGGTGGCCACCTACCAATCTATAAAGCGCCCATACACTTTACAGTTTGGAATTTGGCTCCCTTTAATCAAAACCAGAATCATTTTACAATTTGACTTTAGTATCCCCTTTTTCTCGAAATTCAATCACACAGAATACCCTTCCCTAGCCATAAGGCACCCATACACTTTACAAATTAAAATTGTCTCCCGTCGTAATTGTAATCATTTAATTTGGTCAAAGCAACAAATTCCATATTAACTGAACCTAGCATGTTATTGAAACCAGTAAGACAGAAACATTCTATATCACAGAAGCGTGGAATAACTACCACATCACCTATCACAATAGCAGGCATCAACTAATGTATCCTAGATGGCATGGAATAATGCATTACATGTGATTTTCAAAAAAGTTCCTATATGATGCAACATAAATGGAACCCACAATTTCATAAACAGTATCAACAGAAACCATGTTTGTCACCCAATTGTGAAAAAAAATCATCTGTAATAATCAAAATCATTAAAATAACAATTTCATTAAAGGAAATTTTTCTTTTCCTTGTACACGGGTTAGCTACTCCCGAGAATAGATTATTACCAAATTTCATCTCCTTTCTATCCCTACCCATTGTCGCTAAATAGTAAAACAAACCAGAGGAAGAAAATCCTATGATACCACTTTGTAACGTCCCGACCCAGCTCACCATCGAACCGATGGCCGGACCGAGAGGTCACATGGCCTCAAGCACGTCTCCTCGTATGCCAGAGGCTGCCGACTAGCAACGAGGGTCTCGGGAGGTGATAATGGGGAGACTATACCCTCATGTCAGAGTAACACAACTGTATTATTAGAGTAAATGACATTCAATTACGGAAGCAATAAACAATTGAAATGAAAAAGAAAAATACAGGTGATAAACATTTTATAAAAAGGTAGCCAAAGATAGTTTACACGATACAAGGGTGACAAATGATACAATATGAAAACAGGAAATAGCCCAACATGCTTTCAATAAAATACAAAAGAAAAGAAGAAAAGACAGAAAGGCCTGACGGGTGATCTCCAGAGCATCCCAAGCTCTTTCTTGGTCCTTTGCTCCTAACTCCTCAGGTACAAACAACACAACACACAACCTAGGTCTTGCAAGCAAGAAGGTCTCCTCGGGTACCCCAGTGCAATGGTGGCCTGTGTAGGGTGTGAGATATAAATCTCAGTACGCCGGAACCACCGGTGTCTAACCCAATCCAGAAAGTGTATAATAATTAAACAGTGAGCCGGTATGGAGAAATAAGTAATCATAATTACATAAGTAAATAACACCCGTCCAGGTTCCCAAGGGACACCTGACGGTTATACCTGCTTCGGCTCATGCTGGTAAAGTAACTTGATCATGTCACCACACACACACACACACAGATATATATATATATATATATATATATATATATAAATGAATTTAGATCATAGATGGCATGGGGTAAGAATGCCTCCCACCCATTAATAAGAGAATTAGCGGGCACGAGGTAAGAATGACTCTCGTCCCTATAGGTCAACTGGCAAGGGTTAAGAATTCCTCCCTTATATAAATGTATAGAGAATCACAGGAACAAGGTAAGAATGCCTCTCGTCCCTATAGGTCAACTGGAAAGGGGTAAAAATGCCTCCCTTCCAGACATGTACTGTCACACTGGCATGGGGTATAACTGCCTCCCATCCAAACACGTAAAACATCACTATTAGTCAACTGGAAAGGGGTAAGAATGCCTCCCTTATAGACATGTACTGTCACATTGGCATGGGGTATAACTGCCTTCCATCCAGACATGCAAAACATCACTAGGTGGCATCGGTATGTGTGCACTCACATTACAACCATGATTACATTATACTACGTATGGTAGTACCTCATAATCATTCTAAAGTCATATCACAAACACAAACAATCATACAACCCATAACCACATAAAAAGGTTGAAAACATGTTCATACAAAATATACCTAAGTCAAACCATCTCAAGTATCATTATCACATCATTTATCATACTCATCACATTTATACTTAAGGAAACTCCTCTTAAGTATCCAAAACAAGACGTTAACATATTCATCACATTTATATAAGGTACATGAGGCAATATGCTCATGTACAGTATTGTCTAACCCCCAATTCATTCTTCATTCCTCTTATATCATTTCAAGGACATTTAGGGATTTACAAAGCATAAAGAGGTGCTATGGACTACCCCTCATAGGTAAGTCCCATTCACTAGAACCATTCCATTAACATAATTCGTGCTTATTCCATTATCCTAAGGCATGGTCTTACCACCCTAATCCATTTCATTCAAGTTTCACCAAATCATAACAAGATTTTAGCAGGAAAGAATAAGAATCTACTTCCTACTTTTATCTTGAAGAAAACACACCTATGATCAAGGGATTTTATTATTAAATCATTGGTTTGGTGACCAAGCAACCATTTTATCTTATTCCCGCAATTTACACGATTTTCACAAAAGAATTTAATCGACCAAACTTGCATAATTTAAATACTAAAACAATGAAGTATTAAACTCTTTAAATGATTCACTTTAAAATAAAGGTCAAGGAGAGGGACCCCACCTCAAGGTGGATCCATCCATCCACTCCATCTCTTAACGCTTTCTAACTAAGAGCTGCCTAAGCTCCAGCAAAGAGAAACCAACCCGAACCCACCAAAGTACTAATAAAAACATACTATGAACACTTTAACAACCTAAGACACTAATTGGAAGCTCCAAAAACTAAAAAAGGGTAAAAACCTTACATCATAATCAAACTGGTGGATCGAAACCACCGCAAACCACCTCGCCTTTGGCGGTGGACACCGAATCTCACCCAAAGGAGTCCCAATGGACCTTTCGCATCAACCTAGAACAAAATAAACAAAGAATAATGAAAAATAAAAATCCCATCCTAACCCTAGGGTTCAGTCGAACGAAAAATAGGGCAAGGGGAAGCCCTAAAATTGGCCAAGTAGGGAGGAGGAAGGACGAAGGAGGCTTACCGCAGAGATTTGTAGGAGTAATCACTAAGAACGGAAGAGGAAGGAGGTGCGGTCGAGGTGTCTTGCGCCTGAGGCTGACAGCTCCAAGGGATGGGGTTCGTGCGGGTCTACCAAGAGGAGAGTGGAGAGTTTATTAGATTTTATATTTTCCTTTTAATTTCATTTTAAATTTTTTAAAAACCCAAAACAGGGCACGACGCATGGCTTGGTCCACACGGTTTGGAAAACCGTGTGCCAACCGTGCATCCCCCATTGGACACCCAAGACACCCCACATGGGATAGCCCCACGGTTTAGGGAAACCATGCACATGCCGTGCGGACTCCTCTATCTCCCTGATTTAAGCCACACAGTTTGGACCGAACGGTTTGGGAAACCGTGCGCCAACTGTGCGCCTTTTGTTGTCGCTTAGAAACCAGCCATCTTCGGGCACGACGTACCTGAAACACCTCGAGCCACTCGAAACAGTTAACATGAATTCGCCCATGTCAAAAAACATTAAAGAGAAAGCTTTCAACCTTCGAAATTTGGTTCCGAAGCCCGGTCTTAGATTCAAAACACTCAGAAATTGAAAAAGTTCAATTTCACCCCACTTTATAACCTGGTTCAAAATGCATGTCATTACATTTTAAACAATGTGATTATAAGAGGAGTGATTAAATTAGATGTTGTATATGAAATACAAAATTTTCAACTCAAATTCACAAAAACAATTTGATTATCTATAAGTAACTATAGATTTACTGAGAATTTATGATTTTAAAAATTAAATCATTAATTTCTTATCTATATCTTTCAAGGGATTTTCTTTAACCTATTAGGAAAAAAATGTAATATTTTAGTTGGAATTGGATTTCTTAATAGTATCTAAAGGATAAGGACCCATCTCATTTATCTAATATGTTGAATAGATCCTGAAGTACTAATTTTTAGTTTTTATGAATGATATTGTTATACACTGGAAACACATGGACCATATTTTTTAATTTCATGAAATTTTGTATCATATAGAAAAAATTATACCCAACCAACTTGATTCGGTCAATGTGGTTGGTCACTCACTGATGTTAAACACATTTTATGGCATAAACATTATTGATATATATACATTTCTCTTCTTAGTTAATCTACCTAAGAAAATCCCCATTAAAAAATTATATGATATTTATGGAAATCATAGAGGATAAAATTTATTTTTTATTGGTTAGTCTAGTCCTTTCTAGATGACCTAGTGGGTATAACTCCATTTTGGAGATAAGAAAATTTTAATGGAATCAAGATCATGAATTGATCAACTTGTGAAGAAAAAAACATCATCCTAATCCAAATTTCTCTCAATATCATATATAAACACCCTCTTTTACGTAATATGGATAATAATTTTGTCTTAATTATGGTTATCAATACTAGTAACATGGTTAAAAAATTTAACTCCTTAGATATTGTACAACCATAAGATATAAGATATAATTTTTTTCAAAGGGAAATCAGGAAATAAACTATCTTGTGTCATCAAGAAAACACAACAATTTGACATTATTTATCGCATATTATTTATTAATTTTTTTGACCACAATTAATATATTATATCTGATATTTTTTGGATCAATTTTTTGTTCAATGAAAACTTTAGGCCTATGGTGTGGATAAATGATTTTTTACCCTTATTGATGAAACATTTTGAAAAGAATAAATAATACAACTTTACTAATTTTTATGGAGAAATAAATATAACTCCAAAATTGGTATGATTTAGTTTTCTCCCTCTCTCCTTTTTTAGATGGTTTTTTGATAAGAAATATAATAGTATATTTTCTAAGTTCTACAAGTGTTATTGATAAAAAATATATTCTTATTATAAAAACATTGTATCTAATAGTAATTTATCTATGGAAAAGTTAACTTCTTTAAAATCATATAATGTCTATCATTTGGTTTCTTTTTAGTATATGAAAGAATTTAAAATAGTGGGAGAATGATAAAATATATTACTGACCGTCCTTTAAAAATGATATAACAAAAGGATTTATTTTAAATTATTCATATAAGAGATCAAGTGGACCAAATGTTGTTATAGATAATAAAATATATGTTCTCTATAAAAATAAATTGATGGGTATTTTTATTGATAATAATATATATTCTCTTATGAACTAACATTTTTCAAGGGTAATATATTTAATTCTAATTTCCCACATCATTATTTTCAGCATGAAGTTCTCTAGGTATTATTATGAAGATGAAAAATAATTGATGCATTGCATTCCCTCCAACATAGTCACCAATTGAAAATTGTAAAATAAATATCACAAAAGGTTTTCATACTAACATAGTTAATGCAGATCCATTAGAAAAATTTAACCCTTTTAATTAACTTTTTGAAGGGTAAAAACATCCTAGTGAGGTTTTCAATGAAACACCCTATATATTCAGTTCATATATACAGAAATATTAATTCTAAACCACTCTATGGAAGATTAATTTCAACTATTGTCTTGTTTTTCCCATGGTTTAATTCAGTACCACAAAGCTGAATTATAAATCCAATTCATTTTTTAATGGCCTCAAAAAATAATAATTTAAATGGGTTTGTAATCATGTTGTGTGATGCGAGTTTAGAAAATTCCATATCTATGTCAGAAAAGTTATCCAAATATAGAATTACATAAAACCTAAATCATCCATATATAATTCTCTTCTTTTTTTATATAAATCACTCAAAAAATATATGCATATCCCATTAATTTTTATATCCAAAATTTCTAAAATAGATGGTTATAACCCAATAGAAATATACTTTTTTTGGAACCCTATTTCTTTAGACTTATTACCTTCATGGTCCATATATATTTTATTATTAATAAAATACTCATCAATGAATGAGAAGGTGTTAAAATTTATTATTTCATTAATTAGTAGTTCTATGAATAAGATAACAAACTCAGCCTTTATAAAATGAGTATTAAGGTTATATAAGTTGACACAGACTTTCATTTGTCTATAATTATTCCTTATATGAACCATAGTGTCTAACGACATAGGATTCCAAACCAATTGTAAAATGAATTATTAGTATAGATTACCTCTTCAACATCTATGGAGGAATTTTGAGATCGATATATCCTTATAATTTCTTATTTGAAACCACCATGGTTAGGATATAAATGTTGTTAATTAATGGGTAATTAATAGAATATTAATTTCATTTATATTTAACAATATTTTAATATATTTCATGTGTTTCTTAATAATGGAAGCATATTATTTTTGTTCATGAAGATTCATAGTTTTACATATTACATAGCTCACCATTCTCTTTTAGTTACTGGATATACTTTCTTATGTTCATTAAAATTGTCTAAGATACATTATTCAAAGTCAACTAACGAATCTCCCAACTCATATACATTATCAAAAAGAGTAGACAATGAATAACACCTAAAACATTGTATGATTTCACAAAAAAATACACCATATTAGTTAGTATCATACTCTTTTAAAATGGAGTAATGTTATTTAGACCCTTCTAATACCAAAATAATGGTGATATAGGTTCAATGATATTTTTCATTGGTTTATTATATATACTTATTTAATAAAATTTGTTTAGTTATATCGACTGTTTATCGATCATACCTGTATTTTGATAAATAATATCTATACTAACATCAATGAGTATGTGTCATGAATGAGTATTTTTCAATTATACATATGATAGGGATGATTTTGAAGATAATTTTACTTTTCCTTCATAGGATAAGATGTTGATTTGGGAAACATTTTATTTGGGTAGACATAAAAGGTTATTTCTTATTCCATACTCTACATCTTTAATTTAATGGATATTAAATATGAAACATTCCTTCGAATTTTTATATGGTATCATTGAATAATCCTCCAAAATATTGAAGGAATATACCAATATTCTATATTTTATTATCATCTATTTTACATCACTTTAGATATATCCCACATTAATTTATCAATATTTACATTATTCTAATGTGGAAGTATCAAAATAAATAACTATTATTAAATAATTAATTGAATACATCAAGGATTAATGATATAAAAAGTTGAATACCAAATATTTATGACTTCAAATTCTCTATAAAATGTAATTTTAATTTGTATCTTGAATCATTTACTAGATTCAAAATTTGGAAAAATATAATTTAATTGGGTTTTAAATTTAAAATTACCGTAGGTTTTTTATTCACTATTATTATAACCATAAATTTTAAAATTAAATAGATCCAAATTAATTTTTGTGTATCCCATATTTTTATTAGTTTTAAATGGAATAATGGTTATCCTTATTGTATTATATATTATATACCTACGAATATTGAGATCCTTGATCCTTCTAGTCATAAAAATGGATCTGATGTATCCATATATTGATATTTCTTATCCTCTTTCTATATAGGATATGAATATATAAAATTTTATTGAAATAGTGTTTTCATGATAGTTATATATTTTTTAAACATTAATATTAAGTTATTTAGGTTTTAATAAGGTCCTGGAATGGACAACATTGTATTCATTTGGACATATAGAGGGTTTCTAATATTGAGAGTCCCCCCAAAACCATATTGAAATTATTTAACACATAATACTTCTAATACAAGGTTCTATATTTCATTATATTAACATTTTATCAATATTGAAGCATATAATACTGATCTAAATTTGGAAATGACATTTTTTGGCATCAATTTAGGGACATTTTTATTACATTTATGTTAGAATGTCTAGATCCTACAATATTAAAAAGATAACTAGGTGACTAAATTTTGAAAAAATGACCATGAAGTTAAATAGTAGTGTGATGAGCATTAGAGTTTAGAGGATTGTACTAATTATCTGATTTGGATTTTTGAGTTTCCTTTCTCCATGTTTTAATAATGTATATCATGTATTCAATGATGATGCCTTATCCCATATTCAAGATCTGAGTATACATTATTTTACTCCAAATACATAAATGGGAATTTATAGGTGATATCATATCAATTCATAAAAATTAATATGGTTGTTACCCTTCCCTATCAGTTGAATTTTGTTGACATAGGTAACCAATTTCTTTTCATTGAAAGAGGGTTCATCTTAGTGTGGTAGTTACCATCCTACCAATAATGGGGGTATCAAGTCCATATGAGTTTAGAGTTGTTTGAGTATGGAGAGCATGTTTAATTTTTCACAATTATAACCATATTGGGTAATATTTTTCTCACTTCCCAAAGATTATAGAGCATAAGGTATTAACATAAATAATTTTAGGGAGAATGGGTAATATGAATGGTTGATTCATTATTTCCCTACAAATTACTTGTGCATGATTCAAAGAATAATGGATCATATATTTATTAAATTTATATGTTTCCTAATTCATAAGAATTATAAAATATTCTTCTTAATAAAAATTAGCTTCTACATAGGTAATATGTGACTTGGGACTCTCTAATATTACATAGCCTTTATCAATTATCCTTTTGAGAATGTGTTTACATAAAAACCCAATCTTGGATTGTGTATCCCATCATCCAATAGTGGAATAAATAATTTTGGTGATAATTAAACAATAATTTATTAATTTTCATGTACTTTAGAAATATGATAAAAAAATTCTAGGTATTAAATGAAATACCTTAGTACGTGATCATTCTAAAAGAAATATACCCTACTTTTCTTTAACTAAAAACCCCGACTCCTATCCACCTTGTTCATATCTTGTGATATTTTATTAGGTCATGTGTATTATTTTAGTTGTGGTATAGGAAGGGAAATTGTATTGAATGTAATAGAGTGAGAGGTTTGGATCTACACCATTAATAGTTATAGGGTGATAATAGCTGAATCAAACTTCAAGACATTATAGTTTTCGATATATGAAAATTGAAATATATTATTAAAACATCATAGATAGTTTTTTTAAATTTTATATTGTTTCATAAAAATCTTTTAATAATTATGTATATTTATATGGGATTAAAATTGTTTCCGACTCATAATGTAGGTTTCTCACATAGATCTCTAAATATTTTTCCTGAGGAAATTATATATTTATGAATATTTTGAACCTTTTGATCATAAAATAAAATAAAAAATTATCCCATTTCCCCATTATTTATAACTTTATAGGTCACAAATGTTTATTTTTAATTTTATAAAACTGAACTGGTAAATGGTTTTTATAAAAATATTAGATTATGTAGTAATGGATAAAGTTAAGTGTTTCTTTCACAAAGTAAAATTGAAACATTTTCCAATGTCTATAAAAAATATATAATATTATATTTTACATGATATTATGTGGTTGATAATATAAGTACACATATAGAATTAAAATGAGTGAGATACTTTTATGGTTCACATAGTCCATTTTTTGGGAAAAAATTAGGATTTGTAATGTCATATAGTAGAGATATCAAGTACACTTACTCAGTGTATGGTTTTTTATTCATATGAATTAGAGAATTATAATATTTAATAGTGTATATTTTAGTTATAAAGACATTGAATAAATTTATTTATGATCTTATTACTTATGTGGAGGTTTTACGCAGTTAACCAACCTCAACATAAAATTGATGGTGACCTAATATAATAAACTCTTAGTAATATATTATCAAAATGATTAACCATTTAAGTGAATTTGGTATCAGGTCAATGGGATGTCTTGATTATTCATTCATGGAATAACCACCACTTATTCCAAAATATTATCATTTTATAGATGTAAAAACCCATGTTCGAACTAAATAATTTTAGGGCCTTAAGTGCGCCTTTTGGATGAATTAGGTATGGGTCCATTTTAATTTTCTGTATTTTATAAGGGTTTAACATTCATATAATGAATTTCATTGGGATTTGGAAATTTGAGGGTTGATTAATAAGTTCTTTATATTTGGTTTGAGGTTTATATAATAGATTGGGGATTCAAGAGTGCCTCAATACTACTACCACCTATAGTTTAAAAGTCGAAGTGAAACTTGGTGCCTTGTGGGAGTACACTACAAACCAAAAGAACTTTTTAGGGGAGGGGTGGACTAGGGGGTCCATTGGGAACCTGTTTTCCCCAAACCATGTACATGGAAGTCCTATGCTTGGAATTTTTATTTTTATATGTTTTTTTTTATTTTTATATAAATACTTTTGACCCCATCTCAGTTTCCCATTGAATTCCTCCCCCCCACCCACCCACTATTTCACATGAGATCCTATTCTTGGCCACCTATTAATCCCCTATTTATACCTCTTCTAAAATAATAGGTAAATGTGACTCCATGTAAGTCTTTCATTCCTTGTAAATGGGTGAGTTTATCCTATCCTCTCATATTCCCATTTATTTTTATTTATTCTAAAACATATTTATTTTCATGGTATTTTGAGATAAATTACAATAAATAATGGCGAAATTCATCCAAAACATTATATATTCTATTTTAATTTAATATTTTCTACTATTAGGGGTATTCTACTACATTTCATTAATTTTTATATTAATGGATACTAAGGTATGTTTTCCTTAGGGTTTCTTAGATTTTATGGTTTAATTTTATAATGATTTCTTGATTTTACTTAGAGATTTAGTTTATATTATTGTTAGGTTATTTTAAAGGGTTGATCAAATAAAATTTCACTAAGGTTTTATATTTTATTGTTTATTTATATTATAAAATTTATTCCCTCTAAAAAATTTAATTTTATTTAAATAGTTCATAAGTACTTAGAAATCATTGTGTTTTGTGAAGTTTAACACTATTTATAATAGGTTGAGTCAGCACTCTATGTGATTCTCATTTCATAAATGTAACTTTTATAACATTTCATTCACAAAAAATTATTATTAATGGTTATTATATATATTTTTGGATCTTTAATAAAATGGTTTCCAATATTTATAATAGTAGAACCTAAAAATATTTTCAATGAGATTATATATTATTAAGTAGATACATTAGCACACATACCATTGTATTAATAACTATTAAATAATGGTTTGTATTTAATTAATTTATCAAAAGTCCTTGAATTGGTTGTTAATATTTATGTTAACATTGTAATCAGATCAACTATGTTTATGTTTTTCACATGATCATTTTAGTCATAGGTCATATAAAACTATAATTGATAGTAAAAATGGACTGAATTAGAAATATATTTTATACATTTTGTAATAACCCAAGTTGTGTTATTCCTATAAGAAATGTTTTTCCCCATTGATAAATATTTCTTGATTTGTTAAAATATAGATAATATTCACCAAATTGAGTAATAATTTAATTATAATAAGTAAAAACATGTTTCCTTTTGGATCCCAAATGAATAATAATTTAACTAATGGCACATAATCCCAAGTCAAGTGAGTTATTTTGTAAATATGTAGTGGTTACGTTAATGTGGTGAGAGGAATTTTTCTCACATACAAATCCTTATAGATTTAATTTTAACCTAAAACATCGTCATACAATAAATTTTATTGATTTTCATAGTATTTTATGAGATTAAATTATTTTTTAAAAATATATATAGAATCATCCTTGAAAGAACATATTAACTAAATTTATTTCATACTTTATTATTTTAAATTCCATACATGGATAAATTATACAATGTAACACCCTTTATCCTTTTAAACTAGCTCTTAATTAGTATGTGTAAACCTAAAATGATTTAATTAAATTTAAAATGATGATATAGGATTTCAAATAGTCATGATTATTCCTTATTCACATTATTCTACATGTTTCTAAAATTTTTATCTCAATATTGTTTTATTGGGCCTACTCTTACCATGTATAAATCCTAATTACATTCCATAATTATTTCACAATATTATATCCTCCATGATTTTCATGAGAGGTGAATATGGAATATGTATGTTTTATATTTTTTTGGGTCTAGAATGCTTGACTACTATAGAGTTTTATTTAATTTCCTTATGTAAGTCAAATTCTTAAAAATTTCTGACATTCCATGTTTTTCATTTTCTTATATGAATGATTTTTCATTTTTATATGTTTATATATAGATATCATGGTTGAATGTTTTCCTATGATAATAGAGTTATTAACTGGTTAAGAAAATCATTATGTAGAGTATATATAGTAATATTATTTTTAGAATGGAAATAACATTAATATTTCATAAATGTAACTAATTTTTTATCTGAGCATATTGATTTATATTTTTGGTATTTTTTCCATGATCATGGATACCCCTTTGATAATTGTTTTTCATGTTATAAGGGGTACAAATATATTATATGAACAGTGATCCTGAGATTTATTGTTGGATAAGATTGCAATATCTTTACTTCTATATAACATTTTCCTTTTCCAAAAATGAGATTATCTATTAAATTTCCCTATCTTTAATATAAAATATTATTTTCCCCCTTAAATTAGTTAGGTGTTACATTATAAATATTTTTAATAGTTATTTTCAATCTTATATAAAGGATAAGGGTATGTTTGTATATGTATGGACCCTTTCAAGATATGGTGTTATTGATTTTTCATATTATCAATGACTACATTTATTAATTTTTATTTAGATATAATTTATTTATTTACTAAGAAAACATATTTATTACATATATATAAATATTATTATACATGTTCATACACACACCTATTTATCCACTGTTGTTTTAAGATATAATTGGTTGTGCCAAACTGAATATTTATGGTCACACCTAGAATAGACACCACAGTGGACATATAGTTATGGTAATTCATTTTAGGTGTATATAATAAAATATAAATATTTTTGGTTCCCTTAGATTATTTATTGATCATATAATTAAATAAATTTTATTTAATACATTGAATTTTGAGCCAGTGGTGTGCTGACTGGAGGTCAATTTTGGAAAATTACTTAATCTTGATTGTTTTATTAGGTCTAAGGCATGATTGAGTAAATCTATATTTAGATTATATTTAGATATGGTAAGAAGATATTTATTTTTTAAAATTCATTGATATAAAAAGTTGTTGTTTTCAGTTTTTATATTATTATATGGCATATTTGGTTTCATGTCTAATTTTATGTCATGTCCAGGCTATGAAAAATCCATACAAAATTTTAAATAGTATTAACCATGAATTTATTCTACAAATATGTGGGTAAATAATTATTAAACTATAAATTTAAAATCAGGGAACTTATCACTAGTACCTAGTGATTAGAGAGTGCTCATGGTGTCAATAGTGATCTAATTCAAGTATCATTTAGGAATATGGGTTAGGGTAGCTACAAAAAATGTATCAGAGAAACATTGGGATTAAAGGTATATTTATTTATATTAAAAATGTTATATAATGAAAAGAAATTATAAGAAACTCATAAAAAAATTGTGAGATACTTTATGATAAAATCTCAAGGTACCAAGGGATGTCTAAGTATTTTATATGACCATAGGTTTGAGTGATTCTTTCATTTCCTTATCTTTAGTATAGTGGGATGAAACATAAGAAGTTGGTATAGAGATCAATTAAAAGACATCATTTTTTTGTTTTATTAATATTGTTAGGCATCTACATGTAGTGATGTGTATGGTTTTATTACATATAATATTCTTTCTTATATTTTTTTTATATTATAGTTAAAATTAATTAGAGGATTATGTTAATTGAAATATAAACAATATATATAAATATTATATACATATATATATATATTAATAATTATTATTTTAATATAAATTAATAATTTATTCCTTGATTGAGTTATCATTTATTATTCCTTTTGATAGTTAGTGTCACCTTTTTATCATTTCATAATTTAGCACGATCTTTGTTACACATATGTACATTATTTTTATTATTTATCTCACTATATATTTTTATTTATTTACTGATAATGATTTAAATATTAATTATATTACTAATTTCTAAGAATGTTTCCAATTTAATATCTGTTTAGTGACCTAATATGAAACATGGTACAAATATTTTTTATAGTAATATTTTTTGATCACTCAGAATGCTTTATATTAGTTTAATATCCTTCAACAGATTATATTATTAATTCACCATCTACTAATTAGTTTCTAGAATTTTTCTATAAATGTATCTCCCAAACATTCTAGTCATAATGTTTTGTCCAATTCAAGATGAGACATGTAATATTTGGTGTGAAGTAACTTTGAGGAGTCTAAATTTAATAGGGGTATTCTTTTAAAAAAATCAACGTATCATTTTATTTTGAAAAAATGTGGTGTTTTAGAAACAAAATATATGATTTGAGTCTTTAATTGAAATGTTTATAAGTAAGAACTTTTTTTACTCCTTTTTTAGTACATAGAGGATAAAAAAATTTAATTCTTTATTGAGGAAAAAATATTATTTAAACAAACTATTCTGAAAGGAGGAACTGATTATGGAAAGGTAATATGATTTTGATTATATAATGAAATATAATTCAATGTATAGTAGTTTTATACAAGATTCATTTAAAATTTGTGATTGAATTTTCTCTACAAGAATATTTTTAAAATTAATTTGTCATATAAAATTTGGTTTATTTAGAAATAAGTCTATATGTGCATTGTGAACAAGAAAGAATGATTTCTAATAAATAATATTGATGAATGAATTATTTTTCCAATATAAAACACAATAATAGGTTTCAAATAGTAAAAAATTTTAATCCTATGGTGGAGAATAGAAATATTAATATTTTCACCAATGTGTTTTTTATAAGATTCAATAATTGATGGTACAACATTGGTGTTGATATCTAATCATAATTTAGTGTCATTCTTTGGTTTTTTGGAACTTTCATTGGAAACATTGTGAGTATTGGGTATGTTAATTGGGGTTCTCATTAGGGATATTAGAATTCTATGGATTTTGGTGTTTGGAATTAAAATCTTGAGTTATGAATTATGGATAAGATTTATATTGTAAATAATATTTTTTTTATAGAAGATTTAGTTTTGGTTTGTGTATTTCTTGATGTATATATTAGAGACTTATGGGTGGTAGATTTGGGGAATTATTTCCCTAGACATATATAGGATGATAATTCATATGGTGGGGAGGTTCTGATGAATTGTGACTCTACTATTTTTATTTGGGGCAATAGTTGTGACTTTTAGATGGATTAGGTATAGGGTCATTTGAATTTTTGGTTCCAGTTGAGGGGTTTATTTTTATTTTATGCATTGGTTATTGAGTTGAATTTTTCAATGTTTTTTATTGAGTTAATTTTAAAAGGTTTTAAGTTTCTCTAGTTTTCATGTACTTCAAGAGTGACTTGATAATGGTTCCCCCTATAGTTTTGAACTATAAGTTTCAACAGTTACCCACTGGATTGGATAGAGGTCAGAGTGGCCTTAGGGTTCTTCTCTGTACCCAATGGTCCTAGACTAAGTATTAAATAGGTTTATCTATGGTTTTTAATGATTTTTTTTTTAAATTTTACCATAAATTCTGTTAACCCCATATCATTTCTCTATCAAATTAATTTTCATCTAGCTTATTGAGACTGTATACTTTTCCTTATATTTATACCTTTTTCTACCCCTTATTCCCACCTAATTCAAGTTGAATCCATTAGACTATTTCATACATAATTCAAGATTGAGTTTCTCCTCTCATATGCAATTCAATTTACTTTTCATTTAATCCCACTTTATTTCCTAGAGATCTAGAAATTAATTCCTCTGTATAATGGTAGAATTTATCCAAAATAGTGGGCCATCCTATTCCCTTACTCCATAAAGGCTCATATATGTTTTCTATTTCTATTTTTTGATAGATTGATAATATATTATGGTTTTTACATGACCCATTACACTATTATTAGTCCCAAACAAGAATTAATTAAATTTTGATATCCTAATACATCATTCAAAAGGCTATATGTTGGTAACTACCACCAAGTCGGCATATCACATAATATGTGAGGCTTAGGACAATATCAACATATAACAGTCACATATCTATAATTTATACAAAACTATAAACATCATAAGTGTTTATAAATGTATAATAATTTAACATTATATAACAAATGAATGAGACATCGTATAGAGTGTACATCACTACATCAGAAAAATCAATCAAAACTATAAATATATCAAGGTATTTGAGCCTGAAAAAAATAGAAAATGGATAGATCCCCCACTGTGTAAGGACTCCTATAATAGTTTCTAACTAAAATGGTCACCACCACCATCATAAACCACCAAGATCCACCGAGCACTGTCAAAAATAAACTCCAAACATGTCTCATCAACTATGTGTCCACCAATACCACCTCTATACTATGTATCATATGTAAAGATACGACATGTCTAGGAACAAATCTTGTATAGGGGTTAATGTGAACATACTCAGTATGATTCCCCAAAATCACAAAGGAAGGAAAAATAAACATGTCATCTCAAACTTTGAGGCATGAAGTTATTAAAAAGGTATATAAATAAATTAGTATTTTCTCAAAAACAAATAGCCTAAGAGATTAATAGAAGTCATTTTCATCATAGATCTATTCCTTGATAGTTATATCTCATGGTAAATTATGAATTCTCATAGTGCTTTAAAGTCCATAGATTATAAAGTAAATAGGACAATTATATTTTTCATCATTATAGGTATCTATAAGGTTCTATAGAAGTCATAAGGATCAATGTATCCAAACTAATTAGCCTTCTGAACATCCTCATTTCATATAATTGGGAACTTAATCCTCATTGAAGTATGTGCATCATTCAAGGGTGTATCACACCTTATGTTCCATCATTATATAGTCACCATTATATAAACTTATTGGGAAACCTGAACCTTCACTAAGAATAGATATTGTTCAATAGAGTAATAACCACTACTTTCATAACTATCAATATATGGGCAATATCACATCACCACTTAGAAACTCTATTGGTGGACTAGTACCTCATAAAAGGATAAGTATTGATAGAGGGAGTAATAAACCCAAGTGGAAGACCCAAACCCCCAACATATCTTTTAGATTAGGGAGCACAAAACTCCAAAGATAGAGGAACATGATCCCAAGAATGTGTGGGATAACCTAACTATATTTAAATTTGGGGGACCTATGACAAGACATCAACTTGTTCCTAGGGTAGTTATCACCCTATGAATAATTTTATTTCCATTCCTAATCTATATTTTCAACCATATGGATCTAAGGAGACTAAACATATTATATAACCTAGTATATTACCTATAATGTTGAATATGATTGATTTATGGTGTTCTGTGTGAAAATATTATCAATTTGGAAGACTCACATTCCCAAATCCATGTCTTGATAAAGGAAAAATGAAAACCCTCTATGGATGGAAATGTACATGGAATGTTCTATAGATTAGAGGTTGTATAGACCCACAAGAGTAGAATAGTCATGTACTAACTACAATATGTTGTGTAGTGGTCTAACTACATTATTTATATATAAGGGTAGATAAGATTTAGGATTATAGGGGTAATTCATGTGTATCTCTACAATTTTGGTAGTGTAAGGGCTTATATACATGGCTTGTCCAAGGGGGTACAAGGTATACAAACTCTAATATCTTACTCAACTTGTATCATAAATAAATAGTTTTAGGTAATATAATCCTACAATGTATTTACAAAATCTACATGATGTGTGAATTCCAAATACCACACCCCATTCATATACAGACAGAAGAAACTTTGAACTCTACTTACATAAGATAAACATCATGTGACCATGGGTCACATGGAGTGTCAATTTTATTCTAACACAACTCCAAATTCCAAAGTTGGAGGTAAACAATTTTTGTTCTAAGACTTAACACCATGTGATCATGAAATTGATACAGAAAAAACCCCTACTACACTAGAATAACATTACCATTATTTTTCTTTTCTTGAATTTATCTTGAAACATTTCCAATGATCATTTCATTCACTTTAAATACCTTAGTTTTCATTTTCCATCCATTATTTGACAAGATAATTGGTTTTCAATTGGTTTACATGTATAATTAATCCATAAAACACCATTTAACTCCATGATTTTATATTCATGCACCATCCATAGATCCACCACCAATCATCATTGATCATGAACTCATCGATCTCAACTAGAATAACCAAATCCATTGATCAAAGTTGTATATTCTTAGAATTCATTAATCTAGGACATGATCTTTCAAACAACCATCTATGGTAAATAATGTAGAATAAATCACAAGGAACATGGATATAAATATAGGGGAAACAAGTTTTTGATGTCTGGCTTGATTTTTTATACATCATCCTTTGTTCATAAGATTTCCAACAATAAGAAAATGGATAAGCATTGAAAATTCAAAAATTCAAAATAATAGAAAAGATGATATAATAATAGGGATTTTATATTAACCGAAAAATATCAAAAATGAGATTCTATTATCATGTATCTGAAAGAACAATACTTCATTCTAAAATTTATGACCTTTTTTCATGGAACAATGATCGTTGCTTCATGAATTCAAGGTCTTCTTTGAGATCAATGTATTGATGCCCAAAATTAAATTCCAATTTGATTTTGATCCTTACATATTTTCAGTGTTTCTTGTTCACTCTCATTATAGATATTTTATGTCAAGTCATTGTGTACATAACTCAAGAGAAAATTCATAATGAGGGATTATAGTGTATTTTTTAGTGTTTGAACATTAAAAATCAGGTAGTATTAAATTTTATATAATAAATTATATCCATGATGAATATTCCTAGAGTAACTAGATGAAAACTAATATTACACCATCCCTTTGTTGAGCCCATTGTACTTGATGTGACTATACATTTGGTTTTTTTATTTAATGAGTTTTTTGCATGATATATGTGATACATTAAAATCTTGCATGTGGGATAAAAATAATATATTATTTTTAATATATTATTATCCATCCTCCAAAACACTAAAAACTCCCAAATAACTTATTAGAATCCTTTAATGATATTAAATGGATATTATAATGGTTTCACATCAAAATATCATATTTCACTAAGATATCTACATCCATTTTCATGGGATAAATATTATTAAATTAATACATTTCAAAAATAATTTATAATTTAACAAGATAAAATATTCACCAAGACTTAGCCCATGAATAATCATTGCACCCCATTATCAATGAAACCATCAAAAAATCAGAGATCATATACTAGGTAAATTTATCATTTTACCTATTGCATGGTCTCGAGCCTCTAAAATCACAAAATTTATTTAAGTAATGATTGGGAAAAACTTAAGTATCAATATATTCCTCATTGTTAAAGATTTAACATAAAAAATAAAGAAACAAATTATGTTATTTAATAAATATTATCAAATAAATATCTTATATATAATATATTCCACCTTCACATGTACTTACTTTTTCTTTAAGGGTCAATCCCTAAGTAATCTCAGTACACTATCACATATGAAGATAATTACCTTTCCTATCACCAAGAAAATCAAATCCCTATCATCTTAGAGAATGAAATTGGTAGGAACATAATCTCACTCAATTAAATCCTCTTTAAACCTTTATAATCAAGTTCCATCCCTCTATACAAGATTAAATAAAATCATGAGCTACTAACATCCTCATAGGAATTATTCATTTCCAATGATACCTTCAATGGAAGTGATTCACTCCCCACCTTTAATGTTTATTATTGATGGTTTTCATATGAGAATAACACATTTATGACACACTCCACCACTAAATTCATCTCAAATTTTTTTCACTAACACCAGAAGAGTCTCCATGACTTATTCTCAGATAGACCTATATTATTTAATCTTCCATGTCCTTTTAATAAGGAACAAGGACCGATGCCACTAACCCATGGAAAAATGGAAAAAGGGCCCTCTTTCCCACCAACTTCACAAACATTCATTGGATTTTTCTTCCGCATTATCCTAACCAAAAGTTTTATGACCACTAACCATGATAAAAATGATATTTTTTCACTACCCTTTTAAGATATCTATTTATAAGCATATTAGGAAATGTCATCAACACCTTTACATTTCTCAACATCACACTGCTACAGGTCAAGTGGACCAATCAACCACAGTCTAATGTAGAATGATTAGACCAATAATATGATATTTCTCTATCAATTTCATAACCTAGGATGACACCATAAATAAATCAAGTGTTAAAGAACCATAACCTCTAGATACAACCTCCACGAACAATTTATAGAAATATTTTCCATGTTATGGGAATACACATAATGATCTGTTAATTATAATAAAAAATAACTTATACTCTAATTGCATATTCCACACTCTGGATATCCATCGTGATATTAAACATTGAAACCAAAAGAAAAATATTATCTTCCAAGGGAAGTGGGTAATGTGCTAACAAATTTTTTCAAGACCATTAAATTCCATCTCTTGAGAAAAATTTCTTATGTGATACTACTAAATCAATACTGTCATCACTAGTCTCTCTCATCCTAGGGATAATATGGGCCTACCAATATCCATCAATGTTGACCAATGTCTCCCCTACAAAAATGAACCAATTTCTTAAAATCTATAATTTTAGGTTCTTTCTACATAAACTAAACATTGATTTTTATGCGAAGGGTTATATACATCATGCCAGTACTAAACTAGTATGATCTCATAAACCACTATAGTTTCAACTTCATAATGGATAACCACTTCTATATGAAACTCACATTATAAGAGTTTGATAGATACTTTGTTCTCTTTAAGTAAGAACAAGTAAATTCAATGAATTATTAATAGTATCCTCAATTAATTGGTATAAGATTGGATTTTTTCTATCATTTCACTTAGTAATACTTGTGCGTCATCATAGGAATGAAATATTGATCACACATTTACCCCCCTTTGAGGGAAAACCATGGGTATCCCTTTAAAAGAATTCACATATTGATCCAAATTCATGAGAAGTGAATTATTATCCATTAACATATAACATAAATCCATGTTTACCATATTATGGGTAGTTGGATATAGCTATGTGAGGGTAGGATCCACTCCCCACACTTGAGAGGATCACACATTATAAAGGGTGGACCATGCATTATTTAGTCAATTGTGCATCATCATAACATAATAGAATAACTAACCAATCCATATTAATGTAGTTACTTCCATATATCATCTATAACATAAAAAAATTTCAGGAAATACCTATTTCTCCACAATGGATAAACTTGGATTATAAGAATGGGAAAATGAAAGATTATCGAAACTAGTGGAAACTATCTATTTGATATGTTTTGGACAAAGGGTTCAATTGGAATATAAAAATTATAAATATATAATATATAAATAATAACTTTAACATTAAATATATGATATGGGGGTCTATGAAAAATGGATATGAATTATACCTGAAACTGCACCCTTTGATTCTTAATTATAGCTACCCATCATGTGAATCCTCTCACATCTTTGATATTTAGCTCCCCATGAGTGAAAGGTACTAATTGATTTTAGTTACTATTAGAGTGAATTGATTAACCTCCCACATTCATCTTCTCTCACACCATAGGAACTTCCATCGAGTAGATTATGGTAGGAAACTGGGACTCCAATAACAAGGTCTATAATATCAATGTTTTATCTTTTTTGGAGGTTTGTATATGAAAATTATCTATCTATGCAACATTATAATACACTAACACATATTGGTTTCATAATTTTTACGAACACCTTTAGAGTTCAGTGGTCTATGAATCATACTTAGATATGTTTGTGAAACCCTGTAGAGCATCCAAAATCTTTAGATAAAACGACATCCTAAACAAGGTATGACACTCTAACCATGGTAAATAAATCTTATCATGAGTTTGGAAAAAACAAAATCCAATAAAAGATCACTATGTCATGTTAGTAGCTCAATGAAAGAAACATCATCTAGTCTATAAGAGTATAAACCAAATGAAAATGTAAGTATCAAGTTCTAGGAAAACCTATAATTCATCGGGGTTAAGATCACCATGATAACCCAAGGGTCCTATATCATTGTAACACATTTTATATTTATCCAATGGTTAGTTTTTTCAAACTCGACCTAAACTAAAATCCATAGTTCATGAAATTCTAGACTAATATTAAAGGGGGGAGAAATATTCTTAGATCATAGGGGAAGAATATCTCTCGATGAGGTATCGAAAATAATTCTTCATTATAAAAAAATTAGTGGATAGAGGGACAACTATAAACATGATATCTTCATAACCCTACCACAATGGACAAGATTTATATTACGAGGTATCACTCATCATTCGATAGGATGAACCCAAAAGTATTAGAGAATATATGGATGGGTTTAATTAGTGATGAAATTAAAGATTATAACTAAAAACTATACAATGCGTGTACCAATATTCTTAAACCCTTAAATCAATTTCAGGGTTCTCTAAGTGGATTAATATTTTATTATAGTCTTGGTAAAAGGATCCACTATATAATCGACCTATTATAGTCTCCTTGGTCTGATAAAAATAATCAATACCCCCTTTAAATCATTTTCTTTAATTCCAAAAATAATCCTCACATGACTGCTATTGTCACACAATGTCCCTAGTATTTGGCCACTCTAATAGATCTTTGACACTACCAAACCAATTTTGGTCCTACCCAGGGTGAAATTTTGTTGATTGTTCTACACTAATCCCACCTCTAATAGTCAACAAATTGTTGAATAACTTCTTTAAATTTCATCATAAAATATGGGAGGCCTAATACAACCTCACCTTGCAACATGCATAGATCTTTAATGTATAAAATAACTAGAAGAAGCATTTTAACTATATAAAACTCAATCATGAAAAATAACATAGTAAGTATATTTCAATATATGAAAAATTACATAATAATTATGCATCTATTAAGGTCTCAAAACTTTAAGACTATAAAATAAGTAATTCCACATTTATGTGGTAAAGGATCATTGATAGATCTTCAATTATAATCATCATTGTCACTATCATGAACCATCAATATCCATTGACCATCATCAAACCTCATAACCCAAAAAGATACAACATCTCATCATCCATGTATAAAACCTATAATCTGTGTGTATTTTTCTCAAACACATCACTTTTGGGTGAAAATCCCATGCATGGGCGAGTTTATAAAATCTCAGTAGGATGCCTCAAAGCCCCAAAGAAAATATGAAACAACATGTTAGATATACCCCAAGAGTTTTAAGTTAATAAAAATGAGTATATAAAGTTTAATATTCACTAAAACCAATAATTATTATGGATTCATAAATTTCTCATTCAACTCATCTTAAATCCTCAAAAGTTGTATCTCATGAGATAATAGGGATTATTAGAGTACATAAAAATTAATAACATGTACCTTAAAAAATGAAACAATACGATACGTCTAGAAAGAAATTAAATGGATCTCAAGGAGTCTCAAGGTTTGGAATATTTAAACATCCCATCCTTTTCAACTCTCAAAATTTCACTTGAATTTAAAAATGGGGGTAATGATCACTAAATTATGTGCATTAGTTGTGGGAGTATCACACCTCACTATCAACTATTATTTTGTCACCATTTTATAATCTTGTAGTGGTCCAAACCTTATCCAGGAATAAATACAGTCTAAGGGGGTACTAAACACTATAATAATAACTACCTAGATAATCTCAAACCTGTATAACTTCTTAGAAACAATAGTGGGGAACCCATTACTTGACAAATGATAAGTATCAATTACTGGAGTAACCTATCCTAGGGTTTAACTCATGCCTTATATAAGATCATATAAGTTTGAGTAATCAACATCCTAGATATAGGAAATGTTCCCAGAGTGTGTGGGGAGTACCTAAATATATCAGTAATGTAAGGAACCCATATCCTTTAATAAAAATGTTTCCTGGGATGATCCAACCCCATGAGTGCTTTGAATGACACACTTGATCCTCTCTATCTTCTATATGAATATAAGTATACCAAAATACATGTATCACCTCTGATTACAAAAATATGTTCATATTACTTTCTATGTGGATAAACACATATAATGGACTATTCTCACCCAAATTTAATTCTAGATCATGGATATAAAAAAATACAATAAGGAAGGAAAATTATATGTCATGTACTTCAAGGGTGCATGGTTTGCATCCCTTTAGGGGTATCTTATTTGTGTATTTCCTTCTATAAGTCTTGAAAGAGTCTAACTATAAGAAATGTTCACTAGGGTACATGGTGTGTAGGAAAATTTATGAACTCAATGTTTTACACAAAAATTTTGGTTCCATGGGGGGATTGTATACACATTCTGGAAAAGGGGATACAAGTATGGTATACTCAGCTAGTTCACTTAATTTTTATATAGAGTACACAATTATAGGTCATATCGACTTGTATAGTAGGTTCAAAGATGTACATGGTGTATGAATCCTAATGCCAATAACCAATTCATACATGAAAAAAGAGACTATGAGAGCTCCTTATGTGAAATCTATGGAATATGATCCCATTACACCTGATGTGTGGGTATTATTATAATGAAACTATCACTACTATAGATGGAGATACATGACATATTTTATAATACAACATTTTTTTTCTCATGTAAATATGACACATAAACCTCAAATTATTAATAATCTCACTTTCACCACTATCTTCGCCACCAATTGAACCTAAAAAACTACCAAAGAGCTTATCTTTTACTATTGTTCCTTTATTCATCATTTTTATACGATATTTTGATAGATAAATTGTTATTAATTTATTCAAATGTAGCACTAACTCAATAAATTATTATTCACTTCAAGAATCTATATTCTTAAACTATTCAAAAACCTACCATAAATTTCATTGATCTCACCCACTTAAGTCTCTACTGTCTCACACAAATTCATTAGTCAAATTCCTAGATTACAATAATTAAACAATCTAGGGAAATATCGATTGGAAAACAGTCCATAGAAAATATTAGAAATTAATATGTGAGGAACATGGAAAGAAATAAAGTGTAATTAAATTTTAATTCACAAAATGATCATTTATACATCATCCATTATGTGTGAGACCACCAATAGTAATGAAATTACATAAGTTTCATGGGTTAAAAAATTACAAGAAGAATAAAATTGGAAAAAAAATTATAGGGCTCTGATATTTGGGAAAAAGTAATCAACAAAAAAACCCATGTTCATAAATCATTAATAATATAGTATAATTATGAAATAATAAACCATTACTCATGGAACAACAATTGTTACTAGATGATTTCATTTTCACTATATAGATCATATAATTAACATTTCAAATTACATCATGATTTGATGTCAATTCTTCTCTATTATAAAAGGACGTCCTTACCTTTATTTATTTACAATTTATATACAGATATTATGATGTTAATATTAGATAAAATTTATAACTGTTTATTTAGAGAGGTCTTTTAGGGATCAAACATTCAAAAATTATATTAAATTAAATTTTTTAACTAATTTCACATGTGATGGACTATCACCAGGGCTTCGAGTGTGATCTAAAATTATGAAACCATTTTGGTAAAATCACATTTTATAATAAAATTTAGTGTTTTTCCATTATAATATATATTTATAATATATAAGTGATTTATTAGAAACAGTCTTATAAATTCTAAAAATATTATATAATTTTTTATATACTATTTCAAGCCTTTTTGTATCTCAAAAAACCATAACAACTCAACTACCAACCTATAAAATATTATCTAAAAATTTAAAAGTCTAGAAATACAAAAACTATGTGTCCCTATGATATCACCATCCATGCTCATGGGATTAATTTTTATTTCATAAATAAATATTTAAAGACTTTAAAAAATTAAACATGCTCATAAATTTACTTTGGCTCGTACTAGGTGTAACCATGAAAAACTAAGATCACCAGTACCATAAGAAAATATGTTCATGGTCTTTTGAATTTTAAATTTTATCATTTTACCCCTATGAAGGTCTTGAGACTATAAAATCAAAAAATGATTTAAGTATCAGTTGGGAAAACAAATACTGTTATATGTTTTCCCTCTTGACTCACATATTTCAAAATGGTGTTTTGGAATGGTTTCTTGGAGTTTTTTTAGTGATTTATATGGTGTTAATTTTGCATTAATTTTGAAGGTTAATCAATTCAGTTTTCTCTTAGTTTTATTTATTTATTAATAATGGTGATTGTGAATTTGGGTCCATTTATTTATAGAATTTGGCATAAATTATATTCATATGATTCCTAGAAATCATTAGGATATATAACTCTCACTAATATTCATAATATGTGGCCTCCACCATCTATGTGATTCTCAATCTATGCTTATAACATATTCTCCCCTATTTTATTAAAACTTATTAACATATTTTGTTATATATATTTTAAACATATAAAGGAATGGTTTAAAATTGTAATTTTAATATATTCTAAAAATAATTACTTTGAGTTTATATTTTAATAATAAAAATTCATTACTCCCTCATAATTGTTTTGAGAACATTATTATACAACTTTTATTTAATTAATTTATTGAAAGACTTTAACTTGGTTGTTATCGTGTATCCTAATGTTTGAATTGGATAAAAACTGATTATGTTATTTCATATGATCCTTTTTTTAAATCATGTAAAACCTCCTTTGATACTAAACATGAGTGGAATTGGAAACCTTTGGTGTGCCTTTTATGATAATCTTTCTTAAGAAAATATTTTATGCTTTGGTTTTTTCCTTGGACCAAACCTCACTAGGTTTTTAAAATATGGATAAAATAAATATTCTTTAGACATACTTTTATTCTATGAAATAAATCATATATTCCCACTTCAACCTTAATGAACTATAAGTTAACATACTACACATAACCCATTTTTAAGAAAGTGTGTTGGTAGTGATATGATGGTTGGGATGATGTGGTGCATGTAATTTGTTTTATATAAAAATCCATCTAGTTTTATCTTTAATAAAAAATATTTGTGTACAATAAATTTCAATATTTTTCATATGAATCAAGTTGAGTCAAAATTTAGATAATATTTTTTTAAAATATTTTTATAAATAATTCTAAAATAAATTTATTTCTTATTTTATTCTTGTAAATGTCATACCAAAATATTCCTTCTAAAGTCAGACATTTTTCCACATTTAAATTAATTCTTTAAAGAACATGTGCAAACTAAATAATTTTTATTAAATTTAAAACGATCATATGGGTTTTCAACTTCTATTAATTTTTCATTACTTTTATTATTCCATGTGTCACAACTAGTTCACCCCCTTTAGTGCCCAATTTGTCCAACCATTTCAATATATAAATTTTTCATTTATACCTGAACAATTTTTCAATTTTGAATATTTGAAATTTATCTTGATAGTTTAGTATCCCATAAACAATTGTTCAATTATGGCTGAGTCTAGAAAGTTTGAAATCTACATTATAGTATTTAGTTACCTAGAGTACGTTTACTGATTAAATCTATTATTACATAACATATTGGATTCTATAATGATGTAATGATATTACATTTTAATTTTTGTATATATAAAAAGAATATATATATGTTTCTCATGATGATCATAGTATTTCCATTTTCATAAAACTTTATTTATCATAGTTAGATGTTTATTATACGAACTTAGTTATTGTTCATTCCATGAGAATTACTAAAAAATATTAATTTTTGTGTATTATATAATAGTTACATATTATTTATATTAACGTGTAATAGGTTCGGCTTATCTAGGGAATGAATATGAGATATGATCTCAAAACCTTAATTCTTGTATACACCTTCCCCTTTCACAGAATTAGACAGTCGACTCACTTATCATAATTCTTGTTTACATGATTCAATTTCCCCCCAAAATTGGAAGGATTTTTCCCACACATACTATTTTATCAGTCATAATATATATTTTTTGATTACATAATGAAGTTATGTATAGGTTTGTACCCTCTCAGTATATGTATTTATCAATATAGTGTGTTATAGTAACATGATTTATTTAACTATAATTATTCTAGTTACTCAACGTTTTTAATATTATTGTCCTTTGTGTATTTAATACCATAAATTTTTTTAATACATGTATATAAATGTGTATATATGTTCATGAATACACTTATTTATCCACTATTTTGTTGAGTCTCCCTTGGTGGTTCCCTACTAATTATTTATTCTCACACCATTCATAGACACTACCGTGGATATAAAATTCCGCGATTTCATTTGAGGTATATACATGTACATCAGAAGTTATTAGGTTTCACTTTATTGTTACTTGTTAATGTCAATAAATGTGTATTGGCTACTGTTTTTATATTGGAGCTGATGGTGTGGTGAATGGATGTCCATTCTGGAACATTGTCTATTCTTCATTATTTTTTCACTTCTTAGTCCTTATCTAGATGTTTGGCCTAGAAGAGCCTATTTTTTATAGAAAATGCATGTTTAAAAGTTTAATATATATTCATATTTAGATATATGTTTTGATTCTATCTTTTTCTATCCACGTATGATTTATTTGGTTTCATGTTTTGTTTTTTTGTGTATCCAATAAAATAAAATGTTATGTCCGTTTTTAATAGAGTTCAACGATAGATATTATTTACAACTAGGTGTGAAAATCAAACTCAAACTATTAATACATTACTAAGGTACCATCCCTTAGACCATGTGAATTAGGGAATTATCTTATGGTTAATAGTGACTTAATTTAGGATCTATTCAAATATTCTGGTCATGGTCACTATAAAGGTTGTATATCTTTGGCAAGAAAATCATCTTCAATGGGTATAATTCCCTAGAGAAATGATTCATTAACATGATTGTTTTTTTATTTTTTTCTACTAAGATATATAATATATTCTATAATAAATATTAACTCAATATATACTAGTGGAATATGGTTCATATATATAGTGATTCCTTTGCAATTATGAATAGTCTACCGAGCAGCTTGTGGTGGCTAACCAAGTCGGTTTCTTAATGCTCCTTACAATCTTTGTGGTCATGTATATACCACTTCTTTACATATCTCAGTATTAGAGGCATTTTACATAAAATAATTTGATTATTTTGTTTTCAATATAGTTTTTTAACCATTTTATAACTTTTAAGGACACTAAAGTGAATATTGTGAAAAAAATGCTCATATGTATCAATGAATTACCAAGCATTCTTTACATTAGAGTAAATATCATGGGTTTTTCCATAATCAACCATTTTTGTAACATTTTTTGTGGTAATTATTACTTTATATCCAATAAAATATTTTATTTTATGATTCTAATACACTTTTTTGGATGAAATATGAGATATCTCATGTTAATTGATTATGAGGGAATTTCTTCTAACTACTACTGACCCTAATCAATATAAATTGATTGTCTCATGAACTATCTATATAGAATCCACCTTTCATTAAAATATTATATTTATTAATGATGGAAAAAATATTTATTTTACTATTCTACTAATTGATCAAGGACTTGGTGGGTTATTGTGGGGGTAAGAATTCTATCATTTATATGGTTTGGGTTTCTCCGATGTTGTTTTTCAATAATTTTAGATCTGCTGAACATTATTTCTAGTATTAAGACTAGTTCATTATATAGTGTAATCTTATCTAATTTTGATTTATATGATTCTAAAACAAAATATTTTACCACCTTCGGTAGTTTTTACTACCTAAGGTAATATGTCATTTTCACTCCATTAACATATTTATGGAGGAGATTTACAATTGTTTAATCACATAGAATATGTCTTCTTTTTTCTTTTAAAGATGATATAGTTTCATTATACCAACTAAATGATACTACCATGCATCATATTCATGGAAATATCTATAATGATGAAATTACTAACTATCTAGTTTGATTTATCAAATTTATATATGGTAGGGGGAAATAAAAAACCTACAATTCTCCCCAATATTTAATTCACACATAAGGTTAAGTATCTTTATTGGTTTAGTAAAGCTCAATGCATTTATTCGACTAGCCTCATTGAATGAGTAGACATTTTTTTACCATATTTGAGATTCTATAGTACCAATAGGATGACCATTTTGACTATGAGACATTTCCCATCTAATTTATTGACATGATTAGAATACCCTTTACGAAGAAATAAACTAAATACAAATTATTGTAAGTTCACTAGTATATGATGAAAAACATGATATAGATTCTTCTTTAATAATCATTGGAATATCATATAGAGACATTGATAGGGCCTAATAAATTACATTTATTTCTTGTATCCAATTATTATCATATATTATTATAATCTAACTAAGCAATAATATATGGTTTATCATGATTTTCTAATAATAAAATAATTTTTTAATATTATTTCAGGGATACAGGTTAATTATGTGAATACTTAACTTTTCCCAAGTTCAATCATCCAAAAGTGGAACTAATAATGATCATTATATTAGTACTATTGTTGAATAAAATTAAGAATTGTTTTCTAATATTGTAGTTTTTTACTCAGCTAGATATTATTTTAGGAGGATCTATCAATATTATAGTAACTTTGGAATGACTATGACATTAGAAAAACCTCTAGTGTAATTTTATTCTTCACTATATGGAGGTACTCTACAATGGTTACCATTGAGTGTGCCTCCATAGATACTTTAATATCATCCTAGATAGGACCTGTATGATGGATGATATGGGTATGATCTCCATCGTTACTACATTGACCACAATAGTGAGTGGATATTCATTATAGGGGTAGGGCTCCATATTATATACAATTAAAATGACCTCCATGGTTATTTACTTATTTATAACTATATATAGAACCTTCATGTAGATTTTAGTTTCACCACATTGAGAAATTATATAGTTTTAATCATAATGAGAACCTCCATAAGTTTTTATTTAGTCATTACCAAATGGATAACCTTGTGCACAAATGTTTTTTTCATGATGGACCTCTATGGTGGAGAACATTTGTATTACCTATATGTTTTTTTTATGTTTTGTCACATGGAGGACCTCTGTATCTAGTACCATGGGGAGGAACTTCATAGTTGACTAATGATTCATCAAGGGATAGACCTTTGTTGAATGTACCATGGGGAAGACCATGATGGTTTTTTTATTTTTTATTTAGATGGGTAGGACCTTAATAGTGGATCAATATTTCTTTATCTAGTTTTTATCCATGATTTGTCCATGGGGAGGGACTATTGGGATAACATACATTGGTCACTTAAAGAAACACCATATTATACTTCATGCATCATAGAACAAGATTTAAAACTTCCTCTAACTATAAGTAACTTTCTAAATTTCAATGTACATAAACATATGAACAAGTAACCTCACCCTAAATCACCTCACATAGTATACCATCTCTCATATATTAAAACAAAAAATAAACACAAACAAATAAAAAATTGAAAATGTTAAATTAGCTTTTAATTTATGTGGTTCAAACATTATGTTGTACTCCCATGGGAGAACACTAATATTTTTCATTTTATTATATGTTACAAGTATTACAATCACATTGTATAAATCAACCAACTAGATCACTAATAACTAGTAATCACATGAAAATATTTCATATGGTTTCACTCCACCATTATTATGGGTCACATCTAGTCATCTTGTTACACTAACTACCACAATATAGATACACCCCACCATTTAGAATGTTAACCTCTGATAACTAGCTGAAATCAACACATGACCATTGACCTTTGGTGAACATGTATATTACTTTCACATACAATTTTATGATACGTATGTATCGCCATCCTTTAAACAATTTTTTTAGGAATAGCCTTTGTATTTCGTCATCAAAATAATTTAACCCAAGTAATAACTTTCATTCAATACACCTATCAGACACCTAACCACTACTCCATGAAGATTCATAGCTTAAAAACACTCGAATTGTTTGTATTTTGTTATCATAGCCTTTATCTTGTTGAGTTAACTTCAGTATTTATTCCATATTATTATCTCATTTAATCATAAATTAGGCTTTACATTCTCAAAAATTTCTTAAATGAAGGCTTCTTCAAGGAAATAATAAAAAAAATCCAATTGTTAGAAATAAAACCAAACCATCTAATTCAATATAAAATAATTTCCCCATCATCTTCCATTCACTTATGTTTTAATGAGGTATTATAATTCCCTATATTTTCTTAGATAGTCACCTCATTTGGTAATTTATACAAAGAAAAGGAAATAACAGTCAATATCGGAAGTAGTAAACATCATAAAATAAGTGAAACAAAACATCATAAATAATTTATAATATAAAAATGATGAAAATTATGCAACAAGTACAAGTATCTAAGGAAAGCAGCAAACACAAAAACATGCTGAAATACAACTGATAAAAAAGTACTAAAAGTAAACAACAACTCCAGCAGCATCACAAGCTTAGGCTCGGTCCTATGCTCTCCAACTCCAACCAACAATCATGTACCTGAAGTAGAATGGACATAATCCCTATCCAAAACTGCAACCATATAACCTATTTGGGTCGAAAAGTAGGACCCAAACAGGGTGTGAGACTAATCCTAGTAGGCAATCACCACAATATTTGTACCCTACTATCAGTGAGGAATTTGGAAAAAGTAAATGTAATAAATTCAGCAGAGATACATGAGTACACTAAGGTAAAAAATCCTACAAATCTCCAGTCACATTTATTTATTAATTTAATTCAATCATTTAATTATCACCCAAGGAATCAAGAAACAGATCTATATTCCTAAAGCATATCAAGTAACACAACATGTATCTCAGTAGACTACCTAAACTACAAGCAGTACAAAAAAAGCTTGTTCTTTGGCTTGGTGGACTTGTCACAACCAACCAAAAATGTTCACACTGACTCTCTGGGTGGCTCATACTGGAGGACCCCTGTAGTCAAGTAATCATACAAAGGCACATACACTCTGGGAAACACTCACCGTCAATTCCCCAGTGGTCTTGCAACAACAGGTATAGACTCTCTGAGGAAGCACATACATATAATTGCCCCTATAGTCTTGATATGTAACTAAGGAAACTCCAAGGAAGCACAAATTATAATTCCTATATGTACTGCGAACGATACTAATTTATAACAGACTCTCTAGGGAATCCCTTAATAGTTAATTCCCTCTTTAGACTACCGCACCAGGTTCAAACAACCTTGAGCAGTCTAGTCATGTGTAATCGACTGTCAGAAGCCCTAAGTAAGTTCAAAAACTACTTGGATAATAACTAAAATGCATCAAAATCATATAAACAGCAGGAAATACATGCAATAAATTATCTCAAGGCAGGAAATAAATGCAACAAGGTATGCCTCACAGGCAACCTAAGCCAAATGGTGGTAACAACCAAAACAAGGGAAACACCCATGGGGTGATCCTAAAACATGCTAACAAGAAATCATTAATCATCTAATAACCTCAATCATACAAGAAATCTAAGGAAGATAATTATACAGGTTCAAAACACTAACCTGAGATACCTGATACATGGGAATCTGGCACCTTTTTCATAAAAAAATCAAAGACATTCAACGTAGGGCAACAAACCACCTACCTCGATCCTAGGAGATTGATATAATTGATCCTTGGACTGTGAATAGGCCTAGAATAGATAAGATCTACAAAAATGTCTAAAACATTCAACCTTAGATAACTCTCAAAAGAGAAAGAATCAGGAAACGTGGCCAAGGAAGAACCAAGAACTCACCACTGCGATTCTATTGAAACCGATGGTGTTCGATTTGAATAACTGGTGACAGATTAGTGGCTCAGAGAAGATTCGGCCTCTTAAGATGCTCTGGACATAATTAGGTGAAGAAGAAGACGGAAATAGGGATTAGAAATGACCCTAGTCTGTTTAATGAAATAAAAAGAAAAGTACACGGCGTGTACTTATTGAATACACAGTGTGTACTCACCTTTTCCATACACTGCATTAAGAGGCCTCCACATCACCTCTACACACTGTGTGTGTGTGGCTCGGACACGACCAGCACACGACCTCATGCGGGATCAAAGTACACGACGTGTACTTATAAAGTACATGGCGCCTACTTAGAAAATTTCAAGATTTTTCTCTTTTCCTAAAAAATGACCATAAAAAGAAAAACATACTTGAAATGAAGATCCAGGTTCCTATAAAATTCCCCCCCTTATAGAAATTCATACCTAAATTTCCCTAACAAGGTGGTGAAGAAGAAACCTCGAACAAATATGGACACTGTGATCGCATATCGGCCTCCCTCTCCCAAGTCTCGTCCTGCACACGACCGTGCTGCCATAACACCCATACTAGAGGAACAGATCGGTCATGAAGTACCTTTACACTATGATCAGCAATCCTGATAGGATGCTCCTCGAACGATGCATCCTGCTCCAGCTCAACCTCCTTGGGTTTAAAGACATGAGATGGGTCTGATAAATAGCGTCAAAGCTGAGAAACATGGAAGACGTCGTGCATAGCCTGATACCTCTGAGGTAACTGAAACCTATAAGTAACCAGCCCGACTCTCTCCAGAACCCGAAACGGCCCGACGTATCTTGATGAAAGATTACCCTGTCTCCTGATCCTCTTGTGTCCCAAAATCAGGGTAACACATAGAAAAACCCGATCTCCGACCTTGAACTCCAAAGGCCATCTCCACTGATCGACATGATATTTCTTCCGATACTGTACAGTAGCCATCCTTTTCCAAATCAACTCCACCTGTTCTGTGGTCTCCTGAACAAGACGAGGTCCCAGAATAGCTGCCTCTCCTGCCTCCATCCAACACAAGGGTGATCGGAATGGCCTACCGTACAAAGCCTCATAAGGTTCCATATGAATAGTTGCTTGAAAACAATTATTGTTGGAAAACTCCACTAGAGGTATATGTTTCTCCCAAGAACCTCCAAAATCAAGGACGTATGCTCATAGCATGTCCTCTAGCACCTGTATTGTGCGCTCTGACTGGCCATCTGTCTGAGGATGGTAAGCTGTACTCAGAAGTACCTGTGTACCAAAAGCCCTTTTTATCCCTTTCCAGAAATGTGACGTAAAGCAGACATCCCTATCTGAAACGATAGTACTCAGAACCCCATGCAAGCATAAAATTTCACAGATGTATAACCGTCCAAGCTCATCGACACCGAAGGTCTCCTTGATCAGCAAGAAGTGAGAAACCTTCGTGATCTTGTCAATGAAAACCCATAACACATAATTCCCTAGTGGAGATCTCGGTAACCCTGTCACGAAGTCCATCGCGACATCATTCCACTTCCAATCGGGAATGGGTAGCTGCTGTGAAAGCTCTGCAGGTCGCTGGTGATTTGCCTTCACCTGCTGACAGGTGGAACATCTCATGACCAAACCAGAAACATCTCTCTTCATACCTGGCCACCAATACTGGCGATGCAGATCACGATACATCTTGGTGATTCCAGGATGAACTACCCAAACTGAGGAATTGAAGTCTCTCATCAGCTCCTTTCATATATCTGTTTCCACCCATATGCGTCCCTAGAAAGGCAAGATCTCATCCTCACCTATGGTCCATATGGGAAGAGGGTCCCCTCCTGAAATGCTTTCCCATAAGACTAGGCCTTCGGAGTCTGATACCTTCCTCATTCGAACTCGTTCCATAAGAGTAGAGGTAACAGCCACAGAAGAAAAAAAAGTCTGACCCTGTCTATCGTGCACCTCCAAATGCATTTCAGAGAACAGAGCCATAAGCTGTCACTCACTGCTGGCTTCTTGAACTGCAAGTATCTATGTCCTCCATCTCAGTGTGTCTCCCACATCATTGCCTTTCCCAGGAATATAAGAAATATCGAAATCGAAAGACTATAGGTACTCAACCCACCTCCGCTGTCTCAGATTCAGGTCACGCTGTGTGAATATATACTTGAGGATCTTGTGGCCAGTATACACCACAAAATTATCTCCCAGAAGATAATGTCTCCATCAACGCAAATAATTAACAACTGCAGCCAGCTCCAGGTCATGCGTAGGATAGTTCCTCTCATGTGGACTCAAATTCCGAGATCCATATGCAACAACACGATCCTCCTGCATAAGCACTTCTCCAAGCCTGATGAAAGATGCATCATAGAAAACTGTATAACTCTTGCCCGACTCCGGTAAAACTAGAATCAGTGCTGAAGTCAATCTCCCCTTCATCTCCTAAACGGATGAATCACAGGATTATGACCAAACATACTTCACCCCTTCTTAGTCAAGCTCTTCAGCGGTGCTTCTAAGCGTGAGAAGTCCTATATAAACCTATTGTAGTAACCAGCTATCCCTAATAAACATCGTACCTTGAAGACATTCTTTGGCTGCTCCCAGGTAACTATTACTCTCACCTTCTCTGGGTCTACTGATACTCTTGTCTCTCAGATGACATGACCCAGGAAGTGAATCCCATCCATCCAAAAGTGTCACTTTGAGAGCTTAACATATAACTGATGCTCCATTAGTATACTAAGAAAGATCTCAATATGGGTAGCATGGTCGTGTCGAGTGTGAGAGTACACCAAGATATCGTCCACGAAAACCACCATGAAAGAATCCTAGTAATAATTGAAAACTCTGTTCATTAGCGGCATGAAAACTGCTGGAACGTTCTTGAGACCAAACAACATAACCAAATACTCATAAAGACCATACCTTCTCCAGAAGGCTGTAAGAGGTATATCAGATGGTCTGACACACAACTAATGGTAGCCGGATCTCAAGTCGATCTTTGAGAACTATGTGGATCCTCGAAGATGTTCAAAAGAGATCATCTATCCGTGGTAATGGATATCGGTTCTTAATCGTCAACTGGTCCAGCTTCCGATAATCCACACAAAGCCTAATGGTTCCATCTGCCTTCTTCGCAAACAAGATAGGTGAACCCCAAAGAGAAGTACTGGTTCGGATGAAACCCCTTGCCTACAACTCCTCCAACTGCTTCTTGAGATCCTGCAACTCAGGTGTATATATCATATAAGGAGGAATGGACACCAGTGCCGCTCTTGGTACAAGCTTGATAGAAAAGTCTACCTCTCACTCTGGAGGAAAACCAGAAAAGTCTTCTGGAAAGACATCTGGAAGGAGATTAACCACTGGAGGAAAATATATCTGAGAAGTCCCATGGTCATCCAGATATAAGCTAGAAATCTGAGTTGTAACACCGCCCAACCCATAATGCTTTGGTCCAGCTCTGCTCTCCTGGACATCCCACTCTCCCTTGTGAAGAAAAGATCCTCCCTCCGGTGATGTAAAACTCACCCTATAGCGATAGAAATCAATAAAGGCCTAGAAGGGAACTAACCAGTCCATCCTGAAAATGACATCATAGCCTGTCATTTCCAAAATATAGAGACTTCAAAAACAAAAAACAACACCCACCAACATCAAGGGTGAAGTCTAAGCACTGACGCACGCTAGCAGTTCTAATTCCCAAGGGAGTGTCTAGCGTCATCATATCCTCAGAAGGATAAATAGTAAGTCTAAGGCTTTCCACAGTATGCACAAAAATAAAGCTATGAGAATCTCATGTATCGAAAGGTGCAGAGGATAAAACTGAGGCTACTAAAATCATACCTCGAACTGTGGAAGGTCTAAGATCCTGCTCCTGATAAATTTTCTCTACCGCAAATGTCTGTCCTGCACTGCGGCCCTATGTAGCAGCCTCAGATCCCTGAGCTGACCCTCTCTAAGCCTGAACACTGCATCCATGGCATCTACCCTATCCTGAACGACCTGAAGAACTCCAGATCCCAGTCTTCTGCGGAATTAGTAATCCTGCTCTTGTACGCCGAGTCGAAACTGATCCTCCTTCACTAGCCACTGGAAGAAGAACCTTGCAGAAACACTGCAGATGACCCATCTTGCTGCATGATCGGCACTCCACTGTGTCTCTAGAGCACTGAGGCTTCTTATGACAATTTTTTTCACACTGATAGCACACTACATGGTTTCCATAAGGACGATCTCATCTACCATAAGGAATGACTCACTTCCTCGTGTCACCTTGTGTAGACTCTCGGTGGCACTTCTTGTCGTCTACCTGAAAAACTAATCCCTAGAAGCTGAACCACCCTGGTCCAAAACACTAGTATCCCTTAGGTTTATCTTCGTGATAAGCACTTGATTGACTATCAGGGTAATAGAAGTCAATTGGAAGACATTTACCTGTGATTTGATGTCCGGTATGAGGCCTTCCTCAAACTTTCTTGCTAAAAAACAGCTCGTCAATCCCCAAAATGGGAGAGAAACGCCGTAACTCTGTGAAGCGAGAGGAATACTCCATAACTGTGAGAGTACCCTGGTGCAGGTTCATGAACTATCTGACTCTATCAGCCCTCAACGTCACTAGGTATAAGTAGTCAGAAAACGTATGTTGAAACTCATCCCAAGCCATAGCCTGTTGGTGCCCTACCTGTGAAACCACATCCCACCATCTCTTGGAGGAATCTCGCAGCATATAAGTTGTGAGATTCACTCTCCTCTCCGGAGGCATCTCTAGGTGCTCGAATATGGATATCATGGATTCTGGCCATGACTCCGCAGCCTGCGGTCCTCCCTCCCTTGTGAATGTGGGAGGATGCCGCTACTGAAATCCCGCGTCGGCTCTGCCATAGACGGGGCATGATGCTGAGCTCCCTGGAAGGTCTGCATGATCCTCATGAAACCCTATCTAAACTAATCATTGGCACCAGTGTCTAGAATCACTACAGGTTCCATGTCTGGAATGATAGGTGTAACTACTGGTAGTCCCTGGTCTGCCGTATCAGGTGTGTGGTCACTGCCTGGTTCCTGACGTGCAACGAGAGGACGTATTGGTGCCATATCTCTGAATATTCAAAAGTGCACCTTATTTAATGACAAACTCAGTTTCAACATAAGAGAGTAAAAGGGAACATGAGAGAAAAACTTTAAAACTATGAAAAAACATGACTACACGGCGTGTTAGTACCATTAAACGGCGTGTTTTTCAAAAAATTTAACCTGGGCGTGTACCTTGTCCATACATGACTGTGTAAACCACCCGACTACATGGAGTGTTCTCAAACTACACGGCATGTACTAACTCTTTTTCTCCCTGCCTGATCACTCCTACATGGATAGGAACACAATTTGTCCCAGCAGGAAACTACACGGCGTGTTTGTCCACTACACGGCATGTCCTTAAGATTTTTCCCCATGTCTATGTTGTTAGTCACATGGACTGATACACGGACCACTACTACACGGTGTGTCAACATGGTACACGGTGTGTTTCCCTGCGGATTTTCCAAACCCATGTATTCAGCTACACAGCGTGTTCAAAGGAGACACGGTGTGTACTAGACATGCCTTACCTGGACCGTGTTGTTAGCGACACGGCCTGACACATGGTCGACCCTACACGGCATGTTCCAGACGGACACGATGTGTACTTGAAAGAAACCCCCGACCTGTGTTGTTCGTGACACGACCGGATACCCAAGTCATACTACACGGCGTGGAAACTAGTACACGATGCGTTCCTACAAGAAATTTCACAACCTCGTGTCCCTGTCCACACAGTCAGCACTACTAAAAAATCAGGGAATAGTGACCGCCATTGGCGGTCACTATAGGCCTCTAGAGACTTCCCATCGACCGCCATTGGTAGTCGCTTTAGGTTCGTCGCAGTAGGTGGCCAAAATTTCGGCCTTAAGAGACCGCCTGGCGGTCGCTAAATGCGGCCTGCCTGGTCACCATTTGCGACCGCCAATGGCGGTCGCTGTAGGTGACCGAAATTCCGGGCTACAGGGACCGCCTTTGGTGGTTGCTAATGTCGCCCGACAGGCAGCCTATAATGACCGACAAAGGCGATCGCTAGTCTGGGAATTTTTATTTTTTAAAAAAAATTATTAGTGAAAGAAATTTATATATATATATTAATTAAATAATATATATATATATATATATAAATTAAAGAAAATATTTATATATATAATATTAAATAAAATATTTTAAATATATATATATATAATATGTTTTAAATATTTTAATATATACAATATTAAATATATATATATGTATATATATTAAAGAAATATATATATATATAATATTAAATAAAATATTTTTCTTATTCATCCAATAGGTTTGTTAAGAATATGGTAATAATTAATAAAATTTTATGCTTAAAATTTGTGTTTCTCTAAAAAGGTAATTACTACCTCTTAATGGAGAGCCTATTTTAAATATAAATTCTAGCACATTTATAAATTTATTTATTTCAATATAAACTTATCTTTTGGAAAACTTAACATAAAAATGTGTTACGGTTAATTTGTGGTATTTTTTGTGGATTTTAATTTTTTTAATGAAATGTACGAATTGTGTTTTTTTCTTCACGGTGAAAAATCAGAGATAAAACAAGGTAAAAATCATAAAAAATGGAAAACAATTTCAAACAGCATAAACATCAAGAATTTCATAAAAAATAAATGATAAACATGCTTCAACGATCCGAGCAGGTCCATCCATTTCAATCTTCTACTTCAATAAACCTACAATAAGACAAAAAAACAACAAAACAAAACAAACATAAATTAGACATAATAATTCAGTTATTATATACATATAATAAAATTAAATCTGACATCAAATCATGGTGCTATAATATTTTAAAACCCCCAATTTAAGAAATGCTATCATTTCAGGTCATTCGGAGCACGTTTGGTCTGAATTCGACCGTCTCACGCCGTTCTGGTGTTTTATGAAACCGGAAACATGTTTCTGGTCACTGCGGTCAAACGACACCTCCGATTGATGCTCCGTCTACCCAAAAATTTCAAAATTCACACAACAGCTATTTTCGTACGGTTTCATCGCATTCTGAGGTCGTTTGGGTGGTTTTGACCCCCCAACGTGCTATTTTAGCGCACACTGAGCTGCTGAAAACAACACAATTGACCGTACCGCACACACCACATGTCCGATGGGAATGCCGCCTCCTCTTACACATCAAGAATAATATTCCTAATGTTTTTTGTGGTTTCAGGTCATTCGGAGCACGTTTTCTCCGAATTCGACCGTCTCACATCGTTCTGGTGTTTTATGACATCAGAAACGCATTTCCGGTCACCGCAGTCAAAAGACACCTCCGATTGACCTTTCGTCTACCTAAAAATTTCTCAATTCACACAACAGCCGTTTTCGTACGGTTTCATGGAATTCCGAGGTCATTCAGGTGGTTTTGACCCCACAACGCGCCATTTGAGCGCACGCCGAGCTGCTGAAAATGACACAATTGGCCGTACCGCGTGCACCGCACATCTGATGGGCATACCATCTCCTCCTATGTGTCACAGATAATATTTCTAATGTTTTTATGTGATTTCACGTCATTCAGAGCACGTTTTCTCCGAATTCGACCGTCCCACGCTGTTCTGGTGTTTTATGACACCAAAAACACGTTTCCAGTCACCGCAGTCAAACGACACCTCTGATTGATGTGTTGTCTACCCGACTATTTCATAATTCACACAACGGATGTTTTCGTATGGTTTCATGGAAATTCGAGGTCGTTCGGGTGGTTTTGACCCCCCAACGCGCCATTTTAGCGCACGCTGAGCTGCTGAAAATGACACAATCGGCCGTACCACATACACCGCATGTCCGATGGTAGTGTCATCTCCTCCTACACGTCAAGAATAATATTAATAATGTTTTCGTGTGGTTTCAGGTCATTCGGAGCATGTTTTCTCCGAATTCGACCGTCTCATGCCGTTCTGGTGTTTTATGACACCGGAAACGCGTTTCCGGTCACCGCGGTCAAACGACACCTTCGATTGATGTGTCCTCTGCATGAACATTTCACAATTCACACAATGGAATTTTTTGTATAGTTTCATGGAATTTTGAGGTCATTAAGGTGGTTTTGACCCCCCAATGCGCCATTTTAGTGCCCGCCGAGCTGCTGAAAACGACACAATCGGCCGTACCGCGTGCACCACACGTCCGATGGGCGTGTCGTCTCCTCCTACACGGAACTAATAATATTTATAATTTTTTCATGTGGTTTCAAGTCATTCGGAGCACGTTTTCTCTAAATTCGACCATCTCACACCGTTCTGGTGTTTTATGACACCAGAAACGCGTTTCCGATCAACGCGGTCAAACGACACCTCCAATTAGCATGTCGTCTGCCTGACCATTTCAAAATTCACACAATAGATTTTTTCGTATGGTTTCACGGCATTCCAAGGTCGTTCAGGTGGTTTTGACCCCCCAATGCGCCATTTTAGCGCGCGCTGAGCTGCTGAAAACGACACAATCAACCGTACCGCGTGCACCGCACGTCCGATGGGCGTGTCGTCTCCTCATACACGTCACGAATAATATTCCTAATGTTTTTGTGTAGTTTCAGGTCATTCAGAGCACTTTTTTTCTGAATTCGACCGTCTCATGCTGTTTATGGTGTTTTATGACACCAGAAACGTGTTTCCTGTCACCGCGGTCAAACGACACCTTCGATTGACCTGTCGTATGCCCAACCATTTCACAATTTAAAAAAAGGCTGTTTTCATACGGTTTCATGAAATTCCGAGGTCGTTCGGGTGGTTTGGACCCCCCAACGCGCCATTTTAGCGCACCCCGAGCTGCTGAAAATGACACAATCAGCCGTACCGCGTGCACCGCACGTCCGATGGGCATTCTGTCTCCTCCTACACGTCACAAATAATATTCATAATGTTTTAGTGTGGTTTCAGGTCATTCGGAGCACATTTGTTCCGAATTCAACCGTCTCATGCCGTTTATGGTGTTTTATGACTCCAGAAACACTTTTCCGGTCACCACGGTCAAACGACACCTCCGATTGACGTGTTGTCTGCCCAAAAATTTTACAATTCACACAAAGGCCATTTTCGTACGGTTTCATGGCATTCCGAGGTCATTTGGGTGGGTTTTACCCCCCAACACGCCATTTTAGCGTGCGTCGAGCTGCTGAAAACGACACAATTGGTCGTACCGTGCACACCGCATGTCCTATGGGTGTTCCATCTCCTCCTACATGTCAAAAATAATATTCCTAATGTTTGAGTGTGATTTCAGGTCATTTAGAGCATGTTTTCTCCGAATTCAACCGTCTCACGCTGTTTATGGTGTTTTATGACTCTGGAAAAGAGTTTCCGCTCACCACGGTCAAATGACACCTTCGATTGATGTTCATTCTACCTAAACATTTCACAATTCACACAACAGCTATTTTCATACAGTTTAATGGCATTCTGAGGTCGTTCGGGTGGTTTTGACCCCCCAACGCGCCATTTTAGCGCGCGTCGAGCTGCTGAAAACGACACAATCGGCCGTATCGCGCGCACCGCACGTCTGATGGGCGTTTCGTCTCCTCAAACACGTCAAGAATAATATTCCTAATGTTTTTGTGTGGTTTCAGGTCATTTGGAGCACGTTTGCTCTGAATTCGACCGTCTCACGCCGTTTTGGTGTTTTGTGACACCGAAAACGCGTTTCCGGTCACCACGGTCAAATGACACCTCCGATTGACGTGTCGTCTACCCGATAATTTCAAAATTTACACAACGTCTTTTTTCACACAGTTTCATGGAATTCCGAGATCTTTCAGGTGGTTTTGACCCCCTAACGTGCCATTTTAGCGCGCGACGAGCTGCTGAAAACGACACAATCGGCCGTACCGTGTGCACTGCACGTCTGATGGGAATTTCGTCTCCTCTTAAACATCAAGAATATTATTACTAATGTTTTTGTGTGGTTTAAAGTCATTCAGAGTACGTTTTCTCCGAATTTGACCGTCTCACGCCGTTTATGGTGTTTTTTGACACCAGAAACGCATTTCCGGTCACCGTGGTCGAACGACACCTCCGATTGGCGTGACGTCTGCCCAAAAATTTCACAATTCATACAAAGGCTTTTTTCATATGATTTAATGGAATTCTGAGGTCGTTCGAGTGGTTTTGACCCCCCAACGCGCCATTTTAGCGCGCGCCGAGCTGCTGAAAACGACACAATCGGCCGTACCGTGCGCACCGCACATCTGATGGGCATGAAGTCTCCTTATACACGTCACGAATAATATTTCTAATTTTTTAGTGTGGTTTTAGGTCATTCGGAGCATGTTTTCTCCGAATTCGGCCGTCTCACACTGTTTATGGTGTTTTGTGACTCCAGAAACGCATTTCCAGTCACCACAGTCAAACGACACATCTGATTGACGTGCCGTCTGCCCGACCATTTTACAATTCACACAACGGCCATTTTAATACGGGTTCAAGGAATTTCGAGGTCATTCAGGTAATTATGACCCCCCAACGCGCCATTTTAGGGGGCGCCGAGCTGTTGAAAATGACACAATCAGTCGTACCGCGTGCACCACACGTCTGATGGGCGTGCCATCTCCTCCTACACGTTACGAATAATATTTATAATGTTTTAGTGTGGTTTCAGGTCATTCAGAGCATGTTTCCTCCGAATTCGACCGTCTCACGCCGTATATGGTGTTTTATGACTCCATAAACGCGTTTCCGCTCACCGCGGTCAAAAAACACCTCTGATTGACGTGCCGTCTACCCGACCATTTCACAATTCACACAAAGGCTATTGTCATACAGTTTCTTGGAATTCTGAGGTCGTTCGGGTAGTTTTGACCCACCCAACGTGCCATTTTAGCGCGCGTCGAGCTGCTGAAAACGACACAATCGGTCGTACCGCGCGCACCGCATGTCCGATGGGCTGTCTGGGGTGCGGGGGGGGGGGGGGGGGGGCTGTCTAGAGTGCGAGGGGCCTGTACGGGGTGCGGGGAGGTATGTCCGGTGTGCGGGGAGGGCTGTCCATGGGGGGGGGGGGGGGATGTCCGGGGTGCGGGGAGGCCTGTCCCGCATGCGGGGAGGGCTATCCGGGCGGCGAGGGGGCTGTCCGGGGTGCAGGGAGGGCTGTCCGGAGTGCGGGGAGGGCTGTCCGAGGTGCGGAGAGGGGTTGTCCAGGGTGCGGGGGGGTTGTCCGGGGTGAGGGGGGCCTGTCCGGGGTGTGGGGGAGGGCTGTCCGGGGTGCGTGGGGGGGGGGGTGTCCAGGGTGTGGGGAGGGCTGTCCGGGGTGTGGGGAGGGCTGTCCGGGGTGCGGGGAGGGCTGTCCGGGGTGCGGGGGGGGGGGGGGGGGGGTCCGTGGTGCGGGGAGGGCTGTCCGGAGTGTGGGGAGGGCTGTCCGGGGTGCAGGGAGGGGCTGTCCAGGGTACTGGGGGATGTCCGGGGTGCGGGGGGCCTGTCCGACGTGCGAGGAGGGCTGTCCGGGGGTGCAAGGGGGCTGTTCGAGGTGTGGGGGGCCTGTACGGGGTGCGGGAGGGCTGTTTGGGGTGCGAGAGGCTGTCCGGGGTGCGGGGAGGGCTATCTGGAGTGCGCGGATGACTGTCCGGGATGGGCCGGTGACTACAAATAGTGAACTCAGCTCATTCATCAAAAAAAAAAGTTTAATGGTTTATATTAGGAATCACATGTTTTTTTCAAAAATATTACAGAACATGGAATTGAAAACATTGAAGAATTAAATGAACAAAAAATATCCAAATCATTAATCAGTTTCATGGTTACTTCTCAATTCGCGCACACAAACATTGCATCAGGACAAAACACAATGATACCCTCAAATCACAAAAAATCTCACTAGAAACCCAACATAAATATCAATAACAACCCCACCATTAAAAGTAGAAACACACCTCGTGAATATGATGCGTCATGCGTGGTCATGACTACTACCTCCATCAGGTGGGTCATGGGCCTACAACAAAAAACATTATGAATATTTTCATAACAAAAATAATATAAATTAAATAAATAAATACAGTATAAACATGCGTCTTCTGATCCCCTACACCATCACCTGGATGCACATATTTCCATAGTGCTCTAACCTCAGTGATCAATTGCGCATTTACCTCCTCAGAAGCGCGCAACCGTGCCTCGAAATATGACAACCGCTGTGTCTTCTGAGCAACAACAGGACCGACAACCGCAGCGCGTGACACTACAGAACGAGGAATCCTTGTTCCGTAGGTCAAACTATATCCATGCCCGTCCCGACCAATAATGCGATGAAAGATCTCATCCCTTCACATGGGAAGCTGTTGCTGGTCCTCTGGAAGATGTTCTAATTCAGCTTCAAATTGAGCCTATGAAATATTTAAATATATATACATATATTAATATACAGATTTTATGTAAGTATTGGTAATGAGTACAAGCACTTAATATCAATGCTGCAGCCTCTGGATCATTGCGATCACGAGTCCTCATCCACACCGACATTTTATCAGTCAGTGAACCTTTCTATTGAAACTGTATATGAATAGAATATAAACACAAAACTGTATTAATTAAAAAAAATTAAAAAATGAATAATAAATACCTCATTTCGGATCTGAGACACATGATGAGTCTCGAGCCTGTGAGGTGGTCCCTACAACGGTCGATTCTCTGAATGGCGTGTTGATACCTCCTACATTCAATTCATTCAAATTTCAAACACATCACACATTCTTGAAAATATATATACCAAAATAAATATACAAACCGAAACACCCTCAGTAGACCAATATGCAACTAAATCATGCCACTGTGCCAGGAGGACACCTCTCGGGACTTTTTACAGAATGTCTGGGGCACCCACATTTGGTACCCAGTGGTCCCTCTTAACTTTTCCTATATAGTCTTTCTACATCTTACAGCATTTTCTCATACACACTGGCCGAAACTCATCAGGACATACTTTAAAATTTTGCCATTAAAGAAAAAAATCACATATGTTATTATTTTTTATACATAGGGAATAAAGTAAAATGGTCTTCTTACCTGAACCTCCCTCCAAAGTCAATCTAATGTGTCCTGAGGGATAGAAGCCCAGTCACGCGTGGTCAATGTAAATCATTGTGGATCACGTATGATATGACCTAGTTGATGAATAAATGAAGGGGCATTCTGTCCCACATGATGAAATACCTCATCAAATGAAACATAAAAAGTCGTGTTAGAATTCCATGATAATATGCCATGACCAGGGCCTCTCCTACGAGAGGAAGAAGCAGACGAGTTTAATCCTATTGAAAACAATTTTATATATAAATTGACAGATGTTATAAATATATATATATGTTTATCAATTACATAAAAAATAGAGACAATGACATTCCATCATACCTCGACCCTGAGACGTAGATTCCTCAGATGGATGATGTGGATCTTCAGCCTCTTCCCCTGACATGCCTGCAGTCATAGAAAACTTTAGTAAGGGGACTATCCAAAGTGTCCAAATGATAAATTGGATTGTTTTTAAAAAAAATCAAAACTTGTACAGTTGTTAATCAAACAAAAAGGTATTTAATAATTAGTTATGAATGAATTTTAAAAAATCAGAAAGTTAACAAAACAGATATACAAATTATGTACAAAACCAATCAATGCATAGCCAAATTTCAAATTGAATTAATAAAAATTCAAGCAGCACATGAACCAAATGAAGAATACCTCAATGGGAAGATACACCGACAATAACATCAATATAACATGAGTTAAATCACCCTAAATATTTATAACTGAATAAACTTCCAAAAGTGAGGATTACAAATTACAAGGATTTATAAAATGGTTAGATAATTTATGATATCCTAGGATAAATAGTGGGAAAACAATTATACCTTTCAAAAGTGAGGCCCGAGGGCAGAGGGAGGATGGAGGGCAGCCGCAGGGTGGAGGGCAGAGGTAGAGGAAGCCCAGAGGAGATAGAGGGCAAGGCAGAGCGCGAAGGGCGGGGCGGTGAAGGGCGGCCGGTGGAGGGCGGAGGCTGAAAGGGTGACGGGGGACGACGGCGAGGGAGGGTGCGCAGTGGCAGGGCAGGGAGCACGGCGACCGGGGAGGGTAGTGAGGGAGGGAGTGCGGCGACGGGTTCGTGAGAGGAGGGAGGAGGGTTCGGGGGGGGGGGGGGGGGGCGCCGAAGCCCCAGTTTTTTTAGGGAAACCTAGAGACCGCCAGTGGCGGTCACTATAGGTAACGGGGCTCAAAAGCCCAGATATCTAGTAGTGCAGTGACCCGGCTAAAAACTACACAGCGTGTATTCATGATGTACACACCGTGTATTCTGGGTTTTTTGGACATTAGCCTCAGAACTGTACCGGAGCCTAGAAAACATAGAAAAACAAGCGTTAAGGTGCCAAATTGAGATCTGTGGGGGCCCATACTCCCCGAAAATCAAATCTTGGAATCATAATAATTCATACAACAAGTAAACAGTATAACAAATTCATGACCCACCAAATTCCGATCCTCGAGAGCCCATAACACCTCTAAGACCAAAGTTTGGTGTCTATGATAAATAATCTCTAAACAAATGAAACCCTATCAACATGGCAGGTATTCTATCATAGCAGATATCACAACATCATGCATCATCTATCACAACTTCTATCACAATAGCATGAAAATTCTAATGCAACCTAGATGGCATGGAAAAATGCATGACATGTGATTTTCTAACAAGTGCCTATATGATGCATGAGATGGAATACCCTCATCTCATCTGGTTTTAACAAAATAGAACCACTATCATATAAACAGTAACAACACAAAACAAGTGCACCACCCAACGATGAAATCAATTAAACTGTAACATTTTCAAAACTTGAAAATTGAAACATTCGAGGTAATATGGATTTTTCCCTGTACACGGGCTCTAGAACTCCTGGGCACAACTATTTACCATTTACCTAATCCATCTCATCCCTGTCTAATGTCACTAAACAGTAAGTCAATAGAAAAGAAAATAACTCCTCTGATACCACTTTGTAATGACCCGAATCCGGATCCACTCAACTGGTTCCCCGTACCTGGTTCTCCACATGACCTCAAGCATGTTTCCCCAAACGCCAGAGGCTGCCGACTAGTAGCAAGGGCCTTGGTGAGTCATTGGGGAAACTATGCCCTCATTTGGTAAGGTATACAAAGAAAAGGAAATAACAGTCAATAGTGGAAGCAGTAAACATCATACAATAACTGAAACTAAACAGTTGAAACAATGTATAATTTAAAAATGATGAAAATGATGCCGCATGTACAAGTATCTAAGGAAAGTATCAAACATAACAACATGCTAAAATACAACTGGGAACAAATTACTGAATGTAAACAATAACTCCAGCAGCATCGCAAGCCTAGGATCGGTCATATGCTCTCCAGCTCCAACCAGAAATCATGTACCTGCAGTAGAAGGGCCACAATCCCTATCCACACCTGCAACCATATAACCTAGTTGGGCTGAAAAGCAGGACCCAAACAGGGTGTGAGACTAATCCCAGTAGGCAATAACCACAAGATCTGTACTCTAATGTCAGTGAGAAATTTGTCAAAATAAATATAATAAATGCAGTAGAGAAACATGAGTACACTATGGTAAAAAATCCTATAAATCTCCATTCACATTTATTTATTAATTTAATTCAATCATTTAATTATCACCCAAGGAATCTAGAAACAACTCTATATTTCCAAATCATAGCAAGTAACAAAACAGGTATCTCAGCAGACTACCTAAACTACAAGTAGTACAAATCACAAGCTTGTTCTTTTTCTTGGTGGACTCGTCACAACCAACCAAAAATGTTCACACTGAATCTCTAGGTTTCTCATACTGGCGGACCCCTATAGTCAAGTAATCATACAAAGGCACAGACACTCTGGGAAGCACTCACCATCAATTCCCCTGTGGTCTTGTAATGATAGGTATAAAATCTCTAAGGAAGCACTTACGTATAATTCCCCCTATAGTCTCGATACATAACTAAGAACACTCTGAGGAATCAAAAAGTCCAATTCCTATAGGTCCTACGAATGATACTAATTTATAACAGAATCTCTAAGGAAGCCCTTAATCGTCAATTCCCTCTTTAGTCTACCACACCAGGTTCACACAGCCCTGAGTAGTCTAGTCGTGCATAATCGAATGTCATCAGCCCTAAGTAAGTTCAACAATTACTTTTCTGATAGCTAAAATGCATCAAAAGCATATAAACATCAGGAAATACATGCAATCAATTATCTCAAGGTAGGAAATCAATGCAACAAGGTATGCCTTACAGGAAACCTAAGCCAGACGGCAGTAATAGCCAAAACAAGGGAAACACCCATGGGGTGATCTTCAAACATGCTAAAAAGCAATCATTAATAATATAATAACCTCAATCATACAAGCAATCTAATGTAGATAATAATATAGGTTCAAAAACCTAACCCGAGATACCCGATACCTAGGAATCTGTCACTTTTTGCACAAAAAAACTGAAAGACATTCAATATAGGGAAACAAACCACCTACCATGATCCTAGGAGATCGATATACTTGAACCTCAGCTTGTGAATCTTCCTATAATAGAGAAGATCTGCAAAAATGTCTAAAAATTTCAACCTTATATAACTATCATAAGATAAAGAATCAGGAAACATGGCCAAGGAAGAACCAAGAACTCACCACTACGATTCTATTGCAACTGATGACATTCGATTTGGATAACTGGTTAGGGATCAACGTCTTGGAGAAGATTCAGCCTCCTCAGATGCTCTGTATGTAATTAGGCGAAGAATAATATAGAAATAGGGATTAGACGCGACCTGGTCCATTTAATGAAATAAAAAGAAAAGTACACAATGTGTACTTATTGAGTACATGATGTGTACTCGCCTTTTCCGTACACCGCATTAAGCGGAATCCACATCACTATTACACACCGTGTGTATGGCCCAGACACAGCCAGCACACGGCCTCACGTGGGATCAAAGTACACAGTGTGTAGTTAGAAAATTTCCATATTTTCCTCTTTTCCTAAAAAACGACTAGAAAATGAAAAACATACCTAAAACGAAGATCTAGGTTCTTACAATTATATTCACAATTAAAGTGATGATATCGTTTTTCAAGTGATATCTTCCCCTATCATAATTCTATAAGCTCCAAGTATTTAGTTCTAGTAAATGAATCAAACTCATACTTCCTTACTAACTATCACTTATTATAACTACTAAGTTTTTCTACTCCTTCCAGGTGATTAGGATCTCTACAAAACATTAGAGGTAAAAAATTATAATCTTTTTTTATCCTTTGTATTTTCCTTATAAAAATGGAAGATCTTTAAAATTTAATTTGGGGAACTTCCATTTCTATTACTACAACTTTTGTAGCTTCAACTTCTAATTCTCTAACTCAAACCTCTACAAAAAAAGATATTTTTTATACATATTTTGACATCCTATCTTTTAGACTGCGAGTGCTCCCTAAAATCCTAAAAACATGCTTCCTGCAGGTACTTCTATTCAATAAAAAATATACATGGTCTAGTGATTATTTGATATAAACACCCCTTTCCACCAAGTCTTAGTATTTCCATAAGACCACCTATTTGAAGAGAACATTAAAGATTATGAATATCTCCAAAAAAATCATCCTCCCATGGAAATTAAACAATGTTTTTATCAAAATATACTTCAAATAAACAAAAATTATAAATATATTGAGTATGTCACTTTTCTTGGAATCCATATATACATAGACTAAAAATTTAAAAACATTGAGGTGGTTTACATATATTAGTTTTTAAAACCGTAATTGATCCAAATTTTTGGACTTGTTTTGTTATGAAAGACTTTTTTAACAATTTATTTAAAAAATTTCTACTTCCACACAAATTTCCTTAGACATTATGAAATGTAATTTTTTTTATTAAAACTTTTATGTTAACATAAAATTAATTCATTCATCCATACCACTATTTTCTAGTGTATGAGGTACAATATTTTCCATCCATATTCTTTTATTCTATTAATGTTTTTGAAATCTCTTTTTAGATATTCACCATTATTATTGGAGCATAATAATTTCAAATTTCATATGTTTACCATTTCCATCAAGGAATTACATTGAACAAGAAATCTAAAGGCATCAATTTTTTATAATGAAAACAAATAATTTTCATATTGATTCTTCAATGAAAGTTATTATGTATAGGGATCCTATATGAGAAAAATTTCTGTTAAGACACTAGACATATGTCTGAAAAATAAAATTATATTCAAGATCTGTACTTCCTTCCATTCAAGTTGAATGATAAATTTTAATGATTCTTGAGTATTAAACTCTTAAAATGTCTAATTTCAATTTCATTGAACTTTAGTACAATATTTTTTTATATAACATTCATGTTCATCTCACCAATATGAAGGACAAAAAATTACACATCACCAAATATTTATAATTGATTACACCAAAAATTATTACTACATTTGATCTTCTGGTCGAATATCACATTTCATCATTTACTCCTCCTTCAATTAACAAGGAAGCCTAAGTAACCTCGCATTCTCCATTCATGAATATTTTTCTATAACCAACCCTATAAATTTTAACAACAAAAATTAGTTTTTTCTATAATAAAGTCATGTGATAAACTTCTTTAATATTTTGGAAGTACACATTCAACGTCTAAATGTTGAAATCACTCCACATGAATACTTTAAGAGCCTTATAATTAAAAACTTTAACCACATAGAATCTTCTAGTTTCAGAATTAATCATGATTACTTACTATACCATAGAATGGAATGAAACTCTAGAATCAATCACCCACGATTCCACTAGAATGAAAACACTCGAGAGTAAGTCACTACTACCATTAGCTGAATTAATATAAATTAAACATATAGAATCTAAACTTACAAAGTTTAAAATATAATCTATTCTATATTTCATGAGATTACCTCTAATCCCATAATTACAGCATATGGGGAAGGTCTATTTTGTTTACCTTCACCCATATCTTTTGACTTATATTATAATTTTCATGAACTTATCATTTAATGAGGTGGAAGTATTATACCTTATTTATTAGATATTTGTTAGTATGATATTAGACATACATTCAACTAATATCTTAATTCATAATGTAATATATGACATATTTGAACCCCAATTTGGTTTTCTTGAAATAATTTTTTTATGGAAGGTACCATTTTATCCTATGATTCCAGAAGCGATGATAAAAATAAAATCGCCTTAATATCTTCCATAAACCTCACATTAACTAAATTTATTTGACTTAAAATCATATTAATATCATTCATATGATTGGTTATAGGTTATATCTTGGATAATCATATGTGGAATATCCTCCACATCCTAAACAATTGTTTTGATGCTTTTGAATTATCATACATGTTTGTTAGAACATTCCTCAAAACAATTTTTGGCTTCACCTCCTAGATGTTAAAGGTTGAATTTTGTGATAGTGATATCTTGATACACCCAAGTGACTTTATGTCTATCCATTACCAATGCAATTTCACTATCCCATCTAGTTTTACTCCCTTAAATAGAACATCCAAAGCCTTCTAAATTAGATAGTATTCCTTCAGCATCTTCTAGAAGATGAAGTCTAACACATTAAATTTATCTATCAAGAAATTTACTATTACCAATATCTTATTGTTTGATTCAATGAATCCCATGGGATTATAATAAAAAAACATAAAATATTTAATTTTATAGAATACATCAATGTGTCACATTCTATGATCCAAACTAATAATTGATACCACTTTTTGGGAGAACCACCTCTAATTACCAAAAGATAAACTATTCATAACTTCAAGAATTATTGAACAACCATCATAACTTCCTCTAGTCATAATTAAATCCAAAAAAATCAATAATTGTATATAAGAAGATGAAACATCACACTAAATTGAAATATTAATTCTTCCATCTCTCACACACTCTAAAAAACAAAGACATGTTCACGTGGATAAACGATAAATTAACGGACACATGGAGTTTATTGGTTCATGAATTATTTCTTACATACATGAGTGAGTATTGATTTTATTTCCTTTTATCATAAGCTGTAATTTTGTACAATGATGTAGGAAAAATTAGATAACTAAATCATTAGTAACCAGTAATCACATAAAATGTGTGCATGTGGTCCCACCCCACCTTTATAGTGGTGTTGAGTGGCATATTGTTCCTTCATTTATTTATTTTTTAATATTTAAAAATCTTCAATATAATTATTCATGTTTTCCAAATTATTTAATTACCTATAGAATGAGTTAATAATTGGATTAAGAATTAATTTTTTTAATATTTCACTAGTTTTAGAATATAAGAGTGACACAATTATTTAATTTGTTATTCAATATTTATTAATTCATTCTCTTATTATTCATTTGTTAATTGTTATTTATTATTGTTTATCTATTATAATTATTATTTTTAAAAAAAAATTCTCATAATTTGTTTTTATTTTAAAATTTATTACATGTTTCCAAAAGTATGATTTGTTTTTAAAAAGTCTTATGATGTCCAATTTATGGTTATATAAAAAATTATTAAATTTTCTAAATAACACACAAGTCAGATTAAAAGTCATACATGAGTCTAAATGTATTATGAGGGAATTTATATTTTCTTATATGAATCGAAAATTTCTTACACAAATCATAAATTTTATATGTGAATCCATATATCTTACAAAATGCTGAAATATCTTACGAATGGAATAGTTTAGAAAGATATAAAGTCTTAAGAGGTATAAATATATTACATGACTTCAAAATGTCTTTTGAAACTGAAATTTCTTATATAGAACCTGAATATCTTATAAATTATATAAACACTAATGTGAAGACTGAATGTATTACAAAATTATAAACCCTTAAGAACTAAAATTCGTATGCGATTTAGAATAAAAGTATTACATTTTACACTTAGTGATTTTCATAAATTAAGTTTTCAAACTATTTATCTTATTTAAATAATTATGTACTATTTATTATTTAAATAAATATATTTAAAATAAAATATTGTCCGTAAATTTCAAGGAAATCAATTTCTCATTGATTTTAGGAAATATTTACAAGACTAAAAACTGATTAGGTGAGTATATATTATATTTATTAATTATTTATTAGAATTATTCAATTGTTTTTATCATTGTATAGGATATTTAAATTTTTAAAAAGTATTTAAAAATTCAAATAATCATCAAAATGAAGAATTAATTTTTTATTACTCAAAAAAGATTATAATGGAATTTTAGAGTAAAATAACCATTTTTATTTTATTTATTTAGAGGTTAAATAAATAATTATGGAGGATGTGAATTGATTCTATTTTATTCAATTTATTGAATATTTATACTAAGAGTATTAAATATTCATCATTATTATACTTGTTAATGTGTAGTAGGATCTATGAGCATCTTAATTTTATCATTATTGAAAGTCCAAAAAGATCATTCCTATTCTTGCACATATATTTGAAACATTCAGTGGGTTATTTGTTTTTTTATGATTTCTTTACACATCATGATATCACTTTATCAATTATACTACCATTAAATGGTGTTAGATGTTCCTGGACACTTAACAAAAATAAAGGCACACATGTTATGGTTTTTCTTATTCAAAATCACTAGGTTATTATTTATCTTATAGAAATATTAGGTTTTTTTTATTCCTATATAAAAGTTAATTTTTTGTTTGGGGATCATCATTGAGAATTTCTAGAGTTATTTTTGTTCTCAAACAAGTTTTAGAATTATGATTTTCCCTTGTAAAATTCTAGGTTGGGGTTGGTCAAATTTTTAAAATTATTTGTTTGAAATAAACCTATAAATATCAATTTTCTATATTAATACTCTTAGGTTGAATTATGAAGAGTATATATTATATCATTAATATTTTAATAAATATAAAATCATTATGTCTTATTTTAACAATATTCTATTAACACTTTTTCAATTCCATAATATTTTTTGTTTATGATTTCATTTTTAAATTCCATTTATCCCCCAATTTTCACAATATATTTTCATGTTACTATGATTTAGGGAATTATAATTCACTACCCCTTATTGTCATTCCATCACCATAGGTCATAAATATCAATTATTATCAAATAATGTTCCTTTTTTATGATTAGTTGTTCTATAATACTTTATGTATTAATGAATCATTTGGTATATTGTGTTCTTTTAGGATAGTTCTTGATTGTTATGATTAATTTTATTATATGTTTTTGTGTGTATTAACTTCTATTCAAATCCATAATAAGACTGAGGTAATATTCTATCTTTATTTATAACAAGTCAGGTGCTTGAAATTTCAAAACCAATAAGAATAACTAATTTTAGTGAAAATGATTATGGTTAAAGAAATTACATAATAAAATTAATTTTGAAAACTATAGGTATTGAATATTGAATCATTAGGGATATACATTAAAAATTACTAGAGGTTTATATTAATACATTACATGATAGAAATGTGGTTAGATATGTCTTTTATTATAAAGTTATGAATTTCCATAATGGTTATTTACTTTAAATGTTTAAATATATATTTCATTATGTAATAATGAAACTAAAATTTAGAGGACTTTAAAGGTCACTCATTAAGGTGCTAGAAAATTTCAAATAACCAAGCTAGGTGTTTACAGGGATAAATTTTAACTATTTAAGATGTTTGATCATGAAATTGTGAGTGAAATTTATAACATGTTCACTAAGATTATGAACAACATGTGTACCATTGGTGAAATCATGAATATTCGAGTTTTCATGAAATATTCCTTTAATTTTTACCTAAATAGATTCATTCCAAGAATTTTTCAATTATTAAATGTAGGGAAAATTTTAAATATACTATGGATGAAATTATTAGATCATTACAAAAATATGACCTTGAACTAAAGATTATAAATAGTAAAATTAATTTAAAAAAGGTAATTTATTTCAAGTATACTAAAAATGATTCTTATAACTCTTTTATTGGTAGTTTGTGTTCTTCATGTTGTGAAAACTTTTATTATTTTAATTGAGTAATGAAGTGTTTACATAAACTCATAAGGAAATAGAAAATTGAAGAAAAAAATAAAGAAGAAAGGAAAGGTGATCCAAATTAATAAATTTAATTTTTTGAATGTAAGAAAAATGGGAATACAAATATGAATTTCCAAGCCTAATAAATGAAAAAATAATATAAAATAGAGAATAAATAAAATGATAAATAAATATTAAGATTCATGTTATATTTTTATATAAGATTAAAACTCATGTGATGAATATGTAATTAAAAAATAAAAATATAATAATTATTTTTTGTCTAAATATAGTAATATTTCTGTCACACCTTCCTAATAATTTTATTTATTTTATTTATAGGAATCTACTAAGAAATATGGAAATGTCTTTTTAATGGGTAATATGGGACATGAATTTTATTCATGTTTTTTCACCGGTTCCTCTTCTGAATCTTGAAATCATAAACTCATTATTGAGGAATTAAATGAAATTTGTGAAAATTATCATTAGTAAATTATAAAAAAACCCAATGAAATAATAGAAATTATGTTAAGAACATAATATTGTGGTTGAGAAAACAAAAAAATCTCTTGAGGTTGAGGAGTTAAGTAATAATGACTTAAAAATTTCTAATCATAAACGATAAAATAAATAGATAAATGATTTTATTTATAAAAATAATGTAGAGGAATGAAGGAAATTTAATATTTTATTAGATTATTTTTATAATCATAAAAATAAATATAATAGTTTTTAAAAATATTTATAATAATATATGTGATGATTTAGAAGTTATTCAAAATGAAAATAGGATACTTAAAAATGAAGTTAAATGTTTTTAGGATATTAAATTTAAATTTATTTTTGGAAGTCAATCCCTAGATGAACTTATGAGTCTATAAATAATTTCTTAAAAAAATAAAAATTGAATACCTCTTGGTAATGATGGGAGATTATCAGAATTGTAAAATAATAATTTTTTTAAAGAAAACTAAAGTAATTTATTTTATTATATTTTTTAGATGTTATTTATTTGGTTTTTATACTAGTGAATACTCTTTAAATTTAATTTGATATTTCTTTCACAAAATTTATTTTATTTCTAAATTTTTTTATAATGTTAAATTGATTAATTGTAGCACCCCTACTTATAAGTAATTGACCCACATTTTATACTTTTTAGGTATATGAAGTGTTTTGGTAAAGTTTCGGAGGAGTTGGAAAAAGTTAATAATGTTTTTGGTATTTTATATAGGTGACTGGTTTGAGTATAGTTTATAGTATCCTTGCAACACCTACATGAAATAATTAACAATGAGATAGGGGCTAAGGGGAAAGTGAACTGGTAGGTGCAGGGTTTTTCTAAACTATACGACTAGCTAGGAGAAACTATATAGAGTGGTATACAGAGATTTGGAATGGTTGGAAAACTATTTTTCTAACTATGAGGGACAACAATGTGAGGCATACCTTGAGACAGAAGCTGGTGCATAGTTAGCACATGGTTTTTCAAACCGTGCGACTAACCATGCACGAGTTAAAAGTGAGATCCTAAAATTGTAGATCTTACACGTTTTCTTTTCTAACTTCATTTTTTTACCCCAATATGGACCTAACTCGATTTTTTCCCCTCCCCAAGGTAGTAAAGGCTTCTCTAATCAATCTAGAGGCAATCCAAAGGCTTCTCTTGGTGTGTTAAATCCAAATTCTCATGGTAAGGCATTTTTTATAGCAGTTTTTCATAGTTTTCCTTAGATATATTTATCCTTATCTCTCTATGTTTCTTATATCAACTTCCATTGTGGATATATATAAGGTATTTGATTCCAAATATGATTATATTTGTCTTATTTGTTTCTTGTGAAGAGATCTAGTGAGGGTTTTTGGAGTTTTAACCTGATTCTGTGGACATTTCCATAACTTATTCCATTTCTACCATGCTTTCCAAGGTAGGTGGCTTCACTCTTGACTCTTATATTTAGAATATGAAGGATTAGTTTCAAATGGATTTTTTTCATGAATTTTTTTTTGAAATTTATATGATTTTTTTATTGAAACCCTCTTGAGTGGATGTTTTAGAATTTTTGAAATTGGGTGATTTGGATGGAAAGTGAATTTAGTAACTTGATTTTAAAATATTTATTTTTAAATGGATGGTTGGTTTTGATGCATCAAAAAAATTCAATAAAATTGTTCTTTTAGTGAAATGGGTTTGGCACACTTGGTTTTGGTATGGGTTTAGCATGGTTTTCATGTGTTCATGTGCATTATGATGGATAAGGGCATGAAGTTCTACCATCAAAAGGTTGGGATGGATATGGGTGTAAAGTACACCCGTGAAAATGGTTCACTAAGTGATGATTAGTGAAAGGATGACACAACACCCATGAAAATAAGAAGGTCCATGGTTTCGTTTATGGTTAGATGAGTGGTTATTTGGAAAGGAATGTGTTATGCCAAAATGGAAATTGGGAAATGGTTCTAGAGCATTGTTCGATTTATTTTCTTGGAACTTGTCATTATTTTTTGGAAACATCATTATTATGCCACTTGTTTATATTCTATTATAAACTATATTAGAAATTGTTTTTTATAAACTACTTTATGTAAAGGTGATGACATGTTTTATCCTAGTGGCATGATTAGGGAAGTCATTTGGGGAAAACGTACTGAGTTTTATTACTCACGCCTTATTTGGATCATTAGTGCATTTACAGATGTTGTTTATTAGGACATGTGAAAATATTAAGTATCACACTTCTCTAGTAGTTATTAGTGATACTTGGGTTTTTTTATGGAGTTGGGAATGGATCAGGTTGGATCTTTGGAGTTATAGTTTTCATTGAGTTTATTTGTTCGCTTTCACTCTATACTTGAATGTTTTTTAGTCTTCCGTTATGGTACTATTTTTAGTTGGTTTTGATATAAATGGTAAGCTTGATTTATCTTTCATTTTTAACATGCATCATGTAGTAGTTTATCCGGTTATTTCATGATTGGTGGTTTGTTTTATTTTCAAAGGGAAAATTATACACTAAATCTAAATGAATACCTTAGAATTTATTTCTAGCCTTTAGTGTCTTGGGGATGTCTCTTAAATATAAGTAGTGTTCCACCACCTTCTCAGTCCAATGAGGATGAGTGGGATGTTTCAAGTTCTATCAGTCTTGGTCCTCTTAATAATCTTTGTAAAAACAATGTTCCTTAGTTCTTTCGATCTCGAAGTTAAAATTTATTATGGTATCTTCCTTGTCTCAGATTGATAGAAAAAAAGTGGCCATCGGTTCTATTGGGCCCAGAGTTGAAATTTATTCTGGTTTATTCTTTGTATTTGATTCTTAGAAAGGAGTACGATTATCAAGACTTGAAATATATTACATAAAAAGACATATCTAACCTATTTATATTGAACCTTATGTTTTCTGGGATTTGGGTACATAAATATTTTGAGGACACTTTTAGGTTATGAAATATTATTTTAATGGGTTTATCCAATAAGAATATCATGACATGTATTATAGAAATGGCTCCCCACTAAGAGTACATTTCTCATTTTTAGTAATGATTTTATTCAATTTTATGATTTTTTAAAAGGTTAAAGTTGTTTTTAAATGAAAGATTTTAAAAAAGAGCATCACTTTTGTATTTTGAAAATTGTTTTATTTTCAAAAGAAAGTATATATTTTTCAAAAATGGTTGAATATAGAAAATAGTTGATTTTGGAAATAAATGTTGTGAAAGTATGATGTGGTAGAACTTGAAATGTTAACACTTAAATTAATATAGAGTTAGAATAATTGAATTTGTTGTTTGTAAAGAAAACGGTACCTGTTAGGCTTTGTAGAAAACAATATGAAGAAGCAATTGAGAATGTGGTTACACCTAATCCATAGGTGAACCAAAAACTAGTTAAAAGTATTCCCCATGAATTTCAGCCGATGGAAAGTGGGAACAAGAGGGATGATCCAATATAAGTGGATGATTCCATCCAATACCAGAAACCAAATCCACCCATATTTCAGGGTGATTCTAAACCAGAAAAGGCAGAGGTGTACCTGAATAGGATGAATTGTATCTTTAATTTCATTAGTACACCAACAGACTTAAAAGTTAGGGTGGTGTTGTATATGTTGGAATATCATGCATTATATTGTTGGGATTTAGTCATTCATGAAAAATTATACCACGAACTTTCATGGGAGGAATTTTTGAAATTTTTTAACAAATAACTCTATACTCATATTTTTAGTATTCAAAGAACAAAGGATTTATTTATCTTGAAGCTCAAAAAACATTATTTCATGAAGTATGTTTCTAAATTCATAAATTTAGTGTTCTTTTCACCCAAGGTTTCTACTTTTTCTTCTTTGAAGGAACACATATTTGAATCATGGATGAGATAAGAAATTTTCTTAAAATTTGTTGTGCTCTATATTACGGATTATATAGAGATGGTCAATAGAGAAGTGGTAGATGAAAGGGACATATCAGGAGCTATGGGAGGATGAATTATATTAATACCCATGATAAAGGGTGGCAACTCTAATGTTTGGAGAAATAGGTAGAGGGACACTTATTTATAAGGTGGGATTGTGCCTCAAAATTAGACATATATGTTTTTAAACCTTCCACCATGACCCAAGAGAGAACTGGGATGTTTCCAATGTGGTTCTCTTGACCATGTAAAGTGAGAGTATTAATAATAACATAGAGCATGCCACAACTACAATAAGATAAGAAATATTTAGCGTTATTGTCACAATGATCCAATGTTGGGTGTTCGGGACACTTCTCAGGTGTCACAGTCATTATATGATTCAACGGGACAAGTGCAATCAAATCAATCTCATTAGAAGAATAGAGTTTTCCATGTTGATTCTTGGAAAACCATGACTCCCCAGTAAGGTAAATCACATCATGAAAATAATTAATATATTTTGGTGAGTAAGAAATTATATGGAGATGAGAATGTGATCGTGGAAGATCAGTCTAGACTATCTATTGTGCAGGGCATGATTCTATTCAATTATACCCTTATGTAATCTTCGTTTGATATGGGTGAATCTCATTCTTTTATTTCATTTTAGACTATTGATTTTATGAGTTAAAATGTTTAGAATGATTACTTTTATGATAAATCATCAAACTCATCTTGGTCAAAGAGAGTGTCGATCCTTTATGTGTAGAATATGTTCTATAACTGTTAATGGATCCAAGATGAAATATGATTTCTCTATACTTTAGAATGATATTTTCTATTTAATATTGGGTATATATTGGTTGAAAATGTAAAAGGATCACATCGACTGGTATACTAGAAAGGTTAGTTTCACCTGTGATGATGGAACTGAGCATCTCTTTCAAGGATATTGGAATGTAATAGTAGGTGAAACATGTATTTTGAAACCAATAGTTAAAATGATCTTGTACCAGTTGGTAGTGTTTTCTTTGGAATCGATGGAAGATATCGAGATGAATAGTGTTACAACGGTGTTTAATCAGTTTATACATGGTTTTTTAAATAATTTCTCAAGTTTTCCACCTATGAGAAAAGTGGATTTTACACTTTATCCCCTCCTAGAGACCATCCCCATTTCTCTTTCATATTATTTAATGGAACCAATATAATTACAGGAGATAAAGTAAAATTGGAGAAGTTGGAAAGAAAAGGGTTTATTATGCCGATCACATATCTATGGCTAGCACCGGTCTTGTTTGTTAAAAATTATTATGGGACTCTTCAGCTGTGTTTTGATTAGCATAAGCTTAACTATGTTATGATAAAGAATCAGTATCCACTTCCATTAATTGATGATCTATTTGATCAATTTAGGGGAGCTCAATGGTTCTCCAAAATTACTTGTGATCAGGATATCACCAATTACGGGTTCTAAAGGAGGATTCTTCAAATATATATTTCAGAAGTCTATAGGACCATTACAAATATGTGGTAATTCCTTTTGGTCTTATGAATAAACCTATGGTTTTTATGGAATTGATGAATCAGATATTTCAATGATATCTTGATTCATTTGTGGTGGTGTTTTTGGATGACATCATGATCTATTCAAGGACAAGGATTGAGCATGAGAAACACATAGAGACAATGTTGAGAATCTTGGGAGATCATTTCCTGTATAAAAAGTTATCAAAGTGTTATTATTAGATATAATAGTTATGTTTCCATGGACATGTAATCTCTAAAAGAGGAATTTTTATGGATATATAAAATATAGAGTTTGTTATATCTTGGCACCACCAAATAATGTATTTGAGATACAAAGTTTCCTTAGTCTAGTTGGTTGTTACTGATACTTTTTTTGTGACTACTCAATACTATATTTTCCTATGATAGCTTTGATAAAGAATAATTTTCCATTCTAATAGGATGATTAATCCCATAAATCTTGTCAATAACTTAATGTTTCCCTTACATAAGCACCAATAATGATTTTTCTAGAATCAGGACAAGGGTACGTGGTGTATTGTGATGCTTCAGGATCTAGGTTTTGGTGTGTTCTCATGAATGGATATCTTGTTGTTACTTATTGATCAAGGAAGTTATGAGTACATGAGAATAACTACCAAACACATGATTTTGAATTATTTATCTTATTCTAGTCATTGAAAACTTGGAATCATTATCTATTTGGTGAGAAATTTAATATGTTTATAGATCATAAGAGATAGAAACATATTATGTCCCAAAGGTATTTGAATCGAAGACAAATAATATGGTTGGAGTATCTCCCAATGTTTGACATTGACTAAACATATACACTAGGAAAATGAAATTCGGTGGTAGATGCATTAATCATTAACTCATATGCTCAATTGGGAAAAGAAGCTTTAGATGAGTGGCAGTTGATGTCATTAATATCTGATAGACATGTGAAATGTGAAGAATGAAGTGATGTTGTAGTTTTCTTTCTAGTTTTGATTTTTCCATATTTAGAAAAGATGGTTAGATAGGAATATACATCCAATGTAGAATGTGTGTCTATGAGGTCAAAACTCAATGGAAAGGTGACCATTGACATATGGAAGCTGAATGAGAGTTCAGTGGTGTAGTTGATAAATAGGATGGTCAATCCTTTATCTTGTCCGAAATAACTTCATGCTTACCACCATTCGATATGGTTTTTTCATCCTAGAATAAAAAAGATGTATAATCCATCAAAAGAAAATTTTTAGTGGGTCATTATGAAAATAAAGGTATTTGGGTTTGTTTCAATATCATTAATGTATAAGAAAAATAAGGCCAATCATCAAATACCAGCAGGTATGTTATAGAATTTTCTTATTCTGATGTGTAAATGAGAGGATATAGCTACAAATTTTGCAATAAGACTCTCAATAAATGTTTAGAAACATGATTACATATGGGTGATATTGGATCAACTCACAATATCATCTCATTTCATAACTATTAGAAAATCGCATACATTAGAGGATGTGTCAAAAATATATATATGAGAAGTTGTAAAGAGGAATTGCCTACCAGTTTCAATCATATCAAATAGAGATATAAGGTTTAAATCTCATTTCTAGAAATACTTATAGAAAGACTTTGGTATTTAATTGACAATGAGCATGGATTATCATCCTCATATGGATGAGAAATCTGAAAGGATGGTACAAATATTTGAAGACATGTTGCGAGCTTGTGTAATGGATTTTACTGGCAAATGGAAATATCATGTTCCATTCTTGGAGTTCTCACATAACAATAGTTCTTAGGACTTGATACATGTAGATCCTTTTAAATAATTGTATGGTATTACTTTTCATTCTCCACTTCTTTGTGTGGAAATATGTGAGACTTCACAAGTCTGTCCAAGCGTTGACAAAAAAATTATGGAGAAATTTTAGTTGATCAGATAATGGATGGAGATGTCTCAGAGTCATCCGAAATTTTATGTGGATCATCATTGGTGATCGTTTTATTTCAAGATATGTGATCATGTGCTCTTTAGGATCTCTACAAGGCATGGACATAGATGTTTTGCGAAGTAGGGAATGATATCTCCTTGATACATAGGACCTTTTGAGACACTTGAATGGGTTAGTGAGGTGGAATATCAGTTGTCATTTCCACCATGGTTTAGTGTTGTGACTAATGTTTTTCATGTCTCTTGGATTAAAAATTATCAGCCTAATATTGACCATGTGATTAAATGGGATCACATGAACCTAGAGCCAGATACTTCACTATTTTAGAATCCAATGTAGATTATTGATAAGAAAGTTAAATTATTTCATGTAAAAATCATTGGATACTGTGTGTTTTATGGAAATGTGGTCCGATTTAGGAAGATACTTGGGAATTGGATAAGTAAAAGAAATAAAAATGGCCAAAACTCATTTATGGCTATGCTGGTTTTTAAGGACATAAAGTGTTTGGGTAATGTTTCGGAGGGTTTAGAAGAAGTGTGGAATTTTTTCGGGTCCTTTCTATAGGTGCATAGTTTGAGCCCAGTTTTTGGTAATTATGAAACACCTAGAGGAAACTGTGCATAATGAGACAATTTCTAAGAAGAAGGTGCATATGTAGGATCATGGTTTTTCCAAACCATGTGACTTACTAAGAGAAATAGTGTATAGTTGGATAGGGATATTTTTCATGGTTGGCACACAGTTTGTCTAACTGTGCAGGACAACCGTGTGAGGTCTCCCTAGAGACAGAAGTCAATGCATGGTTAGAATTAAATTTGTCTAACCCTATGGCTAACCACACGTGGGATAAAGGATATATCCTAAAATTGTGGATCGCACTCATTTTCATCTCTAACTCCCTCATTTTTTCCCCAAAATGGAACTAATTTTATTTTTTCTCCACCCAAAGGTAGTAAAGGTTATCCAATTGATCTGAAGGTAATTTAAAGGCTTCTCTTTCTACATTGAAGCCGAATTCTCATTGTAAGTAATCATTATTAGTAAATTTTCATGGTTTTACTTAGGTCTACTTCTCCATATCTCTAAATTTATAGATATAATTATAATGTTGATAAATATAAGATATTTGATTCCAAATATGATTAGTTCTTGATTTTTTTTCTATGGTAAGATATATAAGGTCAGTTTTTTTAGTTTTAACCTGATTATGTAGACATTTTCATACCTTTTCCATTTTCTCCAAATTTTTTAAGGTAGGTTCCTTCACTCTCGACTCCTCTACTTAAAATTTGAATTCATAGTTTCAAATTGATTATTTTCCATGAAATAGGTTATTAAATTGAAATTAATTTCTTATTAAAAACCCTCTTGACTAAAGGGTTGAGAAATTGGTAAATTGAGTGTTTTGGTTGGAAAGTGAATTTGGTAACATGATTTTAAAATAATTAATTTAAAATTTTTGTTTGTTTTTACTACATAGAAAAATTGGTTTTCAATAAAAATATTATTTTATTGAAATGGGATTGGAAAACATGGATTTGGAATGGGGTTTTCATGGTTGGCATGGTTGGAATGATTCCATGTGCATTAGGATGGATAATTTAATGAATTATCACCATCAAAATTTAAGGACATATATGGGCCTGAAGTATAACCATCAAAATGGTTCATCAAGTGATGGCTTATTGAAAGGATGAATCAACATTGTAAAGTAGAAAGAGGTCCATGTTTTCATGCATGGATAGATGTGTGATTATGTGGAAAGGAATTGATTATGAAAAAATGGAATTTGTGAAATGGTTTTAGATCGTTGTTCTGTTTCTTGAATTAGAACTTGTTATTGTTTTGTGGAAAATTTTTTATTATGGAACTTATTTATATTATGATATAAAATGTTTTGGAAATTGTTTTATATAAAAAAATATCTATAAATTCTCTATCATATTTTATCCTAGTGGAATGAGTAGGGATATAATTTGGGGAAATCTTATTGAGTTTCATTACTCACTCCTACATTGTTACTTTGGTGCTTTTGTAGATATTGTTTATCAGGACATGGTAAAATGTAAAGTATCACACTTATCTAGTGGTGGTTAGTGATACATGGGCTGTTTTCTGGAGTGGATCATGGATTTAGTTGGAGCTTTAGAGTTATGGTTGTCTTTTTGTTTTGTTGGTTTTTTAGTCTTCCACTATGTACTTGGTTGTTTTATAGTATTCCACAATGATATTATTTAGAGTTGGTTTTTATATAAATAATATGATTATGTTATCATTAAATTTTATCATGAATCATGTATTTATTTATTTTATTATGTAATGTTTGGTTGGTTGTTTTATTTTGTAAGGGAAAATCACACCCCAATTGTAAATGAATCCCCTGGTATCTATTTCTAGATATTGTAATCTTGAGGATGTCACATAAGCCAAGTAGTGTTCCACCACCTTCTTAAACCAATGAGGAGGGGTGGTATATTACACTAATCAATAAAAGCATGGGATTATAAATAATATATTGAAAACCCAATTAATAATACAATTATATTTATTCCCAATTATTCATATTTAATATTTTCATCATGCATACCCTTTATCTTCTTAGCATTTTTTATATTAGCATGAACAAATTTTTTTTTTAAATTTTGGCTAGTTAGATTGAAAAATCAATTTTAAATCAATTTTATAGAAATGTTCAATCATTTTTTGTTAAATTTAATTCATTTAAAATCATTTTATAATTCTTTAAGTATATTACCATTTTTTGGGAATCCTTATTCCTTTTAAGGTCTTATATAGAAATATTTATGACTATTTATTTAGTAAATATTTAAAATATACATTTATTGAATTATTAAAAAAAATAAAAGAGAATAAATATTTAAGTGGGACATTATTTGATTATCATGATTTTTTTCAATTTTATCATTTATTTTTAAATTTTATTTCTTCTAAATATGCACAAATTTAGGGGGATTTGTTCTTATCAAAAATTAAAATTATTAGAAATATATTTTATTGATGTTAAAATATGCTAGTTTTATGCCATATTGAACATGCTAAAATCATTTTAAAACTAACTAAGTTATGATGAAATCATATTGAACATGCATCGTATATATAAATCTAATTATGAAGTATTGGATTTTATATATTTTGAGCATGAATTATTTTTTATTTTGGATGTTTGACATAGACGGGAATTTATATGTTTATTAAATATGTTTTTATATTATCATAGGGATAAATGTTTCTTTTGGAATCATATTATTGGTGATATTTGTTTGTATTTTTCAAATAAACTATATTGTAAAAAAAATACTGAGTGTTCTTTAGTGACTTTAAAAAGGAGTGGATAGTTTTATTTTTTAAGTGAATATATTATTATTCTTTAAATCATTGCATATTTTTATAAAAATATGGATAAAAGATTAAAATTATATTAATCATTATTATACTCTACTTTTGATCAATTAAAAAAAGGGTTAAATTTTTTTATTTATGTCCAATTTTATAATTATCAAAAAGGGATAATGTTGAGTGGATTCTCAGTAATTTATTTATTTTTTTGAAAGTTATAATTCCTCATTTTAATTATTTGTCTTTTGATAATTATTTTATATTCTCTAAAATTAACTAATAAATTAAGTATGGATTCTTTTTTTGAATCTTTCAAAACTTATAGAAGTAAAAATGATTTGATCGTTGAATTTATTATTCATTATTTTTTTATTTATTCCCTAATTACTCATCATGTAATTTTTATTCATTGTTTACTATTTATTATTATTATTATTATTATTATTATTATGTTTCCCATAATCTATATTTATTTGAAAAATACTTTCTTGTTTTCAAAAGTCTTATGCAATTTTTAAAAGTCTTACGAAGTATGATACTTAGTTATGTAAAAACTCTTACAGGGCCTAAATATCTTACACACTGGATAAAATTTATTACCTAGATATAAAACATGTGAATATAAAAAGTTTTACATGAATATTAAATGAATTTTTTTAATCTAAAATAATATACATTAATACATATATATTATACAATTCTAAAATATTTTATAAAATTTTTGATGAGTTATAAAGTCTTATAATTTTTAAATATAAAAAGTGAGTTCCAAATATCTTATTGAAATCAAATGACTTATGTGAAACCTTAATGTCTTATAAAATAAATTAAATTCTTACATAAAGAATAAATGTCTAATAGGAATGTAAAATATTACAAAATAAATGTTATATATGATTCATAAGAAATATCATACATTTTATGCTTATAATTTTTACATATTGGATTTTCCATTTATTATTTTTTCTTAGAATAATTATTTACAACTAATTATATCAATATATTTTAAAATTTGATTTTTTTAATATTATTAATATAATAATTTAATATGGATTACGTGAAATACACACGTGATTAAATGATGATTAAAGGGTGTATTTACTATAGATATTAATTGACAATTTTAATTATCTTAACATGTTTCTGACTGTATATATTGTATCTATTTTTACCATGTTTTTATATGCTTTAATGAATCATACATGTGAAGAATTAATTGTTTACTATTAAAAAAGGATGATCATGTACTTTCATGTAGAAAATAATCATGGTTATTTTCTCTATATAAAGCATGAGGTAATCAACATTCAGGATATGATGTAAAATTATTTTATTCATTGTATTGTATAGTTTAACTAATATCCTTATAGTTTTATCCTTATTAAATTTGTTACCATATATACATTATTCCTAAGCATCTTAATTCAACCATTTTTTATGGTTTGAGAAGAAAAATACTATGCTAGAACTTCTTTCAAAACTTTTATAGGTTACTTCATTTTGTTTTTATCTAGGAGTCTTCTCAATGCACTATATCACCTTTTTAGTAATACCACCCCTGAAAGGAACTAACTAGTTCTACCCATCTAATTAAAATGTAGTTAATCAAGTTTTGAATTATCCTATTAAAAAAGGCTAGTTAGTGGTTTCTTCTATAGAAATCCTAGGTGTCATCCAATCTCACATTAATGGTTGAGTTAGGTTTTTGGATAATCCTTTTTAATGTATAATGTTAGTTTATATATTGAAAAAAATACTTGGTTGTGATTTATTTATTTTAAAAATTTCGTTAGTCTTGTTCTCATTTATAAAATTTTGGGATTCAATTCAACTAGTAAAATACCATTATCAACTGTAGATATCTATACTCCAATACTAGGGTGTGAAGAAATCCAAATGAATATAAATTTCTTGAGATCCTCCTTTACATTTTTTACATGCTTCACACTTCCACTGCTTTATTTTTCTGAAGGATAATTTGTTAAAAGAACTTAATGCACCAAATTTCACAACAAAAGTTTTAGGTGAATGCGATTTTTTTGATTGAAAATCCACCCCCACTTATCTTGTTATCAATTTGAGTGGGACCTAAAAAGTAGTTCTTGACTGGTAATTTAGTTAAACTAATAATTCATATCTTTTCACCACCAACCATTGAGAGCGGTTACATATGATATAATAATTGATTTCTACTGAACTTGTAAGTCATATTAAAACACAATATGTTAAACTTTATGTATCTATTGGATTATAAAAAAACTAGGACATTACTAATAATTACATATAATCATCAAAGGACTTCAACTCGAAATCAAGAAAAATTTCACTATACCTTCCAAACAACTTACCACAACCCCATCCAGAATCAAAATGTTCAAACATCGACCTCTACTATATTCTACTTTCACAACATTCATCTTACCAAGTTAACATCCATAGCTATTATTTTCAGTCATCTCCTTAGAACTATAATCAAGATTTACATTACTAACATGGAATCTATTTTAAATATTTAATTTTTTATAAGGATGACCTCCATAATTATTTTTCATTATATCCCTATGGGGAGAACCTTAAGGAATGTTTCATTCTTATAATGATAATGTACCTATATGATGATTCTTTATTTCCCTCATGAAGGAAGGACTATAAATTGGGGAAAAAATCCCATCCTTTTTTATTTCAGGCCTTTTTGTTTTAAGTGGTAAATAATTCTTGCAACAACCCATTATTTTAAAAAACATTATGTTTGATGGTGTATACAGCACATAACACCAAGCTTAAATTAACCAAGAAATATTATAATTTAAATATGTCTATTATAACTAGCACATTAAATTATAGTTGATAAATAGTAATAACTAAATTATGAAATATATGTAAAGAAACTAGAAAAAAATTCGTTGATTAATTCTGATGAAATACTTATATAATTTTCAAAAATGTTATTTTATACTTCAAAAAAAAAATCTTAAAAAAAAGTATTTTTATTGATTTTTGTGAGAAAACCTTACACTTAATTTATTGAAAATATATAAACTTAATTTTATAAAAATAATACAATTTTATAAAAAACTATATCAAAAATATCTTATGGAATTTTTTTGATATTTCTAAAAAAGATTGATTTTATAGTGAATAGTTAAAAATACAGATATATATTGAAAACTGTACTTCTCTTTCAAGAATCAACAAAGTACCATTTTGATTTAAAATTATTCAAAACTAAAATTTCATCTATTACTTTTTTAATAATTCAATTATGTTAATTGGAATCAATTTTTTGATTGAAATTGGAATAAAACATTTTTATACAAAAAATGATTTTTTTTCTAAAAACTGTTTTTATTGCCTTTTCTATTCAATTTCAAATTAAATTATTCTACTTATAAGAATTGAATTAAATAAAATTTATTCCATATTTTGAATAATGAGGTTCAAATTTGGTAAATATACCACTTTGTGTTTGTTAAATATTAATAGTTATTGTTAAACAATTTATCACCTTTGTAAAAGGCAAATCAGGTAAATTTTATATAAAACAAAGTGATATTATCATAATTTTTCTCCTTAATTATTATTTGATAAAGGAAAGTATACCCTTATAACATTAGGATATAAAGTGATATGTTTAATATACACTTGCCCATATAAATTACCAAGATAATATTTAAATCAAAAAAAGTTCCAAAATTTCACTCACTTTGTTTTAAATATCTATCATGTGACCACATATGAAGAAAAGAAATTATAAATAATATAAATATATATTTTTATATAATTGAATTATATCTATGATGATAATTTATTTATAATATCTATTAATTATGTAATTACCTTCAATGCTTCTGTAACACTAATACGCTATTTATTTAGTTAATAGAAAAATTAAATAACTAATATTTAAAATATTAATAGTCATATAATTTGAGTTATTTATAGTGTTTCACATTTTTTTAGATGAATATGACATATTATTAATTTTTAAAAAAATTATATTCAAAATAAAACTTTTTCTTGATGTATTTGAATTCAAATAAAATGAATTGTATCAAACTTGACGATGATGATAATTTTTAATAATATTATTTTATTAAATAATTTAAAAACATAAAAATCATGAAATAGAGAAAATTGGATAATACATTTTCTAATATGAAATAAATTTTCTAGTTATGAGTCAATAGTTTATGTATATGTAAAATTATATCCCTTTAATAATGAAAAATATGTTTTTGTGGTTAATGTTAAAATAGGTTAATTAAGGGGTTAAACCAAAATGTAAGGTTTAAAACACCACAAAACCAATAAATTTTTTATTTTTTAATGAAATTTAAACCATATATTACTCTATATTCTATTTCTATACCATTTTATGAGTTTTTTAGATAATGACTATTATAGTTTAATATTTTAAGAAATTCTAAAAAGTGCCCCTCACCTTAATTATATAAGGGAACCTCCTACCTCACTACTTTATAGCACATTGATCCATTTATATCAACCATTAACTAAATAATAATTTAACTAATATTAATATCCAAATTCTATAGGTTTATTTAATTCAAAAATACCTACTCTATGTCCCTTAGAATAGATCTAAATAATTATACTGAAGAAGAGGTAATCCATATTACCGAGTCCTTCAAGTTTATTTATTCATCTACTTCCTCATAAATTGTTATAACCTTTATAATATAATAAATAATTTACCATAAATATTTTTATATTTTATTTTTATTATGGTCCAAACATATTATATCTCTTTTCCATCCTATGAAAAAAAATCATCACATGTTAGTGCGTACGGCTTTCCATCTACATGTAGCAACGTAATTCGTTTTTCATTTCCATTTAAATTTGATGGTTATAAAGATTTAAATAATAATTATATATTATATTTATGAAATACATATTCTTATATAATTATAATATCATGTATACCTTCTTTCCTTCCAATCCATTGGGAAACAATAATGTCGCTTGTGCGTACAGATAAGCTACCACACCTCTAAGAAGTGATGTGATTCATTTTTGATTTATGTTTTACTTAGATGGTAATATGGATATATTTTATGATTATATATTATTTATATGATATAATTTTTATTCTATAAATGATAATAATTATTTAACTTTTTTTTCCATCCATCGAAAAATGAAAATAGCGTTTATGCGTATGAACGTTCTATCGTCTCCATTAACACTATAATTAATTTTTCTATCTATAAATTGTATAGATGACAAAATATATATATATAATGAAGATATATTATATTTATATCATTATAAACATTCTTTATATGATTTAAATGAGATAAAATTACAAGAACTTAAACTTCTGAACCAAAACATGTTTTAAAAATGAAGTCGTTATCGCTCAAAATAGTTATTTTAATAAATAATTATTAATAAATTGGTGATAAATAGTTATAAGTAAATAATATATGGTATTATATATATTAATATTTTTATGGGATAGATTTTTAATAAATATATATTTATTATACAGGATGTTTTAACATATACGAATGAAGTTGGACCTTGGGTAAGGGTTTTCTCATCTCAGTTTTGATTCTATGAAACTTATATTGTATTCACCACGTTTTTCCATTATTTTGTGTTTATAATGGCCCTTTTATATGATATATAATTTTTTTATATATCATAATGGTATTTAAAAGTTTCATTTTATCTTATTTCTTTCATTGGTCTTATGATTCCAAATTTACCAAAGTGGTAAGTGTTTATTCAAAATCTCATCAGTATTCAAGTTTGTTTTTGTTTAAGTCTCTCTTAGGGAAAATATTTAATATTTATGTTAAATATAATATATTTTCTTCTCACCTAGTTATTCATTATATTTAAATTAATATTTACATTTCCATCTCTTTGTTACATAAAATTTTTGAGAAATTGTTTTTAAGAAAATATGACATTATTTCTCTCTTTGGTCGATTATCCTTTCTCTTCCATGTCCATGTTTTCATAAAAAAATTTCATGAATGTTTAAAAAATAATCCAAATGGATAATTAAAGTCATGTTTCCTATATTTTACGTTTAAAAATTGTTTCAAATGAATCTTCTTGTCATTTTCTGGATGAGGTACGTTTTGACCACTTTACTACAATGTGAAAGGAATGTTTTCTTAACATAAACAACATGAATAGAATTTCTTATTTTCATAAATGGTAAATTTATTTAATATTAATTTATATTATTTCAATTTTATTTTCAAATAAAATGTTTTCTACAATATTTGTAATGTTTTTATATTTACAAAATTATTTTCATAGTGAAAAGGGAATTTTCCCCACGAAATATCTCAGTAATCTCTTTAATATATTTTCATCTATGTCAACATACTTTGTTGAATATTATATTAAGTATTTACTTTAATGATAACATATTCTTTATTTCTAAAGATTCTTTATAATCATTTTGACTGGGGATGTACTATTTTTCTACCATTCACCATATTTCTATTAATGGATTAAAATTATATTTATTGATTAGGGAAGTATTAACTTGTTATATAATAGTTTTAAATATGAATTTTTCTACTTATTATGTTTCATTTATTTCATATATGGAATTCATTAGACTTATTAAGAAATTTCTGGGTCCCGTTATATCTCCTCGGGGCATCATTAGGCTCATGAGATAAGCTAACTTGGGTATTTGGCCAAGGTATTAAGATTTATATAATATATCTTGATATATAGACTAGATGGTATGTTTATAATGTTATTTATTATAAATTCCCCCATTATGCTATTAGTTATTGAAGTCCATATAATTATTCAATTACTAATAATATCTAAGGATATGTTTCAAGATCATGTGATTATTTATATGGAATTATTTGATCATCATTTTTTAAAACATATTATTCTTCATGTTCAAGATTTTGATTAAATTTTATATGATTTAAATTATTTTTATTTTATTATTTATTAATTATATATTCTACTATACGCATACCCTTATTGTGTATTAAATATCACCCCTTTATTATGATTCCTTCCCACATGATTCCAAAAGGTGTATTATGATTGATATGTAGGGATATGTTAAAGATAATAGTGGTGTACTAAAATAAAATACTATGTTGTAGTTTATTTTTTTCAATTGTAATGTGATATTTATGTATGTATATAGTTTACTAAGACTACTATACTATTCCATCCTTTGGGATATGATTCTTTGTCCCTAGTTCCAATGTAATAATGTAACCACAAATCTGGGCGGTAAGGGTCAGGGTCTTTATAGTTAGTATCAGAGGAATTTTTGTAGAAACCTAGGGAACTAGATTTCAAAACAAATATTTGGGAACTTAACCTATGATGTAGATTAAAAATATTACCAAATTAACCAAATTTATTATTATGATATTATCTATTTATAAACATTTAATTTATGTTAATGTTTCACTAGTCTTGAGATAATAAATTCTGATAAATATTATTATAATCTATTCCAGGGTATTATATTTTTTTACAAATGTCACATATTGGATGGGATTTAAATCATATCAATGAACTAAATACATGTAGTGATTTCCCTCTTATGAAATATAATGAATATGGAGTTGAATCTGGGGTTCCAGCTGGAGATAAAAAAAGAAAACTATTTTGGGGTATCTAACACAAGTTATGACCAATAACCTGGATCCTATTGATTAACTTGATGCTCCAAAATATGGTGTAATAATGTTATAATAATTTATGTGTTAACAACATCCATAATTCAATGGACCTAAAAATAAATTTCTATATAATAAATGGATACGTTCTTTAGATAAGATATTTCTCTATTTGAGAATTATTGAAAGGGATAAAGTTTTTATGGAATTTTATCATCTATAAAGGGATAGATATAAATAGTGGACTTTGATTTAAAACACCAAGAATGAAGAATAAATTGAAAATGTTGAGTGGAAGGATTTTAAGGTACACTTCCTGGAAAAATATTTTCCCTAGGAGTAATGAGTGGATATATAGAGACAATTCCCAAGTTTGGGCTAAAATGAAAATGAAAATGTAACTAATTATATATCCAACTTTACAACATTATAAAGTCATTCTGTAGACTAAGTATGTAATTTTAATAGTACAATTAAATATTTATTTTAAGGGTTAAATCCAACCTTTCAAAGGAAACTAGTCTCCAAACCATTCTCATCATATGTGGATATAGTGTCATGTATTATCAATATAGAGAAATAATTATCCAAATTTTATATTTATAATGGAAACCAAGAAAATAATAGGATATAAAATAAAAATATAGATAATGGTAAGAAGAAAAATAAATATTTTTTTGACATATGTAAATTTTGGAAAGAAACACCCTAGTATTTTATTGAAGGGAAAGAGGGTTTTATTCAAGTGTGGGGTGAAGGTCCATTAGGGATGTGAATGTAAGGGTAAGAAATAACCCTATAAATTTTAGTGTTTCAACATTAAATAGATGGGGAACTACACAAATAAATTCCCTAATCATCAAGGGAATATAATTTAGAATAATCTAAGGTATCAATGTTTAGTTAGGTTATTACTATAGTCGAAGTAGAATGAATATTGTTATTGTGTATTTGGATTCAATAATTTTGTTGTAGGATTATTTTATCAATGATATTATGGTTATCAGAATATTTATTTGAAAGAATATGTTGAATAGCACTGATAACCAAGAAAATTGATTTATTGGAAATGATATATTTTTAATGAATTCATGAATAAGGGAAAGATAACCCTTAATGTGGTACCCATGTTCATTTAATAATGTTTATTTGGGATAAAGCGATTATTTATATTAAAAAGTTGATGGGGGTAGTATTGGTGACTTTGAAAATGGTCATTGATTTGATAAAAAGAAATTTAAGATGGATTTTTCTGTATTTTTGGACTTATGGGAGATATTGAATAAGGATAATGTTAATGATGATTAATATTATTAGAATATGTGATCAAGGTATTCACATGTTTGAAATGTGACATTATGAACTACTTTATATAGTTTTGGGATAAATTTTTGAACAAATTTTTAGGTTTTGAATATGGGTGGAAATATTTTGGAAGAGTCTTATGGTTAACTACTTATAGAATAGATTAAGTTGAACTTTGGATATTATTGTATCAGGATAAATCTTGATTTATGATATTTCATTACCTTTTCTAACTATTTTTCTTTCTTTACATATTTCTAGGTTGAAGGAATGACTTATGGATCTTATGATTCATTAAAACAACTTTATGCATTAAAAAATCATCTCAAATATTCATTTACAAGCATAAGAGATAAAGTATAAATTGATCAGAGAACATTTAAATAATGGTATTCTACTTATGACATATAAAGAAATCAAATAATATTATTTTCTCTAGTTCCTTATCTGGATTATAAAATAATCCATGGACTTTATGAAAATGATCTTGAAATAAAAACATTATCATTTCAGTTTTTTTCCGAGGAATCAATTCAGTTTTATCCAATAAAATATTTGTGGTTTTTTATGGTTAATATTATCATTAACTTCTCTCTATCAAATTTTATTTATCCTTTTCAATTAGTTTTCTCTCCTATTTCTATATTTTGAAAACTAGTTTTTTATTGACCTTCATAATCCATTTCCCCTCTTTTTAAGAGGATGTTTTATTAATTCTTTTTATGATGTGGGTATTATATTAAGTAATTTTAAAATGAAAACCCATTTATTATTTGACACATGTTCAAATTGTGATGATACAATTTATAGAATTGGGTATAATGTACCACCCTGTGATTTTAAAAGAATGCTATGTTCGATATATTTTACAACATGAAAAACTGAGCCTAAAGAAACCCTATAATATTATTATTGAAATATTACCGTTATAACATAGACACTGAATTGGAGGGTATAAACTGTAACCCCCTGACCCATAAAGCCTAGAACAAGTGTCCTAATTTATTATATTTACATTAACACAGGTAATCAAATCTTGAATGACATGTTAGTTTAGCAGTTTAGGAAAACCATATTACATATATGATACCTATATTACATTGGGAAATATAAAATAAAATATAATACATAAGAAAATAATATTAAAAAAATCTTTTAAAGATTATTAAAATATTTCATCTTCAGAGCCTGGGGAAAAGAAACATAATAAGGGTGAGCTAGAATGCTCATTTAGGGTATATAAAGCAGAAGAAATAATGAATCAATGAGAATAAATAAACATGACAAGGTAAATATCTAAGAACATAATTCTTTCAAATAACTGGATGAGGAATAATTAATATGGAGAGGTAAATAACTGAAACACATGTTATTTAATCAATATGCTCAAAATAAAATGTATCCATAGATAATGTCAAGTGAAAATATCATGGATAAATAATAATAATTATAATAATTGTATTATCAATGAGTTAAATTCTTAATTATCAGATATCATGTAGGAGACACTTAAAAACCAATAACGTCAAGACCTTTCACCATATGGTTTAAAAAACATGTAGAAATCCATTTATTTTGAAAAACTGATTTTTCTCATGAGAAACTATTAATGCATGGAAGGGTATATATAATGTATAGTCCCTACTCATCGTTTCCAGTCCAAATAATTCCTCATATATCAAATAATTGATAAAATGAATGAATAATATGCCTTTCCAAATATCTTAATTGATTATAGATTATGTATTTATCAATATTTCCCCATATAATCAAATAAATTTCAAAGTAAACACCCTATTTAAAGAAGTTAAATGTTTTAGTAAATGAACATATCTATGATAAATTATTTTGATAATTATAGGAAATTTAATTTTTTATGATCACATGAAAGTTAACATTTAAAGGGGAGTATAAAAATTAATCATGGAATTGAATATCAAAACTATAACTGTCTAAATAAATCATAAATTATTCCAAAGAATAATAAATATTGTATGAATACAACATATCTCATTTAGAGTAAAATAAAGGTTTGTTTTCATTGATGACTGTAAATATTATAAAAATATCATTTGAAAATATTCTTAAGGAAAATATGCATTTTATTTTGAAAAACATTTTAAAAATAATTTCTATTAAAAATAAAAATAAAAAACATTTGTTTTTTAAATTAACCTTTTAAACATTTAATGGAATCTTCAATGACATGATAGTGGATAAATTCATACATAATGTATAATGTAAAACAAAATATACTTTTCAATTTAAAAATTATAGAAAAGTACCTTGTTTATAAGGTGACAAAAATATTACACTAAATATATTTCTAAAATAAAAATTGTGTAAAAATTTCATTAAAAAATCATTTTTAAAATTAAAAAAATTAATAATAAAATTTTATAAAACATGGTTTTGAGATAAAATAGATTTATTATAGAAGAGAGAAAGGAAGTCAGATTTTTGTAAAAATGTTTTATATAACATATTGAGTAACACAAAGTGAGATAATGGTAATATTACATAAAAAGTTCTATTAATAAAAAATTTATAAGAAAATTAAATGCTTTATTAAAGAAATACCATAAAAATTCATTTAATGTAATTTTAAGAATAAGAAATCTGGATTAGAATTAAATTATTAGATAAACCCTTAATATGATCATAATATTGATGTGAATGTTAATCAATCAATTTATTATGTTTATAAAATAAAATTACAAATATAATAAGTGTAAAAACATCAATATACATACAAAATAAATAATACACATTATCATGCAATGATAAAAACAATGAGGATGTAATATAAACCAATGAAAATGAATTGAGTTCTAAAATTTCTTTACCACTTGGTAACTTTAAGTTCAAATCCCATTAGATAAAATTATAAAAATTGAAACTCAAAATACCATGAATAATGAAATATTAATGATATTAAATTTCAAATGGTCATTATATGCACCATGTAAAAGAATCTAGGTGAATAACAGTATAATAAGCCTCAATGAAATGAAATTGAAACGAAATCCCTTACTACTTGGAAACATTTAAATTATATTTACCATTAAAGATATTACTTAAAATGAAACTATAAATACCAAGAAGATAAATTTATTAATTATATAATATAAAATAGGTTCATTATATAAACTACACAAAAGAAAAAGATTGTTAAAATGGTGTATGCCTTACGGAAGAAAAAGGGAGAAAAGAATATCTTACCTTACACACCCTTTTGGTTGAATGCTATTTATCCTCATGTATAAAGGTTTAATAATGTTTTAACTTATAATAAAACCATACTATAGTTTATTATATCATATATAATCCTCTTATAACATATCATATCCCTTTAATTAATAATATTTCATCACTTTCATTGTTTCAGGTGTTACTTACCTTAATATTTTAGTATGTTTTGACTTGTTATTTTTGTTCCTAATACATAGATAAAGATTTAATCATATCTAGAATGTAAAAAAGTATCTAAAAAGTATATATATTAATTATATATGAATTTATAGTAATCCATAAATTTTCTATATAGTAGAAAAAATACACCGTTCATGTAGATGGTAAGTCACATGTACGCATGAACATTGTTTCCATTTTCTTATTAGAATAAAATAATTAAAATTAAATGATGTATATGTATATTATAAATAAATTATCATATTTATTTTATATAAATAACATATTTCAATTTAAACCAACCTTAATACATTCCATGTAAACCTTTAATGCATCACATCACTTTGAGGAAGCTGTAGTCCACACGTCCACAAACAATGTTATCGAATTATCACAAAATAAAACGCAAGGATTTATGTTTTATATAATAATACCATAAGAATAAATACATTATAAATATCATATATATCATACATAAACTATAAATTTATCATTTTCCAACCTTGAATTCTGTTAATGGAAGGAAAAATGACATTGATTCACAAGGTGGTAGTCTGTCGTACACACAAATGATGATTGTGTATCCCATTTGACAAAAGTATGTGAAAGTGTGGGTAGACCTATTAGCATAAAAACATCTCATTATATTGAGCCTACTAAGGTTATTATATAATAATATATATAATAATAATTGAATGGGTGTATAAATAAATGAAATGAAAGTGGCTACTGAATAACATTACCTCTTATTCGAGTAATTCTTTTTGGTTTATACCAAAATCCTTCCTTATTTTTATTTCTTCAGAAACTAGTTATTATAGAATTATTTGAGGGATTTTATGATCTTATTTTTGAAGTTCTTGTACAATAAAAAGTTCTTTATAGGTGTAAATATGTGGGAGGGGTGGGTCTTTTTTTATAGTGGAGGATGAGTGACATTTTGTAAATATTAGAAGGTAAATACTATTAATAGTTTTTCCTTACATAATTTGCATCCAATAATTCCAAATATATTAAATAATTTATTATATTGACTAAATATGTCCATAAAATAGGTCGTTTACATGTTTAAAGTTCATTTTTTCCTTTAAGATTAAGGTTTAGTCCCTTGTTAATATTAATTTTACTTTAATCATAGTAATTAATTTTAACTGCATTCATTAATATTTTTTTCTAAAAAAAAGTTTACGTTACTATAAATTATAAATTATTACTATTAAAAATATTAAATCCATTTTCAAAATTCCAATAAAAATATTTTCAGAAATTAATTTAAAATTAATCCCATAGGGTGATCGAAAAAACTATTTTTTAAAGTGAAAATGTTCAAAACTTCGCTAAGTTTTTATATCGAAATTCAATATAAAAATTATTATATTGGCATAAATTGTATTAATAGATTTAAAAATGATATATTTAAATATTAAAACCAATTTAATATTAAAAATTATATAGATTAAAAAGGATTATTCAATTAAAATTTAGTATTTTTCACTATTCGTCTAAAATGAATCTTTAAAGGAAAATAACAAAAATTAATCCTAAGATAATTTTTATTATATGATTTTAAAAATAAATCTTATTATGGCATATAAAATTTATAAAATTTTCAAAATTTATTTCAACAGTTTGTGTTATATTAAAATGTGGAATAACAACTTTTTTAGAAAAATACAATTGTTAAGCGTAAAACTGGATTTATTATTATCGTATGCCTATAAAATCTATTAAATGTTTGAAAAATTTTATTGATTGAAAATAATATATATATATATATATATATTATCAAATAGTAATTAATTTAATTCAATAAGAAAAAAAATCTTAGGGAATCCAAAAAAAAGTTCTTTATAAAAACATTTCGTGTATATTAAAGTGGATTTGATATTCATTTTTATTTAGTTGTTAACCAATGAATTAAATAAAATAATTTTATAACATAGTTTATATGATTCATAATCTCTATTTTAATTTCCATTTATATCTTATTATATTAAATAATTATATGTTAATAATATATTTTTGTTTGGTAAAACTTAGTCCTGCATGTAATACAAACAATCGAACAAATTCGTTCTTGTATGTAATGCAATATATTTTAGTGTTTCATTCATTAAAATCTATAGAATATATTTATTTCAAATAGTATATACATCTTAATGTCTCAAGGTGTTATATTAATTTCTATTCTTGGTGGTTCATGTCATAAAAGTTATTCAATACAATGTTATTAATTTGAATTTTCGGTTGTTACATTCCCCAACTATAAATAAATTGTACCCTTGCAATTTAAACTTGATCTCAGTAATTGATGGTTTGATTTTTGAAAATAAACTATTTTTAAAAAACCCCACATGATAAATAAGGTTAATAATACATCGTATTAATAATAGGGATAGGGAAATGTGAAGGTCACCACAAAACTAGCTTTCAAATAAGAGAACATTAGTGAAAACATGGGCAAAGATAATAAATATAAATATTAAGTTATGATGGAGAGTGATAGATAACAGGTTCATATGAAAGTGGATGACTATAATTCATTAAACAATAGTTATGAAAATGGTCATTGATATCATCAAATATTATGATAATAAGAATATATTTTTGTTTCAAATTCATTTTTTCTAGTGTTGAGGCATTCTTTCACTATCTAATAATTTAAATAAATATATAAACTTGATACATTTCTATTAGAATGATCTTATCCTATAGTCATGCCTTGATCTATTTTAACTTCTTTTCCTAGAATAGGTTTCATAACATGGTGAATTAATACAACAATATATAAATCCTCATTCAAAGTTTAACTTAAACAATTTCAAAAATCGTTAACTTTCTAAAAGATTTTGATCCCACAATTTTGAATCATTTATATGGTAGTTAGTAATATCCAATTTACATTATCTATATCAATAATATATTACTCCAATAATAATTAACCTAATATCAGGAACATATTAAGGATTATATTTTCCTCAACCATGCATTTTCCAAAAATTTTAACTTGCTACCGAATAACTTTTATTGGTATTATTCAATATATGATTTCAAATATCTAATTAAAAAGTATTGTTCTATAATATTTATATCTTTAATAAATCCTATGATGAGAAAATAATAAATAAAATACCTTTACAACATATTTCTTAGATCCAAATATAGAATCACATTAATCATTCCACTTCGGTTGTGTCAATAAAATATGCTAGACCATGATCCCTTAACCTATTCTGAGGTATATTCCCTTGAAAATTAGGGAATTATATTTCATATTACCATATATCCATGTAGTTTTAACACTAAATAGAGGTGTTTTTATTCTTCCTTTTTCATTATTTTTCCTAGTTTCCCTTTTCTCTACAGTTATAGAAAACTCTCAATCCATTCAAGCATCTCCTAGGGTTATTCTTTCCAAACTTATCACATGTTTGAAAATAATTTATTCCCCTATTCCCATTATTTTTTATTTTATACCTCATCCTCTTATTAGCTTTCTTTCCAGTAAAACCATAAGTCTTAGAGAATTATTTCTTTATCTTTATTTCATATAAAACTATTTCATCATTTAAAGAAAAGGTTTGAGACACAAGCTCCCTATGTAGACTTGGCTTCATCCATTTAATGAAAAGGTCAATATTGCATTCTATATTGCATATAAAATCTATATCATTCCTTACTAACCTTGTAAAGGTAGTTTCATACTCCGAAACACTTTTTTATCCTGGTCTTTTAACTAAGGATCTTTCTCTTCATCTCAGTTTGTTTCCCATGAGGTAAATATATATCAAATAATTTCTCCTTAAAAATTTTCCATTCCATGATTTATATTCCCTCTCCCTCTATAGTATTCTATATCAATGGCCATAATTGATCCGCATTTACATTAAGACAATAAAATAAAATTGTAACCTTTTTGTTTTTCACTACATCCCAAATCCATAAATATATTCTCCAAATACTTAATCTATTTTTAGCATCCATTGGATCAGTAGTCCCACTAAATATTGGGGGACTCTATCGAATAAATAAATCCAACATCGAGGAATCTAATTGTGGAAAAGGATGATTAATTAGGGAATTTTTTTGTGTCATAACCTGATTAATATACCCTAATATAGACATATTTTTATCTATTCTTATACCAGCTGTATTGGTTTCTTTGGTAGGGAAATCTCTACATTTTTCATGAGTATTAATATAATTCATTCTTATAGACACCATTTTTAAATAATGTCATATACTAGATTAGATATTAGAATTATGTACTATGTATAATTATAAATATTTCATAACACTAAACAGAAATTGAAAATTTTATGCACAAAAAATCTCATAATCATAAAAATGGTTTCCTTGGGTATATATTTACTTTAAAATCCTACATAATGATTTGTAAAGAAAATATGAATTATCCTAAGCATATACCATCATAGTGTAAAACTAGATGTGCAGTAAGGCCTGTTGTCATGTACCAAGTTACACTAGAGTCAATCCTGACACACCATTTCTGTGTTTCCACCCCAAGGTATATCTATGCCAGAACCACCCCCACTTGTAGTGTCCAAATAGAGATGTATTTATTGTAATATCCACATAATATCTACCATATAGAAATTCTAGTATGTTCATATATACAAATCCTCAAAGTATATATTATGGTTATCTTTCCTAAGCATTGTTTTTCAATATCTACTTTCCGTGGTTTCTACTGAACTTCCTCTGATTCCAAATATAATTCTCCCACCCCAACAGTTTGGAGTAGGTGCTATACTTTATTAAATTAGCATGATTACAATGAATCATATCCAAAATTATTGATCAGTTTATCATTTCTAGAAAACCAAATTACATACACGATACCCATATTATATTGGTAAATTTAAAATAAAACAAGATATATAATAAAATAATATGAATAGATTCCCTAAAATCTTATTTAAAGATTTCATCTTCATAACCTGGGGAAAGGAAAAATAGTAAGTATGAGATCAAATTCTCAGTAAGGGTATGTACAGTATATGAATTGGTGAATCAATGAGAATAAATCAGCATGTTAACGTAAATAACAAATAACACAAGACATTAAAAACTGCATAATGCGTGGTCAATATAGAATGGTTAATAATTGAAACATATGGAATTTAATCAATACACTAAGAATGGAATGTATACATAGATAATTTAAAGTAAAAATATTATTAATACATATTAATAATACTAATTTAATTCTCAATAAGGTAAATGATTATTCAATGGATATCAAGTTTGAGGAACATGAACACATATACTATCAAGACCCTTAACCAGATAGTTTAAAACAATATATAGAAACCAATTTATTTTTTGTAACTAATTTATCTCATTATAACCTACCGATGTAGTGAGGGGATATATAAATTTTATCCCCACTTATCGCATCTATTCCAACACATTCCTCATATATATAATAATTGATTTAATTAATGAGAAATATTCCTTACCAAATATTTGTATTGATTATAGAGTGTGAACTTATCAATTATTCACTAAAAAATAAAATAAAAATAAAATAAAATACCATATGTAAAAATTTTCATATGGTTTAGAAAATAAACATATCCATGATAAATGATATTTATAATTAAGGAAAATTCAATGTTTAATGATTGTAGGAAAGTGAATGATTTAAGGGGAATAAAAAATGAATCATGGAAGTGAATGTAAGCACTATCCTTTTCCAGATCAATCATAAACCATATAGAGGAAGAACAAGGATGGTGTCAATACAACATATCCCAAGTAGATTAAAATATAGAGTTGGTGTCATTGATAAATGGAAATACTTTAAAATGGCCTTTTAAAAAAATTCTCGAGGAATATATTCTTTTAATTTTGAAAAACATTTTGAATATTATTGAATTTGAAAAAAAAATTTATAAAAATTTCATTAAAAATTAAAATTTTAAACTTGAAAAAGAATATTAAAGAAATGATGGTTAGTAAATTTGTATATTCTATACAATTTAAAAATAACATTCCTTTTGCATAATAAAAATGTCATAAAAGTGCCTTGTTCTAAAAGATAAAAGAATATTACTTTGAAAAAAAATTAAAATAAAAAAGATGTAAATATATATTAAATAAATAATTTTTAAAAGGTTAAGAAATGTTTTTGAAAATTTTTTATAAAACATGTTTTTAAGGGAAAACAGATTTTCGATTGAAGAGAAAAAGTTTGGTTTTTGTAAAAACATTTTCTAAAACATATCAAGGACCAAATATTAGAATAATGGTAATTTTAATTGAAAAGGTTCATAAATAACCATATTATAATAAAATAAAAGTTTTTATTGAAAAATAACCATATAAATTCCTTTAATGTAATTTTAATAATAAGAAATATCGAGTATAATGAGACTATGAAATAAACCCTTAAAATGATCATAAAATTGATGTGAGAATTAATAAATGAATTTATTATGTGTATCCACTAAAATTACACATATAATAAGTGTAAATACAAATATATATAGTAAAATTAATTATACACATAGTCATATAATAATAACAACAATAACGATATAAAATAACCCACTAAAATGGAATTGTGTTGTGAAATTTCTTTACCACTTAGAAACTTTGTGCTCAAATAAACTTAGATGAAATAATTAGAATTTAAACTCAAAATTACATTAATAATTAATTATTAATGATATTAAATTCGAAATATGAATTATTTACACCATATAAAATAATCTAGGTTCATAATATTACAATTTACCTCATTGAAATCAAATTGCGATGAAATCTCTTCATAATTGTAAACTTTTGAGATATAATCTCCATTAAATATATAGATTCAAGAAAATATATAAATACCATGAATATAAAAGTATTAATTATATAAAACACAATAGGTTCATTATATTCACAACATAAAATAAATATGTGGTGACAATAGTGTATGCCTCACGGAAGAAAAAGTGAGACAGAATCCCTTACCTTATACTCCCTTTTCATTGAATGTTTTTTAACCTACTATAAAATGGTTTTAATCATTTTATTTAATTATAATAGAAACATATTAATTTTTATAATATCATATATAATCCTTTTATAACATATCTTAACTTGTTCAACAATAATCTTTCATCATTTCCATCGTTTTGGATGTTAATAGCCTTGTTTTTAGAGTATGTTTTGATTTGTTATTTTTGTTCCTATTACATAGATTATGATTTAATCATATAAATAATTTAAACCAGATTTATATATATTCATTATATTTTTATTTATAGTAATCCATAATTCTTGGAGATAGGAAATGAAATGCACCGTTTATGGAGACGATTGGTCTAATGTACGCATGAACATTATTTCCATTTTTTTCATATTAAAAGAATGAAAATTAACTGATATATATGTATATTATAAATATATTAACATATTTATGTCCTATAATCCCAATATTTTTACTTAAACCATCCCTAATACATTCCATGTAAAATATGAATGCATTACAACACTTTGATAAGGTGGTAGTCCACACATCCACAAACAATGTTATTGTATTCCCAAAAAATGCAGCGTATAGAGGTATGTGTTATATAATAATTTAATAAAAATAAATAAATTATTAATATAATTTATTTTATAAATAAACTATAAATCAAACATTATTTCCAACCATTAAAGGTGGTAATGGAATACCGAATGATATCGATTCGTGAGGTGGTAGCTTGTCATACACACAAATGATGATTGGGTATCCCATTTGAGGGATGTGCGGGAAAGTGTAGGTTAAAATATTATCCTGACAGGATGTAATTATATTTAATATAAATATGATATTATATAAATAATATATATAAATAATTCAATGGGTGGAGAAATAAATGAAATAAAAGTGATCGTTGAAGAACATTACCTCTTTTTTGGGTAACTATTTTTGGTTTATACCATGATCCTTCCTTTGTTTTATTTATCCCAAAATTGAGAATTCTAGGATTATGGGATAAATTTTTGGAGCTTATTTGGGAAAATTTTTTATCATTAAAATGGCTTTTGAGGTGTTAATAAGTGATATAGGTGAGTGCCTCTTTATAATAGAGAAGGAGTGGTATTTTAGTAAATATAAAAAGGTAAACACCATTGAAAGGTATAAATTACATCATGTGACTCAAATATTTAAAAATATTATACCCAAGTGATTATATGGTCTAAATATTTCCATAATATAGGTTTTGGAAAAGTTTCTAGGTCATTTTTCCCTTAAGTTTAAGGTTTAGTCCATTTTTAAGCTTAATTTTACCTTAGTAACTATAATTAATTTTAAAAACATTCACTAAACATTTTGGTCGAAACCTAAGTTTACATTAATATACATTATAAATTATTATTATTCAAAATATTGAATCCATTTTTACAAATTTCAATCACATAATTCATAGAAATTAACTTAAAATTAATCTTGCAGATTGGACGGGAAAGTTGGTTTATAACGTTAAAATGTTCAAAAGTTCACTAAGTTTTTTATATCTAAATTCAATATAGAAATAATTAAAATGACATAATTTTATTAATATATTTAAATTTATATAAAAAAAACCAATTTAATGTATAATTCAACACTATAAATTATATAGATGAAAATGTTTTTTTCAATTAAAATTCAATATTTTTCGTTATTCTTCAAAAATGAAACATCACAAAAAAATACCAAAAAATTACCATAAAATATTCTTGATGTTAATATTTTAAAAAATAATTTTATTGTGAAATATTAAAATTTATTAAAGTTTCAAAATTTATTTCTACAATATGTGTTCCATTAAAAGGGGTTAAAATTGCCTTTTTAGAAAAATACAATGTTTAAGCGTAAAAATATATTTATTCTTATAATATGCATATAAGTTCAATTGAATTTATGTAAAAATTATTTTATTTAAAATAATATATATATATATATATCATTAATAAAATTCTATAATATTAATTTATTTAATTTATTAATCCAAAACACCTTTGAAATCATAAAAAAAGTATTTTATAAAAACATTTCTTATATATTCAATTGATTTTGATATTCAATCCTATTTAGTTGTTAAAAGATTAATTAAAAAAATATTTTCATAAGTAATCTAATCCTATTCATAATTATCAATTTAAAGGATAATTTATATCATACTATTCTAAATAATAATATTTTAATAATATATTGTGGTTCGGTAAAACTATGTCTTGCGTGTAACACCAACTATTGAAAAAAAGTAATTATTGCATGTAGAAAAATATAACTCATTGTTTTATGCTTTACATACTATAGAATATATTTATTAAAAATATTAAATATATCATAAAATCTCTGGATGTAATATTTTTTTCTATGCTTGGTGTTGTGTGTCATAGACAATTTTAAATTCAATGTTCTTACTTTTGAATTTTGGGGTGTTACATGAATATTATCAATATAATCATGAAATATATATAAATTACCTCCTCAATAATAACTAATTGATTAATTCTTATTAAATAACTACTAAATTTTCAATTATTTTATTTTATGACTCCAAAATATGTTTTCTTCAAAAATAATTTTTATTGATTTTTGTAAGCATATATTATAATTAATTTATATAACATACATAAATTATATTTTTCAAAAAATATATTTTTTAAATAATCATATCCAAATAATATTAGGGAGAAATTTTCATATTTTTCTGAATTGATTGATTTTCTTGTGAATAGTGAAAAATATTGATTTTTATTGTAAATATAATTTTTTTTACGAATTTACCAAGTTTCATATTGTTTAAAAATAATTTAATACTATAATTAGTTATATTATATAATTAATAATTCAATTATATTCTCTGGAATCAATTTTATGATTTAATTTGGTATGAAAACAATTTTATACATAAAAAGGAATTTTTATGAAAACACTATTTTTCATTGCATTTTCTGTTTAATCTAAATTAAATTATACAACTTATAGGTATTTAATTTGATAAAATGGGTTCTATATTTTGAATTATGAGGTTCAAATTCATTAAATTGGTCCCTTTTATTTTTTATCAATATGAATAGTAACCGTGGTAAAAATTTTCACCTCGGTAAAAGGTACATCATGTCAATATATGTTGAAACTAAATGATAAAGCCTTAATATTTAACCTTAATTCTTATTGGATAAATGAAATTAAACCCTTATCATATTAGTCTCAAAATATATATTTTTAATGTACACTTATCTGTGAAAATGACCAATATAATATTTAAGTCAAAGAAAGATACACAATTCTACTCTATTAGTTTTAAATATCTATTATGTATCCATATAGACAAAAAATCATGTTATGAATGAATATAAATTTCAAATTTTTCATAAATTAATTATCTTCATGATGATAATTTTCTTATAATTTTTAATTATTATTTAATTACCGTAAATGTTTTTTCAAAGTTGATAATGTATTTATACAATTAATAGAGAAAAAAATAAATGATATTAGAAATTTTAAATGTTATATAATTTGAGTGATTTATATTGTTTTATGAATTTCATAAATTTATATGACATAGTTTTTTATAATTATTTCTGTTGGGGGCACATCCTCTCCTTCACTGACAGACTACATTATTCCACACATTCTCACATTCCAAAGGTGGGTTGCATTCATCACTTTTTTGATGATGTCTACTCCTTGATTGAAATGGGATGATGGGATGTATGATTCTTATTTCATGGATTCCTCCTTGGAATTCATCAATTAGTCTGGGTCTCCCTTATAGATTTAAGTTGTAGTTCATGAAACTCATTTCGAGTACCATCTCTTTGTGGATGCCAGTTAATTACTCTGATTTTGTATGGATATTCCAAGGGGTCTAGTCGGGGATGAAAAATTCAATCAGGAGAGTAGTAACGTTGAGAATCAGTAACATGTTTAGACATTGGAACACTGGAACACCTGTATTCTTCCTCATAATAGAGCTTCTCATGGGTTCATAACTTGAGCGAACTTGTGGCGATTAGAAGTTATCTTATGCCCTAGGCATGAATTCTGAGGTTTTCATGAGGCATCCAACATTTTACAAAGGTTAGGCCATGAGATTAACATCTTTTAAAGATAGGATGCGATTGATCGGGATGTCCCATGGAGATGAATCAAAGAGGTTGATCCTTATGAGGGATCACCTGAAATGTTTACCAGAAGGATAAATCAGAACACCCAAGGAGAGAGGACCTGGGATGGAACGTCTTATAAAGAAAAGGCTTCACACCAAGAATGTTGATCTAGAAACCACTGAGGTTGGATTAGGTAAGTGAACCCAAAATATGGAGACACCATGGTTTACCATTGTCTAGGATTGAACCCTGTGGAAGCATCCTATGTACCATGTGTAGAAGACATGGGTCAAAACCTATATAATTCAGAAAAGTGGTGGTGCATGAGGCTTACACATGGATAGATTTCCTCCATAAGAAGATCAATATTTCATGGTTGAATATGGATTGTGGGGGTCTTATTCATGGTTAGATTCTTGAGTGTTGCTGTGAGCAACGATGGTGTGGATCAGGGTTACATGTTGCGGCGGCCCAGATGTATGGCATGATCTAACCAAGATATGGCGGCTCAGGAAATAATTGAGATGGAGATGTATAAAGTGTTTAAATGGAATGGGGGGAATGGATATAGTGTGAAGGGTGATGGGTGACGGTCTTGATGCACAAGGAGGATTACAATGAACCTTGTTTAGAAGATAGGGATCAAAGTCTATGAAGTTCAGGGTGGGGCAATAAGACACCTAAGGGGGAATCCCATGGGAATAAAGTATATGTATGGGGACATGAAGGAAGTGTAACCTCAGTCCTAGGGTATTATATAAACCATCACTTTTCAAATATACACATTACATAACTTTTTTGGAATATATAATAATTATGCAAACAGACGCCCAAATACCCTAATTGGTTTACTTCATTTGGAAACATGGAAACACAAACACTGGTACGTAAATGAGCTAAATAATCTCCCACTAGTTTCTTCTTGACTAGAACCCTCCTTAGACACCTCAAACATAATACATATCATCATTACTTGGGTAAAAGGAAACATAAAAATGGGTGAGCTCAGATTCTCAATAAGGGAAAATAATTTAGACATGTAAGTATAAACATGTACATAGGGGTATGAGAATGTGATCATTAAAATAGATGATCATACCCTACATATCAAATATCATAATAGAAATCATGGAATAAATATTGTCAGTTAATAACACATGAATCATTATTATATAAAGAGAATAATCCATGAAATCATAACATATGAATAAAATATGGAATTGTTTTAGACACATAAGTATATAATATGATTTCCATAGTAGCCAAGTCATCATTTCTAATAGCATATTGGTAGTATATATTCACTCCCCATACTATCTTGGAGTCATGGTTCACTCCCATGGCCATCTTGGTAGCATGAGTTCACTCTGCATGCTAAATTGATAGTCATGGTTCACTCCCTTGTCCATCTTAGTAGTCAAGATTCATTCTCAATACCATCTTAGTCTATATCATGAGATATAAATCTTTACCCAATGAATTTTAGGGCGATATGGGCCACACTAATCTCATAGTGAAATCATTAATAAATGTGTCACAATATCATAAATAGTAATATAATAACACATTAAATTAAATGGGTAATATAAAAATGTGATCATATCATAACCTCTAGAAATAGATAGGTTTTATAATCATATAATCATAAACATAACCTATGAAAAGAAGCGGGTTTCAAAAAATATAAATTTTGAATATTAAATAGGTTCCACAAACATCATGCCATAAAAACATGATCCATTAAGAGAAATAATATGAATGGAAAATTTGAATAAATTACACATAAAGTCATTAGTAACACTAATGGATGTTAACTTATATGGGTAATAATTTTGAAAGATCTTTTAAAAACATTTCTTGAGGAAAATATCCTTTTATCATTGAAAATTTGATTTTTATAACATAAAACCTTTTGAATTTTTTTTTTATTTTAAGATATATTTGAAAACATGTAAAGGAATATTTGAAAAAAAACATTTTTTAAATCTTTTTCCTTGAATATGGTCTTCATGGATATTTTGAAAAAAAAATTTAAAACAGTTTAAAAAACATGATTTTTGAATAAAATAGATTTCCGACCAAAGAGCAGGGCAGTCAGATTTTACATAAAAATATTATCTTAAGTACCAAAGAGTGGAAAAATGGTACTAAGACATAATTATTTCTATAATAAATAGAGTATAAATAAAACCCATGACTGTTCTTGAGAGATGGATCAAAATATTACATCAATGGAATCATAAATGTAAACAATCTTGAAAAGCGATTAGATTGTCCCAATAAACTATTATAACTTGGTAACATGAGATGATACTCTCCATGTAAGAAATATAAATTACACGAATCTTAAAATATCTGTAAAATAATTATATTCATGATATAACATGTAAATTTGAAGTATATACACCTCGAAAAAGATTTTAGGTTCATAACAAAACATGAGTCTCAAAGAAGGCAAATTGAGACAACACATTTTTACCAATTGGGTAACTTTAGAAAATTAAAACCCATGAATGAAATTCAATAAAATTCATACGTTAATGCCTATAAAGTTAGTTATAATATATATATAATACAATCATGGTCATTACATACACCACACAAAATAAAACTGTCCCGAACCGAATCTGGTCGCTGCCAAAACCGACACCAAACCCAGCCCGTGACAAGGCCTGAAGGGCATTCCCGATCCCCAAGGGATGGAAAAAGTGCTCGGGTATCATATAATGATAATTGGGAATGATTTTCCCGATTTTATAAACATTAAACAACAAACAAACTCAATAAAACAAATCTGGATTTTTCAAATAAAACCATCTTTTACAACATTTAAGAACTGAATTACATAAGTTAAAACTATGTTTAAATACCATTACAAAGAAAAAAAAAACAAATCAGGACAGCCCAATAACCCTCATGGAAAGGGGCACCGCCCTTAAGCCATCTCCAGAAGACTTCACCACCAAGGACATGCTAGAAACCCGAACCACTGGAACTAAAAACTGTATCCAAACCTGAGACAACAAAATAACCAAATCTACTTACACCAAAGGGTGTAAGTAGGTTGTGAGACAATGCCCAGTAGGATACCACCACTAAGAGATTCCATGTGATAAAAATTCAAAGACAAAAATCTTGCAAGTTTTCATAAACAGAAAATGCTAGTTACAATTTCTAAAAGATGAAACTGAAAAAAAAACAGTTTTCAAGTGGGCTATCATTAAGAATCAAAACTTTTAAAAATAATGTCAACACTACTGAATTTTCTAGACAACTATACAGTATGCCGACAGTAAGTACAAAGTAAATAATGATCACAAGAAATATGAAATAACCCCTAGGCACTAGCTTGTTCTGGGTCCCAGGTACCTCATATCTCGGTGAGAGTAACCATCACAATATCCGTTCTTGTGCACGATCCACTATTAGGGAACATACCCATAACCTAGTGGTCCCCAATAATCATCATCATATTTTAGTTAGAGTTGTAAGAATCAATCTTTCTAAGTGAAACTGAGGCCAAACCCCACGGATTCACTAGCATACTAGTACACGTCCACCCACCTAGATACCCGGGTTTTCCCTTTGTGCTCAAACAAGTTCAACAAGTCAAGATATATACTTTTCACATGAAAATATCATTTACATATAAAAAATTAACCAAAAATCCCACATGTATACCACACAAGTCACAAAATTACACTTTTCATTCAAATTGATTTTAAAATCCGACTCATACAAAAATAGCCCGCAACACTCTTCACATTTCATTGACACTTCCACAATACCTTTAATTTTTTTTATAAACCATTACAAGACATTATAACTCACATAACAGCCCACTAAAATAACATATATTACCACTTTCATCAACAAAATTCAATTTTCACAACACACTCACTCAAAACAGCCCCCAACCATGTTTTGCAGCTCTCTTTCCATTTTCTAAAACATTTCAGCACTTTATAAAACATTCAAAAAAATTGAAATCTTAAATAACCACCATACCTTTAAAAAACCCATATTAGGTGAACACCCCCCCCCCAAACAGTACATATACACCCTTTTATCCACTTTTTTTAACCAAACAAAACATTCACAATTTTCATAAAACAACTCAAGGGGTGTAACTATGTCTTGCACACAAAACCCATTTCAAAACCCCCATTTAAGACCAAAACCATACCAATTCATATCAAAAATATAATTTTCAGCCCTAGATACATTTATAAAAACACATTCAAGTGTTATAAAATAACCTTGAATAACACCACAAAAGATACAAATGAAAACACACATTTTCCTAAAATGACCTTAAGAAGTATAACAATTTTTTACACATCAAACCTATTCAAAAACCTTCTTTTTAGGACCACATTACACTAATAAATTACCAAACCAGAATTTTCAGGCAAAACAAGATTTAATAAACCAATTTCATAAGTTATAAACCACACCCAAATAGAACCCCATGAGTTACACATGAAAACACCCAATTTCATGTTAAAAAGTTACTATAAAATTTAATACATAACCAAATCAATCATAAACAGTTTTTTCACCACACAAAACATATGAGGAATATAAAAAATGGTTAAATACAGCAAGCTAAATCATCAATAATTGTTTACACATGGAACCACAAACCTTTTGAGTCAAAACCCTTAAATCTTGGTGCGAAACCTCAACCGCACCTCCGCCGAACCACAAGGATGTGAAAACAAACCCTAAACCATAATATTTCACCAAAAATACCCCAAATCAAACCCTAGGTATGAACCCTAACTTCTGTACACTCTATAAATTTATGAAAGTGGGAGGAAACCCTAAAGAGAAGGAAGGAATTGAAAAGAGAAACACATACCCAAAATAATCTTGAAGAAAACGACCCAACATCCACCAGCATTTGAATTTGAAAACATCCAACCATTCATGGGAGGTTCTAAAAAAGATTAGGAGATCTTTTAGGAACTGGAATGGGGGGAAAAGAGTAAAAATAGAAGAAGTTATTAAAGGATCAATTTACCTCTCCAAATCTCGACTATTTCTAAAATCCAGAGAAGTATTGACCAGTTTCACGATTCTATCGAGCTCCAAATTGTTGGAGGAGGGAATGGGGTCGCGCCATAGGTAAGGGGGCTTGGGTGAGAGTTGAAATCACTGAAAAAACGCAAATAGTGAAGGATATATTAAAGAATTAAAATTTATTTTTAATGTAGAAAATGGGCTTTCGAGCAGGCCCAATCCCTTACATAAAAACCCATATCCACCATGATTATGGATTTATAAATGATCCAAATTAATATGGTGGTATTAATAGGTCAGGGGATGACAATTAGGAATTAGAATGGATGAAAAATGTTGACAAATGAAGGAGTTATAAGGGAATCAAAATTTATTTTTATATCTGGAATTGGGCTCAAGGTTTGGACCAATTCATAAAAACTCACCCATTCCTCCATAAATGCTTGGAAAACCCTAAAAACAAAGCATGAATGGAAATTAAATTAAATTTAACTTTAAAATAAGTCATGTATGTGGAGAAAACAGTACAAACATAGCATGTATCTCACAGGAAAAAAAGTGATATTAAATCCCCTTACCTTGTATCTTGAGTCACTCCATAATCATACTTGATTATTATATAATAAATATAAGTTTATTTTAAATATTCTACAAAAAAATATTCTTATACATATACCATATTTTTTTTTATTATGACCTTATATTACCCACTGGTTAGAAATCATATGTTAAGGTTTCACTTTGGGTAGTATTTTCTTTGTTCTTCGTATGTGTCTTAATTTGTTATATTATTTGTCCTTATAGTTATATCATGATTAAATAATGTAAATAATAATATATATATCATTAATATCTATTATATGTATATTATAATTATATATATATATAATATAAGTATGAAATGTAATACACTATTCATGGATATGGTAAGCTGTACGTACGCATGAACATTGTTCCCGTTTTAATTTTCGTATTGAAAGAAAATAATGAAAGTAACAAAAAAGTGTATATGTATATAATATCATTATATTACCATTAAAATTATATATATATATACTATAATTTCTATAAACCCTTAATAAATTCCATGTAGTGTATGAATGAATCACATCGTTTTGAGGGGGCGGTAGTCCACACTTCCTCAAACGAAATTATCGTAACTACACCAAATGGAATGTAAAAATTATGTGTGTTGTAAAAGTAATAAATAAGATTAAATAAATAATAAATATAATATATGAAATATATAAATATATTTTCTATCATAATATCTACCATGATAGGTAGTAAATGAGAATTAAACAATCATTGTTTATTGAGGTGGTAGTTTGTCGTACACATAAACAGTATATTTGATATCCATTAGATAGAGGTTTCTGTAAGTTTAGATTGAAAACATAGCATATATAATCCTAGATTTTTTAGGATACTATTTTTTTAGTTCATGAATCTAATAAAGAGATTTTAGGGGGTATAGAAGAAAAATTAATGAAAGGATCATGAGAGAATTCGTTACTTCTTAATCGAGTAACACCTTATGGTTTGTGCCAAAAGGCTTCCTTGAGTTACCTAATTCCCAAGAGAAAGCATATAAGAGTGAGTTAGGTAATTTTGGAGCTTATTTGATAATATTTTGGGAGATACAAGGGTATTTATAGTTGTGAGTAATTGGATAGAGGTGGTGGCCTTTTATAAGGAAGCGAAAGGACACAGTTGGAATTTTTAAAAACAAGGTAGGTCTGCCAACCTTTTCACATAAAAAAAGTCATACAAAACCAAAGAAATAATGGAAGGTTAATGGATGATTAATTTTAATAAAATGGGTTTTGGACATGATTATAGGTCAGTTTGGGTCTTATATTTAAGGTTTATTAATTTATTAACCTAAAATTTTCTTAACTGATGTAATTAATTTTAATCACTTTCACTAATATTTTTAATAAAAAACAAAGTTGAACTTAGTATAAATTATAAATTACGAGGATTAAAAATATTTAATCATTTTTTCTAAATTATTATCATAGAACTGGTAGAATAGATTTAAAATTTATCCAATAGTCAGGTCGACAATGCAGGTTTTCAAAGTAAAATTGATCAAAAGTTTGAAAAGTTTTTAAATAAAATTTCAATATGAAATTGGTTCTAATGACCATAGTTGGATTAATTTTCAAAAATATTATCTAATTTAACTTTAAAACCAATTTAAAATATAATATAACCTTATGAATAAATTAAATTAAAAAAATTAGTTTTGAATAAAAATCCATTATTTTCACTATTCATCGAAAAAGGATGTTTGTCCGAAAAATTCCAGAAATTCACCCCAAGTTATTTTTGAACTTATAAATTCAAAAATGAATTTTATTTTATAAAATTAAATTTCTAAATGTGCTTAAAATTAATTTTATTATTTTTTACAAAATTACATTAAAAGCGGTTCATTCGAGAAAACAATACTTTTAAACATAGGAGGACTTTACGAAAAATCATGTCTTTTATTTTAAATATGTTTTATTTATATAAAAATAATAATAAAATATTTTTGAAAATTGCTTATTACTATTCATATAACTATGTTTAACAACTACGTTATAATTATTTCATTTAAATAATTATAATAATATTGATTTTCCGTCGAAACATAGTATTATGTGTATATTACGCCAACTTAGTGTTTCATGTAATGTACGAAAAGTAAGTTATGTGTGAAAGTAATGTTTTACTTATTTATTTGTAAGATATAAATTAAGGTATAATTTATTTGAAAAAAAAATCCATTAAAAATCATGTTGTGACATTCTACTCTCCACCCCCAAATGAATTTCACCGTTGAAATTTGTCACTCGGGTAAAAAAATGAGGATAAGTATGTTTCATCATATCCTCAAGTTATAACATATCTTCCTATAATTGGTGATTTCTAAAAAAATAACTTTGACCAGGTAAGTGGTCTTGTTTTCGTATAACTTTCTCTGATGAGTCCATAATTTCAATAGGTTGTTCCTTTTAAGAAAGATCTTGCTTAGACGGTATGACCTCTGAGTTCAGTACATGTGATGGGCCAGGTATGTAATCCTCAATAGAGATACATGGAACAAATAATGGACTTGATAGAGATTTTTAGAATGTCTCAAGAGATAATCTATCTCTAAATACAATCAATAATCTCAAAGGGACCAATATACCTAGGGCTTAGTTTCCATTTCTTCCTGAATCTCATAACATTCTTCCAGGGTGATATTTTTAGAAACACCTTTTCACCAACTCCAAATTATATATCACGCTGATGGTCATCCGTATAAATTTTATAATAACTTTGATCCACCTTAATATACTGCTGAATGGTTCTGACATTCTTGACCATTTCTTCAATGATCTCATGTACCAATAGCTTTCTTTCTCCAAACTCATCCCAACATGTTGGAGCTCTATATTTCTTCCCATAGAGGGATTTATACCATTTCATTTGAATTCTTGAGTGAAAGATATTTTTGTATGAAAACTCAACTAGAGGAAGGTGTTGATCCTAACCACCATTTAAATCTAACGAAAAAGTTATCAACATATCCTCTAGGTTTTGAATTGTTCTTTCAGAATGAACATCTATCTGAGGATGATAAGTATTTCTGAAACTCAATTCTGTATCCAGTGCCTCCTTAATAATTCTCTAGAAGTTTGAGGTAAACCTCAGATCCTGACCTAATATAATATAATGTGGTACTACAAGAAAATTTACCACTTCTTTGATGTATATACTGGAAAGATGATCCAAATAGAAATATTATCTGATAGCAATTAAGTGTCCTGACATACTAAGAAGATCAACTACCACCCATATAATATTAATCCCATTAGAGGTTTTTGGTAGTCTAAAAAAATCTATAGTGATGTTCTCCCATTTCTATTCTAGTATGGGTAATGGATGCAACATCCCTTTATACTTTTTTCATTCATCTTTAACTTGCTGGAATACCAAACACCAAGATACAAAATCTTCAATATCTCTCTTCATGGAATCACACTAGATGTACTATTTAAAGTCCCAATACTTCTTTGTACTTCCTAGATTAATATAGAATGAATGAATATGAGCTTTCTCTAACAGCTCCTACTTTGAATATGGTATAGAAGTAACACATACACTATTCCTTAACCTTATCATTCCCTCCTAATCAAGGTTAAAATCATAAACATTTATCACTTTATTTTATATATATTCTTCTTTCTTATTCGCCTTCATAATCTTTATATGGATAGAGTATTGAAAATTCATTTGATAAAGATAACATTTTCCCCCTTCCTTCAATATTTCTAGATCCATTCTTTTCCAATCCAGAAATATTAGATCTTTTTTTATCCTCATCATGGATAAGCTAGCATGATCCTTCCGACTCAAAGCATCAGCCACATTGTTCACTTTCCTAGTGGTGGTAATGTATTGAGTAGTCATAATCCTTTATCAACTGGAACCATATGCTCTAGTTCATGTTTAACTCCTTCTATGTGAATATATAATTGAGTATTTTATGATTAGTATATATATCACACTTTTCTCCATAAAGATAATTCCTCCATATCTTTAATACAAAAAATACCACCGATAACTCCAAATCATGTGTTGGGTAATTTTTATCATGAATAATCAATTTCCATGAGTCATAATAGATAAACATGTTATTATGTATAATAACACATCATAATCCCTTCTTGGATGAATTTCTATATATTATAAACCCTTCTCTTATATAAGGTAATGTAAGTACAAGTTCACTAACCAATATTTTCTTTAGTTCCTTGATATTTTCCCCACCTTCATCTGTCTGGAGGAACATGACACCCTTTCCAGTTAACTTGGTTATATGATTAGGTTGTCGTGAGAAATTCTCCACAACACATTGATAATATCCAGGTAAAACAAGAATGTTATGGATCTCAGTCTCCATGGTTAGTCTAGGCCAACATTTAATAGCCTCCATATTTGATGGATATACTGTTATACCATCTTTGAAGATTATGTGACCCAAAAAATGAAACCTTTTGTAGATAAAATTCACACTTTGTAAATTTTTCATATATATTATCCTTACTTAGGGTCCTTAGTACAATAATCAAGTGATCTCCATGCTCTTCCTTTCTCCTTGAATATATAAGAATATCATCTATAAAGACTACCACAAACATATCAAGGTAATATCTAAAGATTTTATTTATTAAATCCATGAAGATAGATGGGGAATTATTAAGACCAAAAAGGCATCACTATATATTCATTGTTTCTATAGCTTGTACCGAATTCCATCTTGGGTATATACTCTTTTTTACCCTTAATTGATGATATATAGAATGAAGGTCAATTTTAGAAAAGTATTGAGCTCCATGCAGTTGATTAAACAAGTCATCATGACATAAAAGATGATACTTTTTTCTTGAATGTAATCTTGTTCAACTCGCGATAATCAATGAAGGGTCACATTGACCCATCTTTGTTTTTCTCAAAAAAAACCAGTGTTCCCCAAGGTGACACACTTTTCCGAATTAATCCCTTTTCAAGGTTTTCAGGAAATTTCTTCTTAAATTCCGAAAACTCAATCATGGACATTCTATAAGGAGTATTTAAAATTTTTATGGAAGAAGGTATAAGTTATATTTAGGACTCAACTACATTTTTTGGTGGAATACTAGGAAACAATTCTATAAATATATCCACAAAATCCTAAAAAACAAGCATATCAATGATGTCGATATTCTCCCCAACCATTTGAGATAAAAAACCATTTTTAATGGGAATTAAGACCCATACACTGGACATAATCTCCACAAGGAGTTCATAATTACCATCCCATTTATGTATGATCATAAGAGGGTATGAAATATCAAAAGTAACTTCCCTTCCATGACAATTGATGCAAGATTTATGCATATAAATTGTTTCCAAATCTTTGGTTAGAGCGCACATCCGTCTGTGAGGATGCACTATGTTGTTTCCCCACATTCCTGATTTCCAAAGGCGGGTAACATCTGTCTCTTATTCAGGGACATTTTCTCATTGATTGAAATGGGTTGATGGGATGTCGGTCTCTCCTTCCATGGATTCCTCCATGGAATTCGTCACCTAATCGGGGTATCCATCATAGATTTAATATTTTATTCATGAAAATATTCTATGGTTCCATATCATCATGGATGCTAGTTAATTACCCTAATTCTATCTGGACATTCCAAGGGGTCATGTCAGGGCAGCAACCTTCGATCGGCGGACTGGTCACATCAGACATCACTGGCATATTTGGATGATGAAACACTGATGCGTCTATATTTCTTCCCCTTGTGATAGGGTTTCTCGAGGACACGGAAGCCCGAGGAATACCATGTCAAATGCAGGGAATTATATTCCATAGTTATGTCCCTGGGGTTTTCCTCAACTTCCCATGTTTAACATAAGGTATGCAGCGAGTTTAACATCTAGTGGATATGGATCAGAATGATCGAAACACTGGTAAGAGTGGGTTAGAAAATCCCATAGAGGTGGATAGGATTGGTACATCACAAGTAGGGAGAACCTTGAAGGTTCAACAGATAATAGATTAGAATTATCAATGAGAGTGGACCTAGGGTGGTGTGTCCCATATAGATGAGATGTCACACTGTGAAGGATGATCTAGACACCACTAGGGGAGATCATTGAAAGTGTACCCCATAAAGGGAAACCTCAAGGTTTACCATTTTCTAGGATTGACCCTCTTGGAGGCCTCCTATGTACCCTAGCTAGAAGAAAATGATCAAATCCCACATAGTTTGAATGGGTGAGGCATGAAATTGGGGTGTACATAAAGTAACACGATCTAAAGACATACTGGGGCTTACAGATTGATAGTAGACCATCACAAGAGGAACACTCTTAGTTAGAAGATTATGGATTGTTTGGGGCTTATGTATGGTTATATACCTAGGTGGATGGAATGATTTTACCAGGATGTGGTGGACTGGGTAAGAATTAGGATAGATAATGGATGGTTAACTGAAGGATGGAGTGTGTGGAGATGGAACTGACATGAAGATGATGGTGATGTTGGGATGGAACCTTGAAGATGTTTCCTATGTATCCCTATGGTAGGGAATCAATGTTCATGTAGTTTGGTGGGGTGATGGGACACTTGAGGAGGTGGCTCATGAGAATGGATGCCTGAAGGGGACCTAAAGGAAGTAGAACCCCTGAGTTTGGCATGACCTTCCTGAAACACAAGGGCTCAATAGAGAGCCCAGGATGAGACATGAGTGATGGGATTGAACCTCAGAGAGGCTTCCTATATATCCCCATGGAAGGGAATCATAGTCCACATATTTTAGTATGGTGCATTGGATGGGGGTGTGCACAGAGGACAATGACCCAGAGAAGATGTTGGGGCTTACGCGTGTTTAGAATCCCACAGGTTGGTCTAACGCCATTGGGATGGACCAAGTATGTGGGTTCCACCAAAGAGGACACCAATGTTTACCAATGTTTGGGGTTGAACCTCAGAAAGGCTTCCTACATACCCTATCTTGGTGATAGAGATCAAAACTCACATAGTTTTAGTGGGTGATTGGATTGGGGTGTGCGCGGATGACAGTGAACCCAAGATGATGATGGGGATTACGTATGGTTAGAAGCCTAAGGGTTGGTCTGGCACCACTAGGATGGAAAAAGGATGTCTTATCCCAAAAAATGGGACACCGATGTTTACCAGTGTTTGGGGTTGAACCTCAGGGATGCTTCCTGTGTACCCTATCTATGAGATATGGATGAAAACCCACATAGTTCGAGTGGGTGATTGGATCAGTGTGTGTGTGGAGGACAGCATCCCGAAGATGATGCTAGGTCTTATGCGTGGTTAGAAGCCCAAGGGCTGGTCTAACGGCACTGGGACATACCAAGGATGTTGGATCCAATCAAAGGGGAATACAACGATTTACCGGATATTGGGATTTAACCTCAAGGAGATTTCCTATGTACCATGTCTATGAGATAGTGATAAAAACCCATGTATTTCATATCTATACAGTTTAGCATCATGTAGGATGAAAAGGGGCATACATTTTAACGTCACGAGGAACGATGGTGAACCAGCGTGAAGTTGTCGGGACTAGTGGGTGTTGGGCTCAAACCTCAGGGAGGCTTCATACGTACCCTACATAAAATGGGTAAAGGATAAAATTCCATGTAGTTCGAATAGGGGGGGGGGGGCTTGAGACTTACACTCTAAGGAGGCCTAGGGAGGATTACATAGTCATTTCTTACTCTAATACCACCTAAGTCATGCTCGGTGTGAGAAACAATAGGAAGTAAAGATCGGACAATCACAACATCAAAGATGTATCCTTGAGGAATAGAATGGGGATTACACATGGTTATAGGCACATGGAGATAGAGATTGGGAATTACTCCATGATGGAGGACCGAAGGCAATAAATCCCAAATGGGGAGGGACTGGGAAACAAAGGCCCTCGTTCCCATCACTCCTCTAAACTTTGCACATGGAAGAAGAGTGGAGGGGAAAGGACGCTACCTCATGCAAAAAAGTATTGGGGATTACACTAATATGGTTTCCCTCCCCCACAGACAGATTTCATACCATGCAAGGAGGATCACATTCCATGTGAGGAATATCTCACTCCCATGGAAACCAGTGGGCGTGAAAAATGTCTGAGGTGGGGAACCCCATGTATATTGGATGGGGAGAGGATATATTTTAACATCATATAATGAGGACGATGGTGCTTAGTAGTTTAACATCCTATATCTTGTACGATGAGGATTCACTCCTCACCCATTGGGATTATATAACCGGAACACATTACCCCTTGGAGAAGGTAAGGCACTGGTAATGTCATATGAATATGGAGTTATTGAGTGATCCATTGAGGGGCTCACGTTTTCATGGATATGTGAAGAAGAAATATCTATTAGCATTACTATGAGAATAAGCATAAGGGTAATCAATGAAATATGAATCACCACCCAATGGGAACTTGAAATCAATTCGTACAAACCTAGAGGGTCATACGGGAGAGGGATTTGTCAGGCAAAGGGATTCATAAGAAAAGACCTTGCAAATATCTGGTGCTCCACAAAGTGGAGAGACTCCATGAAGTGTTACGCTTCACGAAGTGAAGTTTCCTAGCCTAGGCATGGGGTATACATGCACATAAAGGGTTCTTCACAAAGTTCAAGTGCTTTCATGGAGTTGGACTTTGCAGAGCATGGGTGCCTTTAAACATGAGGCACTGTGAAGTGATGTACTTTGTGAAGCACAATGATCCTGCCTTAGTATGGGCCCCATATGTGAATGGAAGGTACTTCATGAAGAATGAGTTATTTGTGAATACCTAAGATTCCTTAGGGAGATCCTTCTTTGCGATGGTCTGTGGGCTTTATTAAGGGTATCCCTGCTAGAAGAGGGGTTGTATTTGAGCTAAGGGAAAGGTATTTCTCAATGATCAAGTACAATGAAGAGATCATTTTTTTCAATGATTTATAGAGAAGAGGGTGCTTCATGATTTTAGATATATAAAGGCGAAAGTTTGGGGTATCTGTCCTTTGAGTTTGAGGGAAACTACGTATTTATAGGCAAGGGGTGATGCGAAGCTCTAACAGTGTGTTGCGAAGCCACTTGTTCTTTGCCATCAGAATTAGATCGCATCAAGTTTTTCATAACTCTGGATTGGATCTTCATCCTCTCCTAAATGCAGAGGACTCCTTAATTCTCTCCATGGTGCTCACGGAGGCTTTCGTCAATTTCAAAGGGATCGTAGAGGTGATCTTTTTCCCTCTAAGGTGTGAATATTTTATTTAATTGCATTATAACCATAGAGTATTTTTCCTCTTTAATCTACAACAATCACATTGGGGACCATGACTCTGCATTGACCATGATGTAGAGGGGCTCCACAAAGGCTGCAGTGTTGAAGGTCTTTACGAAGAAGCTTCACAATACAGAACCTTTGGCTTTGGTGTGCCCTTTTTATATATTTTTTCTACACACATTTTTTCACCATAAAAAATATAATCCATACCTAATATGATATCAAATTCGACCATAGGAAGAATGATATGATTTTCAGTTAGCACATTCCCACAAAATTAAACTAGAGAGGAATTATAGACTTAATATGCAATCATCATGACATTAGGGGTTTTCATAACTAATTACACATCTAATTATTTTGTTTAAATCTTTACACCCTTCAAAAATTATTTAGATATTAAAGAGTGGTGGATCCATAATCAAATATGACATTAATAGTTCTATAGTGTATGGTAAGTGTACCTTTCATCATGTCGTTATCACACCCCTCAACTAAAATAGTGATTTCATGAGATTCATCCTTCTCCCCTGACTTAATAGGTTGATGACGTAGATTATCATCACCATACATTGGGTTTGGGAAGTGTTTTTCAGAATTCCCATTCTCCTTACACTTGTATCATTGAATCTTGGGAGGTTCATTATGTGATACCTTTTCTCCATTAGTGTTTTGAGTTAACTTTTTCCCATAAATTTAGAAATAAAATACCCAATGTCCTTCCCTTCCACACATAAAACATTTATTAGACCCCTTAATGAAATTTACACCATGTTTATTCCCACACCTAGAGCATATATTAAAGCTCATATTCTTTTTTTTATGGGTTTTAGATTTTCCTTCAAGCACTATCTTCCTCTTCTTATCAAAGGTATGATATTGATACGTGACTTCATCCTCCATTTAAACCATTATTTCAAAACAAAAAATCTCTTCGTAACTACTAATGTCTCTTATGGAAAAAAACCTTTATAATATTTGGATTTAAGCCATTAAATAACCCATCAACTTTACTTTCAGGTTGGATGTTAATTCCTGAAGCGTACCTTCCATGTCTCAGGAAATTATCCTTGTAGTTACTAATAGATTCATAATCCCATTTCTTCAACTAAAGGAACTATTTCTATATTTTGATATGAATATTTTGAGGAATGTACTTATTGAAAAATATGTTATTGAACTCATCCCAATACATGGATTCAATCTCATATTTCCACCTCATATTATTGATTAGAGACCACCATTGATCTACTACACCCTCTAACCGATAAACAACCAACATGACAATCTCATGCTGCAAACATTGAAGAACAGATAATATATTTTCCATAGTACTTATCCAATATTTTGCAACAAGTGGATCATAAGACCCTCTGAAAGAAGTTGAGCATTGCCTCATGAAAGACTTAATAGAATGTTGTTCCCTCCTTTGATCATTTAGAAGTCCACCAAGATTCATATCTTGAGAAATCTATGTGAGCATAGAAACGAGGTTTTTTATTCCAAATCCCATATAATTTTTTTTCTCATGATGAAAATTGTTTAATTGTCCATAAAAATCACTATTAATGGAGTTTCGTTGGGTTCCAGCCATCGACTAAAACCAAAAGCATAGAGTTAAAAATATAAATCATAATGAGGAACCACATAATCATGAAAATCACTTATAAGATGTCTAAATAATGAAACCTTCCTTAATATGTGACACCTTATGTTTGACCAAGGATATTCATAGCCAACTTATATTTAAATCCTTTATAATGGTATTTTGTAGAGTTTTTCAATTACCAAAGCATATCCCCCAAGATTGTCAAACCAGGTGTGTAGAAATTCCCGTTTTTATATTCCTGATTACCCGGAGTTAGGCTCAGAACATCTTTTCAGAGTTGATACCCTTAGGTACATCGATTAAAGATCAACATCTACTTACAGTATCCTGATAGAGATAGATTTCTTGGAAACCACTCACTCTAACCTTCCCCAAAATTCCAAGATATTTTCATATACTTTCCCTTATCCTTAGACATATTCTTATACATGTCCATAGAGTTCTCAAAAAGTTTTTATCATCCTATCTTCCATATGTTAACTATTCCTTTTCTCTAATACCAACTATAACATCCCTCGCTTTTCAAACATAAACAATACATAAATTTTGTGGAATACTTAAACATTATACAATAAGATTCACAAATGTCGTATTTAGTCTAGTTCCTCTGGAAACATTGAAACATAAAAACTGGTATATAAATGAGCTACTTCATCTTCCTCAAAGTTCTTCTTGAATAAAACCCTTCATAGAAACCTCAAACATAATACATATCATCATAACCTAGGGGAAAGTAAACATAAAAAAGAGTGAATTTATATGCTCAGTAAGGGTAAACAAGGGATACATGTAAGCTTAAACATGAGTATAAGGGTCTGATAATGTGGTCATGAAAATAGAAGATCATACCCTATATATCGAAGATCATAATAGGAATCATATCATAAATATTGGCAGTTCATAATACATGAATCATAATGATATAAAGATCCTAATCCATGAAATCATAACATAGGAATAAAATATATAATTGGGGAAGACAGATAAGCATAGAGTATGATTTCCATGGTAGTTTAAGAATCACTTCCAAGACCATATTAGTAGAATATTTCACTACCCATGCCATCTTGGTAGTTATGGTTCACTCCCATGGCCATCATGGATGCATGAGTTCACTCCTCAGACTCTCTTGTAGTCATGGATCACTCCTATGGCCATCTTAGTAGTCAATGTTCATTTCCAATATCATCTTAGTCTATATCATTAGATATAAATTTTTACCCAATGCATTGGAGGGAGATATAGGTCCCACCCATCTCATTATAATTTAATTCATAAATATTCCACAATATCATAAATAGTCAAACAATAACCCATGAAATGAAATGGGTATTATAAAAATGTAATCATATCATAACTTGTGGAAAGTGACAAGTTTCATAATCAGTTCATCATAAACATAACTCATGAAAATAATTGGGTATCAAAAGCATATAACCTATGAATGTGAAATGAGTTCCATAAACATCATGTCATCAAAACATAATCCATTCATAAAAAAATATGAATAGTAAAATTGAATAAATTCCACATAAAGGCATGAGTAACACCAATGTATGTCATCATAGATGATAAATAATGTTAAAAGACCTTTTAAAAACATTTATTGAGTTAAATATACTTTCTTCTTTGAAAAAAATATTTTTATAACATAAAACCTTTTGAAAACCTTTTTCTTTGAAAATAGCTTTGAAAAAATATAAAGTAAGATTTGAAAATAAAAAAAATTAAAATACCTTTTCCATTAAAATCATCTTCATGGATCTTTTGAAAACATTTTTGAAAACATTTTCAAAAACATGGTTTTTGAATATAGTAGATTTCCGACCGAAGAGAGAGGCGGTCAGATTTTATATAAAAATATTATCTCAAGTACCAAAGAGTAGAAAAAATGGTATTACAATGTGAGGATATCTAGAATAAAAATAGGATAAGGAAAATCATGAGTATTATTGAGATATAGATCAAAAGATTATATCAAAGTAATCTTAAACATAAACAATATCGAAAAGCAATGAGATTGCCTCAATAAACTCTTATAACATGGAAACATGGAATTATACTCTATATATAAGAAAAGTAACTTATATAAAGCTTAAAATATCATTAAAATAAGGATATTTATGATATAACTTCTAAAATGTAAGTATATACACATCAAAATTAGTCTAGGTGCATAGAAACATGAGTCTCAATGAATGAAAATTAAGATAATTTTTTTTACCGATTTGGTAATGTTTGAAACTTAAAACCCATGAATGAGAGTTCATGAAATGGATATGTTAATACCCATAAAATTATGTATAATATATATAGAATAAAATCTTGTTCAGTATATAAACCACTCAAAATTAAATATTGGAAAACATATTATGTATCTCACAGGAATAAAAAGTGAGATGAAATCCTCTTACCTTGTGTTATGACTCCCTTTATACTCGTACAATATTCCTGTATAATAAATACAAGTTAATTATAAATAATTTACATAATATATATTATACATAATATATATTATACATAATACTATATATGTATTTATTATTACCTTGTATTACGTGATTGTTAAAAATATTACATTAAGGTTTCACTTCAGGTAATATTCACTTGGTTCCTCGCATGTATCTTAATTTGTTATATCATTGGTCCTTATACTTATATCATGAATACATAATGTAAATAATGATATAAATAAAATTAATATACAGTATATTTATATTATAATAATCTATAGAATAAATATGTACGAAATGGAATACACAATTCATGGAGACGGTCAGTCGTATGTACGCATGAATGTTGTTTTAGTTTTAATTATTGTATTAAATGAAAGGAAATAAAATGAAATAAAAGTGCATATGTATATTATATCATGAAATTATAATTATAATTATATATATATAATTTAATTTCACTAATACCAGCCTGAATACATTCCATTTAGTGTGTGAATGAATCACATCGCTTTGAGGGGGTGGTAGTCCACACTTTCTCAAACGAAATTATCATAATTACACAAAATGGAAACTAAAAAATATGTGTGTTGTAAAAGAAATAAATAAGATTAAATAAATAATAAATATAATATATGGCATATATAAATTGATTTTCTATCATAATTTCCACCATGAGAGGTGGTAAAGGAGGATTGAACAACCATTATTTAGTGAGGCTGTAGTTCATTGTACAGGTAAACAGTATGTTCGATATCCAATAAATGGAGGTGTGTGTAAATGTAGGTTTAACCCTTAGAATAAAAATATCCTAGTATATTTATGCTACCGGTGTTTTAATACAATAATTAAATAAAGAGAGTGGATGTGGTAGAGAAGGAAAATAAATAAAGGAGCTTAAGAAAAGTTATTGCCTCTTAATCGACTAACTCCTTTTGGTTTGTACCCGAAGGCTTCATTGAGTTTCCTTATCCCTAAGAGAATGATTCTGGGAGAAAGGTAAGGAAATTTAAACCTTATTTGATCAGATTTTGGGTGATCTAAGGGGTTTGAGACTTTTTGATGAAATTGGTAGAGGTAGTGGCCTTTTATATGGAAGGGAAAAGAAGCACTTCATATTATTGAAAAAAAGTTAGGTGTACCCACATTTCTACCTAAAGAAAGTCATACCAAAACAAAAAAATCAATAATGAAAAGTTAATGGCCTAATAATGGTCATCAAATTGGTGTTTGACAAGTTTCTAGGTCATTTTAGGTCTTATATTTAAGGTTTAATACTTTATTAACCTAATTTTTCTTTTAACTGATATAATTAATTTTAACCACTTTCACTAATTTTTTGGCTAAAAACAAATTTTTCCTAATTAGAAATTATAAATTACATTGATTCCAAATAAAGAATACATTTTTTTCAAATTCAAATCACATAAGTGGCAGAAATAAATTTAAAATTAATCTCATAGTTGGGTCGACAATACGTGTTTTCAAAGTAAAAATGATCAAAAAATTTCTATGTTTTTGTAAGAACCTAGATCTTCTTTTCATGTATCTTTTTATTTTATGGTTATCTTTGAGGAAAAATTTGAGTTTCTGAAAAATTCAGTAGTACACGTCGTGTATTAATAAGTACACACCTTGTACTCGGTTGTCACAGGTAACTGTGTATTGGCTAGGTAGCGTCCAAGTACATGGTCGTGTGTGGTGACATGGAGACCGCCTAAAGTAGAGGCTGAAAAAGGAAATTAAACACCGTGTACTTTTAAGGAAAACACTGTGTACTTTTTTTTTCATGAAATGGACTGGGATCATGTCTGATGGATATAACACACTAATTCTCGACCTATCTCATCCAAGAGAATTCGTATGACCACAGATCTTCTTTGAGCCCTCCACTCACTATCCGTTCTCTGAATCGACTGTCATGGACTGTGTTGGAATTGCATCAGTGAGTTCTTCTTTCTTATTGAACTTCATCTCTTAATTTCTGCTCTTCCACAAGATATCCTCGGTTGAACTTATTAAGTTTTTTTGTAGATCTATGACATTCTAGGGCGATTCAAGTCCTGATGTTCACGTATATCGATCTCACGATGTCAAGGCATGTGGTTTGTTCCTTTCCATAGTTATTTTTTGAGTCATATGTGCAAAAGTTCCCAATACCCTTGTTCGAGGTATTGTGTGTTTATGCTTTTTTCCCTTTTATTTTCCTACCATGACTTGTTTGATTGGATAAAGGTTAATTGTTTTAGAATAGGGTTATCTTTTCTAAGCTATGGATGTTTTGCCCAAGTTTTTTGTTTTTTACCATTTGTTCTATTCTTGCCTGTTAGGATGCTACTTTCTTTCCATGCCTAGTATTTTGGGTGGAGTGATTATTATTTGACATGCTATTATATGTTGTAGTTTCTTATCCAATTACTTCTTGAGGTTTACTTTGGTCGCTAATTATTTTTTGTGCGTGATTTATTTAAATGGGGCTATGGGAACCTGGTGTAGTGAGACCATAAGGGAAATTGATGTTGAGGGATTTCTTAGAGTGTCTGTTTTAATTATCACATTGTGAGACCATAGGGAGATTGATGTTGAGTGCTCCCTCAGAGTGTATATATTTACATTACAAGGCCATAGTATGAATTGACATTGACTTCTTCCTTAGAGTGCATGTAGGTTACCGTTAAAAGACTATAGGGGGAATTGACAGTGAGTTCTTCCTCATAGAGTCTTCGATCACACATGACTAAAGGGGAATTGATGGTGAGTGCTTCCTCAAAGTGTCTTTGTGATATCTTCTCTGGTATTGTGAACTAGAGGGGTTGGGCTTTGAGAACTACCCAGAGGGTTTCTTGTGTTTTTTTGGTTGATTAAATACTTAAAATTAAATGTTTGTAAATGAAAATGTAGGACTATTTACTTTGGAGTACTTTTGTGTTCACTTATTCTTTTTACTTATTTCCTACCAAATATATTCACTGACTATTAGGAACAGATCTTTGGTTGGTTTCTTACTAGGATTATTCTCACATCTTATTTGGGTCATGCTTTTGGGCCCAAATAGATTATATTACTACATATAGAGATAAGGTAAATTTCCCTTCCACTTTAGGTACTTTATTGTTGTGGATCTGGGGAGCATGAGACCAAGATGAGGCTAGAGATGCTATAGATATGTTTAATTTCTTTTCTTTTGTACTTTGGTTTAGTATTTTATTCTAGAATTTTGATTTGTTTGGATGCTTTCCTAGGCATATGTATCATGCATCATTTTTATTTATGTGTGTGCTCTAATTGTTTATTACTTTCTTTGTTTACTTATTGCATGTTTTACTGCTTCCTATATTTCTATCTATTTTAATTCCATTGTGTTACTCCGCCAATGTGGGAATAGTTTCCCCACTGTCACACCCAAGTCCCTCACTACTAGTTGGAAGCCCCTGGCGTTTAGGGAAATGTGCTTGGGGCCATGTGACCAACTAGGTACGGGGCACCTCTGGGCGGCTCCCAGAACTGAGGCGTTACAAAGTGGTATCAGAGGAATTCTTTTCTTCTGGAATTACTATTTAGAGCCTATATCTAGGTATAGGAAGAAAATAGGTACTTGTTAATAAGTTGTACCTGGGAGTAGCTAACATGTGTACAGGTAAAATCCAATTTACCTCGTTATTCCAATTTTTCTTGGTTTTGCAATTTTATAGTTGTTTTGATTTCACCATTGGGTGATTCACATGTTTTGTGTTGTTATTGTTGATATTATTGAGGATCTATTTCTGTTGTGACCCAATGAGATTAGGGTATTCTATCTCATGCATCATTTAGGCTCTTTCTAGAGATCCCATGTCATTCATTCTTTCCATGAAATTTAGGGTGTATTAGTAATTTCATGTTGTTGTGATAGAAGTTGTGTTAGATATGCATGTTTCTATGACAGATTCCTTGATAAGAATACATGATATTTGATAGGGTATTGAATTTTGTAAAGATTTAGTTTTAATGAATTCCAAACATTAGTTCTTGAGGTGTTATGGGCCCTCATGGACCAGATTTTGGTGGATCATTGCTCTGTTATGTTCATATATAACATATATAAGATGCCATGATTTGATTCACAGGGAGTATGGGCCCTCACAGACCAGAATTTGGCACCTTAATGTTCATTTTAATGTTTTCTGGGTTCCAGAGTATTTTCTGAGCCTTACTATCTAGAAAAATCTAGAATAAAAGGAGTGTAATGATGAATACATGTCATGTGTCCTTCTGTTCAGGAAGGAACTATTTTTCTTAAGTACACAACATGTACTGTATGTACACGCTGTGTAGTCTCTAACCGTGTCACTGGCTATGTGGGAAGAGACATGGGGTTGGGAAATCTTTGGTAAGACACACCATGTAACCGATGTACACGTTGTGTTGTGTAGACCATGTGTCCACCCATGTAACTAACGACATATATGGATAAAACTTAGGTTATACACATTGTGTTAAGATTGTACACACTGTGCAGTATAACCCATGTATCCGACCATGTAACGAAAAACACGGGGCAGTGGAATCCTTCAAGTGCACATCGTGTCTATCATAAACATGTTGTGTAGAATCAGCCATGTAACTGACCATGTAACTAACAACATGGTTCAGTGAAGTTTGTCTAGTACATGTCGTGTATGGCACTAACACACCATGTAGACTTTTTATAGGAGAACCGTGTGGAATAGCTGTGTAAAAGAACTCTCGAAAGGGAAGAGGATTCAAGTACATACCATGTGTTTGTAAAACACACCGTGTGTGTGGGGTGTTACATGTCCTGGGTTGAAAAAAGTACACGCCCATGTGGAGGCTTAAGGGAACACGCCATGTAGTGAATATACACGCTGTGTATCCATGTTTTGAATAAATTGAATGCTTATTTTATCTTATTCCCTATATACACTTCTATGTTTCAGTCCTTGATAATATTTATATAAGGTGTTTGATTGACCTTACAGAGTCATGCCACCGAGACGTCCTCTAGTTTTATGCCAGTTACAGGGAAATGATCAGACACTAGACATGGAAGATCAGGGACCACCAGTAGATCCTCCAGTCATGCCCGTCTTGGCACCAGTCGTTATCCCAGATGCAGGTGCTGATGCATAGTTCTGAGAGGGATTTATGAGGATGATCTAGACCTTTTAGGGATCACTGCATCCTACCCCTTCTATGGAAAATCTTACTCGGGTTTTTCAACAATATCATCCTCCCACTTTCTCAGGGGATGGAGGACCCCAGGCTGCAGAGTCATGGATAGAATCTATGCTGACGATCTTCGAGCATCTGGAGACGCCTCCGGAGGGGGGGGGGTCAATCTAGATACGTATATGCTTTATAATTCCTCCAAGAGATGGTGGGATGTGATCTCAAAGGCGGGACACCAATAGGTTATGGCTTAGGAGGGGTTTTAGTGTACCTTCTATGACATTTTTTACCTGGAGACTTTGAGGGCTGATCGAGCCTAAGAGTTCACGAGTTTGGAGCAGTGTACTCTTTCAATTATTAAGTAATCTTCTTGCTTCACAGAGCTACATCGCTTTAAACCCTTTCCAAGAGGTGATGAGTTATTCCTAGCAAGGAAGTTTGAGGATGGTCTCAGGCATGACATTCGGGCTTAGGTGAACATATTCAGTTTGACGTCCATCACTTATATAGTCAACCAAGCACTGATCATGGAGAGAAACCTAAGGGATTCTGGAGCTGTGAGCTAGGGTGGTTCTGCATCTTGAATAGTGCTTCTCCAGCTGATAGTAGGAAAGCGACACAGGGAGTCTACAAGTGGAGATCCAAGTAGGCGGTATGCACCTTCATGTAGCCAGGTGGTATGCTACCAGTATAGAAGAGTCAGGTATACCAGGCCACATTACCTGAGAGACCCAGTGGAGATCTGATCTTGCGGCAAGATGGGTCAACTTTAGTGCTTATGTCAGATATTCTCACTAGTAGCTGGTGAAAGGGGTTCTTCTTTGATTCCATGTTCAAGAGCAGCACCACAAGTTTTTCATCAGTCAGGGAACTGGAGTTGTTATGTCCATTCAGGTTGAGGTGGAGGTTGTGGCCGGGGTATCCATTCACCATACATTCAGTGACAGTAGGGTGGATCATCTTACGGTGGTCAAGCAAGGTCACAGGGCCACAGTGCATGTCATAATTTTGTGGTGGAGGAGACCTAGAAGGATTAGAATCTCAGACCCTCTAAAGTTTGAGGTATGATCCTAGTCGCCTCAATTTTAGATTCTTCTCTTTTCGATACAGGGTCTTCCTATATCTTTTTATATGTTTCTATTATTGGGAGCTTGGGCTATGTATCTTTTCTTCTGTTGATATCTTGATTATGTACACTCTATTTGGGACTGTAATGGCTAGTTTATGTCAGTGCAAGGAGTTCCCTCTTGAGGGTAGTGGGTGTCACTTCTCATGGGACATCTACGTCCTAGAGATGACAGGCTATGACATTATTTTCAGAATGGACTGGTTAGTTCTCTTCTAGGATGTTGTTGATTTCTATCACTGCAGGGTGAGTTTTACGTCACTAGAGGGCGATATGTTTCTGTATAAGGGTGAGTGGGATGTCCAAGAGAGTAGAGATGGACCCGAGCATCATGGATTAGGAGGAGTTACAACCCTGATTTCTAGTATATATCTAGATGACCAGAGGACTTCACAGACGAACTTTCCTCTAGTGGTGATATGTCTTTCTAGAGGAATTTTCACATTTTCCTCCAGAGCATTAGGTATACTATTCTATTGATCTCGTTCTAGGAGCGGCACCAGTGTCTATTCCTCCTTATAGGATGGCTACACCAGAGTTGAAGGAGCTCAAGAAGCAGTTGGAGGAGTTGCAAGAAAATAATTTCATCTGAACTAGTACTTATCCTTGGGGTTTTCCTATCCTATTTGTGAATAAGTTGGATGGTACCCTCAGACTTTGTGTGGATTATCGTAAGTTGAACTAGTTGATGGTCAAGAACTGATATCCCTTGATGAGGATTGATGATCACTTTGATTAGCTTCGAGGATCCCAGGTGTTCTCGAAGATTGACTTGAGGTCTGGTTACCATCAATTGCATGTTAGACTATCAGATGTACCTTATACACCCTTTTGAAGTACGTATGGTCTATATGAGTATCCAGTTATTTAGTTTGGTCTCATGAACGTGCTTGCAGTTTTCATGGCACTGATGAACCTAGTGTTCCATACATACTTAGATTCTTTCATGGTAGTCTTCGGGGTCTATATCTTGGTGTACTCTCACACTCGACACAACCATGACACACATCTATAAATCATTTTGAGTTTACTAAGAGATCATTACTTATATGATAAGATCTCAAAATTCTATATTTGGATGGACCACATTCATTTCTTGGGTCATGATATCTCAGATATAAGATTATCAGTAGACCCAGAGAAAGTGAGAGAAGTAGTTTCATGGGAGTAGCTGAGAAATTTCTTTGAGGTTTAGATTTTTCTAGTGTTGGATGGTTACTAAAAGTGTTTTATACAGGACTTTTCATGCATAGCAGCACCACTGATGGTCTTGACTATGAATGGTGCAAAGTAATTATGGTCATATTCTTGCGAGCCTGCCCTTCAGAAGCTGAAAGGGAGATTGACTTCAGCACTGATACTAGTATTGCTAGAGTCAGGCAAGAGATATATTGTATACTGTGATGCATACGGTATAGGGATAGGAGAAGTGCTTATGTAGGGAGAAAGAGAAATTGTTTATGGGTCTCGGCAGTTGAGGCCACATGAGAGGAACTACCCGATGCACGATCTCGAGTTGGCTAGAGTTGTTCATGCTTTACGCTGTTAGAGAAATTATCTTCTAGGAGAGAATTTTGTAATTTTTTCCAGCCAAAAGAGTGTCGAGTATATCTTCACTCATCACAATCTGAAATTGAGGCAGTGAAGGTGGGTTGAGTACCTTTATTACTTTGACTTTGAGCATGCCTACACGCCTAGGAATGGCAACGCTGTAGCTAATGCATTGAGAAGGAGGACTCAAATACATGCAGTTTAAGAGGCCAGTAGTGAGTGGAAGCTTATGTCTATGTTCTCTAGGATGCATTTGGAGGTTAACGATAGTTAGGGAAAGACATTTATTTCTTTTTTGGTTGTTAACTCTACTCTACTTTATCGAGTGGGAATGAGGAAGCTATTAGATTTTTAAGGCCTAGTCCTACGGGAGTGTGTTTCAGGAGAGGACCCTATTCCTAGATGTGCAGTAGGCGAGGATGAGATCTTGTGTTTTCATGGAAGTGTGTGGGTACCCGAAGACATATGTGAGGTGATAATGTAAGGGTTGCATTCCCCAGTTTGGGTTGTTCATCCTGGTGTCACCAAGATGTATTGAGATTTGAACCATCAGTATTGGTGGCCAGGTATGAAGGGAGATGTTGCTGGTTTTTTCATGAGGTGTTCAACCTATCAATCGGTGAAGGTGGAGCATCAGTGACCAGCAGTGATTTTACAGTAGTTACCCATTCCCGAGTTAAAGTGGAATGATGTCGTGATGGATTTTGTGACAGGTTTTATGAGGTCTCCTTGAGAGAATTATGCAGTATGGGTTGTCATTGACTGACTCACAATGGTTTCCCACTTCATTCTGATTAAGGATACCTTTAGTGTTGATGAATTAGGATGGATGTAAATTCAAGAGATTTTATGTTTACATGGAGTTATTCACTCCATTATTTCAGATAAGGATGCATGTTTTACTTCTCAGGTCTGGCAGGGACATTAGAGGGCTTTGGGTACACAGGTGCTTCTGAGTATAATTTACCATCCCCAAATAGATGTCCAGTCTGAGCGTATGATTCAGGTGCTTGAGGACATTCTTTGGGCATGCATCCTAGATTTTGGAGGTTTGTGGGAGAAGCAAATACCTCTTGTATATTTTTCATATAATAATAGTTTTCAATAAACTATTCAGATGGAACCTTATGATGCTTTGTATGGTAAGCCATGCTGATGAACCTTATGCTGGCTGGAGGTAGGAGAGGTAGCTATAATGGGACCTCGACTTGTCCAGGAGACCACAGAGCTGATAGAGTTGATTTAGAAGAGGATGAATATGACACAGTCATGATAGAAGTCTTATACAGATCGACAGATATGACCTCTGGAGTTTGAGGTCGGAGATCAGGTTTTCATGCATGTCACACCGAGGTTGGGACATAAGAGGATAAAAAGACAGGGTATGCTTTCACTGAGATACGTTGAGCAGTTTGAGGTGTTTAGGGGAGTCAGGTTGTTTTCCTATCAGTTGTAGATACCTCAGAGTTATCGGGCTATGCACTACATCTTCCACGTTTCTCATCTTCGACTTTGCTTCTTAGACCTGTCTCATGTTTTCCAACCTGAGGAGGCTGAGCTCGAGGTGGATGCATCTTTCAAATAGAATCTTATCCTGATTTTTGATCGAAGTGCAAAGGTTATTTGTGGCCAGTTTTTTCCTCTGGTATGAGTGCTATGGAAGCACGGGTGATTACAAGATGAGACCTGGGAGAGGGAGACTGATGTATGATCGCAGTGGCCGCATCTGTTCAAAATTTCTTCTTCTACGCCATCTTGATATGGAAATTCAGGGAATAATTTATTTAAGGGGGGAAATTTTTTAAGAACCTTGATCTTATTTTCAAGTATGTTTTTCTTTTCTGGTTGTCACTGAGGAAAAAATAAGGGTTTTTGAAAAATTCAGGACTTGACATCGTGTATTTATAAGTACACATCGTGTACTCGGTTTCCGCGGGTGACTATTAACTGGATGGGTAGTGGTTGAGTACATTGCCATGTGTGGTGACCTAGAGACTGCCTAAAGTGGAGGGAAAAAAATGCAAGTACACGTCGTTTACTTTTAAAGAACACGATGTGTAATTTTTTCATTAAATGGGTTGGGGTCGCGTCTGACATACAAAACCCACTTCTTCACGAAATATCTTGACCAGGAGAATTCATATGGTTGTGGATATTATCTGAGCCGCCAACTTTCCGTCCAATCTCCAAATAGACCATCATCGATTGCATTGGAATTACATTGGTGAGTTCTACTTTTTTCTTGACCTTTATATCCTGATTTCTCCTCTTTGACAGGATATCCTCGGTTGAACACCTTAATTGTTTTTGTAGATCTATGGTATTCTAGGGAAATTCAAGGCCTGAGGTTCATGTATATCAATCTCATGATGCCAAGGTATGTGTTTTGTTCCTTTTCTTAGTTAGTCTTTGAGTTATATATGAAAAAGTGCCCAATGCACTCATTCAGGGTATTGTGTGTTTTTGGTTTTTGCCCTTTTGTTTGCATGCCATGCCTTTTTTGATTGGATAAAGGTTAATTGTTTTAGAATAGGGTTATATTTTCCAACCTATGGATGTTTTTCCCATGTTTTCTTGTTTTTTACTATTTTTTCTAGCCTTCCCTGTTATGCTGCTTCTTTCTTTCCATGCCTAGTATTGTTGGGTGGAGTGATTATTATTTTACATTCTATTATATGTTGTAGTTTTTTAGCCAAGTAGTTCATGAGGTTTACTTTGGATACTAATTATTGTTTGTGAACAATTGCTTTAGATGGGGTTTTGGGAACATGGTGTAGTGAGACCATAGGGGAAATTGATGTTGAGGGATTTCCCAGAGTGTATGTTTTAATTATCACGTTGTGGGACCATAGGGGGATTGACGTTGAGTCCTCCCTCAGAGTGTATATAGTTACGTTACGAGGCCATAGGAGGAATTGATTTTGAGTGCTTCCTCGGAGTGGTCATAGGTTAATGTTAAAATTATATAGGGGGAATTGATGTTTAGTGCTTCCTTAGAGAGTCTTCGATCACACATGACTAAAGGGGGAATTGACAGTGAGTGATTCCTCAGAGATTCTTTGCTATATCTTCTCTTTTATTATGAACCAGTGGGGTTAGGATATAAGAACTACCCAGAGGGTTGATTGTATTTGTTTTTGGTTGATTATGTTCTTAAAAGTAAATGTTTTTAAATGAAACTGTAGGACAATTTACTTTTGATTACTTCTGTGTTCACTACTTCTTTTTGCTTATTATCTATCATATATATTCACTGACTATTAGGAATAGATCTTTGGGTGGTTTCCTACTCGGATTACTCTAACACCCTGTTTGGGTCATGCTTTTGGTCCCAAATGAATTATATTACTACCGATATAGATAAGGGAAAGTTCCCTTCACCTTCAGGTACTTGATTTTTTAGAGTTGGGGAGCATGGGACCAAGTTGAGGCTTGTGATGTTGTAGAGTTGTTTACTTGATTTTCTTTTTTTTAGTTTGGTTTAGTATTATATTCTAGCATTGTGATTTGTTTGGATGCTTTTCTAGGTATATGTATCATGCATCATTTATATATATATGTGTGCTTCAGTTTTTTATTACTTCCGCTGTTTACTTATTGCATGTTTTACTGATTCTGCTATTGCTATCTGTTTTACATCTGTTGTGTTACACTGACAATGAGGGAATAGTTTACCCACTATCACACCCAAGACCCTCACTACTATTCGGCAGCATCTGGTGGTTAGGGAAATGTGATTGAGTCCATGTGACCAACCGGGTACGGGGAACCTCTGGGCAGCTCCTGGAACTGGGATGTTATAGTTTTTATATCAAATTTCAATGTGAATTTTTTTTCTAATGACCAAAATTGGGTTATTTATAAATATATTATCTAATAAAACTTTAAAATAAATTTAAATTATAATTTAATGTTATAAATAAATTAAATTATAAATCATTTTTGAATTAAAATCCTATATTTTTTACTATTATTCCAAAAATGATATCAGAAAAAATACCAAAAATTCACCCTAACTTAATTTAGAAATTATAAATTCAAAAGTGAAGTTTATATTATCAAATTAAATTTCTAAATGTGTTTTAAGTTAAAATTTTTATTTTTTTCATAAGGACATTAAAAATGGTTCATTCAAGAAAATGATATTTTTAAACATATGAAGACATTACAAAAATTATATATATTATTATAAATATGTTTTATTTATATAAAACAATTATAAAAAATATTTTAATTTTTTTATTACTATTCATATGACTAATTTTAACAGATAGGTTATAATTATCTCATTTAAAAAATTAAAAAAAAAACAGATGTTTTTTAGAAATTGAGTGTTGTGTGTATCATACGCCAACTCAGTGTTTCATGTAACATATGAAAAGTTAGTTCCATGTGAATCGAATTTTTGACTAGTTCATTGAAAGATATAAATGAAAGTTTAATTAATTCAAAAAAGTGTCCATAAAAATGTGGGGTGTTATAGATATGATCCTCCCGAGACATGGAGACTCAAGGGAAAGGCCAAGATAGGAGTGGATGATGGGACAAAACCTCATGGAGGATTCATACATACCATGTTTTGAAGACAAGGATCAAATTTTATGTAGTTTATTATGGAATCCAGGCTTATACATGCTTAGTTGCTCAGATGGAACCCAATGTAAATGTGACATCTGGATCATGACATTATCCTCTCAAGATATGGTGACTCGGCTGAAAGACCACAATGCCAAAATTTGTATTTGATGACGGTTTTTTTTGTTTAGTGGCAGTTTTGGAAAACCACAGTTAAATCATGTTTCAAGAAATAATTTGTGGTGATTTTTTAAAACCGTTGTTGAAAGATTTATCGGTAGTTTTTTAGCGGCAGTTTAAACTGTCACTAAATCATTTTATTTTTTTTTAACTTATTTTAATTTTTTTAATTTTTTTAATTTTTTTTAAATTTTTTAAATTTTAAATTTTTTAATTATTTTTATATTAGTAATTTATTTGTTTATTTATTTGTTTGTTTTTTTGTTTGTTTTTTTGTTTGTTTATTCGTAATTTATTTATTTATTTATTTTTATTATTTTTATTGATTTATTTATTTATTACTACCACGTACATGCTCTTCTCCATGCATAAGTCCATGTCCATGAAGATGCTCATGCCATATGTAGAAATTATGTATTGGGTGAGATTTGAACCCCTTACCTCTTGTTTATTCTCCCAAGACTTTACCACTCCAACAGGCTCTTCATGTGGTCGATAAATCGAATTTAATATACTTATACATATATATATTAATTTTAAAACCAAGTAATACATGACTGTAGAGACCCAAAGCTTGATGTACATGGACATTACATTACTTTTGTGGAACACTTAGTACATAACAAGAACAAACACACAAGGACCGTAATAGTGTAGTGTCTTTGGAAACTCAGAATATAATCTTCTAATCGTGATGAAAGATCTTCAACATCTCCTATAAAGATCTTCCCTTTTTTTTCTTACCTAAAACCTTTCTTTATATCCTGGGGAAAAAAACATAAAAGGGGTGAGCTCAAATTCCCAGTAAGGGTAAACATAGAGAACATAAAACAATCCATAAACATTTGAATGCAAAAACTTGAACATAAAATCTAAATATCAAAAACTTGACCAAAGACATGAATCTTGGAAGTACGTAAGGCATATATCATAAGGGAACATCAATCATGATAAAATAGCATGGGAATAAAACATGTAATTGTGGAAACCATTAAGCACATGATATGATTTCCATAGTAGCCAAGGCATTGCTGCCAAGACCATCTTAGTGGACAAAGTCCCTTTCTGAATCGAGTTCACTCCTCATTTCAGACCTGTAACACTGAACCAGATTAACTTACCATTTCATCCATGTCTATATCATGAGATATAAATCTTTATCCAACGCATTGGAGGGAGATATAGGTCCTACCCATCTCATAAAGAAATCATTCTTACTTGTGCCACAAAATAAACTTGAAACATTTATCATAACCCAAAGAATAAAATGGGTTTCATAAACATCATCCCATCATCACATAATCCATATAAAACAAATGGATATATCATCATAAGAAAAGTGAAACCATGTAAATCATAGATACATTATACTTGAAACATACACATATGAAATAGTTTCATCTTAGATGGAAAATGGTTTTGATAAGACACTTGAAATAAATTCTTGGGGGAAATATCCTTTCTTCTTCAAAATCATTGTCTTTTCACAAAATGCCATTCAATTTTAAAAGAAAATGATTTTGTTTAAAATAATCATAAAATCTTGTAGATCAAGCTTCATGAAAATGAGGCGTTATGAAACCATAAAAACCCGTTCACGCCGTATAAGTTAAAAAAAACATTCTCCTCGTACTTTTGCCGGAAATGTCAAAAAATACATCGTAAAAGAAAGATTCTTTCCGTACCTTGTAGTAAAAGTAAAAAAGGGGTAAAAATGGATTTAAACATACAATTATGAATATTAAACATTTTATGAAAACATTTTGAGAAAACATGGACATGGATGATATACATAACCCCAGTAAATACTTACGAATAATAAATCTCGGATGAGAAAGGAGATTGAAATAATTGTCCCTTACCTTACGTCTGATATGCTTCGTATGTATCCGAACCTTTTGTATAATGATTTAAATAATTTCATTGACTTATTACAGAATCATATTCATTTTTATGATATCATATATGGTTCATTTATGACTTTATATTACCCATTCTTTTGTAAATTAATGTTAAAGTTCGTTTTGGGTAAAATCGTTTCATTTGTCGTTCATGTTTTAACTTGTAATTATTCATATGATTATTTAGACCATGGTTACTTACATCCAGAATGTAAAAAATAATTTATATATAATATATATTCAGAATATACATATATATATATATAATAGATCGATAAATGGAAAGAAATACATTGTTCATGGAGACGGTAGGCCGTACGTACGCATGAATGTTGTTTTCGTTTCCTTATTGAATTGAATGGATTTAAGTAGATGAAATACATATATATATACATAAATCTAATATCATTATTATGTAATATATTTCATGATTACTTATTATATATACTTTATAATCATTCATGAATGGTTAATCATTGAGAATGAATCTCATCGCGTCGTGGAGACGGTAGTCCGTATGTACGCACGAGCGATGATATCATTCCCATGATCGTGGAATTATATGTGTATGTATAATATTTAAGAATCAATATCACTTTAAAATAATCATATATAGTCATTATTTACACTATTATACCCATCCAAGTAAGGTGGTAGTGGAAAATAGATTATACCACGACGTGGAGACGGTATTCCGTACGTACGCACGCGCGGTGATTTCGTTTTCCGAATGATGGATAGATGGTGAAATAGGGTTATTTCATACTTATAATAATATATCCGTATATGAGTTATACTAATGTTATTACTTCATAATGAAACAACTAAAGAAGAAGAAGTGAAAGAAGAAATAAAGTTGAAAGAATCGGTAACGGACATTACCTCTTCTTTGAAGCGCCTATTTGAGACCTCCTCTTAGGGCACTAAAATTGGACTTTTAAGAAGACCAGGACCTCTAGGATGTTTCTAGGGAATTTGAGAATATAATTTTTCAGGGTTTTTCTGAGATTTAAGGCTAAATGTGGTGTGAGGTGGAGAGGGAGGAGGTTCCCTTTTATAAGGGAGGAGAGGGGCAGCTTTGGAATAACTAAAAATATTATTTTATTATAAAGTCATATTCGGTTTTTAATAGCTCCAAATTGAGTTATTTCGATGCTAAGGTGGGGATGGGTAGAAATTCTCTCATACAATAGAATTTAGACAAGTTTAGGTATCTATTTTAACCTTATCATTTAGATTTAACTTTAAGTTAGATAATTTAACTTTTACCGTGTCTTCTTGTTTTCTTACACTATAAGGTTAATAAACTTTCTATAATAAGCCAAACGAACCACAAGTTGTTTATCATTAATATATATAACCTTATATAAGTCATTTGGACGAACCTTATATTTTTAGGAATAAAATAACAACTAATAATATATTATTTGTTTTAAAAAACTATTTTATGTCAATTTTGACACTATTTGGTAATTGATTTTTATGAAAATCATAATAGAATGATTAGTTCGAAAACCGTTAACTTAATCAATACTAACATGTCATATTAACCTATAAAATTATTTGAATTCCTAAAAAGTCTCAAATTACATTTATTTGGGTATTTATAACATCAATTATGTCAATATTTCATTAATAAGATAATTACTGCATCATCATTGTGTCATAAATTAATTAAATTATTTAATGTATAAAAATTATAAATAAAATACCATTATGTAGTAAATAATTTTATATTTCTATTTAATATTTATAGTCGAATTTATCTTATGTATAACCCTATATTAAAAATTATTTAGTTATTAAAGTTTGATTTTAACTATTTTAACCCTTCTTTAATAAATTTATATTAAATGTCCTAATCTAATCCAAGTGGTACTAAATGGTCATATTTTATTCCTAAGTTTGTTTTTTGTCTAATTACACCTATCCAATAGAATTAGGACATGTTTTAGGGTAATAATAATATCATTTTTACCCTTAATTACCCTATTTACTTTTAACTGTGGTAAATAAAAGTAAAAAGTTACTATTCACCAAAAAATATTTTCTCTCATTGAACCACATTTTACTTACTGATATCAACCGTGTTTCTCGAATTTTTGAAATTCCATTCACAAAAGGGGTAAAATTAAGTTTTATGTGAATTTGAAAATTCTCCTAGGAGGTGGGTAAAATACGGTGAAAAGTTCAATAAAATTTTTATAAATCTAAAATTATTATAAAATGACTCCAATGACTTAAATTGAACTTATATAGGTATTATGTATCAATTTTTACCTAAAATAAATTTAAATAAAATAAATAATTATTTAAATAAAAAGTCGGTTTTTGAATAGTAACCCAGTGTTTTCACTATTCATCAAAAATTGAAAGTTTTCAGAAAAATACAAAAAATTCACCCTAGGCTAATTTCGATATTCTAAATCCAAAAATAAAGTCCATTTTGAAAGATAAAATTTATAAAATTTCAAAAAGTGGGTATTACTATTCATAACAGCTAGTTTTAATAATATTTTAATAGCATATCGTTGTTTAGCGAAACTTGGTATTGTGTACAACACACGCTATCGTGGAAGGTCGCGATTGCGTGTAATGCAAGCCAAGTTAGGGATGCGTGTTGTGAAAGCTCCTTTTGGTGTAGCATACAACCCAAGATATTAATGAAATTAAAAAAGAATATTTTTCATAAAATCTCGGGGTGTTACATTCTACCCCCCTTAAAATGAATTTCACCCTCGAAATTCATCAGGGTTATAAATAGTTTACTATTCAAAGAAACTCATATCGTAAAAAGGAATACTAAAACATAATTTTAAAAACTAAAGTATGAAATGTAATGATTACCCAAAGTAACTCATCACTGGGTTTCCATATAGGAGAACATGGGTGAAAATATGGATATGGAAGAAAAATCTAACCATCAAGTTCTGATGGAGAGTGGTAGAGAACATGGCTATGAAAAATACAAAAATCACAAAGCCATAGATTTGTGATGATCTAGGGTACCATCTGATTCATCAGATATAAGGGTACTAGGACAACATTTTTGGTTTTCAAGATCATTTCCCTAAAGTTGAAAATTTTGAATTAGAAGAAATACTTTCTTGATTTTGGTACAATCTCACTTTTTTTCATGCTTTGAACAATTTCCACTTCATCTCTTAAATAAATGAAGTTGAATTTGTTATTCGTGAAGTGTTAACAGATCATGTGATATAATGATGGGTCATTCCATCTATTTCAAACAAAGGGTTAGCAAAAGTTATCAAATATACATAAGTCCATCTATGGTGAGGTTAATCATATAAGATTCCAAAAATTAACTTATACTTTATATATCATACCACTTAAAAAAATAAAACTAGTTTCTAAGGACTTCCTGTAGGCCAGTGGTAGGCGATAAAGGCCAGTTGCACTTCGGTTGTGGGTTCGATTCCCACAGCCTTTTCCGACGCGATGGGCTGTCACCCGTCCTGCAGGTTGTCCTTTTTTTTCAAAATTATTATAACTTTCCATCAATAATATCGAAAAATTTCTATCCCTAAACAATACTAACTTCTGTCCACATAATCCATTCCAATCTTTAGGCTTATCCATAATACTACATTCCACTCTCATATTATAGTGAAAATGATTACCAGATATTTCATATAACAAGCATGTTAATACGATTGTTGATCCCCATATATCATAAGATATGTCTTGTTGGTCATATTACAAACATTTTAAGGCCTTAATCATGTATTCTCTTGAAAAATGAATACCCATTGAATCTTAGTGAAAACATGAGTGCTGTAAAAAGTTAACTCGTTCCACATACCAAAACCCCAAAATTATTTATACTCAAACCATGATATAACTTAGTCCTTGTAACAATCACGAGCTCATGAATATAATAAAACCTCTCATTATCTTCTTATCCCTTCATTATGCACATATCATTATCTTTCCAAAAAAATCTGAATAACCTTCCATGGTTACTAGAACCATTCAACATATACTTTCAAATACTTTAGGAAAAAACAATAGTGTAACAATCCTTAGATGATTCTTTATTCCATAGTACCATACATTATTATTTATAAACATGCAATCATTCCACTAACTTCTTAAACAACTAACCGAGCTTCATCATTTCTTTCATCTAATATTTCATTTGTAGTCTCTTCATCATCATCCACATAAATACTACTCATATGACCATGCTGATTCTCTTCATGAGATTTTCCCTTAGGGCATTGGTTTGCATAATTCCCATACATTCCACATTTAAAACATCTAATCATTGTTGATGTCATAGAAATATCGTTATCCTAGTCCATGGTGTTAACTGAACCTTTTCCTTTGCACTTACTGGCTTTGTGTCCTTCTTTTCCACACCCAAATCATCTTCCAGTTCCTTTGAAAAAAATCTCCCTGATGCCTATTCGCACATGATTTACATGAGGGAAATTGAACTTTCTTTCCTCTATGGTCATCATTAAACTCCATCTTTCTCTTATTATCTGAGTCGGGAAACTTACCAAAGTTTAGATTATTGATCATATTATGAGATTGCTGATTAGGCATAATAACGATGTTTGGACTTCCAAATACCGTTTCATTTGGTTGCTCATGAAGAATATCATTCCATTGTCCTTCATATCCTCCATTATCATGAATCTTCCTGTTTCCAGCCATTTTCTAAAACCCAAAAAGAATAGTGTGAGAGGTAAAAATCATGCTAGGGAAAACAACATAGTAAAGGGGGAGTACCCTCAATATCTAACATCTTATGTAAAATTATAGGATCGTTACTGTAGTTCTAGGACTATATCCTATACGTATACTTATCCTTAGGGACATCCCTAGACATACCTTAGAAATATCTCTAGGGATCTCACTAAAGTTCTCGCATCCTAGTTTCTAAAGGTTGACTAAACCTTTCCTCTGATACCAACTATAATGGTCTGGAATTACTTCTAGTGGACTATAATTGATACCTATCAGGGCACTCCATGGGCGGCTACACCCCCTGGGTGGGAGACACCACCATCCCCAGTGGCAGCCATTTCCTCATGAAGCCCTTGGGCGGAGAGCCATGCTTCGTCCAACACTCACATGTTAGAGTTCCCAAGGATTGGATTCATTCCTACCTCCTTTGCCTCCGATACCAACTGTAGATACCCTAAGATTGACGTACATGGATATTACATTACTTTTGAGGAACACTTAGTACATAAAAAGTACAGAAACACAAGGACCATAACAGTTTAGCGTCTTTGGAAACTCGTAATATAATCTTCTAATCGTGGTGAAAGATCTTCAATATCTCCCATAAAGATATTCCCTTTTTTTCTTACCTAAAACCTTTATTTATATCCTGGGGAAAAGAAAACATAAAAGGGGTGAGCTCAAATACCCAGTAAGGGTAAACATAGAGAACATAAAACCATCCATAAACATTTGAATGCAAAAAGTTGAACATAAAATTTAAATATCAAAATCTTGAGCAGAGACATGAATCTTTGAAGTACGTAAGGCATATATCATAAGGGAACATAAATCATGATAAAATAGCATGGGAATAAAACATGTAATTGTGGAAACCATTAAGCACATGATATGATTTCCATAGTAGCCAAGGCATTGCTGCCAAGACTATCTTAGTGGACAAAGTCCCTTTCTGAATCGAGTTCACTCCTCGTTTCAGACCTGTAACATTGAACCTGATTAACTTACCATTCCAGCCATGTCTATCTCATGAGATATAAATCTTTACCTAATGCATTGGAGGGAGATATAGGTCCCACCCATCTCATAATGAAATCATTCTTACTTGTTCCACAAAATAAACTTGAAATATTTATCATAACCCAAAGAATAAAATGGGTTTCATAAACATCATCTCATCATCACATAATACATATAAAACAAATGGATATATCATCATAATAAAAGTGAAACCATGTAAATAATAGAGACATTATATTTGAAACATACACATATGAAATAGTTTCATCTTAGATGGAAAATGGTTTTGATAAAACACTTGAAATGAATTCTTGGGGAAAATATCCTTTCTTCTTCAAAATCATTTTCTTTTCACAAAATGCCATCCAATTTTAAAAGAAAAGGATTTTGTTGAAAATAATCATAAAATATTGTAGAGGAATCTCCATGAAAATGAGGCGTTATGAAACCGTAAAAATCCGTTCATGCCGTATAAGTTAAAAAAAACATTTGCCTCGTACTTTTGCTGGAAATGTCAAAAAGTACATCGTAAAAGAAAGATTCCTTCCGTACCTTGTGGTAAAAGTCAAAAAGGGGTAAAAATGACTTTAAAAATAAAAGAATGAATATTAAACATTTTATGAAAACCTTTTGAGAAAACATGTACATGGATTATAAACATAACCCCAGTAAATACTTACGAATAATAAATCTCGGATGAGAAAGAAGATTGAAATAATTATCCCTTACCTTACGTATGATATGCTTCGTATGTATCTGAACCTCCTGTATAATGATTTAAATAATGTCATTGACTTATTAAAGAATCATATTCATTGTTATTATATCATATATGGTTCACTTACGACTTTATATTACCCATTCTTTTGAAAATTAATGTTAAAGTAGCGTTTTGGGTAAAATCGTTTCATTTGTCGTTCATGTTTTAACTTGTAAGTATTCATATGATTATTTAGATCATGGTTACTTACATCCAGAATGTAAAACATGATTTATATATAATTTATATTCATAATATACATATATATATATATATAATAGATCGATAAATGGAAAGAAATACATCGTTCATGGAGACGGTAGGCCGTACGTACGCATGAACGTTGTTTTCGTTTCCTTATTGAATTGAATGGAATTAAGTAGATGACATACATATATATATATATACATAAATCCAGTATCATTATTATGTCATATATTTCATGATTACTTATTATATATACTTTATAATCATTCATGAATGGTTAATCATTGAGAATGAATCTCATCGCGTCATGGAGACGGTAGTCCGTACGTACGCACGAGCGATGATATCATTACCATGATCGTGGAATTGTATTTAAGTGTATGTATAATATTTCAGAATCAAAATAACTTTAAAATAATCAGATATAGTCATTATTTACACCATTATACCCATCCAAGTAAGGTGGTGGTGGAAAATAGATTACACCACGGCGTGGAGACAGTATTCCGTACGTACGCACGCGCGGTGATTTCATTTTCTGTAGGATGGATATATGGTGAAATAGGGTTGTTTCATAATTATAATAACATATCAGTATATGAGTTATACTGATGTTATTACTTCCTAATGAAAAAAATAAAGAAGAAGAAGTGGAAGAAGAAATAAAGTTGAAAGAATCGGTAACGGACATTACCTCTTCTTTGAAGCGCCTCTTTGAGACATCCTCTTAGGGCACTAAAATTGGTCTTTGAAGAAGACCAGGACCTCTAGGATGTTTCTAGGGAAGTGGAGAAGATAATTTTTCAGGGTTTGGCCGAGATTGAAGGCTCAATGTGGTGTGAGGAGGAGAGGGAGGAGGTGCCCTTTTATAAGGGAGGAGAGGGGCACCTTTGGAATAACGAAAAATATTATTTTATTATAAAGTCATATTCGGTATTTTAATAGCTCCAAATTGAGTTATTTAGAATCTAAGGTGTGGATGGGTAGAAATAATCTCATCCAATAGAATTTAGACAAGTTTAGGTATCTATTTTAACCTTATAATTTAGATTTAACTTTAAGTTCGATAATTAAACTTTTACCGTGTCTTCTTTTTTTCTTACACTATAAGGTTAATAAACTTACTATAACAAGCCAAAAGAACCCCAAGTTGTTTATTATTAATATATATAACATTATCTAAGTCATTGTTACAAACCTTAGATTTTTAGGAATAAAATAACAATTAATAATATAATATTTCTTTTAAACAACTATTTTATGTCAATTTTGACACTATTTGGTAATTGATTTTGGTTAAAATTATAACAAAATGATTAGTTCAAAAAAAGTTAACTTAATCAATAAAAACATGTCATATTAACCTAGAAAATTATTGTAATTCATAAAAAGTCTCAAATTACATTTATTTGGGTATTTATAACATCAATTATGTCAATATTTCATTATTAAGATAATTACTGCATCATCATTGTGTCATAAATGAATTAAATTGTTTAATGTCTAAAAATTATAAATAAAATACCATTATTTAGGAAATCTGATTATATTTCTAATGAATATTTATAGTCGAATTTATCTTATGTATAACCCTATATTAAAAATGATTTAGTTATTAAACTTTGATTTTAACTATTTTAACCCTTCTTTAAATAAATTAATATTAAATGTCCTAATCTAATCCAAGTGGGCCTAAATGGTCATATTTTATTCCTAAGGTTGTTTTTGGTCGAATTACACCTATCCAATAGAATTAGGACATGTTTTAGGCTAATAATAATATCAATTTTACCCTTAATTACCCTATTTACTTTTAACCGTGGTAAATAAAAGTAAAAAGTTACTATTCACCAAAAATTATTTTCATCTCATTGAACCACATTTTACTTACTGACATCAACCGTGTCTCTCGGATTTTTGAAATTCCATTCACAAAAGTGGTAAAATTAAGTTTTATGTGAATTTGCAAATTCTCCTAGGAGGTGGGTAAAATACGGGGAAAAGTTCAATAAAATTTTTATAAATCTAAAATTATTATAAAATGACTCCAATGACTTAAATTGAACATATATAGGTATTATGTATCAATTTTGACCTAAAATAAATTTAAATAAAATAATTAAGTATTTAAATAAAAAGTCGGTTTTTGAATAGTAACCTAGTGTGTTCACTATTCATCAAAAATTGAAAGTTTTCAGAAAAATACCAAAAATTCACCCTAAGCTAATTTCGATATTCTGAATCAAAAAATGAAGTCCATTTTGAAAGATAAATTTTTTAAAATTTCAAAAAGTGGGTATTACTATTCATAATGACTAGTTTTAATAATATTTTAATAGCATATCGTTGTTTAGAGAAACTCGGTATTGCGTACAATACACGCTATCGTGGAAGGTCGCGATTGCGTGTAATGAAAGACAAGTTAGGGATGCGTGTTGTGCAAGATCCTTTTGGTGTAGCATACAACACAAGATATTAATGAAATCAAAAAAGAATATTTTTCATAAAATCTCGGGGTGTTATAATGACAAATAGATAAAATCTAAATAATAATTAATCAACAATTATTAATCAATAATTATTAATCAATAATAATTAATCAAAATGATTAATCAATAATCAATAATCAAAAATCAAAAATTAATAATATATAACATATAACATATAATATATAACATATAATATATAATACATAATATATAATACATAATATATAATACATAACATATAATACATAATAGATAATAGATAATATAAAATACATAATATATAATAGACAAAGTATAATATATAATATATAATATATAATATATAATATATAATATATAATATATAACATGTAAGATATAAGTAATGTATACATAAAAAATTAATTAAAAATTAATTTAATATATGATATATAAATAACAAATTAATAATGAAATAATAAATAAATAATAAATAATAAATAATAAATAATAAATAATAAATAATTAATAATTAATAATTAATAATTAATAAAAAATAATAACTAATAATTAATAATTGATCATTAAGAATTAAGAATTAAGAATTAATATTTAATATTTAAAAATTTATAAAAATTAATAAATTATTCCAAAATTATTAATAAATAATTATTGAGTAATTATTGAATATTTAATAGTGAATAAATAAATAATATATGAATAATAAACTAATAATAAATTAATATTTATTAAATTAAAAATAAATAATAAATAATAAATAATAAATAATAAATAATAAATAAATACATACATACATGAATAAATCGATAAATAAATAAATAATTAATAATGAATTAATAATTAATAATAAATAATAACTAATAATTGATAATTGATAATTATAAAATTAATAATTAATAGTTAATAATTAATATTTAAATTATAATATTTAATCTGAAATATTCAATATTTGATATTTAATATACATTTAATAATTAATTAATATTTAATTAATATATAATCAATAATTAATAAATAAATAGTAAATAAAAAATTAAATACTAAATGAATCATAAACTAATAATAAATTTATATATAGTAAATTAAAAATATATTAATAAATAAAAAATAATATAGAATATAGAATAAAGAATAAAGAATAAAGGATAATAGATAAAAAAATAATGAATAATGAATAATGAATAAATAAATACATAAATAAATAAATAGATAAATAAATAATAAATAATTAATAATTAATAATTAATAATAGCTAATAACTTATAATTTACAATTAAAAAATAATAATTAATTAATTAATAATTAGTAATAAATAAATAAATAATGAATAATAAATAAAAAAAGAAATAAGAAATGAATAATAAACTAATAATTAATAATTATTAATTAATTAATTAGTAAATTAAAAATAAATTAATAATTAATGTGTAAATAATGTCTTAATAATAAATAAATAAATAATAAATAAATAATATTAAATAAATAAATAATAGATAAATAAATAAATAAATAAATAAATAATTAATACTAAATAAATAAATAAATAATAAATAAATAAATAAATCATAGAACATTAAGAACCTTTGAAAACCCTAAAAACACAGAAATGGCCATAAAATATGATCTGAGGCTCCTTTTTCAGTGCCACAACTTGTCAAATCAAAGATCATGAGATGAACTTCGATATAATATAGGGTACAGGCCGAACAGACACCTTGATCGACAGTTATAATCGTTTGAATTTTAAAAAAATCGGGGTCTGAACTAAAACCTCTGTTTCATAGGCTTTCTAAGCCAATTTAGTGGAATAAAAAGGGTTACAATACTCAAACTTTTGCTTGCTAACATAAGCGGTGTAGAGCTCATCGCATGCTTCAATTTGATATATGGTAGAGCTCAAAGAGACACCTGAATTAAAAGTTATGGCCATTTGAAGTTCAAGTTCAATTTTGGACTTCTGAATTTTGAATATATTTTTTTCCTTTGACTATCACATGATTTATATCTATCTTGGTTTTTTCTCATTTGATAAACTTCGATTTGACTGGTTGGGCAGCTGAAATGGACTCTCGGATCAGAAGTTATTGTCATTTGATGTCGAAGCCTATTCTTCTACTTATTGAAGATTTGTATTCAATTTAAAAATATTATAAACTAATAATTATAAATATTAATTAATTGACATATTATAAATGTTCAAATTTTTCAATAATAAACTATATTTTATCGTAAATAAAAAAAAATAAAAACTAATAAATAATAAATAAATAATTTTTTTAAATCTTCTAAAAAAAATTCATTAATTTTGTAGCGGTTTTCAAAAAACCACCGCTATTTTGTGGGAGTTTTTTTAAAAACCCGCTGTTAAAAAATTGAAATATTTTTAGAAAATATTTAAAAAATAAAATAAAATAAAAAAATTAGTCATGGTTTTTTTTTCATCGATTTTTAAAACCGCCGCTAAAACATTGTTTTCTTGTAGTTGACCAACATGGAGATGGATGGTGGGAGATAGGTGTTGGGATTGAACCTCAAGGAGGCTTCATACATATCACAGTGGCTAGAAATCAAAGTACACATTGTTCGGTGGGACAAGAACACAAAAGGAGGTGGCCTAGATGGAAATGAGGCATGTGGTTAGGGATTAAGTAATGAGACTATCCAAATAGATAGAGGTGGATGATGTGAACTAATCAGGATAAGGGTGAGGTTATGGATGAAGTGATGGAAGATGGATTAAAACACCACATGAAGGTGCATATGTGGGATGTGTCCCATAAAGGGAAGGTGTCACACCATGAGGGTATATCCATAGGATGGAGCACCAGAGTTTACCGCTGGCTGGGATTGAACCTCGTGGAGGATTCCTGCATACCTTATTTAGAAGATAGAGATCAAAACCTTTATAGTTTGGTGTGGTGGAAAAGGTCTTACTCCAATAGGTATTGCGAAAGAAGGGTTTCACGGTCACAATTAACCTCTAAACCCATGCGAGTAATGCTTAGTGTGAGAAAAAATATATGGGAGTAGACCAAATAGTCACATTGCAAAAGATGCGTCAGTAAGTGAGGTTGTAGAGCTTATGCATGGAAAATTACCAAAGCAGATCTCAGTCCATGTGAGGTGAATCAAATTCCATCAGTCTTATAGAGATGAGTGGGCATAGAGAATTGCTGAGGTGTGGCACCCCATGTTCATTGCATGGGGTGATACTACATTTTAATTTTAAGTATTGAGGATGATAGGTCCTGACAATTTAACCTCTTATAGCTCAGACAAGGTGGACTTTCTCCTTACCCCATGGACATATGTAATTGATACCCTCCCAAACTTGTGGAAGACAAGGAATCAACAATTCTCAATGAGAGTGGTGTGGGGGAGTGGATGATAGTGGGGTCCATGTTAGCATGTCTATTCCAAAAAAATTAATTAACATACCTATTACAAAAAAAGAAAAATGTAGGGCAACATAACAAGGGACACTGCATGAGAGACCCTGAAATCACTACACGCAAGCCTGGAGGGCTGCATGAAAGAGGTATGTTCAAGATGTGTAAGCTTCATGCAAGTGGATCTCAAACATGGTGCTTTGTAGTAAATGAAACTCATGGAGCTTAAGGGAGTGGGTGCACGCAAGATTGAAGGCTTGTGTGAAAAAGGGAGGATCTCATGTAGAATATGGGTGTTCACAAGAGTAGGTGTTGTAGGTAACAAGGTTATTTTTCATACAGTTACCTTAGGCTAAAATGAAATGGGAAATGGTCAAGCCCTTATGGGTCCTCGTGAAGGGGACCCATAGAGGAAATATTTTGAAAGATCCAATACCTCGAGGTATCCATGGTTCGTGCATTGTTGCAGAAGAGGTGGTCGATCGCGCATAGGAGAGATGGTTTGAATTCCAGACTCGATATCCCCTAGAAAGGGGATACCCTTTCTTATATAGGAAAAATCCTTGATGGTGGCACATAAGATTTGTAGCGTGTAAGACGGTGTTTGATGTCACATTGGGTGTGTATGAAACATACATGAGGGATAGTATTTTTATGCACTAACCTCTAAACTTTCACACACCTTCCTTGGTTGTTTTTTGGTTGTGGAGGTGGAACATGACCCTTTGATGTTTCATTGGGTGTGTAAGGCTCTTGCGAACAAATTTCCATCTTACGCATATCCCTTGAATGTTGTGTGCGACTCCCTTATCCTTATAGGAATGTTATTTTGAGTCAAAGGGTGTCTTAATTTTACCCAATGATGGATGTTTACGGTTCTATGTGGAACTTGGAACCAAAAAATGGCTCTCTTTAGAATATGAGCTGAAAGGGGACTAGAATGTCAGGTTCTGAGGGAAATACCAAAAAGAATAGTGTGCATGGGGAGGTGCATGGAAAATCTAAATATCAGTGTGTAAGGAACCTTGTGAGAACATGTGGGACCTGGTCCACACCTATAAAAATATAGGGGGGCCTTGGGAATAGTAAGTTTACTTTCCATATGCTAATCAGTTTTGCTATAATACATGTAAGGCTGTGAATCTCACGCAGGATACCAAATCTCAATCATTCTTTGCGTGCAGCTGATAAATTATTTCAATCTTCGGTCATGCCTACAATTTTCTACAACCATTTTCATATCTTACATTTGAACAAAACTTTTTCCCACAAAATCTCAATCTTTCATGCCTCAACCTTAGTGCTCCAAAACATGATCAGCATGGACAGGAAACAATCTATTTCTATGAGGGAATCTATTATTATTTTGAGGATAGAAGAGATGATCGAGAATCCATAAATACTTATTGATAGGATGGTTATGTTAGACAATTACATTCCCTTGGTCTTGCTAATGTAGGTACAAAAGGATTTCCTTCTAAGTGATAGTCTACCACTGTGTAATTTTGGGATCTTGAATAATGTTTCCATCTCCAGGTTTTGAAACTAAATCACCAGGTTTGTGGGTCATGCATGAATATAGAATCCATTAATTAAACATTACTATTAATGTCCCTGGTTAAATAGAGAGTATGGATATATCCTTCTATGCTCTAAATCTGATGACCAAGACCACCATGGGAGATAAGCCAGTGGTTGATGAATCCTCTTCCCACTATATAGGAACCTTTCGAAGCAATATAAGGGATGAAAGTTTGGTTTGGAAGAAGGATTGGGACCTAAAGTATGGAGGTAATTTATGAGTTAATTTATAGGGATTTACTGGGTTATCTACACATGATAGGAGTTTGGAAAAGATCTATGCAATATTAGTTTGTTTAAAGCCATATGGACATTGCATTTTCACATCTATCACCAACAGGAATTGGTTTCAGAACTGTTCAACTGGTGGTCCCGTAAAAAAACATTCCACCTCTACAATGGGGAGGTCAGTGTCATTGTATGGAATATTAATTTTACTATATTCATTCCCCTAGAGGGTCCTCAATATGATTAATACATTCTGATAGAAAATATCTAGGCGGATAGAGCATGAACCCCCATTCTCACATTGAATCTGTTGTATACGATGAAATGGAATTTGGGGATCAATTAAAACCTGAAGAAAATCATATACCCAAAATGGTTCAACCTATTCCTTAATAAGGATAAAAAGTTTGGATACTGAGATGAGGGAAGTAGTTCCCAAATCCACTGTATAGGGGAAAGGTGGGATCATACATAGTGATCCTAGAAGTGAGATAATATCAATCATGGGGGTAAAGCAAGGATGAGATCTGGGACCCAAGAGTATGTTATACTAAATTTATTGAAACCTTATTGATTGGGTGAATATTAATGGTGTGGTACATGAATATGGGGGCCTTACTGGGAACATTAATGATATTGAGGATCATGGAAGCTTATAATAAGTTTAATATGTGAGTTCTTGTCTTGGAAAGACTCTACAATATTCCGGGACACATCTCAAGGGGAGGAACACCCATGAAAATTTTGGGACATTCCAGATCCTCCATGGATGTATTCTAGCTCATTTTAGTGGATACAATTTCCTAAATGTCATCTGTATTCCAGGTAATGATCTAGGACCATCTCTATTGAACATTATCAGTGTACGACCACTAACGTTCAATGATGAATGGATCAAGCTTTAGATTGGGAACCATGAAAATTTCAATTTCCACCAATTCCATACCCTGGTCGTCCAGATGGTGGATGACCTATGAGGCTCTCTGGAGTATAGGTAATAAATACATAGCATCAGGGTTGGTTTTCTAGTATCCCAAATCGATGGAAAGATCATTTTTGAACCGTAAGTTTCCTCATGCTTCCCCAGATAGTTCATCTGCCTTCATAAACTATCAACAAACTTGTATAAAGAGTTCCACGAAGAGAGGAACCCTTGCATTATTCAACTATTGTGGTGAATTCTAATGACTGTTCGATTTGGAAAATCCATCACACTACCACCTACAAGCATCAATGTCAAGTTATAAATTGAATATAATAAGAATTGGGTTGTAGAATACCAAGAGGAAATCTAGTGAATATGCATTAGAAAAATTGAGGTAGCTGATCCAGGGTGGTGGAAAAAATAGGCGGGCTTCCACCAGGGAGGTAAAGAAAGAGGAAATCTAAGCAACTGGGACAACACAAGCTAGAACCTCAATTTGGGGAATATCATAGGGTCTGGCCATGCCTCCATCTTCTGAGTAGGGGTGGTCCGAAAGGCGGAATTGTGGGATATCCAAATAGTCTCATAGGAAAAAGATAATTTATTTCTTACAACCTGCTACATATTGTATTTTTACAACTCTCTAATCTTCTTGGAAGATTTTGTGATAATTATTATCAACTAAAGACCTATAGTGGAGACTAATGTGTACTAGGATTTACATGATATAAGTCATGCGTATTCAGGTGGAGGAAAATTTAGACTTCCACCAGTGGCATGCATACCTAATGTCCATGGATTCCAATGAGTTTCAGTGGGTGAATATGGTGATTTTCATCTCCTGGTAAAAGTGATTCCCAGTCAAGAGCATGATCCAAAAAATATGTCACTCGAGGATGAAAACGATGATGAAGATGAATAAGGAGTAGTAGAAAGAGAGGCTAAGGAAGAAAAGGAAGAACAAGAATAGGAAGTGGAATAAGAGATTGGTGGCGGAAAAACCCATGGGAAAATAACTCATCTAGGGAGTCCTATGAAGAGTGGTGAGATTGCGAGATTTGACAAGGGTCTCACCAAGTATCTCCTAGTAAATCTTAAATTACATCTGGTTTGGTCCCTACCCCTTTTGAAATTCAAATATATTAATAAAACATAGTCCTATATAGGATAACATAGGCACTGATCAAGTATCCCCCACTGCATAGGGATAAAATGTGACAATGGATGTAGAGGGATGGGTCTCTGGGCCTATACCTGGAGCTGAGCAAGGCAACAAACTAGTCATGGATAAGGTAGTTAGTTTTAGGCCAGATGAAGGGGTTAAGGAGACTACCTTGAAATCACAAATTGTTCCTATCATTTATGGATATCTAGTGATGGTCATCAAAGTTACATGTAATGAAGGGTCTTCAGTGGTGGAAGTCCCTACGGTGACTCGTGCACTTGACCTGGATGCACTCATATCTCGTAAGTCTCTAACTTCACAGACCAATACTTATCACTTGAGGATATGGTTAACTAGCATTTCTATTCAAAATAGTTATTATGAGACCACAATAAAATCAAACTGATTGGTCTATGAAGTCTATGGGAGAACTTCTGATGAATACACATGTCTATGAGGAGAAGGTCACTAAAGATGATCTAGAATTGACACTAGGTGATCGGGAGGTTGTAGCTACACATGATACAGATGACAAGGCAGAGCCCAATGCTAGTGTAGTTGAGGTTTCTGAGGAATAAATGAGAGAATAGGGCCATCCTCATGTTATGGATCCCATTCCCTTAGATATTATTTAAGAGGAAGACAATTTTTCTAGAAATTTGTAAATCTATCATGAGTAAAAATATGAAATCATTGAGTATTTGGATGATTTTGATCCCAACGCTACCAAAGATAGCCACATGACCAAGTTCAGGGTGTGGAAATGCATCCAATGTTTCCTTGAGGCCCCAAAGGCACAATCAGTGAGCCGAATAGGGTAAATCTACCATTGGCTACACTTTCTATGCACTAGAGGGGTGGATTCTTGTGAACTTCATGTGATGATCTGTGAATATATTTCTAAGAAGATACAGGGAAAAAGTCAACACATAGGTGCTACATGGTTCCAGGAAAAATCTAACAAGATTTAAAAGCTTCAAGAGGACGAACAAGAGATCTAGAACCTAGAATAATAGGTTAATGAGTACTTCATCTTTGTCTCTAATCAATTAGAACTTATTGTATGATTGAGGGTCAGCTAGTGGAGGTCCAGGAGCAGCTAAAACAAGACAGCCTTCAAGTGGGTTATCTTCAATCTAAGTGATACTGAATGAAAATCAGGTTTGATGATCTCCATCTCGAATCTATTGATGAATATAGAGAGCTCAGAAGGTAACAACATAACCTGGAGGCCACACTCCAGAAGTTAGTAGTTTTGAAGCATTCCATCAAAGGGGAGGATCTGTAAAGAGTGTGATCTTCCAATCTTATGAAGCATACTTATTATTTGAATTGAGAGCATGGAAAAATTATTTTTATTTAAATTCTCACACTTTCACCGTATATGTGGAAAAACCAATGACCAATCCCTAAGATCATGTGGGTCATTCTTGGTGTGAAAAACAAAGGATGATCACATAATCAATCACTTTTAATGAGAGTGTTGAATAATTATTGAATACTCAGGGTCTTCTATTGTTGACCGACCCCTAGAGTGCTTAGTACAAGAGAGTATGTGATGTCCTGACCTGTCCTCGGGGCCCGTGCCGTGACTACCCCAAGCCCGCCTTCCACAGGCCAGGGGCTGGTGACTAGAACCAAAGGTGTAAATCCCGATAAAAAGGGAAGGAATTACCTTTATAAAAGTAACAAACACCATAGAGTATTAGCGGAAGTAACACTAAGTACAAAAGAATGTGCTGATAGGTAAATGGCCAGAATAAAAACCCAACTGAAAATTACAACTACAACTGAAAGTAAAGTACATCTCAAATAAAAATATCTTAAGGTGAAAAGCCACTCTTGGATCATCCTCCGGTTTCCTACCTGAAGGGTAGGTACAGATCTCCTCCTCAGCTCTCCACATCCGTCTGTCTCCTCCGGGTACTGACTCATCATGAATCCACCTCCGGGCACCGACTCGATGTGAGATCCTCCTCTGGGTACTATCTATCTCTACAAGCCTCAACCACGATTAGTGATGTCCATTTTCTACAACCAACACAACATAGTGCGGGCGCATCCTGTGCAGGGGTGAGTATATGATACTCAGTAGGGACCCCGAGACCCCCAAAGGTCTCCCTGAATCCACAAAGGATAAACCACAAAGAAAAGATACAATCACGTAGTAACAACCAAATCTACTTAGGTATATGCCCATACAAATACCTAAGTCATCAAATCCAGTTCGGATATACCTACAGAGCCCAAGTACAACCCAGTCCACATAGGAGAACACAACTCAGCCCACAAGAGAACTCAACAAATCCACATAGGAGAGCACAACTCAGTCCACACAGGAGAACACTTCAAGAGGAGATGATCAGTTGTAGTTACTGATTCATCTATGTGGGACCCACATAGGATACAGGTATAGTAGTCGTCACCGCCAAACCCACGGAGGATTCCCGTATGGTTGTCGTCATCGTCGAACCCATGGAGGATTCCAGTACGAAAGTCTTCACCCTCGAACCCACGGAGGATTCCAATACGGTTGTCATCGTCGTCGAACCCATGGAGGATTCTAGAATGAATGTCTTCATCGTCGAACCCATAGCTTCTGGGGAACTCCTCCTCTATCGAGTATAGTGGGCCTGCCTCTACAACCAAGTGCTTCCCACTAACCTTGGACTACTGTAGTACTCCACCAGTTGAGTACTTTGGGCCTGCTGCTACAACCAATTGCTTCCCACCATGGGTCTGCCGCTAAAACCAAGCGCTCCCCCTTATAGCCTACAGAGGTACTCCTTCTGTTGAGTACCACGGGTCTACCGCTATAACTAAGCGCTCCTTCGCCGTGGGTCTGCCGCTACAACCAAGCGCTCCCCACTAGGCTGTCAAAATACTCCGAGTTGATCGATCAGCAGTCGTCAAGTCTCAGCCAGCTCTAGGGTTTCCGCACACAGCACGCTCGTTCCGGGAGGGTCCGCTCCACGAGCCAAGAGGTCGATACATCAATTTTTACGTGGACTAGAGTTTATATATCACAAAGTTTCGTCACGTCAATAAGAACACAACACGACAGACGGCGTGTCAATCGGACGCCCGGTCTATGAGTTATTGGCTTTTTCATCCCAGGGGCCCGGTTAGTTTTTAATCCAAAACCAAGCCGACCATACTCCAACTGTGTCTAAACCTCGAGCGGAGTAAGCCTAAAGTTCTGTCTCACTAAGAGCAATCCAATAAAGTCGACGACACGTCAATCGGACGTCCGGAGCTCAAGTTATAAGTGTTTCCGCTCCGAGGGCCCGATTGGTTTCGTGTTCGATTCAACCCGGATGTACCCAAAGTTCTACAAAACCTTCAGTGTAATATACTAAAACAACCATCTCGATCCAAGGATCCCATCGCAACTGACGGTGCATCGATCAGAGGTCCTTAGCCCAAGTTATGGGCGTTTGAAGGAAACTGTCCGGTTTTAGGGGGTTTGGGGCCCGGACCGACCCGAACCAAGACCCCCAGGGTCGGCCCGAAACGATTCGACCCGACCCAGTTCCAGGTCCAGCCCATTAGGGCGCGACCTAACCCCACCGGTGCGGCCCGTCCCGGTGCGGCCGGTCCGCGTGGTGCGGCACCCGCGTGCGGAGCGCACACGGAAGGGGGGGGGGGGCTCTTCCCCCCTGGTCTCGAAACGGCGGCCCCCCACGTGGAGGGGGACCGCCCAGTCAACCGCTGGGGGTTACAAACCCCGGCCACCCCGCCGAACGGCCGGCCCACTTGGCCGGCGGATTCCGCCGCCGCGGGTCGCCGCTCATGGGTCCCGTCTCCCTTTAACACCGGCGGCCGGTGGATCCGGTCGCCACCCCCCCCCCCCCTTGCGGAACAGCTGCGGCCACGACCACGACTTCCTTTTGATTACCAGCGGCTGGCAAGGCCGGCCGCATCCTTTTGCTCCGCCACGGCCACAGGTCACGGCCTTGTCTGACCGGCGCGGCGCGAAGGTGTCGCGACCCTCCGCCGCGGCCCTGCTCCGGCCACGGCCTCTTTGTGGTTCTCCGGCGCGGTGCAACGGCACCAAATTTCTTCGCCATGGCCCGACTCCAGTCGTGGCCCCTTCCGGTCCCTCACAAGTGCGTCATGATGGCATCGCGCTCCTCCACGAGTTCCTCAACCATGCACGGTACATCGACATCGCCTCTGTTTCAAGCCACGGAGATAATCAACAACAAAGTGGGGAGGAGGTTTTGTCATTTTCGTGCGGTCTGAACTCCTCTCGTTATTTTGGATAAAAGGAGGCCAACAAAAATAAAATATCTTTCCCAAAGCATGCTCAAATTTAATCCACTTAATTTTAACTCAAACCCCTACCTCAACGAGTTGTCGAATGAAGATCGTCGCGGGAAAAGAACGCCGCGAAAAATGGCATCGTGAAAAACGGCATCGCGGAAGACAACGTCGTGGATCGAGGCTCCATAAGCGTCGTCGGTGTTCGCCCGATGAAGAAAGCAGTACATCTTCATTCTTCGGAAAAGGTGTCTCTCACCAGCTACGGAGAGGAGAGAAGACAACACGGTGGTCTTCCTTTGTGGTGACGACGTTCTTCGTCGAGGTCTTGATGTTCTTCGCGTTCTTCAACATGGAAGACGATGTTCTTCGAGACCTTGGTTATTTTCTCCCCATACTCCGCACAACGAACCAACCAAAAACAAATTAAGACTTTGTCTTAATTTATCCACACATGCAAACATTTTTAAAATTCAAAAACCTCATTTAATTGATTAACTAGATGCAATTAATTGAATTGGTGTGTTGGCATTCAATTAAAGAGAGATAGAAGGTCATAAACTTATGGGTGTTTCCATCATTAAAGAGGGGGTTTAGGGGAATTTAAGGGGTGGGGGATAGTGTGGGCCCCACCTCACTATTAGCCTCATATGGGTGGTTAGTTCCACCCAACTGCCATCCTTAGGATTTAACCACTTAAAAGAAATAGAATTAGTAGCACAAATTTATTTCTCTGTAGTCTTAATCCACAAAATTAAACAACTCTTCCCATGGAAATGCAACTATAGAAAAGGTCTTCTTAAGCAAATATCAGTGTTTCAGTTTCAACGATGCCCTTGGATTTCAATTCCGAGCACCGGTTCAAAAGTTAGAAAACCCCGCTCGTTTGTTCACTGAATATACCCAAGCTAAACTTCAGAAACTTATTCTGGGCACACCGGGCCTTGGAATCAGGTGCCGTCAGAATCCACAGATTCGAAAAATTCCAAAGAAATTAAGAAAAAAAAATTCCTTGAAATTTTTGGGTCTTTACATTACTCCCACCTTAGGGATTTACGTCCTGGTAAACCTATAACACAAACTAGGGAAACAAAAGTGGTACTGAGCACGTAACTGAGACTCCCGCTCCCATGTGCTCTCCCAAAGGTTCCCGTGCTGCCATTGGAAGCGCACCTGAGGAATCAACCATCTATGTAGGACCAGCTCCTGTCGATCCTCATTCTCCACTAGAACCTCTGTGATTGTCACCCCATCATCGACGTCCAACCCCCTGCAGTCGATGATGTGTGAAGGGTCATGTACGTATTTACTTAGCTGAGATATGTGGATGAAAACATGCACCCGATGCAACTGAGGTGGAAAGGTCAAGCGGTAAACCACCTCGCTTACCCTGCTAGGGACCTAGAAAGGTCCGTTGAACCTCAGAGATATCTCACCACCTTGGCTACATCTCCATAAACCTCGTCGAGGTGAGACCCATATAAGAACGTGGTCATCATCCTCAAACTCTAGAAGCCTCCATTTCCTTATTATAACTAAAACTAAAAACTCCTACAGCCATGAGGGTAAGGTTGGCCAACCCAAGAGTAATTGGCTACACCCTCCTAAGCATGAGTTAAACTGTGCTTCCTGGGGTTTCATTTTCTCCGACCAAGGAAAATCCATCCTGACATCTACCTAATACCGTTAATTTGTGTATGAACTGTGACTGCCCAGTCCATACTCAAACTAACGTTGTAAGGCCTCGACGCTGCCACTAAGAGGTTCCAACCGAAACTCTCAACTCAAGGGTCAGATCACACCGTCGGCGTAAGTGTGATTATTGAGTCTCCTCCCAGAGGTATCTCTAGACGTGAGGGTCAAGTCAACGGCTTAACCGGAATCTCTAGGCCTGGGACAAGATTCATGGAAGGAAGAAATGATTCATATCGATGTATGTTTCTACGACAGCTATTAGAAGACATATTCTGTACTTCGAATCATCATTAGAGCCCTTTTGGTCGAACTCCTTGACCGTATGCAACTACTATTTCCCCAACCCTCCAGCTCCCATGAGCCTAGCGGGGATTACAAAGGCGGGTGGTTGCAACATGTCAAATTTTCACCACCCCATGCTACTCTCCTTGCTCCACTTCCACATCTTCTTCCTTACAGATTCATCTGTCCATTTTACTACCTCTACTTGAAACATTTTACACGCTCAAGTCTCCGAGACTGGAGCCAGTTTCCTACTTTCCCACTGCTAAATTTCACTGACTGCATCCATTCAGAAGAAGAATTCTCAACCACAAAGGTTCTTTCTAGCACCCTAGCATAAGTAGGAATGCATAGAGAAAGAAGTGCTGGCTCGGATGTCCTTTAGACACACCTCACTCAGAAGTCTGAGCCCTGAAGCACCGATTGCATCGTAGTCATCGAGTACCAGGAATGGTTTGGTATGCCCCGATGAATTCTCAGCTACCGATATGTCATCCTTACGAAGCTGTATAAGCTCTAGAAGACTCTTAACCACCTCCTCAAGCCAGTCCTCAGCCGCCTGTGAGTCGGGATTGCCTTAGAAATTTAGGGATATCTGGTGCTGAAACATGTAAGGCACTAAGCCTACAAGTTTCCTCTATCGGTACCGCCGGTAGTGTCTGTTGTCCAACAGGCAGTGATGTAGCTGACACACTACCCGAAGTTACTATCTCCGGAATCGGTCCACATACCGAAGACTCTTCACTATACTTACCAACCTCATGGTCACTCACTGGGAAACCCAAGTAGCTAAGTCCACTATCCTCTCTACTAGTGTCTAAACTAGGTGTAGAACTCTAGCAATCACCTCCATCCAGTCCACTGCTGCCTAGGAACTGTCTCACCGAAAAATCTAGGAGGCCTATGCTTCCCAATGGGTGGTGGTGCTGCTGGTACACCACACTAAGTTTTCAACATAGTAAGAGGGCCCTACACCGAAACCTCTTCTCTTAGTGGGTCGTCATCGAGTACTCACTCGGAACCCTAGTTGGCTGCCATTGTGGGACCATCCTGAAAAGAGACAGGTGCACCACGGTCAACGATTATAACCAGTGAGCTGACACAAATTAATCACAAAGAAATTTTTTGAAACACAAATGCAATAAATATTTTCGTGCACTGAGTCGGAAATCAGAAGTCAGGGTCCTGGTGTACAGATACGTCGGCTGCCATACCAACACTGGACTCCCTAGACTGATAACCACACTCAATACCCTTAACACTATTGCTTCACATAGAAGAAAGATCAGAGTTCTGAGTTCTGCGGTATAACCGCACTCCTCTGATACCAATTTGTCACGACCCATCCTCGGGGCCCGTGTTGTGACTACCCCAAGCCCGCCTTCCATAGGTCAGGGGATGGTGACTAGCACCAAAGGCATAAATTCCGATAAAAAGGGAAGGAATTGCCTTTATAAAAGTAACAAACACCACAGAGTATAAGCAGAATCAACACTAAGTACAAAAGAAGGTGCTGATAGGTAAATAGCCAGAATACAAACCCAACTGAAAAGTACAACTACAACTAAAATTAAAGTAAATCTCAAAGAACAACAGCTGAAGGTGACAAGATGCTCTTGGATCATCCTATGGTTTCCTACCTGAAGGGTAGGTACAGATCTCATCCTCAGCTCTCCACGTCCATCCGTCTCCTCCGGGTACTGACTCGTCGTGAATCCACCTCCGAGCACCGACTCGACATGAGATACTCCTCCAGGTATCGTCCAACTCTACAAGCCTCAACCACGATCAGTGATGTCCTTCGTCTACAGCCAACACAACGTAGTGCGGGTGAAGCCTGTCCAGGGGTGAGTATACGACACTCAGTAGGGACCCTGAGTCCCCCGAAGGTCTCCCTGAATTAACAAAGGATAAACAAAAAAGAAAAGATACAATCACATAGTAACAACCAACTCTACTTAGGTATATGCACATACATATACCTAAGTCATCAAATCCAGTTCGGCTCTAGCTCCAGATCCCAAGTACAACCCGGTCCACACAGGAGAACACAACTCATCCCACAAGAGAACTCAACAAATCCACATAGGAGAGCACAACTTAGTCCACATAGGAGAACACTGCAAGAAGAGATGATCAGTTGTAGTTACTGATTCATCTAGGTGGGACCCACATATGATAAAAGTATAGTAGTTGTCACCGCCAAACCCATGGAGGATTCCCGTACGGTTGTCATTATCATCAAACCCACGGAGGATTCCAGTACAAAAGTCTTCACCATCGAACCCACGATGGATTCCAATACGGTTGTCATCGTCTTCGAACCCACAGAGGATTCCAGTACGAAAGTCTTCACCGTCGAACCCATAGCTACTAGGGAACTCCTCCTCTATCGAGTACAGTGGGCCAACCGCTGCAGCCAAGAGCTTCCCACTAACCTTAGACTGCTGTAGTACTCCACCTGTCGAGTACTGTGGGTCTGCTGCTACAACCAAGCGCTTCCCACCATGGGTCTGCCGCTATAACCAAGCGCTCCCCCTCATAGCCTATAAAGGCACTCCTTCTGTTGAGTACCACAGGTCTGCCGCTACAACCAAGCACTCCTCCACTGTGGGTCTGCCGCTACAACCAAGCGCCCCCCACTGGGCTATCAAAATACTCCAAGTCGATCGATCAACAGTCGTCAAGTCTCAGCCAGCTCTAGGGTTTCCGCACACAGCATCCTCGTTCCGGGAGGGTCCGCTCCACAAGCCAAGAGGTCGATACATCAACTGTCATGTGGACTAGAGTTGATGTATCGCAAATTTCTGTCACGTCAATAGGAACACAACGCGACAGACGACACATCAATCAGATGCCCGGTCTGTGAGTTATTGGCTTTTTCGTCCTAGGGGACCAGTTGGTTTTTAAGCCAAAACCAACCCGACTGTACTCCAACTACGTCCAAACCTCAAGTGGAGTAAGCCAAAAGGTTCTTCTCACTAAGAGGAATCCAAAAAAGTCGACAACACGTCAATCAGACATACGGAGTTCAAGTTATAAGCGTTTCAGCTCCGAGGGCCCGGTTGGTTTCGTGTTCGAACCAACCCGGCCATAACCAAAGATCTCCAAAAACTTGAGTGTAATATACCGAAACGACCGTCTCGATGCAAGGATCCCATTGAAACTGACGGTGCGTCGATCGGAGGTTCGTAGCCCACGTTATGGGCGTTTGAATGAAACTGTCTGGTTTTAGGGTGTTTTGGGCCCGGACCGACCCGACCCAAGACCCCTAGGGTCGGCCCAAACCGGGTCGACCCGACCCGGGTTTGGGTCCGTCCCATTAGGGCGTGGCGCGGCCCGGCCGGCGCGGCCGGTCCGCAAGGTGCGGCACCCGCGTGCGGAGCGTACGCCGAAGGGGGGGGGGGGGGTGCTGGCCTCTGGTCTCGAAACGGTGGCCCCCCACGTGGAGGGGGCCCACCCAGTCAACCTCCTGGGGTTACGACCCCCGGCCTCCCTTCTGAACGGCCAACCCGGTTGGTCGGCCGATGCCACCACCGTGGGACCCCGCTCACGGGTCCCGTCTCCCTTGAACACCGGCAGCCAGTGGATTCGGCCGCCCCCCCTTGCGGAACCGCCATGGCCATGGCCACGACTTCCTTTTGATTACCGGAGGCTGGCAAGGTCGGTCGCCTCCTGTTGCTCCGCTGCGGCCAAAGGCCGTAACCTTGTCCGACCGGCACCGCGCCCCTCTGCCGTGGCCCCGCTCCGGCAGCGGCCTCTTCGTGGTTCTCTGGCGCGGCGCGACGATGCCGCATTTCTTCACCGCGGCCCGGATCCGGTCGTGGCCCCTTCCGGTCCCTCACCGGTGCATCGTGATGGCGCCGCTCTCCTCCACGCGTTCCTCGACCTTGCACGGTACATCAAAATCGCCTCCGTTTCAATCCACGAAGATAATCAATGACAAAGTGTGGAGGAGGTTTGGCCATGTTTATGTGGTCCGACCTCCTCCCATTATTTTGGATAACAGGCGGCCAACAATAATAAAATATCTTCGCCAAAGCATGTGCAAATTTAATCCACTAAATTTGAACTCAAACCCCTACTTCAACGAGTTGTCGAACGAAGATCGTCGCGGGAAAAGCACGTCACGGAAAACGACATCGTGGAAGACGACGTCACGGATCGAGGCTCCCTAAGCATCATCGGTGTTCGCCTGATGAAGAAAGCATCGCATCGTCGTTCTCCGGAAAAGGTGTCTCTCACCGGCTACAGAGAGGAGAGAAGAAGGTACGACGGTCTTCCTTTGCGGTGACAACGTTCTTCGTCGAGGTCTTGACCTTCTTCACGTTCTTCAACGTGGAAGACGATGTTCTTCGAGACCTTGGTTATTTTCTCCCCAGACTCCACACAATGAACCAACCAAAAACAAATTAAGACTTTGTCTTAATTTATCCACACATGCCAACATTTTTAAAATTCAAAAACCTCATTTAATTAATTAACGATATTTAAATAATTGAATGGGTGTGTTTGCATTCAATTAAAGAGAGATAGAAGGTCATAAACCTATGGGGGGTTGCCAACATTAAAGAGGGGGTTTAGGGGATTTGAAGGGGTCGGGGCTCATGTGGGCCCCACCTCACTATTAACCTCACATAGGTGGTTTGTTCCACCCAACCTCCATCCTTAGGATTTAACCACTTAAAAGAAATAAAATTAGTAGCACAATTTTATTTTTCTGTAGTCTTAATCCACAAAATTAAACAACTCTTCCTGTGAAAACACAACTTTGGAAAAGGTCTTCTTAAGAAAATATCGGCGTTGCGGTTTCAACGGTGCCCTCGGATTTCGATTCCGAGCATCGGTTCAAAAGTTAGAAAAACCCACTCGTTTGTTCACTGAACGTACCCTAGCTAAACTTCAAAAACTGATTCTGGGCACACCGGGCCTCGGAATCAGGTGCCGTCAGAAGCCAAAGACTCGCAAAATTCCAAAGAAATTATGAAAAAAAAATTCCTTGAAATTTCTGGGTCTTTATATGTGACTAGAGAATAGGACTCTCGAAATAGCCAACTTTATTCTCCTAATGTGAGCTAGTTCATAAAAGGTATAATTCTAGGGGCATTGGAATCAATCCGAACAAAGGGGAATGAAAAGTGTGAATCCCAATACCCAAAATTTAAAAGGCAAGGATGATGGAATACTGGTATAGGATAACTATTGACTTTATTCAAAACATATTATTTGTACTGATAGCCTAGAATGGGGACAAAGAAATGAGGATAAAATACTGACCATATATGAAATGTGATACCTATCTTGAAATGTCATCTAATGCCTTATGGATCATTAGCCTAGGATGGTAGATGATCCATAGCAGTATAGCCAGGCCATTAGGGGATCCCTTCATATATAAAATATGATGATGATCTAAATTAGGGGCTCATAAAGTGTGGGGTGGATTGATGGAATGTTCTAATGGATTCCAACACTCTTAAAATTATGCCATTGTGACATACAACACGTTGTTGTAGGTGCATTAGTATGAATAAAGATCAAAACCATCTTCCATAAAGGATCTCTATGGTGAGGGCCTAAGATGCCTTTCAATTTCACATCATTAAAACAAGGATGATGAACATTTAGTTTAACATCATATGGTGAGGATGACACATGGTCCAATTTAGCATCATACGATCGCGACGTATCTCGTAGTTTAACATCATGTGACAAGGACGTTGCACACATTTTATGGTCTTACTGCATGGACCCTGGAAAATTTATTGCAGTCATGTTTCATGGATTGTATGATTTCTATTATTAAAATAATTGTGTAGCATGAGGGAAAAAAACCCTACATGAATTATCCCAAAAGGTATTTCCTACCACACAAATATTACAAAAAATATAGAAAGAAGGAAAATTTCATAAGACAAGGGGAAAATCAATGTGATGTTCTTAGTTTAAGGTCATATAGTTTGGACTATAATTGAGGCCTAAGGACCAAAAATATTAATAAACCTAAAACTGGGCTCAAAGGTGAAATATTTTTGCCTCACAATATATCTAATAAGGATGGTAATTAAGCTACACATAGTTGTTTCAACACAATGTAGTAGGATAACAACACGGGTGGGGGAAATCATCTCCGGTGAGGAAGCTATTGCATCTAATAATTATCATCAGACATCCTGAACTTAATTAGGGTATGATCATAGTTTAGTGTCATGTGTTTAGACATTAACTCCTAGTTTATGGTCATATATCTTATACCAAGAGTAATAGTATCTCGAATTGGTGTGTGTGGTGTGGAGTTATAATAAACCTGACGTGAATGAGGACCATAGTGTCCCACAAACAACACATCCTAGGAGAGGCCTGCATAAAGCCTAAAGTCAGGGTACCTAGACTTGAGTGTCTATTTTAAGGTCATAGAGATCAGACATGTGGGATGTGCTCCAAGAGGAATATTCATAATGAAGTTTCATAACAAACATGATGTGAATAGAGAATAAGAGACACACACACATCAAATATTCATTCTTGAGGAAGATCGCATACAGTTTAATGTTGGGTTACATGGACTAAGCTTGTAGTTTAAGGTCATGGAGTTCATACCCAGATGAACTAATGTAAATAGGAGAATTATTTTTGTGGTTGGATCCAAAATCGAGGATCTAGTAATCACTACGTATCCTGTATCCCATGATGATGGGAATCAAGCTGCATGTAGTTCATAAAGAGAAATTTTCTTATGTAGGTCGGATCCATACATAAAGAGAGAGGAAAATGAATTTTTTTTGAATGAGTGGACCAAGATGGGAGGTCTGGATTTCACTATATATCCTATATAGATAAGAATAAAAACTTATGTAGGTCTTGGAAGGTGGAATGGTAGATGACTAGTTCCAAGGGTGATGTTATCTTAGGCAAGAACACAACAACATTGTTTCTTTTTTTCATTGTGCGTCCAGAATGATGATGTAGTATTTTAAGGTCATGTCAAAGGATTGATCTATACATTTTAAAATAAAATGGTAAGGAATACATTTGAGGGAGTGTTTTACCAGAGGGTACGTGTATGGTGTGGAAAAATAACTTGATGTGAATGAGGATCATAGAGGCCCAATTCTACATAACATGTTCCTTAGAGAATAGTGGAGAGGATCTTAGTTTAAGGTCATAGAGCTTGGACCAATGAGCTTGTATAGATCCTATGTGTTGGTAAAAAACCTAACAAGAACCTTAATCCGACATGAGATATGCTCAGTGTGGGAAACATGTACTGGTGTTAGGATCTCCCTATCACTTTTAGGAGTGTGCAACAAGGGTTAAGAAATGTCTGGTTAAGAATGTCCTGCTGAAACATACATTTCCACTCAATGTGCACAAATTAATGGGGTGAAACACCAATTTGTTAGAGCTCCACTAGAACATGTGTATGTGGTAAGGATGTAAATAAAATTTCCAAGGACTAAATTATGGAAGGGGAGACTGTTGGGCAAGACCACTGTCAACCATATTCACAACACGTGGTCCAAAAATTCACCAATCATGGGTGAGTCATGAAATCATAGAATAAACTATTGGAAAAATTTGAGACATAGGATTCACTATTTTCTTCTAAATAACCATTAGGGCATTAGCCTAGTATGTTAGGTGAGCCAAAGAAGTATAAAAAATCACTATTAGGGGGTCCGTTTGGATATAAAAGATGGTGGAAATACGAATCTATATAGATTTTTAGTGTGGAGGCAGGTTGGGGAACAATCTGTGTGGAACTTTACACTCTAATCCTCATGCTCCGGTGCATTAGAGAAGGATAGTGGTATAACCCATCTAAACTCAGGATAAAATACACTGGTATTGAAAATAGTTTATGGTTATATTTCTTGGACCAAAGGCTCCTAGTTTAAATTCATAGAGTTTTGACAATAGGTACCCAGTTTAACATCATGTGTCTATGATGTATTTTTGGAGTTTAATGTCATGTAGTAAGAGCGATGATGTTATGAAATTTATTTTCATGGTACTAGGACATTGAGGATAGAGATATATCCCCTATGGGTAATTTTGTGAAATTGAAAATAAACTGATGTGAAGATGGACCCAAATGATCCATGTTTCTCCATACACCCCCAAACAGAAACTCAGGTCAATGGGCCAAAAGGTTTTTGATCTTATGGTTGGGCCAAAAGACAAAATTTATGGGCATCTCTAGGAATCCCCTGAGTATGCGAATCCAACCACACTTAGTTCTTGAAGATAGATTGGTAGATGACTGATTTTAGGGGAGATATCCTCTCAAATGATAATATCATGGTTTTTACGCAATTTATCATCAAGAGACTAGGGAATTAGGAATATTAGTTTAATTTTTTAGAGATAAGACCATGGGATTAAGCTAGATATGTGTAGTGTGGTTCCATGAAGCAACTCGACATGAATGAGGGATAAGGAGGCCCAACTCCCCATGGAATATTCCTTAGAAGAACTCTCACACATATTAATTTCATAAGGCATGTACTGGGTGGAATGTATCCCAAAAGGGATGTGTGTGGTGCAGAATCATAACCCAACATGAATGAGGACTATGGAGGCCCACACCACACAACATATTCATAAGGAAGACTCAGGCCCAGGGGCTGAAAGGTTGAATTACCAGATGAGATCAAAGATGAAATGTCTGGCCATTCCTATGTATTCCATGAGTATAAGAATCAAGACATATTTAATTCCTGAATATGGAATAGTATATTACCAATGCTAGAATTAATGTTCTATTAAGTGAGTATATCATGGTGTTGTGTAGTTTATCATCATATAGGAATAATAAATATTTATACAAAGTTTAACATCATTAAACTATAATGTTGGAGATCTTAGTTTAAGGGTGTAGAGCTCAGACCATATGATGATGCTTCTAAATTAGAATTATTCAGTATGGTTCCCTGAAGATATTAGACATGAACAAAGCCAAAGGAGGCCCAACATCGCATAGGACATTCCTAAAAATAAATCGCACAAAATTAAACATCATGTGCTTGGGATGTGAAATGTTACACAGTTTAACATCCTAAAACTAAGATGATGCATCGTAGTTTAATTTCATGTTGCAAGGAAGGGTCCATGTAGGTTAACATCATGTGATAAAGAAGATACTTCATACTATTTAAGGTCATGATTTTTGGACCAAGGTATTCATGTTTAAAGTTATAGATTTTAGATTATAGGTTCCATGTTTAACATCATGTTCCTGGGACATATATGTGTAGTTCAACATCATACAGTAAAGATGATGATGTCACACAGTCTATTTTCATGAAACTAGGACATTAGGAATCTTAGTTTATGGTCATAGATCTCAGACCATAGAATAACTCTTTAATGGAATTACTTCTTGAGGAATTTGGCATTGGTGGGAGGATTGAACCACTCACTATCCACGGTGACCAAAGAGTATGATCCATTGGGATAAACATTGTGGATGATATAAGGTCCTTCACATTTGGGATCCAACATTAGTGGTTACCTACCTAGTATCATTGGCATCCTTAGAACCAATACTGTGTCACCTTGAATGAAAGAGTGAAGGTGAACTTTCTTATTGAATGGTCTGGCTATCTTACTCTGGTGCCTCTCTTGATTATGAAAGGCCTGAACTTTATTCTTGTTGAGGGCTTCTAGTTCAGTAAGACATAACTTTTCTATCTTTTCTGACGTTTTCTGATCATATATAGATATGTGAAGTGATGGAAACTGAATCTCAATGGATAGGAATTAATTTCATCTATACACTAGGTAATATAGAGTCACCCTAATTGGAATTTCGAGTCGTCATCCGATAAGACCAGAGAGCCTCAAAGATCTTCTCCGGAAAACTTTTCTTATTATGACCCACTATATTTTGCAGAATTTTGGAGAGGGTTTGGTTGAATGACTTGATCTATCCATCTTTTTTTGCATGGTAGTGAGAAGTATGGCTGGACCCAATATCTTACTTAGTGTACAACTTCTTCAACTCTTATGATCATAATTTGGTGTCATTATCAATGAGATCAGTGTGAGGGACCCCAAATTGATGGATGATGTTGGAGATAATAAACTCAACAATAGAATAAGACTTAAAGTCCTTCAGAGGAATATATTCTACCCACTTGAAAAATACATCTATTGCAGTCAAGATCAAACTACATTGGTGAGTTATTTCTATGAATATGGTCTCATGGCATCAAGTCCCCATACCAAAAAGGGGAAAAAGTACATTTAGTATGGAGGGGATCTAGTAGTCGATGCATGAAATTGGAATGGATATAGAACACATTCAACCTCTTGGAAAACATGATACAAACATGGACCGTGGTGGTCCAAAAGTAGAACAATGTTCAAATCTAGTTAGAGAACTTTAACTAGGCCTGATGATCATGGCAAGACTCAGCATTAACTTCGTGCATAACCTGTGTAATCTTTTCTCATTTAATTCAATGAAGGATAATTCCATCAAACCCATGCTTGTAGAGAGTATGGTCAAGGTTGAGCCCACTTTGGAGGCAGAACTGAGCTGCAAGACCACAAATTCGCTAACATTCAGCTCTATCTGATGGGTGGTTGCTGTGATGGAGAAACTCAATAAAAAGATTTATCAAATCAGATGATTATTTAAATGCAATGGGATCTAAGGGATCTGATGTGGAAACACCAACGGTAATGTGATTTACATTCTAGATATCACTATCTTCTGGAGTGATGGGAGTAATGAATATTCAATGCACATGAATGAATAGATAATCCTAGACAGACTCTGTGAGAGAAGCGGCTAAACTACGCAAGGCATCAGCTCAGTTATTCTATGACTGGGTAACCTGATTCACCTTTGGGTGATAAGGAAACCATTCCATCATATGGAGAGCATGCCTAAGCAAGGGAATGAGTTCTGACTTCCTGATGATGTATTCACCTTTGACCGGATTTTTGACTAGCTCGAAGTCCCCCTTCACATGTTGGTGGGGAACATCAATCTCGAGATCCAACTCGAGACCATTGATGAGGGACTAATACTCTTCCTTGTTATTGGTGCATCTCCCTGATAGCATGAAATAATAAGGCAAAGAATCTTGTGTAGGCATGATCAAAATAATTCTCATTCCTACTATCAGAACCCCCTCCCTCCAAAGATACCCCTCTTGGGATGGAAATTATGAAAGGTAGATAATATCCCCTGATTCCATCCTCCGATTGAACCTAGTTTGGGGACTAGCTCCAATGGTGTACAAATCTTACAATATGGGAGGAATTTCACTTTATAAGGAAAAAATATTAGGATATATGATGGATCATCTACAAGAAACTCCAAGACATAATATAAAAAAATCCAAAACCATTGCACATGCATGTGTAATATAGAATTGTTTCAAATACAAAAGTCTACAAAGTAAATACCCAAATTTAAAGCTAAAAAACGATAGATAAATTGTCAGGATCCAAGATAGGAAGGTCTAGCATAGTCTGCTAAATCTTCCTAGAAACCTAAAAATAGTTTTATATACATAGGTTGAGTATAAATTTATACTATATAGAAAAACAAAAATCTCACATGCACATGAAAAAGAGACATACTAATTCACCCGTGAGAAAACGATAGAACCAAACATCACCTAAGTAGGTATACTAACCACCCAAACTTTCCAAGGAAGGATTACCATGTAATGAAAGTCAATTAATTTAATATAAATCACATTGATGATAGGGTACCCTGAACCACCTTCCTACTTATTATCCGTTATCACACCCCAATGAAAAACATCTGAGGATCCCACATCTTTTAAATATTCTACAGCTCATCCCACCCAAAAACACATGGGCCTCACTACACATCCCAACCACACACACATTGGCCTCACAAAACATCCTATCTCATCATGAAGACACCTATAAAATCACATAACAACTCATCCCAAAGTCACATTGGAAAAAAACCACCTCACATGTAGACACTTGCACTACCACATCTCATCACATCCTTTCCGAAGAAACATGGACGTTCACCACCTGGAATAGGAAGTGGATATGGGAATATGGTCATCCATCCATCCTACGACCATAATGTTGGGAAAGACACCCTCCCTCAGGACTATGGGGGTGTTCAGCGTGTAGTTCTCAACATGGGTGGTGTGCGTATAAAAAACACTAGGAAAATACATGTATAAATATAATATCAAACACTCAATCAAAACCTGTGGGTTCTCAATAAAACAACCATATCACAAATTATCACATTTCTTACCAACTCTAAATGCATAATACCACACAAAAAGTGTAAAACCCAACTCACATTCTCAAGAAATTCATTTAAGCATTTCCATTTCATTAACCAAACCAACCCAATCCATTAAAATCTTTATTAAATAATCATCTATTCATTCCATCACTATCTAAGAAACTAATAAAAATAGAATCAATCATTTTAGAAGTTTAAGATCCTAATAAATAAAGGAATATTCACATTAAATACATGTCATTACACAACCTCCAAATTTAACACTGATTCATGATATACCATATATCTATATCTATGTGTGGGGTGAAGCTTTATTCATGTTATCAATGGAAAATAACCAATACCAACCACTATTTTACTTCATCAAATTTGTCCTGCCAAAACCACCATTCCAACCAGAATAAACCCCAACTCACAACCACAACCAGAAACATATCACGACACAACTGGTTTTACATCCCTACTACAAAAACATACCATGCCCCGATTACCATATCCACAAAACCAACCCCCTGTGCACAACCTTGCTCAACCACATCACCACAAAAACTGAAGAAAAACATATTATTATTTAACAAGGCATCCATTTTTAAATTTCACATGTTAATTCAGGGGTTATCATAGAAAATGTAATATTCCAGAGCATCAATTCATTAGCAGAATTTATGTGGTTAGCCAATTTTCATATATAAATATTCAAAAGAAACCAAAAAATAATCACTCCATAAAACATATAGTTCAAAAACAAGGACCCCTAAAAGCCATGATTTTTTGTGGTTAGTTAGCCCATATAACTCTTAATATCAACACAAATATGCAAACAACAAGAACATGTGTCACTTTTCTCAGACCCCTATCTATTGATTTAAAACTGGTTCAATTATATTTATTAATTCAGAAACAAAAATAATCACAAGGTAACATCAATATACCCACACTGTATGATAACAAATTAAGAAAGGTGAAGGATAAAAATACTTATAAATAAAGGAGATCAGCAATTCCTAGTTGCGTAAAAACTAGAGCATGCAAGAAGCAGGAAGAACTCTAGGGAAAACTTGAACCAAACGCTACAACAGCTTACTCGATTTCTACAGGAAGTAGATTTCAGAGAGTCTCGTACCAAAATAAATAAATAATGAAGAAAAAATAAGCCAATTTATCTCATATTTGGTAATATCTAAGATATTTCATAGGATTAAATATGTTTTTTTTCTTCCCTCAAAGGCAGATCGAGTCAACATTTATCTTTTTGAACAATTAAAAGCCTCCTCAATCTTAGGGAATTTAAGATATGATTTAAGGTCTTTGAATCTGTCTCAAAACATTTAAAATAAAATATTAAATTGATTTTATGTCCTAGAAGACTTCAAAATAGAAAACTAGAAGAATATAAAACATTGTACATGAGACACATACAAAAGATGCACCGCTCGATGATGATATATTCGATGAGGCACTTCCAATGAGGAAACACTAGATCAAGTACTTCCAGATGAGGTACCACTAGATGAGGCACCATCAGATGAAACACTTTCCACCATTAGTGAGACACCAATGGGCAAGACACAACCATATGACCAAACGTCTGGCATAAGGCACAACTGGGCAAGCGACCAGTAGTGAACCTCCTCCAGTGAGCGACCGCCAGGGTGAAATACTACTAGGGTGAGACACCACCAGGGTGACATTACTAGGGCGAGCCACTGCTATGGTGAGACCATTGGTGTGAGAAACAATTGTCACGAGACACCACCAACACGAGACATCGTTGGGATGGGTTGTCATTGGGAAACCTATAAAATTTGTAATTTTTTGCAAACTATTGAAATCAGTCACCTTGACCTCCCAGAACACCTCAAACACTTGATTCCCACAAAGTAATGGACCATAGAGGTCAATGAAATTACACATTCTCTATTGATCCTAGATTATCTGAGCCTTATTTTGGATAGACTCTGAGAGGGACCATAAAAATGCATTATCTAGCATGGAATGGCATGGCCCATTGGGATGATAGCCTCATTTGGTAAGTCAACATCCAGTGGCATTTTTTGGGGGGTTGGATGAGCGGTCAGATATTCATAAATGTGTAACCCTTAATGGAATTCTACATAATGAACCTGATGTCGAACAGCTAAAGTATCACTACCCAATGAGCTAGATATCATGCCATAATCAGGCGATTCAGGTTTTAAAATAGAAAATCTATATTGGAAACTAGCTATATCTCATGATGATGCATATAGTGCCACAAATTATTCATTATAAAAACTAGTGTGAGGAATCTCTTCTCGATAGTATAATATATGGAATCCGCATCGAGGAGAGTTTGACTAAGATAATACAACATATTACATATCCCTTTGTTATTCTTTTAAGTGAGAAGGGTGTCAAGTGATTATTCCAGGGCGGTCACATAGAGGACCAATGGATTCTTGAAGATAGGAGGCATCAAAACTGGAGGCTATAGTACGTACTTATTAATTTCCTCAAATGTGGTCTAGAACTATTAATCATACTGATAGCTGGAACCTTTCTTCATGAGCCTAAGAAAGGGCTTACGTACTGGCGAAATTTGAGATGAATCGGTGTATGTAAGCTAAGTGGTCCAAAGGCTATGGATATCCCATAGGTTTCTCATAGGGGTAACCTGTCTGATAGATTTGATATGATATGGGTTGATATGGATTCCTTTGTATTTAACAACAAAACCATGGAAAATTTTAGAGGTCACCCTGAAAGAACATTTCTAGTGGTTCGTCTTCAATTATTAAGAGCAAAGGAAATCGAAAACTTTCTCAAGATAATTAAAATGGTATTGAAGCTAGGAGAATTTGAACACCAAATCATCCATGTAGCATTCCATTATTGTTTTGAGGATCTTGTTGAAGATACAGTGCATGGAATGATGATAGGTGGATCTTGTTTTCTTCAAACCAAAAGTAATTACCTGATAAAAGAAGGTCCCTTATGGAACCCTGAAATAGAAAAAATCCTCATATTTTAGGGTCCATCTAGATATGGTTGTTCCCGAAATACCCATCTATAAAGAAGAGATATTGGAATCCATTGGTGGATTCAATCAACAACTCTATCACCAGGAGTGAAAAATAATCCTTCATAATGTGGTGGTTGAGATCATAGAAGTCGATACAGACTCTTATTTGAACATTATTTTTCCTGACTAGGATGATTTTGTCTAGCCACTGGGGGTAATGAACTTCCATGATGAGGTTATCATCTTTGTATTTATCCATGGAAATATGGGATGAGTTAATCTTTTTAGGAGGCTTCTTAAACCTGTGATGACTCAATGGGATCAAGAATGTCAATAGTGACCTTAGTGCCTATCCTTGGCATATCATCATATCTCCAAGTAAACACATCATTATGATTCTTCAATAAATCCATGTATTGTTGATGTTCCTCTGCAACCATGGCTTCACTGATCAACATTGGCCTCGAATTGGCCTCAATACCAAGGTTCACCTATACTAACTCATCGATGGTGGTGGATACACCTTCCTCAAATGTAGTAGGATCATATTATAAATCCTCTTCATTATCCAAGGAATAGGAATCAATGGGGGGAGATGGTTCTCCTAGCCTGACTGAATTTTGGGAAACACTGGTGCCAACTTGAGCAGTGGTAGAATCCTTATCGAGAGAATCCTACACTGTGGAAACGATGGAGACAAAATATTCCAACACAATTCCATCAGGCCTTTGACCAATTGTTCCATTCTTGATGTCAATGTAATGGTGACAGGTCGTTTTGTGATGCTTCAACCCAACTTAGTGGAACAAAGAATTTTGACATACAGTTATAGACATGGGTTAAACATCATGATACCTAATAGGAGTAGGGGGTTCTGGTATAAACCAAGATTGAATCAGGTATGAATATGAGGTAACCTTCTTGTATTCATTATATAGGGGGACTTGGAGCCCTTTTCTCTCTAAAAAATCAATAAATTCACCATTTTTGTCACTGTGGCTTCCAACTAGTTAATTGGGAGAACAAATGTGTCATCCAAGTTTGTCCATGGGTTGGTTGCGATAGAGGTTTGCTCAACCTAATTGGTTTAATTAATCTTGTACTTTCTTTGGTAGTAATTTACATCTATATAGTGAGTTTCACAAGAGAAAAAAAGAGCAAAATCACATTAAAGAATTAATACTCAAACATTGAGAGAGTAATTGTGGCATTGGTTATAGGATAAGGGGACTGCTGCATGCATATGGAGCCAAGGCCTACCTATCATTTCATTATAAGTGGTTTTCTATGAGACCACCATGAGCTCAGTGACTACTATCAGAATACTGAATTGGGTATTCAAATAGATATAGAAACACTATCTTTGTTTGGTCATATTGTAACCCTTGATTTTCATGATAGAGAGGTTCAAATCTTCTTCAGTGAGTCCCTACCTATAGAGCATCTGGGTCGAGATGAGATTGATGTGGTGGGGACCACCCGAGACCACTTAAACTCTTGAACTCCCCATTAAGTGGGGAGAAACCTCCAGAGTTCCCCACTTAATGGTTCCACCATCCGCCACATTGATTAAGTGGGACTAGTCTAATTAATTCTTTAATTTGAATCTTTTTGAAATGTGTTCCAATAAATAAATAATAAGATAAATCTATTATTTTTTGAGGGACTCATTTTCTTTTTGGTGGAGCTTGGGAAGAGGGGATAATTTGGGAGAAAATTGTTCTCACCAATGAAGAATGATCCTCCCAATGAAGGACTTCTTCCGCCAACGATTAACAACTTCTCCTTTGATCTTCAATCGAAACAAGGGAGGAAGCGCCGTCCTTATAGAACACTGATGACGTCGTCCTCGACTTCTTCATCTTCTTTCTCGACGACAACGAATCTGAGGTAGGTAATTCATGCTTTGTTTTTGCATGTTATTCATTTTTTTTCAAAGATAAAGAATAGAAGACATATGCTATCACCCTAATGTGGAGGGTGCAGGACAAACAAACACGGCCTGAACCCTCTACCTTCTTTGTGGAATTTGACACCGAACGTGGCCTGAGATTGGGGTGAGAGACTCTCGACAACAATGATTGTGGATCAAAGGCAACAACCCAAGGAGAGAATGACTTCTTATGGAACGAGAATCGGGCCACCAGAACTCATCCAGTGACCCACATAAAGATTGACGGCGGATGGAACCGACATATGTCATCGTGTGGCGGCAGCGGTGCAACCACGCCACCAGAAGGAGTAACCTATGGCAGTTCAGCAGCGGTCGGCATAAGGATGACCACAACAGAAGTTGGTGGGCCAAGCCTCCGGGTCACCAGAGAAGGCACGGCGTAACTGGGTCGCACCATGGAGAAGAAGGGGCCGCAACCCCTGACCGTTGTAGTGAAACGGTGTCCGGTGCAAGGCCGGCCACGAGGAGGTCCGCTGGCCCATGCCACCGGGTCTCCGGGGGAGGCGCGGCGCAACTGTCGTCGCACAGGAGGCAGATGGCCACTCGGCTAGCTGGGAGGAGCGGGACCCTCACTAGGTCTAGCGTGATGCGGACCGGTGCCACCTGGCGCTAGTTTGTCCCCCACCTGAACAACATAGTCGTTCGAGATTTCCGTGGGGTGAATGGTTTCCCCCTAGACATGGCTAGGGTTGACCCCACGGGCCGCGGGCCGGGCTGCCCTCATGAGCCAGGCCGCCCTCACGGTCCAGGCCGCCCTCACGGGTCGGGCTGCCCTCGCGGGCCAGGCCATCCCTACGGACCGGGCCGTCCCCGCAAATCGGGTCAGACCCCAGTCCGGACCCGTTTGACCCGATTTCACCTTTTTGCCCCTATCTTGGGATACATGTATTCGTTTGATGTACGGTCTACCGTGAAGAAAATCTTGGAGCGAGACGGTTATTTTAGAATATCCCACTTGAGGTTTGGACACAGTTTGGGTATGGTCGGGTTGGATTGAACCTAAATCTAACTGGGCCCTCGGAACGAAAATTCCAATAAATCTCAGACCGGATGTCCGATTGACGCACTGTCTATCGTGTTGGGTTCCTTTTGACAAGACAGAACTTCAAGATACATTAACTTGGGACTACGTGATTGTTGATGTACGAACACTTGGATTGAGGAGCATACCCTCCAAGAATCAAGCATTCTTTGTGGAAACCCTATTGCTGGCTACACTCTGACGACTATTCCTGGATCCTATGTGGGTCCTACAACTCTGACTAGTGTTCCTGAATCCTGTATTGGTCTGACAGTTCTGAATTCTGTTCCTGGATCCTGTGTGGGTCCGACAGAATTGCTGGTCCTGGATCCTATGTGGGTCCGACAGCTTAGATGGTTCTGGGTCCTGTGTGGGTCTGACAGCTCCGACTATAGTTCCTGGATCCTATGTGGGTCCGAAAGTTCTAACTGATGGTCCTGAATCCTATGTGGGTCCGATAGCTTAGATGATTCAGTGGCTACATCTGATCATCTTTATCTCTCTACATAAGTGTATACCTATGTGAGCTGAGTCATTAACTCTTGTGTTTCCTCATGATTGAGATGGATTCACTAGTGCAGAAATCGTTTTTTACGACACCATTTTTTACGTCGGTTATATATAACCGACGTAACAATGCGGCGAGTAGATTTTTTACGTCGGTTATTTTAATAACCGACGTAAAAAACGCGTCCATCTCGGGTTTTTTACGTCGGTTATCAAATAACGGACGTAAAAAACCAATGCGCGGGGGGTTTTTTACGTCGGTTATTTGATAACCGACGTAAAAAACGCGTCCATATCGGGTTTTTTACGTCGGTTATTTGATAACCGACGTAAAAAACGCGTCAATATCGGGTTTTCTACGTCAGTTATTTTATAACCGACGTAAAAAACGCATAGATATCGGGTTTTTTTACGTCGGTTATTTTGAAACCGACGTAAAAAACCAAAGCCCCGGGGGGTTTTTTACGTCAGTTTCCAAATAACCGACGTAAAAAAGCTAAAAAATAGTTTTTAACGTCGGTTATTATATAACCGACGTTATAAAGCATTTAAAAAAATTAAAGCCCGTGTTCTGTCATTTATGATTTTTTCGATTGACAGTCGCCGGCTCGTCTCTCTCTCGCGCGGTAAACCGTAATCGGCTTGTCGATCGCCTACATTACACTCATTTTGGCTGCATTGTTTATCTTTTTCACTTCTCTCGGATCTATCATCTCAACTCACGACATTCAAGTAAGCCTTCCACGAATTTATTTGGTTCGTTTTTGTTTCGATTCTTGATGTGCTTTTCGTTCGTTTTCCCTTGACAAATGTTATGACTTATATGATTATGTTTGTGCCACACTCTTATGTTATTCCACATACCAATGTTGTGATCTTGTGAATAAGGTTTTTTAAATCATGTTCCCACTATCATATAAATCATGTCTTATGTTATGCTAAAATTGTTATACTTGGACTCAGGTTTTATGATCTATGATTATATAGAACTGTTTCACTTATCTTTTTGATCATGTTCTTTGTGTATACATGCTCTTATACCCCCATGTATATCTTTTTATGAGATTAGATATTATATTTATATATATCTTGTTTACCCATAATGAGTATCATAAATCAAAACTTTTATTATTTTCATTCCCTAAGTTATAAAAATAAGTATTATGTAGGATGATTCAAAAATTTAATCTGTGAGATGAGTTGATTTATGTGTGAAACCCAGGCCAAACACATATGTATTTTTTTATTGGTATTACATATATATAGTTCGACATATACTTTTTTTACATTACCATGATATTAACATTACTTTTTCTAAAGAAATATTAATGTCCTTAGATTATATATCGGATCAAAAGGATATAGTAATTCTAATATATAATCAGAATGATCAGATAATATGACAATATTATTAAACATAAAACAAATGGTCTATATTCATATTTTTAACATGACACTTACGATGTATAGCTATTTGATGTTGGGTACTTATGAAAACTACTACTACTTTCAAGATTTGTTTTATATTTTAAATTGTTTTACATTCAAATTATGATTTTTTTCATATAAACATGTTTTGTCTTATCTTAAAAATATATATTTTTTGTTGATATTTGTTATAGGTAATATTGAGTCGAAGTTGGATTACGGCACATCGAATGAGCAATGAATTTGAGGAAGGTGTTGATGCCTTTTTGGAATTTGCAAAACAAAATGTTCCAAGTAGTGACATTTTTTTTCTGTCCATGCCTGAAATGTTTGAATATGAAGAAGTTGAAAAGTAGATAGGTAAAAGATCATCTGATATGTCATGGTTTTAATCCGAGTTACAGCCCTTGGATTTTTCATGGTGAAACTGGACGGAATTTCACTGATGATGATGATTCACAAGATGGTAACTCCGATGGAATTGAAGAAATGATTCGCGATATTGTAGCAGAACAAATTGAGATAGAACCGACAATTGCACGTCTATATGGTGATGCTGAAAAACCATTATATCCCGGTTGTACAGATTTTATGGTTCTGTCGGCGGTGTTAAGATTGATTAACCTAAAGGCGAAGCATGGATAGAGTGACATATGTTTTACAGAGCTGCTACAATTGATGAAAGACATTCTTCCAAAAGATAACGATCTTCCAGATTCATATTACAAAGCCAAGAAAATATTATGCCCGATGGGATTGGGATACAAGAAAATACATGCCTGTCCGAATGACTGCATTATATATAGAAAGGAATATGAATTTCTGTCAGAGTGTCCAAAATGTGGGACATCACGGTATAAGGTGAAAGAAAAATCACAGGGTGATGTAGAGATTACAAAGCTCCCTTCAAAGGTATTTTGGTATCTTCCTATAATTAATCGTTTCAAACGTTTATTTGCTAATTCACATGATGCAAAAAGGTTAAGATGGCATGCTGTAGAGAGGGTATGTGATGGAAAAATACGTCATCCAGCTGATTGTCCACAATAGAAGAAAATTGATGCGCAATATTCTACATTTGGAAATGAAATAAGAAATCTCAGACTAGGGTTGTGCACAGATGGAATGAATCCATACCGAACACTCAGTAGCACACATAGTTCATGGCCTGTTTTATTGGTAATTTACAACCTCTCTCCTGAAGTTTGTATGAAGCGCAAATATGTCATGTTGAGTACAATGATCTCTGGTCCAAAGCAACTCGGTAATGATATTGATGTTTACTTGTCACTATTGATTGATGATTTGAAACTGTTATGGGCTGATGGTATTAGGGTGTATGATTCTTATAAAATGGAATATTTTCAACTGCATGCAGTGCTTCTGTTCACTATAAATGACTTCCCAGTGTATGAAAATTTGTCTGGATACAGTGTTAAAGGGCATAAGGCATGTCCAATTTGCGAACAACAGACGTCCTATTGTCAATTGCATCATGGGAGGAAAACAGTGTACATGGGTCATCGAAAGTTTTTGCCTATGGAACACCCTTATAGAAGACTAAAAAAGGCATTTAATGGCTCACAAGAATTTGATACTGCTCCAAAACCTTTATCCCATGATCTGTATTTTGAGAGGGTGAAAAACCTTGACGTGACATTGGGAAAGACACAGAAATCTAGTAATGATAGACATATTTGGAAGAAAAGGTCAATATTTTTTGAGCTACCATATTGGAGGTATCATGAAGTTAAACATAATATTGATGTCATGCACGTGGAGAAGAATATCTGTGATTATTTGATTGGAACATTGTTAGACATTAAAGGAAAGACTAAAGATGGGTTGAATGCAAGATTAGACTTAATATCAATGGGAATACGTTTGGAGTTATCTCCCAATCCTAAAGGAAGACGAACATTTCTTCCCCTGGCTTGTCATACATTATCGAAGAGGGAGAAAATTAGCTTCTGTCAGTGTCTTCATGATACCAAAGTGCCTCAAGGATATTCTTCTAATGTAAAAAATTTTGTCTCAATGAAGGACTTGAAGTTGATAGGTATGAAATCACATGATTGTCACGTCATGATGCAACAAATTCTACCAGTTGCATTGCGTGGAATATTTCCCATTTCGTGTCAGAAAGACTATAATGAAGTTGTGTTATTTTTTCAATTCAATTTGTAACAAGGCGATTGATGTGAATGATTTGAACATTTTGGAAAAGGATGCAATTTTAATACTTTGTCAATTGGAAATGTATTTTCCTCCAACTTGTTTTGATATAATAGTGCATTTAATGATTCATCTGGCTTGAGAAATAAATATTTGTGGACCTGTATATCTTCGTTGGATGTATCCTTTTGAAAGGTATATGAAAATATTAAAGGGGTATGTTAAAAATCTATATCGACCTGAAGCCTCCATTATTGAAAAGTATATTTCTGAGGAGGTAGCATAGTTTTGTACGAGCTACTTGGCTGCGGCGCAACACATAGGTTTGCCTCCATCTCGCCATGAATGAGTTAATAATGAGGGAAAGGGGATTCGCGGCGTGAAAGTCAAATCATTGTCAGCTGAACAGATGAAGAAATTAGAATCATACATCTTGAAGAACATAGCTGATGCTCAACCATATATCACATTGCACATTAATGAGTTGAAACAATGTCATCCAAAGAAGAAAGAAATGTGGATTTTGAATGAGCACAACAAAACTTTTTTGTCATGGATTAAAAAGACTTTGCTTGGTAGATCAGATGTATCAGAGACATTAAAATGGATAGTGGGTGGTCCATGTTTAAATGTGATAACATGGTCTGGTTATGACATTAATGGTTATACATTTCATACAAAAGCTCAGGACAACAGAAGTGCAATTCAGAATAGTGGTGTATTGGTGTTTGCAGAAGCAATGCATTTTTCGAGTGCTAAGGACAAAAACCCAATTTCTGCATCAAATGCATATTATGGAGTGATTGAAGACATATGGGAGGTTGATTACTTTAAAATTAAAGTTCCCGTTTTTAATTGTAAATGGTTTAACGGTAACAACAGTGTCAGACACGATGAATTTGGAATGACACTTGTTAATCTGAATAGATTGGAAGACACAGCTGATTCTTTTATAATGGCAACACATGCAAAACAAATTTTTTATGTAGTAGATCAATCAGATATGCAGTGGGCTGTTTTTTTACAAGGGAAAAAAAATATGTTGGTGAGGATGAACTTGATGAATATGCTGATTTATGTGAGATCCCTACTTCAATGGAAATATTAACAGAACATAATGACGATCATGTTGAAGACATAGTTTGTGCCATAAGGAACGATCACGACGAAGGAATTTGGGAAAACAATCCATCTGTACATTCCTAAAATTACAGGTAACATATGTTTATTTCTTGTTTACATTTATTTTTTCCATAAATGTTAGATATTTTATGTTTTTTATTTATTAAAACATGTTTTAAAAAAAATAAGTATATTTCTGAGTCTACCGGCCAACCGGTGGATTCCCACCGGCCAGCCGGTGGTCTCTGGCAGAAGCATTGCTTTCTGCCAGAGCCACCGGTCAGTCGGTGTTAGTGCACCGGCCAGCCGGTATGGGAACCGGCCAACCGGTTCTTACCCACCGGCCAGCCGAAGGCCCCAGGCAGTAGGCTTGCCCACTGCCTGGTGACACCGGCCAACCGGTGGATGACCACCGGCCAGCCGGTATGGGCACCAGCCAACCGGTTCTTGCCCACCGGCCAGCCGGAGGCCCCGGGCAGTAGGCTTGCCCACTGCCTGGTGACACCGGCCAACCGGTGGATGACCACCGGCCAGCCGGTGCTCTCTGGCAGAGGCATTGCTTTCTGCCAGAGCCACCGGCCGGCCGGTGTTAGCGAACCGGCCAACCGGTTCTTGCCCACCGGCCAGCCGGAGGACCCAGGTTTACCATTTTTTCCATTTTTTACCATCTTGACCATCTTGAACATCTTTGCCATATTTACCATTGTTTAACATGCTTACCATATTACCAATGTCTACTATTATGTAACCTAGTACACTTTTCTATTTTCTGATTACAGTAGTATTAAAATATTTGAATTTGTATATTTGTGAACTGACGTTTGTTTTTTTGATTTGAAGGATAATGACAAATCATTCAGATGATCAACCACATGATTCTGGGGAGGATCATTTTGCTGGTCATACCTCTGGGGATGAACATTCACAAGCTCCTATTACGACAAAGAGTTCAAAGGTTGGTAAACGTGGTTGCACATGTTTACCAAAATTATCACTTACTCGTACGCAGGATCAGAGGATAGTAGTTGAGTTTGATGATGATGATATTCCTAGAGGTCCGAATGCCAAAGATTTTAAGAGTTTTTTTGCAACTCAGGCTAAGACCAAAGTAAGCATTTTGTATGATGATTGGAGAGGTGTGGATAAAGCGATTATCTCTTAGTTGTGGGAGACGATTTTGGTAAGATCTTTTGTCATTGTTTGAGCATTATTTTAATGTTTCTGGTATATATAATATGTTTAACCTCTTTATCAGATGACATTTGATATTCCTGACACTGGAGGAGTCAGGAAGAAATGCTAATTGTTGGCTGCCAGGAGATGGAGGGATTTCAAATCAACCCTCACATCTGATTTCATTTATGGTCATAGGAGTCCTGACAATCCATGTCGTATATATCCTTTTATAGATGAAGACACATGGAGACAGTTTTTTGAAAGTAGAAAAAAAGAGTCATTTATGGTAAGGGCAATGTAAACTTTTATATACTTTCTTATATAAATGATTTTATTAATGTTTTGTTAATGATTTCTTATTCTTAAATTACAGCAAACAAGGAAAGCTCATCAGGAGATCCAATCTAAAAATGTATACCCTCATAGTTTATCTCGGGGAGGGTATACATTATTGGAAGAAAAAATGATAGCGGAAAAATTTCAACAACTAAGAGCTGAGTCTTCAAGCTCTGGAGAGGTGGCCCCTCCACCCCCTCCATCTAGACATGAAAAATGGAAGAGAGCTCGAAAGGGAAAAAAGGGAAATATCTTTCGGAAGAATCGAGAATCGTAGCTGAGAGGATTGTAAGATATCTATTTAATTTATTTAAGTTAACTTTTTTCTTCATATAAGTTTCAATCATTACAGAAATGTTCAATTAATTAATACAGGACTCTCTTGAGGAGCAAAGTTCAGAGGGTACATTTACATCTACTGGGAGGGAAGATATTTTATTTGCAGCATTGGGAAGGCCAGAACATCCTGGTCGTGTAAGAGGATATCCGACAGGTGTATCGGTAAGAAAAGTGTTTCCACATACTTCAACTTCTAACATTGAGGGGGTTTATAAAAAAAATAGAATCCTTGGAGGCTGAAGTTCAAAATATTAATGCCACAATGGAAGACAAGATTAGAGATTCGGTGCAGTCTATGTTTGCAGAAATGCAAAGACAATTTCAGACTGCAGCTCCCACTCCTCCACCTCCCCCTACAGACCCCATTATTTATCCTCCACCTCCGCCAGTAGCTCCCACTCCCCCACCTCAGCCTGCGGACCCCATTCTTTATCCTACGCCTCCACCGAAGCTTCCTACATATTGCGAGTTGTATGTTGATGATTCTCAACATCATATAGTAGCATACGGGTTGGTATATTGTATAGGAGATACAGTTCATCATCAACAATTAGAGGTAGAGAATCAGAGGGTCACTGTACAGGATATTATAGATAGATTAGCTAGGGTATCAATACCTACAGATGAGGTGGCGACAGTTGGACAGAGTATCGACCATTTTTTAGTTTGGCCATCCAGACTTCTTCGACTCATTACCATAGAGGTATGAATCTTATATCTTTTATTTTATTTTTTTATTAAAGTTGTTTTATCATTTGAAAACTACTATAATTCTCAATTTTTTTCACAGGAATACTTCAAAGGTAAAGAAATACTGTATAGACAACAACAAAGACAACAGGCTATGACATCAGATACAGATTCTAGTGGTCTTGGTAGATTGTCAAGATATTCACATTTGTTGTTGGGTTTTTATGAGTTTCCAATGGAATCTCATGTTTGTGGACGTGAAATAAGTGTGGGGATTACAAAATCTGATATCATGGAGCTTGTTACTGGAGATAAGTTGGGCATCAACGTGGTGAAATTTTTTTCCATGTAAGTCTTAACACCTTTTCCCTGCGTTATATTTATTAAAAATGTATACTTATATATGTTTTTTATTAGGTATCTTTATAAAATTTGTGAGAGGAATGAACTGACAGAAGTATATGGATTCATGGACCCGCAATTGATTTCCCCTGAAGCATGTGCATTGACTGAGGAACAAAGAATGGTTTATATTGCTGAAATATTTGAAAAGAATATAATCCAACAATGTTGGATGATGCCTTTTTGTGAGAGGTATGAAACACATTTCTCTCAAAGAGTTAATTATCTTTTAACATAAAAAACCACTAACATTAAATTTCCTTTTATCAGTAATCATTGGATGTTAGGGATTTTTTGCCCAAGGGAGAAAGCTCTTTATTGGATATGCTCTGTTCATGGTGATGTGCGGGCAAGTTTTAAGAATATATTGGAAAAGTAAGTTTCAATTTCTCAATAGTTTTATATATTATAATGAATTTTAAATTTACCTCATTCGTATTATTTTCTAACAGTTCATGGGTCTACTTTCGAAAAAACACAAAGAAAAGAAATGCAAAGATAAAATATGTAAATGCGAAGGTAAATTTCCATTTATAATTTGTACTTTTTGATTTATTACATAAAAATTATATATTGAATTTACACTCATTCAAAACAGAATTGTCATGAAAAACAAGGCATCATCGAATGCGGATATTATATGTTAAGATTTATGTATGAAATAATAACAACTGGGACAGTTGTGAATTTTGACCTGGTACGATTTCCTCTTAAACTTTTCCATAATATTTCAATTTGATTTATTCATTATACATGTTAACTATCTTCTTTTTCATTTGTAGCTTTTTATGACCCTCAACCCTATACTGCTGAAGACATCAAACACGTACAAGTGGAGTGGTCAAATTATTTTACAGGTTTGATTGAATTTTAGTTGTTTGTAATGTAAAATTTAATTTTGAATATTGTCATTTTAATTGTGTATTTGGTAGTTGTTTAGGTTTGATTTAGTTTTTTTTGAAGTTGACAGTGTAAGTTTTGAATGTTATATAAGTGAATGTTTAATTTTGCTCTACTTCTTGTTTTGGTCTACTTTTGATGGTTCTTCTGCTATGGATTTGGGTCTGTGGGGGAGGGGTTCCAAGGGTGTGGGGGTGTGTTCAGTGGGGTTGGGGGTGTCCAGCGGTCTGGGAGGGCTGTCTGGTGGGGTGGGGGGACAGTCCTGGGGGGTTGCAGGGATGTCCAGGGGTGTGGGAAGCCAGTCCAGGGCTGTGGGAGTGCTGTCCAGGGGTGGGGGGTTGTCCATGGGTGTGGTGGGGGCTGTCAAGTGGGGTGAGGGGATGAGGAGGTGTTGTTCAGGCGGGTGGGGGGTTGTCGAGGGGTGTTTGGGGGTGTCCGGGGGTCGGGGGGCAGTCTAGGAGTGTGCTGGGGGCTCCAATGGGGTGGGGGAGGGTTGTCCAAGGGGTATACATAAGGGTGGGAGCTCCAATGGGGCGGGGGAGGGCTATCTAGGGGGTATACATGAGGGTGAGGGCTCCAACGGGGTGGGGGAGGGCTGTCCATGGGGTATAAATGAGGGTGGATGCTGTCTAGTGGGTAAGTTTTATATGTTATCTATGTACATGCTTAATTTCGATGTACTTCTGTTTTTGTGGTACGATTTCTTGATTTGTTTTCTGGTTGATTCTGGTGAAGAGAAGATCACTACATTCTGTTTAAAAAAAATTGGGTTTATCACGTCGGTTATTTAATAACCGACGTGATAAAATGCCTGGAAAATAGTTTAGCACGTCGGTTATTTAATAACCGACGTGATAAATGTCTGCAGAATGGTTTATCACGTCGGTTATTTAATAACCGATGTGATAAAAGTCCTGGAGAATGGTTTATCACGTCGGTTATTTAATAACCGACGTGATAAAGTGCCTGGAGAATGGTTTAGCACGTCGGTTATTGAATAACCGACGTGCTAAACGGCCTGGACAATGGTTTATCACGTCGGTTATTCAATAACCGACGTGATAAACTGCCTCCCTCTGGTTTATCACAGCGGTTATACAATAACCGACGTGATAAACCCCCCTCACCCCACTTTATCATGTCGGTTCTATATGAACCGACGTGATATACCCCCTCGCCCCTGTTTATCACGTCGGTTGTTTAAGAACAGGCGTGATAAACCATTGTCCAGGCCGTTTATCACGTCGGTTCTTTAATAACCGACGTGATAAAACATTCTCCAGGCCCTTTATCACGTCGGTTCTAAAATAACCGACGTGATAAACATCGCGATTTTTTGTTTTTGACGTCGGTTTTTAAATAACCGACGTCAAAAACCTTATTTATAACGTCGCACGTATTAACGTCGGCTAGAAACCGACGTAAAAAATGAAAAATAACCGACGTAAAAAATGTTTTCTGCACTAGTGATTACTAGATAACATAGGTATATGTATGGGAATATACATAACTGGGGTTATCTGCTGATTTCATACTTTTTGGTTTAGCCTTGTTGGATTTTGTGAGACCGTGAGGGTCTCGGGGTCCCTACTGAGTATCGTTATACTCACCCCTGCATAGGCTTTACCCTTACCTCGTTGTGTTGGTTGCAGACGACGGACATCGCTGACCGAGGCTGAGTGGATAGGACTGGATGGTACCCGGAAGTGGACCACACAGTGTGAAGGTACTCGGAGGAGACGGACGAATGTGGAGTGTTGTGGAGGCCTTCTGTACCTACCCTTTAGGTAGGACTTCCCGGTGGACAGTCCAGTAGCTATTTACCTTTCTTGAGTTGTACTTTTATTTTAGTTTCCTTGTACTTTACAGTTGGTCTTGTATTTCCGGACACTTTACTTTTCAACACTCCATTTGCATACAGTTTTTACATAGTGTTTACTTCCAATTTGTACTCTAATTTTGTGTGTTTATAGTTTATAAAGGCAATGCCTTCCCAGTTTTATGGATTTACATCTTTGGTGCTAGTCTCTAGCTGTTGTCCTATGGAAGGCGGGCTTGGGGTAGTCACGGCATGGGCCCTGTGGGTTGGGTCGTGAAAAATTTTTATCAGAGGAGTCGGTTCTACCACAAAACTTAAGATTCTGATCTTTCTTTCTATGAAGAAATATTGTTAAGAGTACTAAGTGTGGTTTTCAGTCCAGGGAGTCCATTGTTTGTTCAGCAGCCGACATATCCATACACCAGGACCCTGACTTCTGATTTCCGACTCAATGCACGAAAACAATTATTGGGTATATGTTTCAAGAGTTTTCTTTGTGATCTTTTTGAGTCATCTCACCAGGTATAACTTATTGACCATGGAACACCGGTTTATTTTCAGCACACCTCCACATAGATAGCCTGCCAGGGTTTTGAGAGTTGTATGTACGGATAGCCCATTGAGCAATGAGGCCTTGATGTATGTCCCTTTTCCAGTAGAGGCACCAGCGGTACCACTACCCGTTGGACCACCGATGCCACTATCCCCAACAGTAGAGAGTGCATGCCTCATGAGCGCATTGCACGAGTTCCAACGCTAGAGTCCACCCAGGATCAGGAGCGAGACGGACCCACAGGCTACTGAGGATTGGATGGAGGCTATGCGAAGAGTCTTCAGACTAGTAGGGACACCGACCAGCCTTATGGTGATTCTTGATGCCAGTCTTCTTCAGCCAGGAGTAGGCAGATGGTGTATCCTGATGATCCAAGTGCATGAAGATGTGATGCTACTCTGGGCATACTTCTAGAGCCTTTTTCGAGCGGAGTTTGTTCCAGCCACCCTACATGTGGTGAAGATACACGAGCTATTGAATCTACAGCAGGGTAGCATGACGGTAGCACAGTACTCAACGAGGTTCACCGACCTCTTGCGCTACTCCACAAATACGGTGCAGGACCCATTCTTTAGAGCTCAGACCTTCGAGCAGGGGTTCAAGTGGGATATCAGGGCCTCAATGATCTCCCTCAGCATCCCGACGCAGGCGAGAGTGTTGGAGCGAGCCCTCCTAGTGGAGAGTTTCCTTACTGAGCAGTCACCAGTAGTGAGACCCATCACTAGTCGACATGCAGCAGAGTCTTCTATAGCTAGTAGTAGACAGATGTCACAGAGGTCCAAGAGGACCAGACCATCTGGTGGACGACCTTAGGACATAGGTTCAGTTGTGTGGGGCACACGAGATATAGCCATTCATGCAAGGATAAGGCAATGTTACTCTTGCGGCGGGCAGGGTCACATAGATTGTGACTATCTGACCCACTATACTGATGATCAGAAGACAGTTGAGGGACCTCCCAGGTAGACACAGAGGTTTGATCGAGGTGGTTCATAGGGAGGAGGCAGACGTGGTAGAGGAGTTGTTCGTTTAGCTGGCAGTGGACGACGTTACGAGGTGTTAGCACCACCACCACCACCACCAGGAGGTCCACCCCGACTGCAGGGAGCAGGTGGACATGCGAGAGCTCAGCTCCAAGCAGCTGAGGCTTATGATCACGATGCTTCGGAGATGATTTGAGGTACAATCTAGGTCTACTCCACTATAGCTACAGTTCTTATAGACATAGGTTCCAGTCACTCTTTCATTTCCACTACCCTCGTTCGGAACTCGAAGATTCCGACGGAGCTGTTGGCTCGATCCTTATGGCTAAAGACTCCTACGGGAGTAGAATCGACAATTACCCACTAGTACCAGGAGTGTGAGCTTACTATAGGAGGCGAGCACTTTTGCTGGGATCTCTTAGTAGCGGTGTCGAGGCCTTATGATGTCATCGTGGGTATGGACTGGTTATCTACAGTCCATGCTCAGATTGACTGTATTAGTCACAAAGTGCGGTGTGTCCTCATGGATGGGACCAATTCCACCTTCACCAGCGAGAAAGCAGCCTTTGCAGCACAATACATACATACTCGGAGGAGGGTGCAACCTATCACTCATCAATTGGACTGCCTTACCCTCAGAGCAGTTGATGTGGAGTGTTCGAGCTATGCGGTAGTGGTGGACCAGTACACGGATGTTTTCCTTGACAATGTCCCAGGTCTACCTCCTCGTAGAGAGGTGGACTTATACATTGACATGTACCCCAAGATGACACCGATATATACTCCAGCATATCGGATGGCTCTCACTGAGCTTCTTGAGCTGCGGGTACAGTTGGAGGACTTGTAGGGGAAGGGATTCATCCAGCTGAGTGTTTCTCCCTGGGCAGCCCCAATTCTGTTTGCCAATAAGGAAGATGGGATCTTGAGGTTTTTCTTCGACTACCATCACCTGATCCAGGTGACCATGAAGAACAAGTACCCACTCTCGAGGATTAATGACCTCATTGATTTGGTGAAGGGAGCGTGGTGGTTCTCGAAGATAGACCTCAGATCATGCTATCACCAGCTCAGAGTTTGAGACAAGGAAGTGCAGAAGACGGTCTTTAGATATCAGTACGACCACTACAAGTTCTTGTTTATGCCTTTCGACGTAACCAATGCTCTATCAGTGTTCATGGGACTCATGAACATAATATTAAAGTCATACCTTGATCGCTTTGTATTAGTATTCATGGACGACATTCTGATCTAGTCAACTACTGAGGAGGAGCATTCCTACCATTTGCGGGTAGTACTGGACACACTCTGAGAGCACTAGATTTATGGTAAACTCTTGAAGTTTCAGTTTTGGATCCGAGAGGTTCACTTCTTGGGACATGTCATCTCGGAGGCTGGAGTTTTAGTAGATCCAGTGATGATTGAAGCGGTACTTGCTTGAGAGCCACCCAAGACTGTGATGGAGGTACGGAGTTTCCTGGGTTTGCCTAGAAACTACCAAAGGTTCATACCAGACTTCTCCAGAGTTGAAGAAACACTATCATCCTTGAAGAAGAAGGGGAAACCCTTCGTGTGGTCTGAGAGATGCCAGTAGAGCTTCTAAGAGCTGAGGCAGAGGCTGACTAGTGCCCCCATCTTGAGGCTTCCAGAGGAAGGTGTATGGTACGTAGTTTACTACGACATATCAGGGACCAGGCTCGGGTGTGTCCTGATGAAGGAATGAGTAATGATCACATATGGTTCTCGATAGCTGAGACAACATGAGAAGAACTACGCTACCCATGACCTAGAGTTATTAGTAGTGGTCTTCTCCTTGAATATGTGGCAACACTATCTGATGAGCGAATGTTTTACCATGTACTCTGATCACAAGCGTATCAGGTATATCTTCTCTCATAAGGACCTGAATCTGAGATAGAGGTGATGGATTGAGTTCCTCAAGGATTATGAATTCGAGATAGTCTATACTCCTGGGAAGGGGAATGTTGTTGTAGATGCACTCAGCAGGAGATTTGGTATACTGATTCTGGGCGAGGAGACAGAGCATCTTGCTTCCTTAAAGATATCCTTTATGGATAGAAATGGAGTATACTTTCTACAGTCTCTTACAGTCACTCCCCCACTTCTTCAATTAGTTAGGGAGGCACAGCAAGGCGAAACTGACTGCGAGACACGACTTACTCAGATTTCCACAGGGCAGGCACCTGATGGATTCTATGAAGGTGGGGAGCACGTCCTCCTCTTCAGAGGACATACTATGGTACCGGTAGCACTTCAGGAGTAAGAGTTGAGGTAGTTCCACATACCCCTTTTAGCGGTACATCTAGGAGTGACAAAGATATACCAGGACCTTCGACGACAGCACTGGTGGCCAGGTATGAAGAAGGCAGTAGCAGAGTTTGTCTCTTGATGCCTCACGTGTCAGCACGTGAAGGCAGAGCACCAGGTACCAACAGGCTTGGTTCAGCCTTTAGAGGTCCCAGAGTGGAAGTGGGATGGGATATCCATGGACTTTGTGATGGGTCTTCTACGTTCATCTAGGGTTCACGACTCGATTTGGGTGATCGTCGACCAACTCACCAAGTCAGCCCACTTCCTACCGATCAGAGAGCAGGGATCAGTAGAGATCTTTGGATGCCTCTACATACAAGATATTGTGTGTCTACATGGATTACCTTCGTCTATTTTCTCTGATCGTGATGCATGGTTTACTTCCCGACTATGGAAGGGGTTTCATAAGGATTTCGGGATGCAACTTCATCTAAGCATCGCCTTCCTTCCTCAGATGGATGGTCAGACTGAGTGAACCATTCATATCCTCAAGGACATGCTTCGTGCTTGTTTCCTCCACTTTGGTCACAACAGGGAGGATCACTTACCTTTGGTGGAGTTTTCATACAACAACATCTATCACTCCATAATTGGGATGTCACCTTTTGAGGCCTTGTATGGTTGAACTTGCAGATCGCCATTGTGCTGGAAAGACCTAGGGGAGTCAGCACTAGTGGGACCAGAGATGGTATGGGCGACCATAGAGAAGGTTCAAATCATCCAAGAGCAGATGAAGACTTCACAAAGTAGGTATAATTCGTATGCTGACAAGATACGGGGACCTCTAGAGTTCGAGGATGGTGACCACATCTTTCTACGGGTATCAACCCGACGAGATTTACAGATATTTGTACGAGGCAACAAGTTATCTCCGAGATTCATCGGACCTTTCCAGTTCCTCAATAGAGTAGGTGAGGTGGATTACCACTTAGCTCTTCCACCTCAATTGCAACAGGTGCATGACATCTTCCACGTATCTCAGCTGAGGAGATACATGCATGACCCTTCTCACATCATCAACCATGGAGAGTTGGTCGTCGATGATGGGACAACTTTTACAGAGGTTCCAGTGGAGATTGAGGATTGACAAGAGCGGGTCATTCGTGGACAGTCGATACCTCTAGTGTGCATTCGCTGGCAACACGAGAACCTCCAGAAGAGTACATGGGAGCGAGAGGCTCAGATGTGTGATCAGTACCCCCATATGTTTCCTTAGTTCGAGTTGTAGTTTATAGGGACATAAATCCCTGAGGTGGGGAGAATTTAAAGACCCAGAATTTCCATGGAAATTTTTTTCTTAAATAAATAGGATTTTTTCGAGTCCGCGAAAACTGACGGTGCGTGATTCTGAGGCCCGGTGTGCCTGGAATCAGTTTCTAAAGTTTTGTTCGGGTACATTACTTAAACGTATGAGCGGAATTTTTATAACCTTTGAACCGGTTCTCGGAACTGAAATCTGAGGGCACCGTTGATCTCACAGCGCCGATATTCCCTTAAGAATACTTTCACCTCGACTGTAGTTGATCGATACAGAAAGATAGTTTTTGGGTTTTTATGAATAAATTAAATAATAATAAATTTGTAGCTTTATTTTTATTATTAGTTGGTTAAAACCTCCAATGGGAGGTTGTAGGTGGGTCCCACCACACCTTAACCTCCCATGAGAGGTTATGGTGGTGGGGGCCACCTGAAGTCTAAAACCCCTCTTCGTGTGGGGTTAATGTGGTGGGGACCACCTGAGACCACTTAAACTCTTGAACTCCACATTAAGTGGGGAGAAACCTCTTGATATCCCCACTTAATGGTGCCACCATCCACTAAATTGATTAAGTGGGGCTAGTCTAATTAATTATTTAATTTGAATCTTTTTTAAATGTGTTCCAACAACTAAATAATAAGATAAATCTATTTTTTTTGAGGGACTCATTTTCTTTGTGGTGGATCTTGGGAATAGGGGAGAATTTGGGAGAAACTTGTTCTCACCAATGAAGAACTCTCTTCCCAACGAAGTACTTCTTCCACCAATGACGAAAAACTTCTCATTTGATCTCTAATTGGAACAAGGGAGGAAGTGCCGTCCTTCTAGAATGCTGACAACATTGTCCTCGACTTCTTCAACTTCTTTACAAATGACAACGAATCTGGGGTAGGGAATTCATGCTTTATTATTTCACGTTCTTCATTTTTCTTCAAAGATTAATAAATGAAGTCGTATTCTTTCACGCTAACGTGGAGGGTGTGGACCAAACAAACATGGCCCGACCCCTCCACCTTCTTTTTGGAATTCAACGCTGAACAAGGCCAAAGACTGGGGTGAGCGACTCTCCACAATGATGATTTTGGATCAAAGGCAACAACCCAAGGAGAGCGTGAATTCTTTCGGAATTAAAATCGGGCCACCAGAACTCGTCCGATGACCCACAAAAAGACCGATGGTGGATGTAACCGACGTGCATCATCACGTGGTGGTAGCGGCGCAACCACGCTGCCAGAAGGAGTAACCTGCGGTGTTGCAGCGGCGGCCGGTGCAAGGCCGACTACGAAGGAAGCCGGTGGCCTGAGCCACTGGGTCATCAGAGAAGGTGTGGCACAACTGCGCCATGCGGTGGATAAGAAGGGGTCGTTTCATCTACCTGCGGCGTTGCAATGGCGGCTAGCGCAAGGCCAACCGCGAGGATGTCTGGCAGCCCGAGCCGCTGGGTCGCCGGGGGAGGTGCGGTGAAACTGGTGCCGCGCGGGAGGCAGCTGGTCAGTCGGCCCGCCAAGAGGTGAGGGACCATTTCTGGGTCCCACGTGGCATAGACCGACGCCACCTGGCATCGGTTTGCCTCCCACCCGAACGACATAGCCGTTCGATATTTCCAAGGGGCGTGCGGTTTCCCCCATGGACGTGGCTAGGGCGGACCGTACGGGCTGCCGGGCCGGACCCAGTGTGGGTCGGGCCGCCCTCATGGGCTGGACCTCCCCTATAGGCTAGTTCATCCTCGTGGGCCGGGTCAGACCCGTGGATCGGGTCGGACCCCAGTTCGGACCCGTTTGACCTGATTTCTCCTTTTCGCCCCTAACATGGGTTACAGATATCTATTTGACGTACCGTCTATAGTGAATGAAATCTTGGAGTGAGAATATTCTTTTAGAATACCCCACGTGAGGTTTGGACACAGTTGGGGAACATTCAGGTTGGATAGAACCAAAATCCAAATGGGCCCTTAGAACGGAAATGCCAACAACTCTTAGACCGGGCGTTTGATTGACACACCGTCTATCGCATTGGGTTCCATTTGACGAGATGGAACCTCAGGATAAATCAACTTGGAACTATGTGGTATTTTATGTATCGAAACTTGGATTGTGGAGCGGACCCTCCCAGAATCAAGCATGCTTTGTGGAAACCCTGTGGTTATCTGCACTCTGACAACTATTCCTGGATCCTTTGTGGGTCCAACAGTTTTGACTAATTTTCCTGGTTCCTGTGTGGGTCTGACAGTTCTAAATTATTTTCCTAGATCATGTGTGGGTGCGACAGATTAGCTGGTCTTGGATCCTGTGTGGGTCTGACATCTCTGACTACTGTTCTTGAATCCTGTGTGTGTCTGACAGTTCTAACTACTGGTCCTGGATCCTGTGTGGTTTTTACAGCTTAGATGATTCAGTGGCTACATATGATCATCTCTATCTCTCTACATGAGTGTATAAATATGTGACCTGAGTCAGTAACTCTTCTGTTTCCTCATGATTGAGATGGATTACTAGATAACTTAGGTATATGTATGGGCATATACCTAAGTGGGGTTATCTACTGATTTAATACGTTTTGGTTTGTCCTTATTGAATTTTGTGAGACCTTGAGGGTCTCAGGGTCCCTAATGAGTATTGTTATAATCACCCCTACACGGGCTTTGCCCGCACCTCATTGTGTTGGTTGTAGATGATGGACAACACTGACTGAGGCTGAGTGGATAGTACTGGATGATATCCGGAAGTAGACCACATGGCATGATGGTACTCAGAAGAGACTGACGGACATGGAGTGTTGTGGAGGCCTTCTATACCTACCCTCCATGTAGGACTTCCCGGTGGACGATCCAGAAGATTTTTACCTTTCTTCAGTTGTAATTGTTTTTCAGTTTCCTTGTACTATACAGTTGGGCTTGTATTTCTGACCCCTTTCCTTTTCATCACTCCATTTGTATACAGTTTTTACTTAGAGTTTTCTTCCAGTTTATACTCTGATTGTGTGTGTTTATAGTTATAAAGGCAATGCCTTCCCAGTTTTAGGGATTTATTCCTTTGGTTCAAGTAGCTAGCCCCTGGCCTATGGAAGGTGGGCTTGGGGTAGTCACAGCACGGGCCCCAGGGGATGGGTCGTGACATCTTAGGGGAATATACGGCCTTTCTTAGAGGACTAAAACAATAATTATAGTGGATTTCATGTCCTCAACATCATCATTAATGTTATTGTCCAGGGAAATTCGGAGGGTCTCTAGGATACTCCTCATCATTTGGAACTATGTAGTTATCCACCAATTCAACAATGTTTATAGAGACACTCTTTTGACCATAATTAAAGGAGTCTTCTAGTGTGAAATAGGCCCTGGGTGTGATACCCACTTCCGAAGGCATGAATTTTCTGGGAATATGGGACGACTTCGACACTGGTTGGTACTTCACTTTACCTTGTTTCATCAATGCCTACTCTTATGAGATGTCAAGGGTCAAGAGGTAGATGAAGAAGAAACTACAGGAGAAGGTGTGTTGAATTCTAGAGGTTTGGGTTGGCCTAGGTTGGTACAAATGATTCCATGGGCGTGAGCAACTACACTGCGATGTAACCAGTCATCATACTATTTATCCCCATGTCTGGACACTTGAAACCATTCACTGGAACATTAAATTTCACTATCATGCTCGGAAGATATGTGTTCTATAGGTGCTGGGAGTTTTCCTAACCTGATCACAACATTATCTATCTGGTTTGGGAGTCATTCCTTAATAACATAGCATAACATGCTGGTATGTCCAAGAATTATATTGTAAGGAAAGTAGTTAGGATGTTTATTGGGGTTTTCCTCCTAAGGATTTTTTTGTTTAGGGGGTTTAGGACTCCTTGGTCCATAACACTACAAAAATAACTAGGTACCTTGTACTTTGAGAAGGAATATGACTAGTTTATCCTATCCAAAGGGGGGACCCTGGTATCTGGATTCTAGAAAGGTGGTGGTGGAGGATGAGGATCTGAAAACACATTCTCTCATCTGGGTGGTGGTACCTTCAAAGGAGGTGCCTTCCGATTCTGAGGGTTATGTGGTGGATCTTGTAGAGGTTGTTTTCCTTGACGAGTTAGTGCATGGAGAGGTTCTAATGGAAACAAATCTATCAGTTAGGGAGCCTATAACTACACTATGGCAGCAGTATCTATCATAACATATCTTTTTGAAGGGTTTATAAGAAAAAAAATACATGCTTTCTTGTTATATTGGAAGGATTCCTCTAGGAATTGAGCCTTATCAGAAAAATTTTGGAATCCACCAATGATGTTTTGAGTAATGAGGTTGGGGACCAATTTGGCCTTCACATTCCCAATAAAAATCATCAAAATCTTCTCTTGAGTTAGAGGTATATATAGAAAGTATGTGAGGCCTTTCCACCTAGCAATTCATTCTATGATGCACTCATTTGGTAATTACTTGCACTTCAAGTGGTCGGAAATACTCATCTTGTGGGTGGTAGAGTTGTACTACATGAGAAAATGTCTGCAAAGGCCTTTTCAAGTATTGATTAACCTGATTGGTAACTGGTTGTACAAAAAAACACATGACCTTACAACATCAGAATGAAACATCAGAGCTCAGTGTCCTCCTACTTTTATGAAGTTCCAAATATGGATCTACACTAGGAGATGAATTGGTCTGGATATTTTAGTGGGTCTCACATCCCGTAAAAGGTGGTAAAGGTTAGATTCCTAATATATGAGGTTTCTCACATGTTCTCTACCCACGTCGGATAGGGAAATACATCAGGTGGGATCAACACCTATTGGGTTTCCAAGTTTTTAAGATGAGTAGTGAGAGTATATATTAGGTCATCCTGGCGGGGGTTCCTGCTTGGATGAGGATCCATGAAAACCATGGAATTGATGGGTTCACCAATCTAATATGAAGGACCAACATCTCGTAGAACAATCTGAATATTAGCTGGTAGAGTGTCTTACATGACATCTTGATCCAGATCTGGAGGGTAATTTTCATGTTTCTCAGGTAGATTTGGAGATGCATATCATTCTCACTTTCCATAGGCTCTATCTTCCACTCTGTTTGGATTTTCAAGATCACCCAGCTCGAGTAGGGGAAACTTTCCCTAAATGATCAATGGCTACCTCAGATGATCTGGTGGAGGAATAGAATAATCTTTGATGGGGCTCACCATGATCTTGGTGTTGCTTAGTGAAAAACTCATTTATGATCTAGAGTTGATCTACAATCTACTATCAAAAGGAAAAATATTCAAGATAATCCTCTGAATTCTGCATGATATCAGGTGGATCCAAGGTCTTGACCAATCACTTACCCTTGTTAAGATTTAGGCCAATAGGTAATGATTCATATGGTTCTTCTAGGCTGGAGAGTCTGCCTTTGAAGGTGAGTGATAATACATGGAGGGTCAATCAGATGTTGAGCCACCCCAGTAGTCTCATCCTCATCATCATCCTTTACACAAATATCTATGTCCTTAAGAAGTGTGACATCAGTCATATTCAATGTGACAACACCTGGAGTATCGTCGATGTAGGCATGTAATCCTAGATGTATATTGATGGTGATGAATTAATGAGTGGTGCACTTCCCCCAACCATTAATCATCACATGTTGGGACATTTCTTCAATGATTCTTTGGAGCACTGTGAAGCTTTGGATGCATCATTTCTGGCTGATATCATCAAATTTCTCCTGAAAATTCAGATAAAGAAACAAATTATTGTGGGGGGGGGGGGAAGTGCCACCCAGATGGTCCAACGAAAGCATAAAATATCTTCAACACTGAGGGACTCCAGAAGGTTGATTTAAGTAGATTCATTTTTCCAGAATATTCTCAATAACTAGTCAGCAAGGAGAGTGTCCCACAAGCTTCCCTTCTCAGAAGAGGGACCTAGCTCTTGTCTACCCCAGTCTCTGATTAACGCTGGTTGAGAAGTTGGAAATAGAACAGATATGGGCCATTGCGGTGATGGACTAGCAGGTGGGGAGACTAATGCACAAGATTAATGGTAAATACATTCTATGTCGTCTCTCAAAGGTGGTTCCATCCTCATTATCACATCCCATTAGGATGGGGTACTGACCACTGCTCATGTGAAATGGTAGTGGCAGTAATGTATAGACCCAAAGCTTGACGTACATGGACATTACATTACTTTTTTGGGTTACTTAATACATAAAAAAATAGACACATAAGGACCATAATAGTTTAGTATCTTTGGAAACTCAGAATATAAACTTATAATCATGTTGAAATATCTTCAACATCCCCCATAACGATCTTCCCCTTTTTGTTTCCTTACCTAAAACCTTTCTTTATTTTTTGGGGAAAATAAAACATAAAAATGGTGAGCTTGAATGCTCAGTAAGGGTAAACATAGAGAACATAAAACAATCTATAAACATTTGAAATCAAAAACTTGAACATGAAATCTAAAAATTAAAACCTTGAGCAAAGACATAAATCATGGATGTACGTAAGGAATATATCATAAAGGAACATCAATCACGATAAAATATGATGGGAATAAAACATGTAATTGTGGAAACCATTCAGCACTTGTTATGATTTCCATACTAGCCAAGGCATTGCTGCCAAGACCATCTTAGTGGACAATGTCCATTTCTGAATCGAGTTCACTCCTCGTTTCAGTCCTGTAACACTGAACCAGATTAACTACCATTCCAGCCATGTCTATCTCATGAGATATAAATCTTTACCCAATTCATTGGAGGGAGATATAGGTCCCACCCATCTCATAATTATACCATTTTTATGTGTGCCACAAAATCATAAATCATATATCGTTGCATAACCCATGTAATAAAAATGGGATTCTTAAACATCGAGACATCATAAAACAATTCATATAAAATAAAGGAATTCATAAAAAAAATAATTCCATCACAACATAATCAAATCAATGTAATAATAGGGATGGAAACATAACCCTATATTATCTTAGATGGAAAATAATTTTGATAAAACACTTGAACTCCATTCTTGAGGAAAATATCCTTTCTACTTTAAAAACATTTTTCCTTTCTTAACATGTCATACAATTTTAAACTGAAACAATTTGATTAAAAATAAACTTAAAAACTTGTAAAGGAATCTTCTTGGAAATAATGTCTTAAAAATACATTCATGCCGTATAAGTTTTTAAAAAAACATTCTTCTCGTACTTTTGTCGGAAAAGTCAAAAAGTAACTCGTACGAAAAATGACAAAAGATTCCTTTCATATCTTTTACTAAAAACTCACCGAAGGGTAAAATTGGATTTAAAAAATTGTAGAAGGATATAAATAATATTACATATTGAGGAAACATGGATGTGGATGATAAAATACACCCTAGTAAATACCAAAGTATAAACAATCTCGGATAAAAATGAGATTGTGATATTTTCTCTTACCTTATGTCTGATATGCTTTGTATGTTTCTGAACCTCCTATATAATGATTTAAATAATTCCACTGACTTATTACATAATCATATTCATTGTTATGATATCATATATGGTTCACTTATGACTTTATATTACCCGTTCTTTTGTAAATTCCATGTTAAATAGCGTTTTGGGTAAAATCGTTTCATTTGTCGTTCGTGTTTTGACTTTTAATTATTCATATGATTAATTAGATCATGATTACTTAATTACAAAATATAAAACATGATTTATATATAATATATATCCATAATATAAATATATATAATAGATCGATAAATGGAAAGAGATACACCGTTCATGGAGATGGTAGGCCGTACGTACGCATGAACGCTGTTTTCGTTTTTCTTATTGAGTTGAATGGAATTAAGTAGATGACATACATATACATAAATACAGTAGCTTTATAATTTCATATATTTCATTATTATTTCTTATATATACTTTATGATCATTCTTAAATGGTTAACATGGAGAATAAATCTAATCGCGTCGTGGAGAGGGTAGTCCGTACATACGCACGAGCGATGATATCGTTTCCATAATTATTGAATTGAATTGGAGTGGATGATAAAATATATCAGAAACATTATGATGGTATAATAACTATATATAGTTATTATTTACACCATTATACCCATCCAAGTAAGGTGGTTTTGGAAAAATAGATTACACCACAGTGTGGAGACGATATTCCGTACGTACACACGCACGGTGATTTTGTTTTCCGTAGGATGGATAGATGGTGAAATAGGGTTGTTTCATACTTATAATAACATATAATTATATGGTTGATACTGATGTTATTACTTCATAATGAAACAACTAAATAATAAGAAGTAGAAGAAGAAATAAAGTTGAAAGAATCTGTAACGGACATTACCTCTTCTTTGAAGCGCCTCTTTGAGACCTCCTTTTAGGGCACTAAAATTGGTATTTGAAGAAGACCAGGACCTCTAGAATGTTTCTAGGGAATTGGAGAAGAGAATTTGGAAGGGTTTGGCCGATATTGAAGGCTCAAATTGGTGTGAGAAAGGGAGGGAAGAGGTTCCCTTTTATAAGGGAGGAGAGGGGCACCTTTGTAATTCTTAAAAATATTAATTTATAATAAATCTAACCCCACTTAAAAACCTCCAAAAATGACTCATATTCGAATATAAGATGATATAGGGTTGTAATATCATCAAAAAAAATTTAGGTATGTTAGGAAATTATTTTAAACATTATCAACTTGATTTATCCTTACTTAATCAATTTAATTTTATTTGTGGTAATAACATTCTAAATTTTAAATTATAACAAACAATTACTTATGTGTTTTTAATTGTCCATAATTGGATACTTTATAATATTTTAGACCGTATAAATTTAAATTTATAATTTTTAAATATTTTTGTGATTTTTAAACAATTTTATAATTTGTTATTTTTATAAAATAACAATAGTGTCAATTTTTACACTATTCATTTATATGAATTTAAATAAAATATATACAGAAGATATGTTCTAAATAAAAGCTTTAATAGATTCAAAAAAGGCCATATGTATCTATAAAATTAGTGTAACACATTAAATAGTTCATATAATATTTATTTTATTATTTTTAAAACCATTTATTTGGTTTATCTCTTAATAAAATAATTACTACAACATTTTTGTATAATTATTTAATATACTTATTTGTTGACTATAAATTAAAAATAAAATCTTATGATGAATATAAATATATTAACTCTCACAATAATACTTTTTCTAGAATTTATCATCTTAAAATAACAATATTTAAATTGTTATATTTATTAAATTATGAAGGTGATGACTTTGGAATCATTTAAAATAAAATAATATAAGTGTCATAATCACATTTATAAGACTCCAAACGGTTATATATTAGGTAATTGGATGATTATGGTATATATATACACTAAAAATAAGTTTTGGTCAGGTTTTTCGGCCTTTTAATGGGTATTATTATTTCAATATTAACTATATTACTGATTTTTCACTTAATAAATAATTTCTGCATCATTAATGTATCACCATTAATGACAATTATTTAATACCTAAAAATTCTAAATAAATTATCATGATGTAGATAATTTTATTATATTTCCGGAGACTATTCATTTTCGACATTTTATGATGTTTATCACTAAATTTAAATTATTATACTTATAAGATTTAAGAGAGTGACATGATGTCACTTTCTTTGGTTTTAATAATAATTAAATTATTTTCATGCATAAAAGTCCATAAAATGAATATAATCCGACCATTATGTGATATGGGTATAATTTTATCCATCCAATAGAATTTTGGCATGTGTTAGGGTAATTTTATAATATTATATTTACCCTTAATTACCCGATTTACCTTTAACTATGGTAAATAAAATTTACCGTTATTACCATTCATAAAGCCCAAAAATAAAAAGTAGTCTATTAATCTAATTTGGACCCACCGATTCCAAATATGGAATCCATTTTTCCAAATTCAATATACATAAGCTGCAGAAATTAAATTAAAATTAATCCCATTGTCAAAAGAAAACGGGTTTTTGTTTAAAACATTGCAAAAGATTGAATTTATTTAACCTACAAATTCAAGGTAAAATCAATGATAATGACATACATTGTATTAAATGGTAAAAATATATTCTATTTATACTTTAATACCATTAAATATTATAATTTAACCATATAAATTATTGTGATGAAAAAAGTTGTTTTTAATTAAAATATTGCGTGTTTTTACTATTCATCAAAATATGAATGTTACTAGAATAATATGAAAAATTTATCCAAAGTAAATTTTTATTTTGTAAAATTGAACTTATAGAAATGTCAAAAACTAGATTTAAAGTGGGTGCGCCATCAAAAGGTGGAAGAACTGCATTTATTGAAAAATACTTATTTTACCCAAAAAATTTATTTTGTTCTTATACCATGTTCTAGAAAATGTGTAAGATGAATAATAATGTTATAAAATTCAAAATATAGTTAATACTATTCATAAAGGCTAGTTCATAATAATATTATAATAATATATCGTTGTTTAGTAAAACCCGGTATTGCGTACAACACACGCTATCGAGGAAGGTCGTGATTGCGTGTAATGAAAGCCAAGTCAGGGTTGCGTGTTGTGCAAGAATCCTTCATTGTTTCATATAATAGAATCCAACCATATTTCATTTATATATTGAATATATATATATGTATATATACTCAATGTTTTGTAGAATAACTATTATCAAAATTGTGTGTAACACGATCCAAGAATAGTGTTGCGTATACTGCAAGCTAATACGGTGTTGCGTATGGCGCAAGGTAATCTTGGTGTAGCATACAACACAAAAATTAATGAAATTAAAAGAATATTTTTCATAAAATATAGGGGTGTTACTAGTAATATGTGAGTCCACTAGGTATTGGTTGTCTATTATATCCAAGAAATATTATCCATTATCTCTTATAGAGGTAGATAATGATGTTTTTTATGACAGATACATTTTCTCTATGAGACCTTGGAAGGGATACAAATATTCCACCACCTATACAAATTTGTGACGGGATTTTAGGATTTGGTGCACCTCACCTTCTGAGACGATGAGCTTCACTTACTAGGCTTCTGCCCTAGACACTGATTTAGAAGGTTGGGGGGAAAGACTCCATCATTGGGTCACATTCATCTTCAGAATCTATGAAGTGGACTTGATTCACAACAACTTTGTAGTTATCAAAGTTATTCTTGTGGTGGTGACGATTCACCCTTCTTCCCTACGATGGTTCATCAAGGCAGGGAATTGTTTTGGAATGAGGAGAACCTTTATGATCCTGGTTAATGTTGAAGTGGGGAGGACCTCCGCTTTGGGGATTTGAGGTGCGAGTGGAACATGGGAATATGTAAAATGGGATATGGGGAGGACCTTCATATCAATTGTCTCTTGATTAGTGAGGACTTAACTTATGGATTTGGGAAGCATTAGGAGGACCCTCACATAGATAAATTTTTATGTAGTAGGGATGACCTCTGTTGGAGTCTTTAAGTAAATGGGGAGGACCTCCATGTCAATTGTTAGTAGAGAAGGGAAGACCTCCTCTTTGGTGGGTCGAGGTTTGAGGAATACCTTCACACTGATTAAACTGAACATAGGGGGACCTCCATGTTGACTAGTGATAAAATAGAGAGGTACTATGTATTGATCATGGATGGAGTAAGTAAAACCTCTAATTTGGTTATTTTTAGAGTGGGGAGGGCCTATACTGAAGTCGGGGACGATGTGAAGAGGGCCTTCACATCACTGGTCAGAGACACGGGGAGGATATCCATATGTTGAACCATAAGCATGTGGATGACCTTCATACTGAATGTGGATAAGGTGGCGATGATCTCCACCTTGGTTGATGCTGGGAACAAGCGGAAGACCTTCATGTTGGGTGTGAGAGTGGGGAGGACCACCACTCTATTTGGAGACTACATACGGAGGGACTTATTACTAATTTTAATCATAACAAACTATTTTGTAATGGATGTTGGAGATTTAATTAGCTAAGAGAGTCAACCCAACTCATAGGAGATGAGGTCTCGATATCAACAGTGCATCATAAAGTCCTTACTCTACAGTATCATGGACTTGGAGGTGTGTGCTGGGGTGGAGAGGGCCATGAAAGATATTGAAGATGATTACTCTAATTGGTATCATCCTGATCTTGATCACAATGTTGGCATTAGGTGATTCAGACTAGGGTCGATAGATCAAGGGAATTCCCCACCTATTCCTCGACCGGAAGTACTTGTTGTTGGAGGAATTAACATAGCCTAGTGGGAAACTTCCTTGTCAGATCCCAGGATGTGGTCATTGCCAAGATGAATCAAGAATCCCCTACCTTTTGGGCATATAGTATTGAGTCAAAGGAGTATCTTAGGTATAGAATCATAATGGTTTTGGAAGTTGGAGTGGGGAGAATTGTCTCTATGCATGACAATTGGGGGTGGCGGTGACAATGATGTGCAAAGGACTCAAGGTCTTGGAGAGACATTTCCCTTGTCAGAATAACTCCCTCCTACTCATACCATCATACCAAGGTATCCATCACCCACATATAAATGATATCAAAGGGTGATATAGGGTTTGGGTTCCTAGTATCTGATAAATTCATGGACATCATGGTGGAGGCGGGGTCCTGCAAAATTACTGCATCGACATTTTTCCAGCCCCTACATATGTGGGTGTTGGTTGAGAAATATCCTGAATCATGGGTCCTATAAGGAAGGAAGATTTGGTTTTAAATAGATATATTTGGATAGAAATTTTCAATTCCCCAGCATCATCCAATCATATGTAGATGGATAAAAATATCCACCCTGACAGTGTCGTAAACTCAATGCTCAACATTCAGCTACCCCAACTGCTGGTGAGTTGCACGTCAAGCCCACTATTTTCTTAGAGGGCCCTAGTGCTAGATATCTAGATCCAGTAATATGACAACAAATTTAACTGATGAATTTAATGCTACTAATACCCTATTGAGGATAAATTTTTTGCGTTGGGTTCACCATTTCTGTTGCACATGCTTTCCATTAAGGCACTTTCACTCATTATATAAATAAATTCTTATTTTCCCCTCATTTCCACATTACAAAGGAGGAAAAAATTCATCACATTTTTAGAAATTTCTTCTCCTTAATCGATATGGGATGTCGTTTCCTCCTGCCATGGATTCCTCCTTGTAATTTTTCTCCTAAACCAAGTTTCCATCGAATATTTGATTCGTAATTGATGAAAATCATTCTCAGTTCAATCTCTTTATGGACATCAGTTAATTATGCTACTTTTATCTATACATACCAAGGGTTCTAGATAGCTTATTATCCTTCGGTCAGGATAATAGTCACATTGAGAATTAGTAACATGTTTGGACACTGGAACACTAGAACACCTATATTCTACCTCATAATAGTGATTCTCAAGGGAACAAAATCCAAGGAATCCTATGGTGATCACAAGGTATCTTATCCCCTATTCATGTATTATAATGTTTTCCTCAAGAATTTCATGTTTAAAATTAGGTACATCGTGATTTTAACATCTTGAATAGATGGGGATAGATTGATTGGGATGTCCCATGGAGATAGATCAGAGATATTGATACCAAGGAGGTAAAACCTAGAAGGTTTACTATATTGATATATTATAATTCCCAATAAGAGGGGACATATGATGTTGTGTCTTATAAAGAGAATGATTCACAACATGAAGGATGATCTGGACACCAATGAGGGTGGATCCGAGAATTGCACCCCAAAATAGGGGGACACCAAGGTTTACCATTGGCTGGGACTGAACCATTTGGAGGCATAATACATACCTAGTGTAGAATATAGGGATTAAAATCCATGTAGTTTGAAAAGGTGATAGTTCATTGGGATTACACATGGAAAGCTTCCCTTCGCAAGGGGATCACTCTTGGTTGGGTGAATATGGATTGTGTAGGGATTATGCATGGTTAGTTGCCCGAGTGCAACTGAGAGCTGTGATGGTGTGGATGGGGGTTACTTGCTGAGATGGATCATATTTATGGCTTGATCTCACCAAGATGTGGTGTCTTGGGTAAGAATCATGATGGACATGAATGAAGTGTTGAAATGGAATATAGAGAACAGATGGATTGTAATGGTTGATGGGTGATGGCTTGAACCTCAGGGGGGATTCCTACATACCATATTTGGAATAAAAGGATCAAATAGAACATATTTTGGGATGGGGAAATGAGACACCTAAGGATGATGCTTTTGGGAATAGATCATATGGATGGGTACTCGAAGGAAGTGGAACCTCAGGGATGGGGAATAATCTTTTCGATACATGGATACTCAACGGAAAGGAAAAGATGTGAGTGGATGATGCACTTGAACCTCATAGGCGATTTCTATGTATCATTTTTAGATTATATGGATTAAATTCCACGTAGTTTAGGATAGCATCAAGTCCCACACATGGTTAATTTCCTAGATGGAACCTAATGGAAATTTGACCTCTATATTGGGGCATATCCTTCCGAGACATAGCGACTCAAGGGAAAGACCAAGCTGGATATGGGTGGTGGTTGATAAGTTTTCAAATTGAACCTCAAGGAGGATTCATATTGATCCCAATGGATAATAACAAAAGCACATATAGTTCAGTAGGACTATGAAAACTAAGGAGGTGACTTAGATTGAAAAGATACATGTTCTTGGGGATTATGATCTAAGAGGACCCCAATGAATGGAGGTGGATAAAGTGATCTCAATATGATAAGGGTGAGGTAATGGATGAAGTGATGGAAGATGCATCAAAACACCCCATGGAGGTGGATCCAAGGGATTTTTCCTATAAAGGGAAAGTGACACATCATGAGTGTACATCCCTAGGAGGGAGAACCAGATATTACCATTATTTGGGATTGAACCTCATAAAGGCTTTCTACATAACCTGTTTAGAAGACATGGATGAAAACCCATGTGGTTTGGGGGTGACATGGGGATTACTTTAAGGGATGACTAAAAGAAGGGTTTCACGGTCACTACTAACCATTAAGCCTACATGAATCATGATCGATGTGAGAAACAAGGGAAGGTAGTAGACCAGATGCGTGCATCACAAAAGATGAATCAGCGAGAAATGGTGTGGGGATTATACATGGAAGCCTCCCAAATCATATATCATTCCATGTGAGGATGATATAATTCCATCACTCCCATGGACATGAGTGGGTGTAGAGAATTACCAAGGCATGGAAACCCATGTTCATTGCACTGTTTGAGACTACAGTTTAACATCATGGGCTTAGGACGGTGGGGATTGACAGTTTTATGTATTGTAGCTCAGATGGGGAGGACTATTTCTTTACCCCTTGGACATACATAACTAATACCCACACACACTTGGGTAAGGGAAGTCTTCAGCAATTCCTGGAAAGAGTGGTCTAGTGGAGCGTTCGATAGTGGGGTCCACGTTAGCATGCCTATTCCAAAAAGAAAAAAAACATTATAATACCTATGAAAAAAGGAAAAAGGTATGGTAATGCAAAAAGGGGCACCACATGAGGGTCCAATAAATCATTATGTGCAGTCCTAAAGGACCACATAGAGGAGGTGCACATAAGATGTGTGATCTGTGTACAAGAGGATACCAGACACGGTGCTTTGAAGTAAAGGAAACCCATGGATCTTAAGGGAGGGGTTGGTGTAAGATTGAAGGCTTGCACACAAAACAGATGGGCTCGAGCAAAAGATATGTGTGCACAAGGGTAGGTGGTGTAGGAAAGAAGGGTTTTTTGTATGCACTTGACTTAGTCTAAAAGGATATGGGTGAGGGTCAAACCCTTGTGGGCCCACTTGAAGGGGGACCCATAGTGGACCTGTCATGTAAGATCTTATGCCTCGACATATCCATGGTATGCATGCCGTTGCAAAAGGGGTGGTCTTGCACATGTATGAGTGGCGGTTTGACTTCTATATTCTTTACCTAGAAAAAAGGGGCACCTGTAATGGCCCAGAACCTCATGATCCATCCCTTTTCCAAATTCTAGGATCCTAATGGGTCACACCTTGTCGGTGCGACCGATCAGCGTGACTGATCAGTGAGACCGGTCGGCGTGACCGATTGGCGTGACCGATTGGTGCGAACGATCGGCGCGACTGATCGGTGCGGCTGATCGGAGCGACTAATCGGTGCGACCGATCGGCGCGACCGATCGGTGTTACTCAGCCTTGTCGGGTTTTCCTTCTACAGTTTTTCCCGTAACGCCTCTTTAGGACCTTTTTGACATTTTAAGGCATTTCAAGGCCGTTTTTAACCCATAATTAATATCTAAAAATCCTGAGAAACCTACCTATTAAATAAAAATTAATTCAGTCATGTGCAACCACCCAACCGTTTGGTAGAACCATGATCCGAATTCCAAGGCGTTCAAATTTTTTATCCCGTAACTTTGGGATCTCGTCTTTTTATCATGCTGGATTTTCTTCTTCTTCCTCTTGGCTAGTCTCCTCCTTTTCCTTGTGCGTTCGAAGTCCTTTATTTCCCGAGGCAAGTGGTGATCCTGTGTGGGAGCCCTACAAATCACGCTTCCCCTATTTTGGCGCGTGGAGAAAAACTTCAATCTCTGATCAACCGGGTAGGTATTTTCTTCTCCATCTCTCCTTTTTGTGTATCATGCAGGGTGGGCATGCTTTTTTCTCTGTGGAAATTGATGAAAACAAACTTAACGAAGATAATGAATGGACCTTTAAAGAATGAAATGGGGGTTTGATCGATGTTCTTTTGTACTCTTTTATGTTGATATGTGTTGAGAATTATACGGGCCTATGCTCACTGAAAATCATGGCCGTTGGTGGTCTTTCTCTGCGCACTAATGAACTTCAGTGTTCCTGGATGTTTAAATAACTGTAACATGGAATTTTTTAATTACGTATACTCGGTTAAATAAATTGAAAGCACCAGGACCAACCCTTTTATGAGATAACCCTAGTTAAAGCACAGTGGAATTGAAACTATGGAGTGTGTTAAATCTTTTAAATCTGAAAATACCTGCATGGGCCTACCTTATGTTGGCGGTAGTGGTTTGGTTGTTTTCCTTCACGGGCCAATTGCGGGTTACTTTATGGTTTTCTTGGATGGGGGATTATATTTCTAGGGTGATGCGGGTGGGGATGGGATCCCCTGTTGTTGTACTTCTGCTAGTTTTGAATATGAGGCTGTGTGGTTACTCTGCTTATATCAGGAATTGGGGTGGAATCCTCTTTTGTTGAGAAACTATTGGATCCTGGACTTTGGGAACATGGGGCTATATTAAGGGGTTTTCTTTGGTTCCAGTACTTCGAGGGATCTCACTTATCCATTTGTTGTTGTGACATTGCAAGAAAACCAGGTGTGAATGCTTAAATTGTTGTTTGGCTATTTCTTTCCCTTTTGCTTGTGTTTATGCCTGTTAGTTGCCCGGTAGTAAAGAATTTACCCTAATGGGATCACTTGAACATGAAAACAAGAATGGTTGAGTGGGTAATTAGTTTGGGAATGAGTTGTGACTCAGCCGCGAGTGTCGTGACATCTTTTGTGAATGAATAGTAACAAGGGTGTTTGTTCTTAGGTTTTGGAACCCCTAGGTTGGGATGAGTGTTTGTTACCTATACATATAACTGTAACTTTTATGTTTCTTATTCGCGCCTCACCAAAGTTGAGCACTTCGTGCCGAAAACCCCATTTTATGGGGAGGGTGTTTCTCCCAACACTCCTATGAGTGGCTGGTTATTAGCTCCTTTTCTGCTCCCTTTCTCGGATAGCCCAAGACTCTTCGGGCAGTCTGTGATGGCCTGAGGTCCATTATTAGCCCAAGAATCTTCAGGCGGGGTAGTGTGTTGGTTGGCCCAGGTGTTTACAGGCAGGTTGTTTCCCAAGTACCTTCAAGATGAGGCCCAGGTGTCTTCGGGCGTGGTAGTGGTTGTTGTGGCCTAGGTGTCTGTGGGCGGGATGGCAGTTGTGGCCCAGGTGTTTTTGGGTGGGATGTGTGGTTGTGGCCCATGTGTTTGCTGGCGGGATGTGTGGTTGTGGCCCAGGTGTTTGCGGGCAGGTTGTGTGGTTGTGGCCTAGGTGTTTGCGGTAGGGATGTGTGGTTGAGGCTGTGGGACTATGGTGAGAATGGAGGGATTGGTTCGATGTGTAGGATGTATTCAATAACCAGTGGGAAAGTGGCGCGGGGTACCCAAACATCGATGTTCTATTATTATACTTTACTTGACTTGCGTTATTTGGGGAGTGTGCCTTGGTGAGGCTTGGGTGGATAGTTTACCCTGTTAGGTGTTTGGTTGGCTTTTTTTTCATGGGTAATTATAATGTATCCCCACTTGTGCACGAAAGTCTTTGGTTTCCCCTAATGAGTGTACTTGTATACTCACCCTATATATATAAAACTATTTTCAGGTTTCCAGGAGGACTTCAGGGATCATGCGGGACCATACTAACGCAGACCATGGGGCAGTTTCTGTTGTCGTCTTTTTTTCCTTTCTTGGTACCTTACCTTTGGAGTTTTGTGGATTTTATCTTTTACTTTTGGACATGCATATGGGAATGGTTTACTTTTGGATTTACCTTTAATTTCATCTTCGGTATTGTTGGGGGTTCTGTCTTATCTCTCGATCCTATTAAAGAAAAAGGGTAATGCCTTCCATCTTGTGAGTGATTCTATACCCTTGGCGCTGGTCACCACTACGGTATGTATTGAAGGCGGGTTTTGGGGGTCATTATCTCTCCTTTAACTTGAAGAAGGAAGGGTCTGGCAGTCTGTTTTCCCTTCCCTCATCTTGGTGAAGGCAGGTCGTGACATCACCCTTCTTATATAGGAAAAATCTTTGGTGATGGCATGTAATATTGTTGGTGAAGAAGAGGCCGTTTTATATAACATTTGGTGCATAAGAAGCTTGCGCACAAGCCAATATTTTACGTGTCAACCTCTCCAATTTCATACACCATCCTTGGTTTAATTTGGGTGGTTAGGGAAAAACATGACCCTTTCACATCGCACTGGTAATATAAGACTCTTGCATAAAAATTTCTATCTTACTTGCAACCCTTGAATCTTGTGCATGGCTCCCATGGCATTTTGTAAATGTTCCATTGAGTCAAAGGGTGTCCTTAGTTTACCCAAAGATGGTCATCTGAGTTTCTATGAAGAATTCACATCCAAAAATATCATTGATATTTAAATTAATTATCTTCTAAATAAAAAATAAAATTATTGATGTATTTTAAGTCAAGTTAAAAGAACAGTGAAAAATTGACATTAATAATAATTTTTCAAAATAATATTTTATTAAATTATTTAAAAATCATAAAAATATATAAAGTGGAAAAATTGGATAATATATGGTAAAAAATTTCATCACGTTTTCATTTATAAGTTAATAGTTACCTTATATGTAAAATTATATCCCTTTGAGAAGGATAAATATGTTACTATGGTTAATGTTAAAATAGGATAATTAAGGGGTTAAACAAAAATATAAGGTTTAAAACTCAATAGAAACCTGTCCAATATTTATTTAATAATATTATTTCAACCATATACTACCCAAGGTTTGAATACATTTCCATTTGGATTCATGTTTCATGATAATTCTTTATTATAATTTAATCATTTAAGAAATTCCAAAAGTGACCCTCACCTCAATTTTAAAAGGGCACATCCTACCTCATTTATTTACACCACTTTGAGCCACATAGATCAACCAAAACCCTCTAATTAATCTTCTTAACATCCTTATAAAATATATATATGTTCTTTTCATTCCGAAATACTTAATCTAAGTCCCTTAAAAAATTTTCTAAAGGAAGTATACCAAATAAGAGGTAATCATCTTTACCGAGTCCTTCAAGTTTGTTTCTTATTCTACATCCTCTTAAAGTGTGGTACACATAATAATATAATGAAAAAATTATTATATATATATTGATATTTTTTTATGATTATGGTACAAAAAATATTATATCTCTTTTCCATCTTATAAAAATCGAAAACATCGCTCATGTGTACGTACGACTTACCGTCTCCACATAGCGGTGTAATTTGTTTTCATCACTGTTTCACTTGGATGGTGATAAAGATGGAAATAATTAATTTATATATGATATTTAAAAAATAAATATTGTTTTGGAATTATTATATAATATATAAATTCTTCTATATCAATCCATTGGAAAATGATGATGTCGCTCATCCATATGTATAGACTACCACCTCTACGAAGTGTTGTGATCCATTTTTCATTTATATTTTACTTGGATGGTAATAAGGATTAATTTGATAAATATATATGATTTTTATGATTTAATAATTATTCTATAAATAAAAATTATTATTTACCTTCCTTTTCTTCGATCCTTTAAAAAATGAAAATATTGTTCATGTGTACATATGGCATATCGTCTCCATAAACAATGTAATTCATTTTTCTATTTATAAGATTTAGGGATGAATATAAATATGTATATAAAGAATAAATATTTTATTTATATAATTATTAAAATTTATGAGATTATATAACAATGACCAAATTACAAGGACTGAGACTAATGTACCAAAACATACCTGAAAATGAAGTAGTTGTCACTAGAAATAATGATTTTAATAAAAAAATATTAATAAATGGGAGATAAAATGTTATAATTAAATAATATATGTTATGATAAATATTAATATGGTTTTTTAATAGATATATAACGAATATATTTTTTTATATAGGAGGTTCAAACACATATGAAGGAATTCGGACCTGAGTAAGGATTTTCTCATCTCATTTTTGTTTTTGTGATACTTATATCATATTAACCACTTTATTTTTTTATGTGGTTTATGTAATGACCATCGGACATGTTATATAATTAATATCTTTATATTCATGGTATTTTTAAGTTTCATTTGATATTATTTTTTGTATGGGGATTGTGATTCAAAAGTTACCAAATTTGTAAGGACTTATTTCACAATCACATCATTATTCAAGATTGTTTATGTTTAAGTCTCCCTTGGGGAATTTTTTTGATATTATTATATTAAATAAAGTATATTTTATTATCATATAGTTATTAATAAAATTTTAAAGTAATATTATTGTTTACTCTCTTTGGTACTTAAAATGACTGATAAAATGTTTTTAAGACAGGATAACTTTATTTCTCTCTTCAGTCAAATATCCTTTCTCTTCCATTGCCATGTTTTATATAAAAAATTTCAACAAAATTTCCAAAATTCTCCAAATGATTTATTAAATAAATTTTTACCCATATTTTCCATTAAAAAATGGTTTAAAGGAATCATCTTTTCATTTTATAAAAGTGGAACTTTTTTTCCATTTTACAACAGTGTCGAGGGAATGTTTATTAACTTATACAACTTGAAATGAATTTTTTATTTTCATGAACTTTCAATGTTTTGAAGATTCCTTTATAATTTTAAAAGTTTATTTTCAAATAAAATTGTTTCTTTAAAATGTTTGATGTTTTATATTTAAAAAAAATCCAAATTTAAATATGTAATCTTTTCAAGAAACATTCCAGTAATCTCTTTAAAGAGTTTTAATCTCTATAAACATCATTTTTTGGATATAATGTTAATAATATACAATAATTATACAATAAACCTTTTTTATATTAATGGTTTATGATTAGTTTGACTAAGGATGTATAATTTTGCATACCATTCAACATATTTGTCTTGATAGTTATTGGTTATGTTTATAGATTAGGGAATGTAATACCATTTCATAAATTAGCTTTCAATATGAATGTTTATGTTGATTATGTTTAATACCTTTTAAATGAGGAATTCATTGGACTTATTAAGTGGCTCGCAGGGCCCACTATAGTCCCTCAATGCATCGGTAGGTCTTGTGAGACAAGTTTGATTGATTATTTGGTTGAGGACTTACCCATATATATAAGATTTCATGGAATTAATACTTGATTATTTGTTTAGTATGTATGGAATTATGTATTCCCTTATTAATTGATTTGTTATTAAGGTCCAATTGACTATTCTATTAGTTATAATATTCATGGATTAGTGTCAAACTCATGTTATTATTTATGTGATATTATTTTATCATAATTTATTCCTACCATATTATCCTTCTTATTTAATTTATTGATTAAATGGGATGTTTTTGTGTTATTTATCTTACTATGTTTATTATTCCTTAGTTATTCATGACATCTTACATTGTACACATAACATTATTTAGTTTTTTAACTCACCCATTTCTTATATTTCCTTTCCCCATGATTCCAGGAAGTGTATTATGATTGATATGCAGGGATATTATAAAGGGAAAAATTGTGTACTCAAAAAAATAATATGTTGTATTTTTTCAATTATAATGCGAGATTCAAGTTTGTATCTAGTTTACCAAGAATAAAAAAATCATTTAGTCGTTTAGGATGTGATTCCTTATATCTAGTGTCAATGTAATAAATTAACAAATGACTCTAGGATACTAAGGTTTGGGTATTTATAATTATTACCTGTATACCAGTGATATTTGAAATTTATCTTTTCTGGTGAAAACAATGGAAATAATATCATCCTAATCTTGATCCATGTTATTCAGATAACATTTGAAGACTATTATTCTTAGTGCATGGGTCTAGGTGAATGGTAAAGTATTTTTTTGTAATATCATAGGAATTTATGGTTTTATAATGGTGTATATGTACATGAATAATAAAAATTCCCATGGAAGACTTATTTTTAATCAACGTGACATCCTTTTAATATTCTTATAGACAAAAAGGGTAATCGTTATCTTAAAACAATGAGATAATATTTAACTTTTTTTATCTTGATAGGGCTACCAAACACTTTCCTAGTTGGGAATAATATACCATCCATTATTGATGAAAACCTTTTAGGTATTAGGATATTTTTCACTTTAGGATTTAGTTTTCATAAAAATACTATTAAACAATTTCTTTCAATGTACTACGATTGAAGAATTGTGTATACAATAGTGTGCATTGATACTAGAGAACTTAGTTTGTTATAAATGTAACTGTGTAATAAGTATACAATATTATTGGTTAGTGGTTCATGATAACCCAATACATCTTCTTATTTTCCTCAAGATGGATAGTGAATCTTGCACATAGTTATTCATTAGTTATGGGTTTTATTTATATGATTTGGAAGTAACAAAGAATAAATCATACATAAATGTATTATAACAAAGATGGATTCATGGTTAATCAATACCATTAAAAGATAAAGTATATTATATATTAGGTTCATGTTTTTATATATTTTTTTCTTCAATCTTGTTCACTTGGTTCCCCTTCATTTGAAAAAAGAAATGGTATTATTATCATATTGAAGTTCAAATTTTGAATCCAAGAGGATGGGAGGTAAAATTATCCCACATTTAAGCTTATTGTATAATTATATACTTCATATACATATATGAATATTTATTAAATCTTTACCAATAATAATATTTGTAACATTTTTGGGGAAATAAATATATTAACATAGATAAATTCAAAATATCACTTCATAAAAAAATATCATTATTCCATATATAGTGTAAATTAACATAGTAATTAGTATTAAGGATATAATTTAAATTTATATATCATGTAACTCCAGAGTTTAATGAAACTAAATAATTTAAAATATTTTATATATTTTCATAAGGTGCCACAATATTGGGATTGTGACTATAGATGGTTTCTATATATCATCAATTAGGGGAATAAAAATAAAAATAATTAAATATCAAAATGATGAGGTATGACACCTCTATGAATATAGATTGTAATTTTAAGCCCATTTTGAAAGGTATAACATTAAGTACAATACCATACATGGAAGTATTATCAGGGAGTTTAAGATCTAATTACATTGAGCAATGTTGCACCATTAATGTTTATGTTGCAAGGATCATTTTTTATTACATATTAAGGTTATATTAGAAAGACCAATGTGAATTTAAATTTAAAGTCATATGAGTAATATAAATATAATAATGATTCTTAGGGATAACATGGGTGTTGAGACTTATGTATAAATACCCCTAGATGAATAAAAATTCATGATGACTAAGGCGAATTACAATGGAGTTCCACTAATACAGTGACTTAATGTGAAAGATCCTTGAAATGAGATCTTATATAAATTAATTGACTATGTGTGGAATATTATGCATGGTTATCTAATAAATTTTTATTTCTACCTCAACAACTATTCCAAAATTCATTGTTGAGAGGTGTCTCATGGGATCATCAAGTTAAATAACATTTCATATTAATGGGGTTTATGATTGACTATCCATTGAGGATCCATGGAGGGATAAGGATTAATATAGTGTCCATTTTCTACAAGATACATGGATCTATTTGTCAAAGAGGTATATGGTCATATTAATTATATGAATATAAAAATATTAGATATGGATATTTAGAATAAAGTATCTATTTAAATCTATCATCAGGATGAAAAATATTTGGGAAAATTTAACCATTAAGTTCATAAGGGTTACATAAGGGAAATTGAAGGAATATTATTTAGAATTTTAAGGCCATGATGACACTTGAGTTATGGTATAAACCTCTTTCAATTGTATAGGGAATAGCCCCAACACCCATCACTCAACCTACCTCAGAATACTCTTGAAATGGTTTCATTCACCCAGGTCTAGATTAAAGACCTTGGGGAAGTGGTATTTTCGGAAGTAATCATTTATTAAGCCCTTTAATTACTATAATTTACCCATCTCTTTCTTTACCCATTAAAATTTGATTAGAAAAATCAGTTATGGGAGTTTATATAGAATCTTTATGAATATTAGAGTTTTACCCACACCTATTTTTATTTATCATCTTATATGTACTCTATATTGGATGTGGAAGTTAAATAGTTCATATTTTCATGCACCCAACCTTGATCATGGGACACGCTCATCCTCCATAAAAGGTGGATATCTTTTAGTAGGGTGCATGGTCAGCCTTAAGTAGGTCATATCACTTTTCTTCTAAATGAAACTCTTCAAACCTATTCCTTATGTTTGATATAATTATGCTTATAATTTAATGATTACAAATAGAATAACCCCAAGGTATCACATTTTTTCAATTTAATCCCTCAAATCCAAAATCTTATAATTGTTTTTTCAATTATCTAAACTTTTCTATATCCCTATGATGTGAAGGTATTGAGATAGGATTTGTAATAAGAGTATTTTCAATAAACATATTTATTTCTATTCTCAGATGATAATATAGAAAAAATATTGGGAAACACGTCTTGATATTTTTGAAATAAAGAAGTAAAATAAACACTATCAAACCCTTTAGATAATCTACAAAATATTTCAGATAAATGATATTTGACCATCCTTAGTTGTACCAAATCATATCCATCTCTACTGAAATAATAGACCAAACATCCAAGAAAAATAAATCCATTAAATGGTTTAAAGAAGGTCACTCATATAAAAAAAATAAATCAATTAACAGAAACATTCCAACCAATTCATTCTAACAATCAAATGAAAACTGTTCATCACTGGAATAAATAATTTCCAATGATATTAAAATTTGATATTCATAATGACTAAATCATAATATCTTTTGATGGGGTACTTTCTCCTCCTGAGTATATTATTCTAATATAAAATTCAAGATAAAAATTTAATATTTAAACACAAATTAGATCTCTAGGAGGAAAAATTAAAATATTTAGAATCTCTAATATCTAGTAGAATGATAACTAGGGTTCATGTACCCATTGTCATAACTTAAACTATAAAAACACACTTACTGAGATCATATATTTCATGATCTATAGAAAATACCTAAGCAAACACTACACATCAACCCTCTCCCAAGGTCTCTTGACATACCTTTTTAATATCTGCTCACTGATCTTATCCCATAGAAGCCCTAAAATCCCCTTTGAATAGAACACTTAAACTTAGAATGACTATAGCTCAATTTTAGTGTAGTAGCCTATGCATCAGATGTTGGGGTGAAAGAAGAATCTCAAACTCTATACATTTAATCTCCATTCTAGAAAAATTTCTTAATATATAATATTTAAACAAAATGGATTTAATTTATATCACAAGGAGACACACCTCTATTATGAAATTTTAGGACACACAAATAGTAAACCAATAAAAACATTATTCTATAACAAAAAGAAGAAAATGTCTTCCCTAGTATTGTTGAATATTTTTGTTCCTAAGTTAATCATCAATATTATTATTTTTTTTCCTAAAAAATCATTATCACCCACTGAATCACTATTTTCCTCCTTTATATACTTCTGTTTCATATGTTTTTTGTTTACCTCTTCTATAAAAGAAAATAATTAAAAAAAATTGTTGTCTAAAACATTAATACAACACAGAATTATAATAAAAATATTGATCTTTAATAGATTTGTCATCATAAAAGGTTGGATAAAATGTAATCTCCATGAATTTATGTCCTCTATCAATCCTAAACATCCACAAATAAAATATATTAAAGAATAGAGCATAAAAATATCTCATATAAAAAACTAAAACCTATTTATTAAGACCAAAATAAAACATAATAACCACATTAGTCCCTAAAAATATATATAATTTAAGATTAATTTTATTTTCATAAAGTACATTAATTATTAAAAATATTCTTTCTATGATTTCTATCCACTCTTCCACACTGTAAGTCCCAAAATTATCTATATAAATAAGATGGTTTTGTGATTGAAAATCTCAAACCATGTCAATCTTTACTACCACATTATTTTATGGCCTTCTTTTATATTCTAAATCACTTTATGTTTGTCCTTAGTAATCTTATTCTCTACTAAAGTCTCATATTACCCTATTTATGGAATATCTTCAGATTCTCCCTCTATATTCCCCTAATTAGAAAGTTCACGCTCTATTAGTTTCCCATGAGCATTGTCGGTGCTCTTCTTAGGTTCCATGATTCTATAAAAAACTACACCACAATCACTAATCAACATTAAAAAATTTACCAAACAAAAATTTTATACATATTTTATTTTAGATAATAACAAGGTAATTACTAAAATAAAACTAATAAAATTAAAATATCAAATTTGACACATTAATTTCAGTTAACTAATTCATTAAGAAAAAATTATTTAATTAAAAACTTGTTAGATATTAATAATTTATTCATTTAACTAAAATCAAATAACCTACCAAACAAATTCACATGAAAATACATAGATTTCATATCCTAATATGTCAAAATGATTCAAAATAACCCACTTATAACTATTAATTAAGGTAATAATTATACCCTGGTATATTAATTATAAATAATTGAAATACAATATCATCCTTCCAAATAAACATGGATTTATATTATGGTTGTGTTGGTAAATAACATAATAAAAGAGTCCATACCATGAACCGGCTCCGAATCTCCTTTTTACCATATTTCAAATTATCAAGACCTATAATATGAAACTAATATAATATAACTTTTTAATATCCCACCCCAACACAACTACACCACCAAGATGAATTATCACTTTGCCTCAAGTACACCCAATGGTCTCTAATGGAAGGAAATTGGCATTGAGGTTCTATATGTATTATTTTTAGGAATGATTTATCCTCTAATGGTACCTTATAATAATTCATTAAAATGAGTAAAACAATAACCATAACTCTGATAAATAATAAATAATGTGAATAAAAAATTCTAAAAATAAATTTTATAAATTCCCAAATGAAATCAAACATCCCAAAAAGGTTAACATAATACATCCCAAGTATCACATCGTGGATAGTTATACTATAAACACTATAAATGTAAAATTATAAAACCCTCAATATAGAGACAAAATTATAAAAAATAAATTATATTATTTATCTATAAACCGTATATCGACTACTATATAATTTTTATTTTACCTAGATAACCATGCATGTAATATATATACATATGAGGTGTTTACATACAGGGTCTGGAAAATGATTCTTAATAGAAAACAATATGACCCTAAAATTACCATATAGTTTAATTTGATTTTATATAAATGGTGTAAATCAAATAAATGATTTCATAATATCATTTAAAGAATCCATTTTAAGAATTAATTACCAATCAAGTCACATAAGAATTCATATTCCTTCTTCGGCTAATGCTAGAAGATTCACTAAAACTACTTAAGGAATATAGTATTCAATCATAAGGAGAATTTAAAATCATTACAAACAAATGGGATATATTGTGATCCTAAATAACCTATGACATACAAAATAATACTAGTCTAAAAAATGAAAAGAAAAACAATTTTTTAAATGCTGAAATGTTATAAAATAACATAACCCAATACTTAATGAATTTTTTACAAACTCATCAAATTCACTGAATAAATATTTCAAAAAATTCTAATTTGTTTTTCAAATTTACCACATAAATATCAAATCTATTTTCCACTTTTATCCCATTAATATAGCTCAATTATTTTAAAATTTCTCATAAAAATAAAAAAAATAACCTCAATATTCATTGTGATTTATTTCTAAATTTCTTTAAGTCATATTTCTCATTAAACACCCATTATAAATATTGATATTTAAAAATTATATTTTAATAATTGGAAACCTGATATACCCTATATTTCTCCTTAATATATTTTCAAATATAATTTCTTTTAGTTACAAATCATTTAAAAGAAAAAAAACTCCATAATTAAATCACTATAACCCATTAAAAAATGGTATAACTCATTTAAATGAGTTTCTACCAAAATTATATATTTTAAAAGTAATAAATAATTGTTATAGCATTTATTTACCATCATAACATGTTTATATCACCCAATTTATTTTCCAAAATTTTTTAATTTTTAGACAAAAACAATTTATAAACACCTAATTAAATTACAAGTGAGGGAGGTCACCAATATCTTATTAGAAAAAAACACACCATGAAGTATTATTTGTATCCTTTTAAAAAACTAATAAATTTTAATTATTTGAAATCTGAAGGATAAAAGAAAACTAAAATAAATAATAAATAAACCTTTTATATCTTAAAAAAAAATATGGGTCCTTAGATAATATTACTATGATTAATATGATTCCATAAATGAATCATAATTCTATTTAGAAGAAAATAATAAATCATCCAAGGAAGTAGAGATATATGAAGAGAGATTAAAAGAATTAATTTTCACAATTATGGATTAAAGGATGAAGAAATTTACTTAAATTCACAAATCCAATGACTATAAAATTATAAAAATAATTAAATTAAATAATGGAAAAATTTAATTCAACTGGTGGAAATAATATATATTTAAAAATAAATAAACTATGTTTGATAGCATATACAACATGCAAAACTGAGCCTAAATGAACCATAAAATATTATTATTTAAATATAACCATTATAACCTATTTCTTAAATTGGAAGGTATTTATATTATTAACTTATTTATGAATTATATATAAATATCATTTTCAATATAAATATATTAATATGTTATTAAAAAATAAGAAATCAAATAATAATATTTAATTTTTCAAAAGAATACATTTTCAGTAAAATAATTTTTGTGAGAAAAATTTATAATTAATGTTTAGGTATTTTGGAATAATTATTTGAAAAAATTAAGTTTATTTTTAAAATAAACATATAAAAATTAACATACGGTGAAATTTCTTTTTTTTCTATAATGGTTTATTTTTTGGTGAATAGGTAAAATCATTTATTCTCTAAATACTATCATTTATTTTCATTAAATAAAACTATTTAAAATATAAATTCTATTTTAGATTTTGTAATAAATTGAAATATGGACCATTTTATTTATAATAATTTAATTGGTTTTTTTTATCATCGATTTTTAGGATTTGGGAATAAGTTTATTTTTATTCTTAAACACATGGTTTTTGGAAAACGCTTTTTGAGTACATAAAGTTTATTAGTTTTAATTAATTAAAATAACACCCCATAAAGAAATATTTAAATTAAATTAATATATTATGAATCTATTTAAATGAATTTAAATTCATATAATGATTATTTCTAGTTATATATTTAATATAATATAATCTATTACTTAAAAAAATATATTACTTGAAAACTCATTTTTCAAGAGGTTTTTTAGGATTAATTTTAAATTTAATTATGTAAATTATGTTATTTTAATTTGATAAAATATATTCCATTTTTTTAATTAGAATAATTAAAATTATTCAATAAATTTAATATAAGTTTTTTTCATAATTAATATTAAAAATTGTAAAAAAAACAAGTTGTCGTGGGGAAACACTAAAATGGTAAAGCGGGTAACCTTAGAAGTAAATGGAAAAAATATATAAATATCGTTTAATTTTTAATGGTGGATATTTTTCTAGACCATATAACCCCTAAAATAATTTATTTATAGTCTTTTGAAGAACTTTTTTGGAGAGTGACTTCCCATTATTGAATAGTTTGCGGTATTTACAAAAATGTCACTCCCTCTCACTTGTAAAAGGGAACCTCCTCTATTAACATTTACACACTTGAAAATCATTTATTTTATAAAATAAATACAAATATACATTCCTTAATTCTATACCTACATCCTATAGGCCTTGTTTTGATCATAATTCTAATCTTTTATGGCTTTACGTATAATCCTAAAGATGTGGTCTGGTAAAGAAGTTTCATTTCAAACTGGGTGTTTTTGTTTTGTTTTTTCTACCACCTAATTAAAATATTATTAAAACATGATGATATAATATAATTAATATATAAAATATATTTATATGTTTTTATTTTAATATAATAACTGACATTAATCTTCTCTTCCCTTAAGTGTGACAGAAAACCATAGTTCATCTGTATGGTGAACTATAGTCCCATGAACCAATGTAATTCGTTTTCCATCAGCTCATATCATGAAATTAAATTATTATGGATTTAATTTATATTTATTATATTAATTATAAGTTAAAAAATATATAAATTTAATATATCACAAACTTTCATACCTTTATATCCATTGAAAAATGATAATGTCGTTCAAATGTATGGCGGATTACCGCCTTACGAAGCTGGGTGATTCATTTTCCATCATTGCATCACATAGATGGTATATATAACTGAATTTTAAAAACTATTATAATATTAATTACAAAATTATAATTCTATAAATAAGATATAACACTTACCTTATTTCCATCATGATCAGAGAAAAATGGAAACGTTACTCATGTCTATGTATGGCCTAACATATCCATGATGGTAACTTAATTCATTTTTTGAGACCATAATCCATAGATCATTTTGAAATTATAATTAAAGCATAAAAACTATAATTTTTTCATTATTATTATTCTTCATATGGTAGAAAATGACCCCTTTTTCTATGGTATACACACTAATGTTGTTTTGAAATTATGAACACACCATCCTCAAAACACCCAACATGGACATAACTGATTATGAAATGAAATATGTCATTAAAAATAAATGAAGAAATTTTTTAATTATAAGGGATTAAAATAGGAAAAATTATTATTAAAAACTATAATTCAAATAATTTTATCTTATAGGATATAAAGGACATACATGACAAGTCTTGACTTATGGTAAGGGTTTTCGTCTCATAACATCCATCTTTGAGAAAAAAGTTCTTTTATGAATCTAATTTCTATTAAAATGCCTATATACTAAATATTTAATATTTAACATCATTTATAAGTATTATTCATGGTATTTTAACTTCAAATACATTCTCTCTCTCTCTCTCATGTAGTTTTCATTTATATATTTCTTAAACCGTAAGGTACTTTACCTTAATTTTCTTTCATTGATGAATATTTCAAAATTATGCACAAATATCATTTATATGGTTTATATACTGAAATTTATACATATAATACCATTAATCCTACATAATTCATTGTTTTTTAAGTTCAAATTTGAATTATTTCACGTAGTGTTATTTAGATTGAAACTTATAAAGTGGTAAGGTATTTTATAACATAATTTCTCTTCATTAGGATAAATTACTTATTTATTATATTTGATATGCTATGATTATGTGTGTAAGTACTTTTTATTGTTTTATTTTTTATGTATACTAGTTTTACTTTTACTTACATCTAACACACATAATAAATTCATTTTTTAATTATCACATCAATGATAAAATCTTTGTAGGGGATTTCATCTAAATTTTATTTCATTAAAGAATATTTTTTCTTATACACGTAATATATTTTATATGGTATATATATTTCAATATAGAAATTTTATATCTACATATCATTATTTATTTGTGAATTTTAAGTAATTTTTTTCATGTTGATGATGATTTGAAAGTTACCAAAATGATAAGGGTGTATTTAAAAATATCATTTTAATCGCGATTGTTTATGCTTGAATTTCCATTCAAGGACATTATTAAATCACTATATAATAAACCCATTTGAGATTATTATACTTTATTTATTTGTTATATGTTAAATTAATAGTCTAATTTTCTTCCCTTTTTGACTTAAAATGGTTAATAATTTTTTTTATATAAGAAAACTTTATTTCCTACTTCTCTATGAAATCATTTTTCTTACATATCCATGTTTTTTTTAAAATGTTTTATTTTTTTATTATTAAACTATTTGATTAAAAAATTTCCCATTTCATGATATTTTAAAAAATAGTTTAAATGAATATTTATTTCTTTTTCTGAACAAGGTATTATTTTGTGAAAGGAATTTTTTCTTTTATCTTATACTATATGAATAAAATTTCCCACCATCATGACCACTGAATTAAATTTAAATTTTTATATGGTTATTTCAAATAAAATGTTCTCTATAATATTTTGAAAATTTTTAGATTTTAAATAATTTATTTCTGTGTTAAAGGGGTATTATCCTTGAGAAATATTATAAGTAATATTTAAATACATTTTCATAAATGAAAAAACCTTTGAAGTTATGGATTGAATATAAATTTTGTATATATTTATCCAACATATATACATGTCATATTCTCCTTTCCATTGATGGGGTAATACTTACCTTATGTTCATCCCTCAAATATATTCACTATGAAATTTATTTTGATTGTGATATGAGGAATGATTATGTAGACCATTTTATTTCCATGGGTAATTATTATGTTTATTTATTATGATTGATTTTATTTTTTGACACACATAATCATGAACACATTATGATGGGTGTTCCAAGATTTCACTATAATTAATTGGAAAAATATTTTTTCTCATTGGACATTATGTATGGGATTATGGAGTAAACATAATCTATTACAGACTTTGTCCACTAAGTGAAATTTTCTAGGAAGTTATCCTAGGCTCAAGATTAGGTAATGTTATATATTCTTTCATATTCACTATATTTACATTATCTTATGATACAATTTTTGGTATGTTATGCTTCTTTATTATTACTAATTATCATTCCCCTTTAAGATATCATTTTATACATTAGACTCACATGTTATGTTTCCTTATCATGTTTTTCCATTAATGGAAATTTTAGCTCACCAATTTATTTTATGTATTCAATAGGTTATCCTATATAGTTTTAGGTGATCAAATACATTTACAATCTAACAAAAGAGAATAAAAATTAAAATTTTGTGTTTTAGTTTCAATTTTTATTTTATGTGCCTAGTCACCAAAGAAACTAGGCCTCAAGATCTTTGTGGTTGTAATTATTAGATGTATATATATATATTTAGAAATAATTTAATAGTATATTTCAAAATATTGTGTAACTATATTATTTATCATATAAAGGTATAGTTATTTTGGGGTGTTAGGACTATAATACATTAGTTATAACCCAAGGTATAATTATAAATATAGGAAAATATCCTATACTTTTAGTGAATGATAGAGCGAGTGGTTTCTATAAAATTACATCCATGTCTTGATACAGCAAGTGGATGTGGCTATCCAACAGTTGTACCTAGGGGTAACAATTATGAAAAGTTAAAATTGTGAATTGACTCGATCTTCATCTTGTGCATGAAAATAGGCTTTGTTAAAAACCAAATTTGACACTGCTTTGGGATATATTTTGAAAATTCATAGACTCTTTACGAACCATCATTAAGTATATTAATAAATGATAATTATAGATGATCGATGTTAAACCTAAATTGACTTGGGTTTATTATTATAAGTTTAATCATAAGTTTAAATGAAAAAATATACCTTTTAGGTTTTATGTTCTGGAATTCTATGATTATTAAGAGTACTTTGGGTGACACTTATGATAATATAACCCTTGGGTTTAGTATTTTTTTAGTAAAAAAATGATATTTGAGGAAGAATTCCATTTTTATTTTTTTCAAATAAGTTTGTTAGTATTTTTAACCATTTGGTCTATCATATCTTTTATGATAAGGTGGTGTTATTCAATTAATATTATTTGATTTTGTGTTAAAATAAGCTGTATAGAAAACATTAGTTGTTAAAAACTAATTTGATTATTTGAACGATGTTCATTATATTTTTGGGAACATTATTGGAATTATGTTAGTATAGTTTTAAAAAAATAACAACCTACATGTTAAGAGATAACTCATCGTATTCAACAATGACACAGAGCTTGAATCTATAACTAATAGGAGACATGGGTGTAGTGCCTACCACAAGCTAATGAGAAGTTTTAGTTACTGTGAAATTATTTTTTCTAAATTGATTTGATTTATAAATATTAGGTTGAATTTTGGAAAAGTATTATAGGATCAAATATTTTATGATTTTTATGATTTTTAGGTGACTAATGATATTTTGGAAAATGATTCTTTAGGTTGAGGCAAATGAAACCCTTAGGTCTAACAAGTGATTTAACATAAATGATTAGATGGGAAGAATACAATTGATTTTTTCTATTATGAGGTCATTTAGGGTATAGATTTATTTATTTATGGAACAATTTAAGTTGAACTTTTACTTTTGAGAGTAATATAAAGGTTTTGTTTGTTATCTTACCAGTTACTAACCATTTAAATTTTGATTAATATTAAAAGAAATGAGAAATAGTATATTTTTTTATGGATCTTGTAATATATTAAAATTTAATTTTAGTGCTTCAATAATAAAAAAATTCATATTGTATATTCATTACATGGAGTAATAGATGAAGTTGAAATTGATATAAGAACAATAAAAGGATGAAATTTTTCTTATGCAATATAAATATATCAATATTTATATTTTATTATGTTAATATTATAGTTGGTAAAGAAAATCCTCAAAATTAGAAAGATGATATTAGAATAAAAACTTTATCTTGTTACAATAATTTTGGATGAATTGATTGTCTTTTCATTGAAAATTTATGGTTTTGTGATTGTTAACTTCCTCGGGATCATTTACTTTTTTATGATCAATGATCTACATCATTATCCATCATTTTTTTGAATTTTATTTTTCTTTCATGTCAATATTTTCACTTAAGACTAATTTTTCCTACTCAAAAAACCTATTTTTGTATTATTATAGATGAACTTCATACTTCCCTTTATATCTTATCAAGAGGAAGTATTATTAACCCTTTGAATGATGTGGTATTTAAAAAAAGGTATTTTTATATGGAAAACCTTTTATGAATGATATCAATATCAAATTTTGAGGATGAAATTTATTTTACATAACAAAAATATAACACCCTGATATTGTTAAAAAATAAAACTATTTTTGATAGAAAAAACACCAATTTTAAATAAACCATGAAATATTACTATTTAAATATAAATGCTATAACATATATATTAAAATAGAATACAAGGATATTACTAAATTCCTTTTGAAAAATATATAATTATTATACTCAATATAAATGTATTAACAAATTCTTCAGAAATAATCATTCAATTTTTAAAAGTCATTTTATTCTTTACAAACATTCAACTTCTTCAAAAATAAATTTTATGAGAAAATATTAAAATTTATTTTTAGAAATATATAAAAATATTAATTTATTAAATTACCTTAATTTTTTAAATAATCATATAAAATTTAACTTATGTTGAACTTTTGGTATTTTTCGGAAATGGAAGATTTTTTTTGTGATTAGTGAAAATCACCAATTTTCAAATAAAGTCATTGCTTTAAATTAAACAAATTAATTTAAAGGTCCAATTTTATTTTTTATTTTGTATTAAAGTATCATATTAATCATTTGATTTAATATAATATAATCAATTTATTTTTAATCATTTATTTTCTTTATTATCTTATAAGTTTATTTTTATACTTAAAACCATTTTTCTGAAAACTGTATTTAAGTGCACAAAGTTTATAAATTTAAAATAAATCAAATTAACCCATAATAAGTAAATATTTAAATGATATTAAGATATTAAAAATCTATTTACATGAATTTAAATTCATATAATTAATATTTCTAGTCATAGAGTTAATATAATATCATCCATTGCTTGAAAATACATTTCTGGAAAACCCATTTCTCGACACGTTTTGCAGGTTTAATTTTAAATTTAATTATTCCAATAATGTGATTTGCATTTAATAAAATGTATTCTATAATATTAATTAGGATAATTAATAATAGTTTATATGGAAAACTTTATTTTTCATAAAGAAAAGTATAATCAATAAAAAAACTAGTTATCATGATGAAAACTAAATTGGTAAAAGTGAGTAACGTTATTGTTAAGTGAAATAAAAATTTTAAAACATGTTTTAATTTTATTGGTGGTGGTTTTTAATTTCCATATAACCCATAAAATATATTATTTGTCAATTTTTAATGCACTTTTTTGGATAGTAACTTCCCATTATTGATTAGTTTTCAGTATTTATAAAAATTTCACTCCCTCTCACTTCTAAATGAAAATATATTCTCCTCATATTTACACACATAAAAATACTTGTGGTTATACCAATACCTATAAACATAATTTTCTTAATTCCCTCCCAAATTTCTATAGGCCTTTTTTGATGAGAAATACAATATAAGAAGGCTTTAGGTATAATTCTAAAGTGGTGTTTTGAGGAAGATAAATTGTTCCAAAAATATATATTTTTCCCGACTTCCACATACTTAAAATATTTTGAAAACATGTTGATAAAATATCATCATTATATACAATATAATGATATTATATTATGTTAATTTAATAACCAACATTTATCTCATATTCTATAAAATTCTAAAAGAAACCATCAATCGTGTGTACGGTGAACTACAACCTCATGAACTGATGTAATTCGTTTTTAAATAAAAAAATATTATGTGAGTTTTTTATAATAGATATAATATATATATATATATTATTCATAAAATATTTATAATTCTAGAAAATTTATATATTATATACAACTATAACTTATATTCCATTGAAAAATGATAACATTGTTTGTAGATATGGCAGACTACTTCCTTATACCGTGATGTGACTCATTTTCCATCACATGGATAGTATATATACTAGTATTTAAATAATTATTAATATATTTATGATATTATTATATTTTTTGAAAAATATGGAAAACACGTACCTTCTTTCTATCATGATCATTGAAAAATAGAAATGTTTTTCAAGTGTACGTATGGCCGACCATCTTCGTGATTGTAACGTAGTTCATTTTAGACAACCAAATATAATGGTTGATTATAAAAGTATAATTTATGTATAAAAATTATAATTATTTCATTATCATTAATATTTATAGGATGTAATAATTATCTCTTTGACCATGTTCAATACACCGATGTTGTTTTGACATTATGAATTGGGCATCCTCAAAACACCCAATATGGACATAACTGATTAGGTAATTAAATATGTAAATAATATAAATTAAGTAAATGGTTTAAGTATAATCTATGAAAAATTAAAAAAAAATTATTAATAAAAAATAATTGATATAATTTTATCATACATGAGATAAAGGACATACATGACAATTATTGACTTGAAGTAAGTGTTTTCATCTCAAAACTTTCTTCTTTGAGACACGTATTATTTATGAAAATTATTTCTTCTAAAAGTTGTATATAATGTAAATTGAATATTTAAAATAATTTATTATTTTTATTTATGGGGTTTTAAATTCAAATTTAGTTTCTCACTCTTTAAAGTGGTTTTTATTTTGATATTTCTTAAACCATAAGGGATGTCGTCTCAGTTTCCATTCATTGTGAAATATTTTAATATTATACGCCAATTTATTTTAAATGTGGTATATAAGATCCCTTTTACTTGTAATAACATGAATAATTAAAAATTCCTGGTATTTTGATTTAATATTTTAATTATTTTACCCAAATAGATTTTACTTTAAAGTTACCAAGTTGTAAGGGATTCTATAAGACACTTTCTTTTCATTAGGTTAAATTACTTATCCATTGTATTTGATATAGTATGATTATGTGTACAATGACTATTAATTAATTTATATTTTACTTTAAATTTTTTAAATGTGACTTATATTTGAAACACATAATAACTTGAATTATTAATTTTCACATCAATAATACAATCATTTTTTGTGATTCTGTCTCAATTTTCATTCATTAACGCATATTTTATTTTTTCACACTTAATATAATTTATATTGTTTATATACTACCCTTTATACATGTTATATCTTGAATATAATTTTATTCATGGTACTTAATGTTTCATTTGAATTTATTATTTCATTATGATTATGATTAAAAGGTTACCAATGCGGTAAGGGTTTATTTCACAATCTCATTTTAATCAGGATTGTTTCTGATTGAATTTCCATTAAAGAAAAATTATTTAGTAATTGTATAATAAACCCATTTAATCCTATTATACTATTTCTATTCATTATATTTTCAATTAATATTCCCATTATTTCCTCTTTGGTACTTAAAATGATAAACAATTTTTATTTCATTTTTTGTTTGAAAGCATTATTCTCCCATATCTATGTTTTAAAAAAAAATGATTTTTTTCTTAAATTATATTATTGTTTAAATAAATTTCTACCCATTATTTAATTTATTAAAAAAATTAAATGGAATATATCTTTTATTTTTGCATAAGTTACTTTTTTGTCAAAATAATGATTTCTTTTAACTTATATGGTATGCATGTAATTTCCTATCATTATAACCACACTATTAATTGAAGATTCCTTTAAAGGTTTACATGTTTTTTTAAAAAAAATGGTCACTATAATATCTTGGGAATTTTTATATTTTAAATAAGTGTTTTGAAAGTGAAAATGGTATTTTTTCCTTAATAAATATTCTATTTAATCTTTAAATACATTTTCATCAACAGTGATAACCTTTGATGTTATGGATTTATTCTAAATTATATATAAATATATCACATATAGTCCTTTATTATTCTACCTTCCATTGATGGGGTAATTATTTCCTTATTTCCATCCCTTAAATACCATCAATGTATAATTTATTTGATTATGATATGAATAATTATTATGAACCCCGTTTTCTTTCTATGGGTAATTTTTATGTTTAGGATTTATGATTTATTTCCTTTTGTTAGACATATAATCATGAAAATGTTATGATCGGTGCGCCCAGATAGTTATCCAATGTATTGGGTAAATATCGTGTCTCGTGATATGGTATTTATGGGATTTAGTAGTAAACCTAATACATTATGGGACTTTGTACACAAGGTGATATTTTCCAGGAATTTAGCCTTGAATTGTGTTTATTTCATGTTATATTTTGTTTACACATTCCCTATGTTTCTATTATCTTATGATACCATGTTCTTTATTTCATACTTATATGTGATCACTCGTGATTCTTCTCTTTTATGATGTCACGTTATGCATTTGAATCACATGTTATATTTCCTTATCATGTTTATTGCTTTACGGGTCTTTTTATATCACCTCTTTATTTTATGTATTCACTTGGTTATCCTATATATTTTTAAGAGATAAAAGATATTTAGAAGATAACTAAGGAGAATAAAAAATATGTAATATTTTAGTTTCTTTTGATGTTTTACGTTACCAGTCTTCCAAAGACACTGGGCCTCATGATCTCCAGGGTTGTAATTATTGGATATTTGTCTTTAAAAATTATATAATAATACGTGTAAAAGGATTGGGTCGATGTATAGTTCTTATTCAATTGTCAGCATATGTTTACCAGTCATATGGTTTGAGCTAACCAACCACTCAATGGTTGTCCTAGGATTGTAACCACACTACCACATCTACTAAGTGATCCATAAATTACCACTAATTACTTGAGTATACTTGGTGTACCATTTTTTAAAATTCAACCATGAATTCCCCCTAATATTCTTTAAATCACTCAAAAAATCCATAATTCTACAAAAATAAATAATTATAAATATAAATTAAATCAATATTAAAAACAAGAAAACACATAAAATCTCAAGGTTATTATTATGCCACAATTATAAAAATTACGAGTTAAAAATTAAATGTTTTTTATGGGATAAAAATTTAGTATTTGACTATAATTAACAAGGTATAATTATTTAATGGTTTAAAACATATTTGAATTAGTATATATTATTTTATTTATGATATACAAATATTAAAATTTAAAAATGGTAGATTTATTCTTTATAATTATAATATAATTATATTTATTGTCATAAATAAATATATTATTTACACTATTAATTTATAAATATATCTAAGAAAATTAATGTATAAATGTTTTCAATAATTACTTTTCACCACTAAATAAAATTTGGAATACACTAATATAAAAATATTGTTGATATTTTCTAAGAATATTAAAATATTTAAACTATCAAATTTGAATGTGAGGAGTGATTTATTTATAATCCACATTATAAATGAAAAAACATAAGAATTATTTCAATATTATAATTGAGATTACTCTATCTAATCCCTTATAATAAATAATTCATGATATATTCATACCTATAAAAATATAATGTTTATGTGAAAAATGAATACATTTTTTATTATTGATGTTTGTACCAAATATACTTGGGTTTAGTTTTTATTGGTGAACCCTCAAACATTTTCTAATTTAGTAATATAATATAATTTAGTACCCAAGGGAATGTTACTCATGATTTCATATATTATATGTAATCAGGGTAAATATTTTCTAAATCTTATTTTTAAAGATCTTATATACTCACATAATATTAATACTCTGATAACCACTATAACTACCCATACTTTACATACATAAATATTACTTCAAAATTAAATAATATTCATTACAAAATATAACAAAGCTATAATAGGACTATATATGTATAGTGTTTTTAGAAATTGGGAAACATAACCAACTAATTCATAAGACATCAACATTGTCTCCCATTTATTCCTTCATAACTATAACCCTTTTGACAAATCTTACTTAATAACCTTATTCAGGGCCTTGGGAAATGAAACATAAGAAATTGTGATCTCATATGCTTAGTAAGGGTAAAAAAGGGAGATATCAATTTTATCATAATCATAAGACATAAGAAAATAACATTTGATATCTTATCTAACATATAAAAGATCAGGATATCATGTTGTGGGATAAATCATAAAATTTCATAAACAATCAATGAAAATATTCCAAAAATTCATAAAATAATTTTTGGAATTTGTCTCATATACATAATCACTAAAAATCATTTCATATTATTCAAGGCTCGGTTCTAATACCATCATAACGGACAAAGTCCATTACTGAACTGAGTTCACTCTTTATTCTAGACATGTTTTACTAAACTGAGATCATTTCCCATCCCAGCCCTATCTATATCATAAGATATAAATCTTTACCTAATTAATTGTATGGAGATATATTTCCCACCCATCTACTAATGAAATCATTCTTACATGTTCTATAAAAACATAAATCATTTATCATAGCATAATCCAAGGAATAAAATGGGTTTCTTAAACATCATTCCATCATAACATAATCCACAAATGGATTTCAAAAATAGCATTCCATCATAAAAACAATCAAAACATAGTAATAATAGGGATAAAAACATAACCCTATTTAAATAATTTTATCTTATATGGAAAATAATTTTGATAAAACAATTGAAATTAATTCATGAGGAAAATATCATTTCATCTTCACAAATGTTTTTTTCTAAAAATTCCACGTAATTTTAAAATAAAATTATTTATTTGAAAATAAACATGAAATATTATAATGTAAGCTTCATGTAAATAAATAATTATTAAATTGTAAAAATACGTTCATGTTGAATAAGTTAAAAGAAAACATTCTTCTTGTACTTTTGTCGAAAAATCAAAAAAGTGCCTTGTATCTAAAGTGATAAGAGATTACCTTCATACCATTTCATAAAAATTCACTAATGGGTAAAATTGAATTTAAACAATATTATAAGGATATAAAGAATATTTTATAATATATATGTATAAAACATATACATTGATGATAAATATACCCTAATAAATACTTGTGTATAAACAATATCAAATAATATTGAGATTGCAAAGTTATCTCTTACCTTAGGTCTCAGTGAATTTGTATGTATATGAACCTCTATTATAATGATTTAAATAATATAATTGACTTTTTTCAAAATAATATTCATTTTTATGATATCATATATGATAATATTATAATATTTTTGTTAATAACATTTCATTATTACTCGTTATTCAGGTATTAACTCCTTCATTTTCTTATCCATGTTTTGTCGAATAAGTTCTTATTCCTATTATTAGGTTATAGTTATATAATTTATAGAATGATGTTATTATAATATATATAATATGTATTCATTCAATTAATTTATATAATAATTCCTTAATGATGACTATATTGAATGATCGCATCGCATCGTGGAGATGGTAGGTCGTGCATATGCACGAGTGATGATATCATTCCCATAATTATTGAATGGTATAGATTTGGATGGTATATAATATTTCAGAAATAATATAATTTTATAATAATTATATATAGTTATTATTTTGATCATTATACCTATCTAAGTAGATTAGTGTTGAAAAAAAGCTTACACCATGGTGTGGAGATGGTAAGTTGTACGTACACACGTGTGGTGATTTCGTTTTTCATAGGATGGATAGAAGGTGAAAGATCATTGTTATATATCCATAATAACATCTAATAATATAATTTATATTTTAGTTATTACTTTATAATTGAAAAACTCATGAATAGGAAGTATAAAAATAAATAATTGTAACGAATCGGTAGAGGAAATTACCTCTTCTTCATCATGCTTCCTCTAAATCTTCACTTAAATCACTAGAGTTGGTCTTTTGAGAAGAACATGACCTCTATAATGTGAATAAAGAAGTTTAAAAGGGAAATGGGTAGGTTATGTATGAGATTTAAGTCTCAATGTTAATTTAATAGGTGATGGAGTAGGTTCCCTTTTATAATTGAAGTGAGGGTCACTTTTGGGATCTCCAAAAAAATATTAATTTGTAATAAAATAAAAAACCAATAAAAAACCTAAAAAATTCTTAATTTGAAAGATGATATGAGATAATGTTTTAATCCCATAAACCAATAAATTTTAGACAAGTTTTTCTATCCATTTAAACCTTATCATTTTAATTAACACTTGGTTATTCGATTTACTTTTAGTTAAGATAAAAAATATTTCAATATTAAAAGTGTGAAATATTTACTTATTTGATGTCAATTATACCATAAATAAGTAATTTTGAACATTTTTGACCATATAATAATTTTTATATATGTTTAAAAAAGTTTTATGGTTTTTTAGTAATTTATTAAAATATTATTTTGATAAAAAAATATAAATTTTGACACTATTCAGTTAATTGATTGTTAAAAATATTAAGATAATAGGTTAACTTTGAAAAAACTATTTTATTATAATCTTAAGTGGTCAAGATCATCTGTAAAATTTATTTTAAACATTAATTAGCTAAAATTATATTTATATTAATATTTTTAATAACATTTATTTGATATTTCCTTTAATAAAATAATTACAACATCAGTGTTGTGTAATTATTTTATACACTTATTTTTTTTATTAAAAATTAAAAATAAAATTTTATGATGAAGATAGATATACAATATTTTTGGATAATACTTTTATTAAAATATATATTCTATAAAATACATAATTAAAAATGTTATAATTATTAAAACATGAATTTGACAAGTTTAACATCACTTTAAATAAAATAATTAAAGTGTCACCATCTCTTCTATAAGGCTTCAAGTGGTCAATAACTAGAAACTTATAAGATTATGGTCGTGATATACATGAAAAATAATATTTTTTCATGTTTTTGTGTCTTTTAATGGTTATTATCATTTTAATATAAATTAGTTTATTGATTTTTATCAGTTAAGTAATTTTTTGCATCATCAATATATTAACCTTTAAGGTAATTATTTATTTCCTAAAAATTGAAAATAAATTAAAATGATCAATAAAAATATTATATATCTTAAATGAAGATTTATAATCAAATTTATCTTCTGTATAACCTCATATTAAAAATTATTTAGTTATTAAAATTTGAGTGAGACATATTTAAATTTTCTTTAAATAAAATAAATTGAATATCCTAATCTTATCCAAGTGGATTCTAATGGATACCATTTTGAATAAATTATGATTTAGGTCAAAAAATACTCATCCAATGAAATTAAGATATATGTTAGGTCACTTTTATAATATTATTCTTACCCTTAATTACCTGATTTACCATTTTACCATATTAATAAAAATTACTGAAATTAATATTCATAATGCCCAAAATTAAAATAAAGATATTTACATAATTTGGACCTTCTAATTCCAAATATGCAATCAATTTTTAGAATTTCAAAACATATATTTTTCATTAATTAATTTAAAATTAATCATGTTCTTCGAATGAAAATTTGTTTTTAAAAGTTAAAACATTGGAAAATATTGAAATATTTTAACATCAAAATTCAGGGTAAAATTAATATCATTGACCAGAATTATATTAAAGGATAAAAATATATTCTATTTATACTTTAGAACTCTTCAATAAATGTAATTTATCCACAAAAAATATTTTGATGAAAAAAATGTTGTTTTTAATAAAAAATTAGTATATTTTTACTATTCATCAAAACTCAAAACTTATCAGAAAAATATCAAAAAGTCATCCAAAGAAAACTTTTATATCCCAATATTGAATAAAAAATTTATTTTTTTAAACAGAATATATAAAATTCTCAAAACTAGATTTAAAATTAGTGCTCTATTAAAAGGGGGAAAACTGTATTTGTTTTTTAAAATACTTATTTTATCTAAAAAATTTAATTTATTCTTATATCTTTTCTAGAAAACATATAATATGAATTTTAAACATTTTATTGAATTTATTGAATATATATTACATTAATAAAATCCATCAATAATGATATTTTTATTTTATAAACTCACTTATTTTCATCTTAATAGTTGTTTCAGAAGAATGTTAATATTTTTTATACCCACCATTATAATGACTAGGTTATAAGGTAACATAATAATTTTTAATTTTTCAGTTAAACTGGGACATTAGTGAAATTAAAACTATAAAAATAACTTGAAATTTTGTGTAACAAAAGACAAACATAGTGTTTCATATACCGCAAGCTAAGTCGGTGTTGTGTATAGCGCAATCTTATCTTGGTGTAGTGCACAACACAAGACATCAAAGAAATTTAAAAAATCTAACTTATAAAAATCCTATGGTGTTACATTGTACCCCCTTTAAAATTTATTTCACTCTGGAAATTTTTTGTGGTTATAAAATTTTTAATACTTAAAATTTACTTCCATAGAAACCCACATCCTAAAAACGAATACTAAAACTTTATTTTAAAAAAGGAAATATAGAAACATAAAGGTATCCCAAAGTAACTTCTCAATGTGTTTACACATAAGAAGATTATGTGTGGGAAGAAAAAATAGGGATAAGGAAGAAAAATATAACCATCACGTTCTGATGGAAAGTGATATAGAATAAGGTTAGGATAAAGTTAACAATTAGAAAGCCATAAATCTGTGATGCTTTAAGGGGCCATTTGATTCATCTAAAATGAAGGTACTAGGGTAATTTTTTTTTGTTTATGATCATTTACCTATAATAATAAAATTACAATAAATACTTACTTGATTAAGTATAATCTCATCCTTTCCTTATGCCTTAATTAATTTCCACTTCATATCTTATTACAAGAAATAAAGTTGAATTTGTCATTATTGAAGCATTAACAGATCACCGGATCCATAAATGTGATGACATGTCATTCCATCTATTTAAAAAAGGTTATCATAAGTTATAAAATATAAATAAGACCACTTATGGTGAGATATTAGTTTATTCTAACAAACTTCATCTGATGTTTAACTTAAACATTCCCTTAATTGATAACCTTATAATCCTTCTGAAAGCTAAAAAATATGAAACTTTAGAAAGAGGTTGACTAACTCATCTTAACAGTTATCTCCCATATATCATAAGGTATCTCTCTTTTTTCACATTACAAAAATTTGAACACCTTCATCATGTATTCTCTTGGATCATGGTAGTAACTTGATTTACCATAGAACCTTAGTGAACACATGCATGATTTCAAAAATTAAGTCTTTACACATAACATAAATCCGAAAAATTCAATATACTTAATATATGGCATCATAAATTACTTTTTCATTATATCAGTCCTGAATACATTTATATTATCAAACATCTCTTTATTTTCTTATCCAAATATTATTCACATATTAAAGAGTATCCTTCCCTTAAAGTTATTCCAAAAAAATCCAAATCACTTTTCATGGTTACTAGTACCATTCATCATATACTATTAAATACATATAGAAAAACCACAGTAGACCAATAGATATTTCATTATTCTATAATACCATAAAATAAATTTTACAACATTATTATGGAATCTCATTACATAAACAATCAATCATTACACCACTTTATTATCATACTCTACATCATTAATAGTGATCCCATGATAATTTTATTTTATCTTTGGCCTTAAGAGGTTGTTAACGTTGATCATCATTTATAACCCTTTGATTAGGGAATTGGTTGGAATATTTCCCCATTTTCTTTCACTTATAGCATTGAAGTGTGGGAGGTGCATTCTTTGTAGTATTTTCTATATTCGCATCAACAGTTATCTTTTCCAATTACATTGACAGTCAACATATTGGCGAACTTATTTTCCAAACTTGAAACACTTACTAGTCCCTTTAATAAAATCTCCACCATGATTATTTCCACACTTTTAGCATAAGGAATTACTCATATTCTTTTCACCATTGTTTTGAGATTTCTCCTTGAACTCCATCTTCTATTTCTTTTCAAAACCATGAGATTGATATGCAACCCATACTTCCATTTGTACCTTGATAGCACAACACCCAATCTATTCATATGTAAAAAATTCTATTATGGATTATTCAATTCGAAGACTAGATTTTAAGCCACTGAAAAAGCTATCGACTTTACTTCTATGTTGGATTATAATTCCCGAACTATACCTCAGAAGTCTTGTAAATGTTTCCTCATATAGTCCAAAAAATTCATCAATATTTTTATTATGCTCAAGGAACTCCTTTTCCATCTTCATACAAAGAATAAAATAAAATTACTTATTGAAAAATAAGTTCTTGAACTCATCCCAGTCCATGGATTCAATTTCATTTTTCTACCCTGTATTCTTGATTAGAGTCCACTACAAGTCTTCTTCGCCTTCTAAACGATAAACTGAAAAAATGATTTTTATGTTCCGAATAGAGAAGTATATAAAATATATATTTAATTGTACTAATCCATTTTGCAACAAAAAGTGGATCTGAAGACCCACTGAATGAAGGTGGACATTGCCTAACGAAGGACTCAACAAATTGTTGTTCCCTTCATTTCTTATTTGGAAATCAAGGTTGATTTATATCTTGTGTTACTATAGCGATAATATTTTACATTCCATCTCCCATAACATTTAGTTGTTTGGGAGGAAAATCATTTCATTTCCTATTTCATTGATCACTAACATGGTTATTTTGGGTTCCATCCATTGTCTAAAACCCAAAAATAATAGTTTGAGAGGCAAAAATCATACTTGGAAAATAATATAATCAAGGGGAGTACTTTAAATCTATAATATATTAGGTTTAGTCCTATGTTTTCTTCCTATTTTATCCCTGATCTTTACCAAAATTATAGCATTCTAACATATACTTACACTTATCCTTAAGGACGTCTCCAGACATACCTTAAAAATATCTCAAGGGATATCACTAAATTTTTCTCATCCATGTTTCCAAATGTTAACAATACCTTTCCTATGATACCAACTATAACGAACCATAATTTACATACAAAGATATTACTTAAAAATTGAATAATATTCATTAAAAAATATAACAAATCTATGACAGGACCATATATGTATAGTGTCTTTAGAAATTGGGAAACATAAAAAATTGGATTGTAAGATATCTATATAGTCTTCTGCTTATTCTGTCATAACTAGACCCTTTTCTGACATATCATAATTAATACCCTTCTTCATGACCTGGTTAAATGAAACATAAAAATGGGTAAACTTTAATGATAAGTTATGTTAATAAAGGGATATATAAATTATATCATAATCATAAAACATAATAATATAACATTTGCAAATATTTTCCCTCATATAAAAGATCATGATATCATATGATGGGATAAATCATAAAAGTTCATAAAAAATCAATGAGCATGTTCCAAAAAGTAATAAAATATGACATGATTTTTTTTGCATATATATAATCATATAAAATAATTTCATATAATTCAAGGATCAATTACAAGACCATCATAACAAACAAATTCCATTACTAAATCGAGTTCAATCCTCATTCCAGCCCTATGTTATTGATCCGAGATCATTTGTTATTCTAGCCAAGTTTATATTATGAGATATGAATATTTATTGAATGAATTAGAGGTATATATAAGTCTCACCCATCTCATAATTAAATTATTCTTATGTGTTCCACAAAAACATGAATCATTCATCACAGTATAACCCAAGGAATAAAATGGGATTCTTAAAAACCATTTCATCATAAAATAATCACCAAATGGATTTCTTTAATAGAATTAATTCATAAACACAATAAAAAAATAGTAATAATTTGTATATAAACATAACTATATTTAAATAATGTCATCTTAGAGGGGAAATATTTTTGATAAAACACTTGAAATTAATTCGTGAGGAAAATATTAATTCTTGTTTAAAAACCTTTTATTTTCTAAAAATTCCATGAAATTTTAAAATAAAATAATTTCATTTAAAATAAACATGGAATCTTGTAAAGTAATATTCATGAAAATAAGGAATTATAAAAGTGTAAAAATATGTTCATGTCGTATAAGTTAAAAGAAAACAATCTTCCCATCATTTTGTCAGAAAGTCAAAAAAGTACATCGTATTTAAAGCGATAAATATTCATTACATACCATTTCATAAAAATTCACCAATGAGTAAAATTGAAATTAAAAAAAAGTATGAGGATGTTAATAATATTTTATAATATATATGAATAAAACATGTACATGGATTATAAATATACTCTAGTAAATACACACGTATATACAATCTTGGATAATGTTGAGTTTGAAAAATTATCCCTTATCTTGGGTCTGATTTCTTTTGTATGTATCTAAAGCACTTGTATAATGATTTAAATAATTTCATTTAATTATTCTAGAATCATATTAATTTTTTGATATCATATATGACCATTTTTTCATCTGTTTTCTAATGACATTTCATTATTACTCATTATTCGGGTATTAACTTCTTCATTATCTTATCCATGTTTTTTCAAATAAGTTATTGTTACTATTCTTAAGTTATATTAATATCATTTAAATATTATATTATTATAATATATATAATATTTATTCATTTAATTCATTTATATAATCATTATTTAAGGAATATCATATAGAATGAACAACATCTCATTGTGCATATGGTAGGTCGTACGTACGCACAAGCGACCATATCATTCCCGTAATTTTTGAATTGTATTGAATTAGATGTTTTATAAAATTTCAGAATAGAAAATTATGTTATAAAAATCATATATAGTTACTATTTCCATCATTATACCCATCCAAGTATGGTGGTGGTGAAAAACAAATTATACCATGGTGTGGAGACAGTAAGTCGTACATACGCACACGTGGTTATTTATTTTTTATAGGATGGATAGAATGTGTAATATGGTTGTTACATAACAATAATAACATATAAGAATGTATTTTATACTGTATTTATAGCTTTATAATATAAAAAACTCATGAATATGAAGTAGAAGAATAAATAATTTGAAAGAATCAGTAGAAGAGACTACCTCTTCTTCGTCGTGCTCCCTCTAAATATTCTCTTAAAGAACTAGAGTTAGTCTTTTGAGAAAACCAGACCCTCTATAATGTGAATAAGTAAGTTTATAAGAAAAATGGGTTATTTATGGATGATATTTAAGGCTCAAATTTAGGAGAATTGGTGAGAGGGGAGGTGCCCTTTTATAATTGAGGTGAGGGGATCTTTTGGGATCTCCAAAAAAATTTAATTAATAATAAAATAAAAACCCATTCAAAAACCTCAAAAATATTTTAATTTAGAATATGAGATGAGGTAATGTAATGATATCATCAATAAATAAATTTTAGGCATGTTTTTCTTTCAATTTAAACCATATCATTTTAATTAAAACATAGTTATTTTATTTAATTTAATTTAAGGTAATAAATATTTCAATATTAAAAGGGTTCAATTTTTACTTATTTGATGTCAATTAGACAATAAATAAATACTTTAGAAAAATTTATACTATATCATAATTATTCTATATTTTAAAAAATATTATTATTTATAAATAACTTAATAATATATTATTTTGATAACCAAACAATAGTGCCGATATCTACACTATTCAATTCATTAATTTTTAAAAATATTAAGATAACATGTATACATTAAAAAATACTTTATTATATTTTTAAGAGGTCAATGTTGTCTATAAAAATAATTATACATATTAATTAGCTCCAATAATTTTTATTTTAATATTTTTAATAACATTTATTTTATATTTCCCCTAATAATATAGCTACAACCTCAGTTTTGTGTAATTATTTAATACACTTATTTTTATAAAAAAATAAAAAAAATACTATGATGAAGATAAATCTACTAGATTTTAGGATAATACTTGTAGTCAAATATATATTTTGTAAAATCCTTCATTCAAAATTTTATACTTATTAAAACATGAATGTGAAAAGTTTAACATCACAATAAATAAAATAATATAAGCCTCATAATCTCATATATAAGGATCTAAATGGTCAATAACTCAACTATTTGATTATTATTGTATATATATACTCTACTAATAATATTTGGTCAAGTTTTGGTGTCTTTTAATGGTTTTTATCATTTTAATAAAAATTAGTTTATTGATTTTTAATCCATTAAATAATTTATGCATTTTCAATATATAAACCTTTAAGGTAATAATTTATTTTCTAAAAATTAAAAATAAATTACCATGAAAAATAAAAACATTTTATCTTTAAAATTAGAACTTATAATCTAATTTATATTTTGTATAACCTTATATGAAAAATGATTTAGATATTAAAACTTGAGTGAGACACAATTAACTTTAATTTAAATAAAATAAATTATGTGTATTAATATTATCCAATTGAATTAAAATAGATATAATTTAGGCCCAAGGATGATTTAGGTAAAAACATACTCATAAAAGGATATTAATAAAAGTGTTAGGGTAATTTTATAATATTATTCCTACCCTTAATTAACTGATTTACCCTTTTGATATATTAATAAAAATACCGAAGTTACATTTTATAATGACCAAAAATGATATAAATCTATTTACATAATTTGGAAATTTTGATTAAAAATATGGAATAAATTTTTTAAAATTCAAAACATAGAAGATGCAGTAATTAATTTAAAATTAATCCTATTCTTGTAATGAAAAATGGGTTTTAAAAGTTAAAACATTGCAAAATATTGAAATGTTTTTAAATCAAAATTCAAGATAAAATTAATACCAATGAACAAAATTATATTAACTGATAAAAATATATTCTATTTATAATTTAAAACCATTCAATAATATAATTTATCCATAAAAATGTTTTCGATAAAAAAGTTGTTTTCAATTATAATAAAGTATATTTTTATTATTCATCATAACTCAAAACTTATCAGGAAAATATCAAAAAAATAATATAAGGTAAATTTTATAACCCTATTATTATGAAGAAGTTTATTTTTTAAAATAGAATATATAAAAGTGTCAAAACTATATTTAAAATGGGTTCACCATCAAAAAGAGGAAAAACTATGTTTTTAAAAAAATACTTCTTTTATACGAAAAATTGAATTTATTCTTATATCATGTATATAAAACATATAAGATAAATTTTAAACATTATAATGAATATATTGAATATATATTAAATTAATTAAATCCATCAATAGTTATTTTATTATTGTATAAACTCGCTAAATTTTATTTAAATATTTTTTTCAGAATAAAGTTAAAATTGTTCATACCTGCCATTATAATGACTAGGTTATAAGGTAACATAATAATGTTTAGTTATTCACTTAAAATAGGTATTTAATGAAATTAATTATTTCAAAATAACTATAAATTGTGTTTAACAAAAGCCAAGCACTGTGATTTGTATACTGCAAGTTAAGTCGGTGTTGCGTATAACAAAAGCTTATCTTGGTGTAGCGTACAACACAATACATCAACGAAATTAAACAAAATCTAACTTATAAAAATATCAGGGGGTTATAACCACCCAAAAAATGGTGTTGTAGATATTAGAAACAAAATTATTTATTAGATAGATATGACTTTGTGGATTGAAAAAATTACTAAATACTTTTTTGAAGAAAATATAAACAAAAAATATAGTGTAGTGAATAAAAAATACTTAAAACAATTTAAAGGAAAAATAATTTATACTTTTTAAAAACAAAATAATAAAAATGATGATTATTTATTATTTTTTTGGATTTAAGGTATATATCTTAAAAAATAAAGATATTTTAAACAAATTTTATTTCAAATATAATTGATGATGATGCATAATATATTTTACTAATATTAATTTTATTGAGTTTAAAATAAAAGGACCATCAGTGTTTAATACTCTAAAAATATTAAATTTAATGATAAAAAATACCTCGGAGAATGACACCTTATACTTGATTATTGATGAAGTTAAGGATCTGAATTTGAAGAAAGAAATCATATTTTTTATAAAATTTAAAATATAGACGATTTTTATTATAAAAGGGTGTCTAAGATCGTACTCCATAGGGTTTGGAAAACACTAAATTATCATAACACTATTAATTAAAATGAATATATCTATACCCGGACACAAATAAGTAATTTAGAGAGAATTAAATTTAAGAATACTAAATTATTTTATTGATAATTATAAATAACATTTATTAGGATTTAAAATACCCATCATGGTTCATTTATATATTTGAGTAATTAAACCAATTTACATAAAACAATGTATATACCTCAAAATAATTAAAAAATAATTTGGATGAGATAAATATTTATAAATAAATTAGATGAATATTGATAGATTATAAGGAAACAAGAAATCTTAGTATCCTTAGGATAGAGTCATGAAAATTTATAGATTATTTATATTCTTTTTATTATATTTATTGGTAAGATAAAAATCAAATACTCTTATCATATTCTACTCATATAAATGTTAAAGTATTTATAATTGATTTAAAAGTGATTTTTTAAATGGATTTATTGTCTAACATGTTATTCTGAAATAATAACTTGTTTTAAGAATCATTAATTTTATAATAATGTTTTTTAATTTATAATGAATTTATATAGTCTAATTAAATAATATAATGTTTTTCATTAATGATCATATCGACCTATTTTTAAAATAATTTTTAAACTCATAATAAAAATGTCAACATATTTATAATTTTTTAAAATATATATATACTACTTATAGAAATATATTTTTATTACTTTACATTTGTCATTAAAAATGAAATATATATTAATTATTATTATAAGATATGTTGTAATGGATTAGATTTGTGTATTAATTTGGAAATAACAAATTTCCTTGTATTTTTAATATTTTTAAGAAAAATAAAAAATATATTATATAAATAATTTATTCTTAATCTATTTTTATGAGATTTGTATTGGGATATAGTAAGAGTATGAAAACCCTTAAAATAATTTCCTATAAACTATTTGGGGATATTTCTAATAAATCACTAGATTTAAATTTGTTTTAGGTGTGATATGAAGCATATCATATCTCACTGCAAGTATACTCATCAAAATGTTTTATATTTTCCCATGTGAATGGATTCAAGCCTACCTAAAAAATACATTAATATATTGTAATATATAGTGGTGTTTGTAAAAATATATATGGATAAAACATTGTTTTATCCATGTATTACAATTTTATAATTAGTATGTTCTTATGAATCTTACTTTAGCGGATGAAATATTTATAAAATAATACAAGTGGAACTTGTGATTTATTTGGGTAAAGTTATTTTTTGTTGTCATTAAATGAAATAATACAAAATTTATTTCTTTTTAGTGGATATTTCATACGTTATTACAATGATTTTTTCTCTTAGTAACTTTAGATTTAAAAAAATGAGTAACCTTAATAATTATTTTTAAGGAATTGTAATTAAAAATAACAAATCTTCTACAATTTTTATTTCAAAAAATATTTTTTGGATTCATGGATAAAAAAAAATTAAAGTGAGGCATAAATTTATTTGAGTTCATTTCCCAAAGAGAGAATTTTGTTTAGATTTTGATGCAAAAAAATCATATTTAGAAGACATCATTAAAAAATAACTAGATCAAAGAAACATTGAAAAGATAAATATCCATCATAGATATGTATAATTTTATTGATTATTCATTTTCTTTTGGTTTTAAATAACCATATATAGGTAAAAAACTTTCGATATATAAAAGGAATAAAAAAAATCAACCATCTTATTAAAATAACATGTTGTACCATTGACATTGGATGTGTTAGACATATGAAGTGTGATATTCCTATAATTCCAACAACAAAAAATACATGGGAAGCATCATCTTCTAGAAACCCTTTTAACTAATTTTCACTAAAGGTCTTAGAAAATATAATTTAACATTTATAGATAAAAAAATATATAGAGGGAATAATGGCTTTTTACTATACATTTTTCAGTTTTTTAAATTTAAATTACCTATTTACTTAGTAACATTAAAATATATATACAAAATCACTAAATCTATTTCACTATTCTATATATTATATTTTTCCTTGGTGTTTTTTCACCTCTTTTAAAATAAGAGGATCATCCCTAAATAAGAAATATAAAATTATATAAAAGAATTATCTTTAAAAAAATTTGGGTTAATTACAATTTTCCTTTAATATCTTATTCATAATATACATTTTTGGGGAAAAATTAAAAAAATACATCCAAAACACAAAAAATAATATTCTTCTCAACATTCAAGATATTTGAAATATCATATTTTATATGTAAACCCTTGTAAAAAATGATGTTTATCTTTTTTTTCATCAATAATGACCACCCATTATTTTATGAAAAATTTTAAGATTATAGAATAATATTAATATAAGTGTCATAATAGGATTATATTAATGAAAATTAGGAAAATTTAAAGATTATATTATATATTTTTAACAATATAGTGATATTTAGATATATTGATGGGGAATATATATTTTATATAGATATTTGAGAGTTCAATGCTAATTTTTTAATAATAATATTGGATAATCATTACATTACTTCTAAATAACATAAGTAAAATGTGTTTATGCAAATACAACATCAATATAAACTAATTATTTGTTCAAAATCAAACACCACTTAGATTAAGAATTTTATAATAGATTTTATCATAATGAATATATATCTGATTAGATATAAATTCTTATAAATTTAGTTTTTAAAACTTGATTTGATATAATTGTAATATTCAAAATATTGATATAGCATATAATTATTTAGAAACATTTATAGTGTTTAATATCTATATAATTGTAGACTAAAATAACGTAAAAATTTAGGATATGTATTTATAAAATGTCATGATAATAAAATACCACTAAAATTTATTAAAATAATTCATCAAATGATATTTCACATTAAATTATAGAAAGGGCATAAAAATATATATCTAATAAATGGGAGGGTTATATATATAATTTTAATGAAATTAAAGTCCCATTTAAATATAAATAATGAAAAGTGATAAATGTAGAACATTTCAAGAGTGATGGTCCATTAGGATTTATTCATATCTCAGTGATATTAGGATTAAGGAAAAAATTGATGATGTTACCTAATTATTTAAAAAGTATACTCTAATATCACATATACATATACCTTAATATAAAGAAAATATAATCAACCCTACTTAAATTAAAAATAGAGAAATATGGATACCCTATATACATCATAAAAAGTGTGTGACCAAGAAGAAAAGAAAAAAAGTGGAAGAGGAATTGGTGTTCATATCTAACAATTATTTTAACAAAAAGGTTAATCAAGAAGATATGAACCAACTGAGGGAAATTGTAAATGAGTATTCTTTCATGGTAATAAATTTAGTAAATCATATGTCACACATGAAAAAAAATAGATTTAGAACACGAAATATAATTTTTTTAAATGTACGCATAGTATAAGTAATTTTATATGATAAAGATGGATCATATAGAAGCGTAATATAATAAAAATGAGAAAGTAAAAACTAAATTTTCAAATATTAAAGTAACTCCTCTTGCTGAAGATATAATGAATAACATTCCATAAAATTACTAAAATAATAAATATGAGATAATTAATGTCCCCAATTCCCCATTATCCATGGTGATATTTTCTCCCTTAGTTATCTATATGAGTAATCCTCATATTATTATAATTTTAAGTACACTGCTTAATTAAGAAAATTCATTTGAAATAAACAATATTAAGTTAAAATGATTCACCTTCCATGATAGAGAGTATAATAGAAGTGTCAATAGTAGTATAAAATAATCTTGGAGATAAAAATCATGATGTATCTTCTTCAATGGAAAATATATAATAATAACATGAAAAAAAGATTGATTCATTTTTTTATTTTTTTATTAACTCTTTGTATATATTTTATGTTGTAATTTTTTTATTCATCCATGAATCTTTATTTCTAAATAAATTTTATAATTATATTAATGTATTATTTAAATTATAGTTATTTTTTTATCCTCTATGTGATCTTTTTCATAAGTCAAAATAAGGATAAATATTCATTTATTTTGGGGGAATATCTTATATCATGGGACTCTATATTATACATATATAATTTCTTCTCACTAATTTTATTTTTAAAATACAGAATTGGTTCTTTTAAATAATTTTTAATTTTTATTCAATACATTTTATTAAAATTTTTCTATTTTCCTTATCTATATTGGAGAGATTATATGAACCATGATAAAATTACTTAATTTATTGAAAATTAAAATAATTTTTTTATGGAATTCATATTTAAACTATTTTTCTTTTTATTAAAATATATTTTAGGTTTGAAAATTTTATATTTTTAACATCAATTTTTGGTTGCTTTATTACATATCCTATATAGATAGAATTTTTTTTCGCATGTCCCTCTTTTTCATGAAGCTCTATTTTCATTTAAAAATAAAAAATATATAACTAGATAATGTAGTAAAATATTGGGAAAACTTTTGATTAAGACCCTCATCTAGGAGATAGTATAAAGAACTATAAGTGAATATATTGATTAGTCCAAGAGAATAATTAGGTAGAATATGTGAGTGTCCACTTAAATAAAAAATGAATTTTGAAACATAATCAAGTCATCTTTATTTGACATTATAGGATAGTTTTTTGAAAAATTCATAGTCTATTCAATATTTAGTGAGGCACCATAGTCAAACACTCTTGTTTTCTATTCTAAAAATGAATACTTTTAAAAATTAACTTTCATAATAAGTTATATTATCCAAATTCAAACATGCACAAATTTAACATTAGTATTAGATCTCATAATAATCAGAAATAGCCAGGAGAAACATTTGGTTTATTGTGTCTAAGTAGTAGTTAAATAATCAATTTACATGTGAAAATTTCTCCATAATTGAACTCCCTAAGAATCCCTTCTATACTTTCCACAATTTATTCTTATCTTCATAACTTGGAGAAGGTAATCATAGTAAATGGGTGATCTCAAATGATTCGTAAGGAAAAAGTAATCAACATGTCATAAAAAATTAGATCACATGTACATAAGAAAACATATTCCTGGGATAAATTTAATATTAAATAGAATATGGAATAATCATAGTTCTCCAAAATTCATGATATAAGTACATTTAAACTAAAAATTAAAAAATAAATCATTAAAAAAATTGGAATCTTTATATGATAAACATAAAACATAGATCATATTTATAGGCACAAGATTATGATATAAGAGTGTGTCATAAACCTAATAATATAAATTATATTTAAAGGATACCCTCCTAGACATGAATTACATGGTATGAATTGGATAATAACCCATGTACCTTCTTGGTCTTGGTATGATCCTCTTATGTACCCTTGGGATTGGGATAAAACCTCATGTGTGCCCCATTAGCTTGGTATAAATCACCCCTTATAAATGTTGGTTAAGATAAATCCTCTCATGTGAAATTTGGCTTGGGATATTCCTCCCATGTAATATTTGTTTGGATAAATTCTCCCTTATACAATTTGTCTTTGGATAAACACTCTTGTGTTCCCTTAACCTTAGAAAAATCCTCCCATGTTCTATTTGTCTTGGGATAAATCCTCCTATGTACCCTTTTCATCTCATGTGATATAAAACTTTCCAATGCATTGAAGGGTGAAATAGGACCCCACCTATAATCATAATTACATATACGTTTCATACGAAATAAATGAAATAATAAATAACACATGGAATGAAATTTTATTTTTTATCCCTTTCAAATGAAATCATATAATAAAAATATTCATAATTCCATTAATAAATATGATAACCCCATAGAATGTAAATAGTTATCCAAATATATTAAAAAACTATCAAATTAAATTCCCTTAAATCAAGGAAATAAATCATTTGGAATTTACAATATATATATAAGGGGTATATGGATTATTCAATAATTCCCTAAATTTATTAATGAATGGATTCTAGATGAACACCCAATAATTAAAGGAATCAAGATTGGGGTATTTATATAGTAAAGTCATGGGAATAAAAATTATAGTTATGAATTGAATATGATTAAGTGATATTAAGGTAATCATGAATCATTTACCTTATAAGGATTTAGTGTTTCTTATTTTTGAAAGCATATATAAATAACCAATAGGTTAATAAATAATTCTTTTTGAAAATTAGTATTATTTTACTTTTAAATCATGACGAAAACTACCCATTTCTATGAAAACCCTTTTAAATAAAACTCAATTTAATATAGAAAAAAAATTAATTTTCAAAAGAATCAAATAAGGTAATGGATTTCCAAAATTATGGTAAGTCTATTCTTGTGAAAGAAAATTGAAAAATAATTTTCTTTTATTATTTTTATAAAAAAATTATAAGAAACAAATCCAATAATTTCTTTTGAAAAATTATTTTCAAAAAGGTAGGAAAGAATTTTTTTGATATATTAGAACATTAAATTTAATGAAATATCTAATAATGTTTTCTTGAGAAATATACAATGGTTTTATAAATAAAAATAGAGCAGAAGATACATAATATATTCTTGATATGTAAACCCTTTTAAGATTTTGAAAATACCACTATTGAAAATCAACATATTAAATAAGAAAATAATATTTTCATTTGAATAGAGGTGATTACAAGTAAGAGGATCACATGAATAAATCCAAATATGATTTCCTAAAAAGTGATGAAAACATTAACAGGAATGAAAATATAAATGTTTAGGAGGAATATCTTTTGGAAAGAATGGGATTTATTCTTCCCAATGTCAAACTTTTATTTGAGGAGGTCTCTCCTCAAGGAATATAATACTAATTAAATTAACTAATGTCCCCAGATAAAAAAAGAAATTAACATTAGAAAAATGAAATAGAAGAATAAAAATCAGCTCATAATATCATATCCAAGTATAGAACTTATAACTTAAAGAGGAATATTTTGAGTTGAGAAATATACTATAGCACGAGTAACATTTGAATCAAAATCCTTTGAAGGATTTTATTTCAAATGAAACCTTAAATATTATGAATAATAAGAGTTCCATGATAAAAAAATATTAAAGGAGAATAAGATATATAATTATAAAGAAAACCTAGTGTATAATAAGTAATATGTTACAATGAGTGAAAATTTGATACATGAAACCATTATAATGGTCAGAATTTGCTTTATCCATGCACCAATCTTCCTAAATAATTAAATCATGTTTATTAAATACCCTATTAGGAACATTACTTATATATAAGTTGTTTAATAATAACCATTTATTATATTATTATATTTACTTATTATTATTATTTTCTTATGTTTGTTATTTTGAGTGAAAATTGAATTGATACCTTCTTAATTTAGTAATTTTAGCGATTAAAGATGACATTTTAATAATAAGTTGAATATATTATACAAAATATCCATAAATATAAATAAAAATCGTTATTTTATTACTAAATTATAATATAATTATTATTTAAGTTACTATTTTCATTAATGATATAGTTTTATAGTGTAGTTCAAGTAGTTTGTCAAGCTGGCCCATGTAGAAACACTTTATAACTCGATGGGTGATTATGGTTATGATAGTTTATAATATCATTATAATAAAAGAATAATGATATTATATATATATTTTTATGTTTTTTAATCATATTTGAATTTATTTTTATAAATAACTAATATCGATATGAAAGCCCAAAAAAACATTATTTCCTAGAAGCAGTAGTATCCACAATGCATGGTCTAAGTTTTTTTGATTTTATGAATTATTTGGAGGGAATAAATAATGTTTGTTCTCTTAATATTAATACACATAATTATAACATTAATAATTATTTCATCATATTACTATCCTTAGGGTAATATTTATTATATTTTAATTAAGAAGTAAAGGATAATGATTAAGTAATACTCACTTAGGGACTGTGGATATTCTATTGAAAGACTCCTTAGAGATGAAGATATTGGGAAAAATAATTGAGGCCATAGGCTTATAAAATTTGATTGAAGATTTCATGATGATAAAAAAGGAAGAGTTTTAGGAATATATTCAAAGTAATTTTTATAGAATAAAGATGAGGTAGTTTCCCTATTTATAAGTAAAGAAAAGGGCGCTTTTGTGAACTCTCATTATTTATCAATTATGGAATAAACCTTTTTGAGTGTAAAAGGTTAAAAATGATAATATATAATGGATTTTGGGAAGTCTAACATTAATAAGGCCTCCACAACTCATTTTATCACATTTTTTAATGTGACATCTCAGCCTGGGTGCCACACATTGGTGCCCGAGTTGGTGGCCACATGACCTCAAGTGTGCATCTCCATATTCCATAGGTTACCGACTAGAAGTGAGGGTCTATTGTTAATATTGGGGATATTATAACCTCTTTAAAATAGTAATACAATAATGAAAATAAATAATAAATAACCCAAATAGAATATAATCATAACAAGAACAATGCATGAATCATTGGATAACTAAAACAAGAAAATACAACATCAAAATAGAAAAATTGGTATTTCATGCTAATATGTGTCAAGTATCAAAAAGAAATCCCAAAAATTAAATACATTGATAAATAGAAATTGCGTCTCGAACCATGTTTGTTTCTCTTAATTATTATCCATCCCAAATCATCCATCTAACATAGGTCTTTTTCCCTTATCTTGTTCTGAAAACATGAAGTCTACTTGTGTACTAATTAGGCAGCCCAGGTAGGGTGTGAGTACAACTCAGTAGGCCACCACAAATAGTGTCTAAAATAATATCCATTCAAAAAAATGTATTTAGTTGAATAAAGAATAAATACCGTGAATATATTCAACAGTTTACTTTTATTTAATTACTCTTTGTTTAACCACATAAAGCCTCAGGTTCCTAAGGACACCTAAACTCTCAAAGACTACTTTGGCCCATGTCTAAGTCTGAACTATCCCCATTGAATATCATATAATTTGATTTCATTGTTACCATTAGTTATCTTATTTCACGCTATGGTCTTTTGATATGGTAGACCTTATCCCACATACAGTTATCCCATATTAATTCCATTGTTATCATTCATCATTTCAACTCACACTATAGGGTTTTGATGCGAAAATATTACCCCACACACGATTATTACAGGTGAATTCCATTGTTACAATTCATAATTTCCTATTGCACTATGGAATTTTTATACATCAAACCACATCCCATAAATGAGTAAAACATTAATTAATTCACCAAATAATTAATAAAATTCAACAATTGCATTCTCATATCATCTCATTAATTAATTCCAAAATAAATTAATCATATAAATTCCAACAATTAATTAAATGATTAATTAATCACATAAAAAAGAATAATCACAATATTATGTAATACTAAATTCTAAAATTATTTATATAATAAAATAACTTCAATATAAAAATAATTATTTAAAAAATTAATTATTCTAAATCACAATTTTGTAATCCCCGCCATTTTCATTAAGTAATTATACAATTAATTAATCAAGTTCAATAATGTCAATAACTCCACAATTAATTATCCCTATTCAAGAATCCTTATTCCCAATTTCAAAATTTCATCAGTTAGTTAATTCTCCAAATTAATTAATGTAATCATTAACTCAATGGAAAAAAAATCGATATTAATTCTAAAATTTCATACAAATAATTGAAATATAGACTTTGTTATTTTAATTAAATAACTCCAACCTCAAAATTAATGTTGTACGCTTACAAATGGAAAACTGATATTGATGTTAGATGGTTGAATAAACAGAATTATAAGAAATCATGACCAAAAACCATGATCAAGATCAAACCCCAACCCACAAATATTAATTATCCCACCATTTCATTGGAAGGAGGAAAGTAAGTGAACTTAATAAAAAGAGTTCTTACTAGGTATCCATCACCAATCCATAATGATTATAGATTGATAAATCACTCAAATATATTAGGAGTCATGCTAGGGTTATAGGAGGAGAGCTATAGTTAAAAAACATTGATAATTCAAACACACATCATGTTTAAGATAGAAGATAAGGAATTTATAGGGTCTGTAATGTGATTACATGTCATGTAAATTTATTAATGTAATTCTCATAAAAATCCATTGCCTCAGATTTATTTTATTAAAACACTAAAAGAATTACTTGATGTGTAATTCATTTACACAGCGTGTAAATGTTCTAAAGTTGATTTCTCATCATATTTTCCATTTTAAAAATATTAACCACTTTTAACATTTCTCATCTCACCAAGTACCCATGAAAAACGTAACCCATTTATACTCAGACTCAAAACTTATAAAGAGATTCACCTAAAAAAAGATGGTATCTTAAAATCTCCCCACCTTATAACATATTGTCCTCAATATATTCTCCTAAGTATATCTAAGATCCTGAGTTAAAAATTTTGGGCCACTAAGAACACATATATGATTCTCTCTCCCATATTTCCTCATGAACCCATCCATGTTGCCACAATACATGAACATTTGACATTTTCTTTCCCCATAACATAATCTCATTTTGATCCAACATACATATCGAATGCTCCTCAAAGGATTCATCTATCTCAACCTCAACATCATCCACATCGATCAAATGATAAGGATTAGTTTGATACCGCCAAAGTTTTGAAACATAGAAAAATTCATTTATAGCACTGTATCTCTATAGAATATACAATCAGTATGCCATTGGCCTAATTATCTCCACAATGTCAAATAGTCCAATGAACATTAGCACTTGCTTTTCCTACCTCTATATCGTATGGTGACCTAATCTTGGAGATACCAGAAAAATACATGATCACCCATGTAAACTCTATGGGGACTTTAATTTCTATCTACATATGTCTTTTCTATACTCTAATTGGTATCCTTACTCTTCTGAATAAGCTAAATGTCCTCTTTTTTCTCCTACATCAAACTCGGTCCCAACAGATCTGACTCACCTTCTTCCATCTAGCATAGGGATGATCTGCATGATCTACTATAAAGTTCCTCATGTGGTTTTATATGTATCATCACCTGATAACTATTGTTATATGTAAATTACACTAAATATAGGTGATTCTCCCAAGACCCAAAAAATTCAATAACACACACTCTCAGCAAATACTCAAGAACCTATATAGTACGCTCTGACTATCCATCATTATGTGGGTGGAATTTTATACTCAATAAAACCTATATACTAATAACCTTCTGTAATCTCTTCTAAAATCATTATGTAATGAGCGAGTCATAGTCTGAAACAATAGTTAGTGTCACCCCATATAGATGGATGATTTTCCAAACATAAAAATCCCATAACAACTCTACTGATAATGTCTCTCGTATTGGTATGAAATTAAAAACCTTGGTTAGCCAATCCACAATCACCCAAATGGAATCATTCTTCTAAGGCATCCTCAAAATACTCACCATAAAAAACTATAGATACATTGTCCCATTTTAATTTTGGAATGCAAAACAGCTATAAAAAACACTAGGTCATTGATGCTTGAAATTTACCTACTAATAGGTGTAGCATTAGGTCATGAACACTTCTATCTCTTTTTTCATGCCCAGCCCCCAAAATTTTAGGTCATGGTACATTTTGGTAACACCGGGATGTACCTCCCACTTATAGTAATAGAATTCACTTATCATATCCTCCCACATACTCATTGGCATAATAACCAGATTTATAACATTGTTGATATCGTCCTCATCTATGCTCCAATTGGAAGGTGACTACCCACCTTGAAGGCATTCCCTCATGGTCAGGGACTCCAGATCCTCATACTGCATGTCTCTAATATGGATCCAAAGTGTAGACTCCACTGAAACTGAAATGAGAGTCATCTTCTCCTAACTATCTTAAACCATGACATACATATCAGTTAGAAAATTCATCATTTTCCACTCTGCAATAGACTCTTGAATATCTTGAATCTAAGATTTCCGGCTCAAAGCATCTGCATCACTGTTTCCATTATTTGGAATATATGCTATCTCAAAATCAAATGAATACATATACTCAACCCGCCTCTGCTTCTTTAGATTCAAATATCACTGTGAAAAGATATACTTAATCTTTTGTGATATGTAGAGATAGTAAACATATCACCAAATAAATAATTTCAACAACACTTCAAATCATAAACTAATGCTTCCAAATCAAGGTCATGCATAGTTTAGTTCCATTCATGTGACCTCAAATGTTTTAACCCATATACTATAACTCCATATCCCTACATAAAAATTGCACCAATCCCTATTCCATAAGAATAAAAAAACACTGTATATTCCTCACCTAGCTCGGGTAATATCAACATCAGTGTCGATGTCTAGTGCTTATTCAACACCTAGAAAGAATTCTTACATTCTCTATAAAATTCAAATTTACCCCCATCTTCATCAATCATAAATGCGGTGCTACCAGTTGGTAAAATTCCTAAATTATCATTTAATAATATATATCTAATCCCAAAAATCTATGGATATTGAATAAGTTCCTGGGATTCTCACAAGAAACAAATTTCTAAAAATTATCTAGGTCCACAGACACAACTTTGTCTAAGATGATGTGACCAATAAATGTACCTGATCAATACAAAAATAACACTTATATATCTTGGCATATAGATGATTCTCTCTTAGAATACTCAGGATGATGTCAATGTGTTGAGAATGATCATCACGAGTCATAGAGTACACCAATTTATCATCCACAAACACCAAAACAAAATAATCCTAGTACAAATGAAATATTTTTCTCATCAAGGCCACAAATACCGAAGGAGAATTATTTAACCCAAACAGCATTACGAAGAACTCATTTAGGTCATACCTACTTCATAAAGCCGTACTTAGTATATCAAAAGATCAAACTCTCAACTAATGATACCCTGATCTCAATTCAATCTTTGATAAGATGCAAGATCCCCTCAACTAGTCAAAGATATCCTCGATATAAAGAAGAGGGTATCGTTTCTTCATAGTCATCTGTTTCAACTTCTGTTAATCAAAACACAGGTGTAGATTCTTGTAATCCTTCTTAGAAAACAACATTGGAGAACCCCAAGATGGAATACTCATTTAAATAAACATATTATCCTATAACTCCTCTAGATTAGTCTTGAGCTCTTGAATCTCAGTCGGTGATATTTTGTATGGTGGAATTTAAATTGGATCTACCCTGACATGAGCTTAATTGTAAACTACATGTCTCTCTTTTGGTTTATCCTTAAGAATTATTCAACAAACACATCTTGAAACCTATCCACCATGGATGTAAAGATTCCATGATTCACTCCTCTTTCATCTAGTAATATAATAGAAAACTATGTTGTGAGGTCTCATAGTTTTTGAGTAATTATCCCTCATCAGCCTTCCTTGATATCCTATTATTAATAGTGAATGTACTTTTCACCCTCAGGATATGTAAAATCTACACACCTGAGATAACAATATATGTTGGCTCGGTATACTATTATCCATTCCATACCCACAATTATTTAAAATCCCATATTGTTAAGGATATAAAGATATCACATAGAGAAATATTACCCAACTTAGAGAGGACACCCGTTGCACAAAAAAATGTCTCTAAACTGTACTCACAATGGTGTATCTATCTTCAAAACCTCATCCACAAACTCCACCTCCAGGCTCAAACCATTCTCATTTTTTTCATAAATAAAGGAATTAGAGGTACCAATATAAAATAAGTAACTTTATAATATATAATATACAAGAATATTTCCACTCACTATCAATGGTCTGGCCTTTTATCCACAAGTATTGGTTGAACGACATGTAACTATCCTACACCTCTTTCCTGTGGTGCAGTATGGGTCCCTTGAACTGCACCATAATTCTCATATAGGTCCACTTTCTTAGAGGAATCTCATGCACTACCTCTACCACCTTGGCTAATATAAATCGATCTTTGATGCTAATATGGTGTAGAATATCCCATTCTCAGACTCTGATTATGTCTAGAACTTCTATCATTACCCATATATTGTGGGTTCCTTCAAAACATATTTAAGTGTCCCATATTTCCACAACCTCGGTACTCTATCAATGGTTAGGGTAATAGTATTTAGAAGAGTCCTGACCAACCACACTAGTAATAGACCACTTGAGTAAGACCCAGATCAACCTATCCCTCTATCTAGGTAATCTTCTTCCCACTACCCTGGCTAAATTTGTCATAATGATGCTTCCTGATCTCAAAATTTGTACCTCATGGACATCATGATGGATCCACCTATCATGTATTGGAATCCTCCCCCAATATCCCATCATATATGAGAGTCTGATTTACCACCTCAGCAAAATTATTTAACCAAAAGTGTCTAACTTGGGACTTAATCTCACATTTAAGTTTATCCTAGAAACGTCTCACTGTAGATGTACCATCCCAAGCCAAATATAGAGAAAAGAATTTAAATTATTTAATGTTACTAGCATATTCCATCATGTATATGATCCCATGAGTCAACTGTATGACCTTAGTATCTCTCTCCTACCTCAGCTTCTCTAGATAGAAATTTTCTAGGAACTTCTCCAATAAGTCCTTACATAACATACCCTTATCCTATCTTGTCTGAGCCTAGACATCTCATGATCACTTAGATGATCCTCATATAATATAAGAATAAAAAATTTACTCTATTTACAATAGTATTCTCAAAATGTTCAAGTATTGTTTTCATGGACTCAATCCAGAACTCAACTCCCTCAGTTCCACACTCTCTGGTAAATGTAGGAGGGTGTTGTAACTAAAACACCCTCATCAGAACAAACATGCTTGTCATAACCCACTCAGGGTCCCTTCCCATGAATTCCATGATGTGATAAAAGTTTTCTCAAAATTTTTCTCTTTAATCCTCTCCTGGTACTAATTTTACCTTAGGCTTCACTACTAGATGAACATCTCCATTCATGTCCTTTTATCCCCTCAATAAGCATTGTCATGGAGAAATATTTTCTACAATTCCAAACACACATATATAGACACATAACATCACATTATCACACTTATATAATATGGATATACAAAAAAAATAACATGTCTTTTTTGTAACACCGTAAGATTTTGTGAATTATCTTTTTTTGAATTAATTTAATCTTTTTGATATTTTTCATTTTATACAACTCTGAAAATAGTTTATGTTATATTAAATCGCCATGTTTAGATAACATTATATGAAACACCTAGTTAATAATGAACTATATGTAACATAAATTTTATCTTTGTCTACATAGAACACCAATGTTATCTTATGCTACAAACCATAATAACTTTCCTCAATGGCTTGCATAACACACAAGATCATGTTACCGAACAATAATATGTTATTAAAAAATATAATAATATATAACATATCCATTTAATTACCTTTTATGAATATAATTGACTAAATTATGTAAATATATGGTTTTCACAAAATATAAAATGAATTAATAAGATACAAATTATTTATAAATTAATATAAGAACCAATTTTAATTAAAGGGAGAATGTTTATAGAAAACTATTATTATGCTCACAAAGATGTTTTAATCCTAATAAATTAAATTAATTATAATTAGTAAGTAATTTTATTTTAACATATATATTATATATCCAATTAAATATTTTTTTTATATTCATACAATAGATTTTATAATCTTAATATAAGAATAAAACCAATTTAACTCATAAAACCAAATATTTTTATTAAGGAAATTTTATATACTTTTAATGGAGAACCTATTTTAAATATAAATTTTATCACTTTTATAAATATTATATGTCAAAATAAATTTTATATTTAAATTGTAATAATAAAAAAATTGGTTAGGGTATATTTTTGGTATTTTTTGGTGAAGTTTTATTTTTTTTAATGAGTAGTGAAAAATATTGTATTTTAGTTCAAAACAACATTCTGGTATAATTTATTTATAAAGTTAAATTACATTTTAAATTAGTTTCACAATTTAATTACATAATATTTTTATCAATTCATACAATTTAGGTCATTAGAACCAATTTCACATTGAAATTGGATATAAAATGTTTTCAAACTTTGGATCATTTTTACTTTAAAAACCTGCATTGTCGGCCCGACTGTGAGATTAAATTTAAATTAATTTCTACCACTTATATGATGGAAATTTGGAAAAATGGATTCCATATTTTTAATAATTATTTATAATTTCAAATAAGGTTAAAATATTTTTCGACAAAAAAATGAGTGAAATTAATTACCATTAATTACAAGAATTAAGGTTAAATTAAGTTTAATAGGAGACTAAATCATATCTTTAAGGCCCAAAATGGCCTATAAAATTTTCAAAAATCCATTTTATGGAAATATTTTTAACATATCCTCCATTTTATCTAATTTGGATCATTTTTTTGATCCAAATGAAATAAAAACATGTGGTTGGGGATTCCCTTTTCCAAAATATTAAATGAAGGCCACTCCTCCATTGTAAAAGGAATCCTCTCATCCAACTTTCTCACTTGTATAAAGACACTATGTTTAGTAAAAATATTCCCAAATAGCTCCAAAAATCACTAAATTCATCTTCTAATACTCCCTTTGTCATAAATCCTTCCAAAGAATCCCTTTGGTGGAAACCAAAAGGAGTTACGCAATTAAGAGGTATCACCCTCCCTTCAACTCCTTTTTTTATCTTCGTTATCCACTCCCTAAAATCTTATTATTACATTATTATATAAAAACACCAATATCTTCAATATAAATTGATTCTATATGTTAATGGTTCTACCTACACTTACACACACTTCTATCTAATGGGTAACAAACATATTGTTTACATGTACGATTGGCTACCACCTAACTAAATGATAGTTATTCATTTTTTTCATTTACTACCTATAATGGTGGAAATTATGATGGAAACTCTATTTATATATGTTATGTATTATATATATTATTTATTTAATATTTTTTAACCCTTTTACAACACATATATTTTTAATTTCAATTTTGTGTTAATACGATAATTATGTTTGAGGAAGTGTGGACTACCACCCCCTCCAAGCAATGTGATTCATTCATACAATACATGGAATGTATTAAGGAAGTTTTTAGTGAATATATATGATATATATAATATAATAAAGATAATTTAATAATGATATATATATATATATATATATATATATCTTTTACTTTCTTTCATCATGATAATTAAACGGAAACAATATTCATGTGTATGTACGGCTTACCGTCTCCAAGAACGGTGTATCCCATTTCATACTTACATATTATATGGATTATTATTTTAAAAATATAATTTATATAAATTAAATTTAAATCATGTTTTATATTATTTAAATCATGATATAATTATAAGGAAGAAAGATATAATAAATTAAGGCACGTGTGAAAAACAAAGCGCATATTACCCGAAGTGAAACCTTAACATAGAATTGTTAACAAGCGGGTGATATAAATCCATAATAAAATAATATATGGTATTAAATGTATGAATATGGTTTTTTATAGATTTATAATAAATGTATTTTTATTATAAATTAGGTTTTAAAGAGTATGATGAGATTCAAGACACAAGGTAAGGGAATTCCATCTCACTTTTTATATCTGTGAGATACATGTCAGGTTCATCAATATTTTCTTTTGTGTGTTGAATATACTTATAATTAATATAATATTTTATTATTATTATCAAATTTTATGGATATTTACATATCCATTATATTTTCTTTCATTAATTGGGTTTTTGTTTCAAAAGGTGTTAAAAGTTTTTTTAAAAAATATCATAGAAAAGGCTTTGGAAATAGTTTTCAAGGTTCTTTATAAGTTTCAAGGAAATAGAATTTAAAAATGTTTTGAATATTATATTATATTTTTTCAAGTTTATTTTCAAAGAATATAGTTTTCAAAATGTTTTAGGTTTTAAAAATCATTTTTCAAAGAAGAAGGATATTTTACTCAAGAAATGATTTTAAAATATCATTTAAAATTATTTCCCATCTAAGATAACATTTTTTATGATACACGTTATATTCTTGGAAATTATCTAAAGGATACATTCATTTTATTTATTTTAATGTTTTATGATTTGTGTCATGGCCTTTATGAAACTCGTTTCTCTTTCATTGGTTATATGTTTATAAAATTCTTTTGTCTTTTATAAGTTATGTTTTTGATGAAATGATTATGAAACTTATATCTTTTTCCATAGGTTATGATATGGTTACATGCTTATGATAACCATTTCATTTAATGGGTTATGATATGATTGTTTATGATTTTTTGGCACAAGTATGTATGATTTCATTATGAGATTGGTAGGACCTATATCTCCATCTAATGCATTGGGTAATATTTATATCTCATTAGATAGACTAAGATGGTCTTGGGAGTGAACCTTGACTACTAATATGGTCATGGGAGTGAACCATGAGTATCAAGATGGTAAAAGGAGTGTAATTGTGCTACTAAGATGGCCATGGGAGTGAAACATGACTACCAATATTGTATGTGGAGTGAACCCATACTACTAAGATGGTCTTGGTAGTGATTCCTTGGCTATAATGGGAATCACATTATATGCTTATGTGTTTTCCACAATTCCTTGTTTTATTCCTATGTCATGCTTTCATGGCCTATGTTTTTTATTTCCTTATGATTCATATTTTATGAACTATCAATCTTTATACCATGATTCATTTTTATGATATTTGATATGTAGGGTATGATATTCTAATGTTTTTTAAGTTATCATACTCCAATGCTCGTGTTTATGCGTACATCTCTCCCTTGTTTACCCTTACTGAGCATTCGACCATAAACCTTTTTATCTTTCTTTCCATAGGTTATGAAGATATTTATTATGTATTATGTGTCTAAGCTGGTTGATAGTCATTAATAACCTAGTAGGACCTAATATAGCTCAATTATAAACTAGTGTTCATGTTTCCATGTCTCCAAAGGAAATAAAATAATGCTATCTTTGGGATTCTATTTGTGTAATGTTTTAAGTATTCCAAAAAAATTATGTAATTATAATGTATGTCAACATTGAGTCATTATAGTTGGTATTAGAGAAAAGGTTTAGTTAAACTTTAAAATCTAGGATGAGAAGACCTTAGTAAGAACCCTAAGGACATGCCTATGGATAAATATAAGGATAAGGGAAAGTATATGAAAATGTCTAGGAATTTTGGTAAAGGATAAATTTATTGGTTTCCTAGAAATACATCTTTTTCTAGATAATACAATTGGATGTGTCTGTTGTACAAATTTACCATTGGGTAACAACTCCAAAAAGATGTCTCGAGCCTAACTTGGGGTAATCTGGAAAATGAAAATGGGCCTTATTGCGCACTTGGTTTGACACTCTCGGAGAATATGGTTGGGGAATTTACTAATTATTCATAAACAATAGTGAAGGATTTAAATAGGAGTTGGTTAAGAATTACCTAGTATAAACCTAAGGAGTCATATTTTAAGAAAGGTGTCATAATTTAGACATCATATAAGTTGTTTTCATGATTTTGTGATTCCTCACTATAATAATCATTTCTTACTCAGTTCTTATTAGTTTTATTCAATAGAGGGAACTAGAAGGTGATGTATTAAAGATGAATTTAATGTAAAATTAGTTGATGAGAGGTCAAATGGGATGATCCTTGGAGTAAATAATATTGTGATCATGTCTAATTAGTTTTCAAGGAATGTGATCAACAATGTGAACCTTAACAAATTCTCAAACTCAACAAAGATGAGAAAGAAATAGTTATCTGAATATTAAGGTAATATAGACCAAGGAAGAAAGAATATTTGGTTTTCTTTGTGTCATGAATGTGCAAATAATAACCAAAGTGACTGACTTATAGGAACAAGAATGTGTATTGATTTTGTGTTAGAATGACACAAAGAAAGTGACAACATGGTGAAAATGAAGAGTTCGGTTAATGAAATGGATGATAATATTGGCCTCCATAATTCATCATTGAAGTTTTAAGTGTTTTTAGTGTGGAATAAATGTTAATTTTTCAACTCAATGTCCTGAGAGGAAAGCTCCAGAAGAGAATCAGAAAGGTGGTACAAGTAATGGTTATATTTCTAATGATGATGACACTATAGATGAAATGTGAACGGAAAGAGGTATTATGTAATAGAATGAGGTATCATTCTTATGGATTATATATAAAGTTTAATAATTGAAGTTTTTATATATTTGGATTCAAAAATTATGCTATATGAATGATTAAATAGACAATGATTGTTTTGTTTATGATTTCCACTCAGTATTTATAAGTTCAATTTGAATGTTACCAATGGATAGGTAAAGTGATTTAATGATAAGGTGATATTTTTTATTAAGGGAAGGTAACCCTTCATTAATTATTTATGTAGAGATAATGATGTTTTTATAAAGATATACTCTATATTAATATGTAAATTAGATGGTACAGATTACCCTAATACTGAGTATTGAAAAAGTGTTCTATGTCGTCAAGGATGAATTTTACAACTTATTAAATTTAAATAATTTATCTTGTAATCATTGTAATAAGGAAGAATTCATATTTTCCAAAATTATTTACGGTAATTTTGGTTATTACCATGTTTTAAGAGGATTTACAGTGAGGTTATTCACATGCTTGGAATGTGGAAACCAAGTGGTACCTTGTGATATATGGTGGGTCAATGTTAAGCTAATTTCATGACATTATTTCTAAAGATTTGAGTTTTCATCTTTTTTAAAGGTTATAAGGTTAACCTTATTTGGAATGTTTAAGTTAAACTTCAGATGTAGTCATTAATATTAGAGTGTTGTATCTCCATATGAGGATTTATGCATATTGGATATCTTGTTCAAACTAATTTGTATTGATGATAACTGATGGGATAATATATCATGGTTCAAATGATCTATTAATACTTCTAGAATAAAAAATTCACCTTCCTTTTTAGAGAAAGAGGTGAAGTGGATCAATGAAAAATTAAGGGTGATGTTTTCCTGAAATCATGAAAATATATCATTTCAGGAAAATTATTCAACTTTAGGGAAAAAATATCTTTGATTCCAAAAAAATTCATAGTACCTTAATTTTTGATGAATTAAAAGGTCCTTTAGGTCATTGCAGATTTATATCTTTGTGATTGTTAACTTTCTCATGAACGTGTTCTCTATCACTCTCCATCAGAACTTGATGGTAATATTTCTCTTCTTTTTCTAAGTTTTCACTTCCAAACTATGTTCTCCTATGTGAGAATCTTGTTATGAGTTACATTGGGTAACCGTTATGGTTCTAAAATTCCTTTTTTAAGGGATGTTTTAGTATTCATTTTTAGGATATTAGTTTCTATAAATGAAACATTTATGTATTAAACCTTTTATAACTCAAACAAATTTTGCAGGTGAAATTCATTTTAAGGGGGGTAGAATGTAACACCCCAAGATTTTTTGAATTATAGTTTTTAAAATAATTTAATCTTTTTGATATTTTTCATTTCAAGAAACAATGAAAATAGTTTATTTTATATTAAAGTAAAATGTTTGGATTCATCTATACACAACACCATGTTAATCATTCACTACACATAATATAAATTTTATCTTGATCTACATGGAAAACTGATTATAGATTCTGTTACACTCGACAATAACTTTTCTCGATGGTTTTCTTAACAAGAAAGACCAAGTGTTATAGAACAATAATATTTTATTAACAAAATATAACAATATATAACCTAGAAATTAAATTACCTTATATGAATATCATTAACAAAATTATGTAAATATATGGTTTTCAATAAATATAAAATTAATTAATTAGTTAAAAATTATTTATAAATAAATATAATAACCAATTGAATATAAAGGGAGTATTTTTATATAAAACTATTATTATGATCACAAAGGTGTTTTAATCCTAAAAAATTAAAATAATTACAATAATTGTCTAGTTTTAATGTTATATATATGTAATATATCCAAGTAAATATGTTTTATATTCATCAAATATATTTTATAATCACAAGATAAGAATAAAACAAATGTAACTCATAGAACCCAATATTTTTATTAAGGTAATTTTACTACCTTTTAATGGAGATCCAATTTTAAATATAAATTTTTACACTTTTATGAATCTTATATTTCAAAATAAACTTCATATTTGAAATAAAATAATAAGAATTAAGTTATGATGAATTTTTGGTATTTTTCTGTAAAGTTTTGTTCTTTAAATTAGTAGTGGAAAATAATGTATTTTAGTTCAAAATTTCTTTTTAATCTAATTTATTTATAAGGATAAATTAAATTTAAAATTAATTTAAATGTTTAATAATATAATATTCTTATAAATTAATCTAATTTATGTCATTATAACCAATTTAATATTGAAATTGGATATAAAAACATTGCTAATATGTCATTATTTTTTCTTTAAAAACATGCATTATTGACCTGACTGCATGATTAAATTTAAATTAATTTCTTCCAATTATATGATTGTAATTTGGAAAAATTGATTACATATTTTGAATAATAATAATTTATAATGTATAATAAGTTAAACTTAATATTTCAATAAAATATTAGTGAATGTAATTAAAATTAATTACAACAATTGAGGTTAAATTAAGCTTAATAAGGGACTAAACAATAAATTTGTGGAAAACATAACCAATAAACATGTAAAAAAATACATTTTATGAATATATTTATTACATATACTCTGTTTTCTATAAATGGGGCCATTATTGGGTCTACTTTAAATAAAAAACATAGTTGGGGTTTCCCTTTTCAAAAATATTACAAGAGTGTCACTCCTATTCCATTATAAATGGCCTCCTCTCCTCCAAATTCCTCACTCTTATAAAGAAAATTACGTTTGGAATATATCTGAAAAAATATCACCCAAACATCCCTAAATTACTAATTTTATCGTAACTTGATAATAAATCAATCCAATGAATCCTTTTGGTGAAAACCAAAATGAGTTACCCAATTAAGAGGTAACACCCTCCCTCAAAATTCTTTCTTTTATTTTCATTATATACTCCCTAAAATCTTCTCATTACATGATTGTATAAAAATAAAAATATCCTAAATATACTAGGATATTTTTTGTTTTAATGTTTCAACCAACACTTATACAAACTTCCATCTAATGGGTAAGGAACTTACTGTTTACGTGTACGGCAGACTATCTCCTCACTAAACAATGATTATTCATTTTTCCTTTACCACCTTTCATGGTGAACATTATGATGGAAAATAAATTTATATAAATTATATATTATATTTATTATGTATTTAATCTTATTTAATCCTTCTAAAAAACATATCTTTATAATTTCTATTTTGTGTTAATATGATAATTTCATTTAAGGAAGTGTTGACTATTGCCTCCTTAAAGTGATGTGATTTGTTCAAACACTACATGGAATGTATTAAGGATAGATTTAGTTACTATATATGATATATATGGTATAATAAATATAATTTAATAATTATTATATATATATAAATATACATATATTTATTTTACTTTCTTTCTTTCAACATGACAATTAAATAGAAATAGCGTTCATGTGTAAGTACATATTGCCATTTTTTGAACAGTGTATTCCATTTAACACTTCTATATCATATGTATTATTAAATACATATATAATTAATATAAATTAAATTTAAACCATGTTTTATATTCTGCAAATCATGATATAAGTATAAGGACCAAAGATATAACAAATTAAGACACCTGTGAAAAACAAAGCGGATATTACCCGAAGTGAAACCTTAACATGGAATTTCTAACAATAGTGTAATATAAACCCATAATCAAACCATATATTGTATTTTATGTAAAAATATATTTCTTTTATATATTTAAAATAAATTTTTTCAATTATACATAAGGGTTGAATAAGTACGATGAGATTCATGACACAAGGTAATGGAATTTCATCTCATTTTATATATCCATGAGCTACATGTCATGTTCACCAATTTTTTATTTTTTGTGTTATATACACATATAATTGATTTTATTCACTTATTCATAACTTTTTTTTTACTCTCGTTACTTATTTTCAATGAAAATTACATAATTGGTGTGAAATACTCATGTTTTAATATTAAATGTAATTTTTGAGCATTATTTGAATTAATCGAATCGATTCAGTTTACTATTTTAGTTATAACTCTCATAATAAATATCCAAATTAAATGATTATTGATTTTTAGGGCTCATTACAGAAATTACAACATTTCATTAGAAGGGATATTTGGCCAAATCGTCCATTTGGAGGGTCATATAGTCCACACAAGAAGACTCAAAGAATCTTTAAAGAAACCAGACTGTCCATGATGATTGAGTTACTCGTCTAAATCCCATAGCCAAAATTTTATGAAACTAAACCATATGTTTTTTATTATCCAAAATAATCATGGATTAAAATTTTAAGGTCCAACTACAAAAAATGGGCCCAAATGATGCTTTGAAGTCCAGACCACTATTCTGGATAGGAATTAAAATTAGGACACTATTTATGGATTTTCTCCTAATATACTCATCAAATCAATCTGGGATTCTTCAGTTTTAAATATAACATAAGGGTGGCCAACTTTTTCGAATAAATTATTTTTATTTTAGGGAATATTCCGGTTAAAACACCCATTCCCATTTCAGCCTTCGAAAAAGTGTATATTGAAGTTGAAAGATTATAATTTTTTATTAAAACCACCATAACTTTGGATCCGTAAGACCAATGGCCTCCAAATTTTCAAGGTAGAAATAAGACATTAATATATATAACATTTAACAATAATATATTTCAAAATTCAGATGTCTAGATGTCCAAATCATTAATCCAAGTGGAGGGGTAGTTTTGGAATGCAAACAGTCCACCTACTTGGGCTATATATATATCCCCCTCTTCTACATTAAAGATGTTGAAATTTCATAATAGATAAGGATCAATTGGAACAAAAAAGGCTCTACAAAAATCTTGGAAGGATATTCCAAACTCAAGTTTTTACTTGGGATAAACTTCCTCCTCTCTTTGATTTCATTTACTTTTGTGTTCTTTTTTGTTGTAATCTTGTAAGTCTTTGTATTGTAATTCTATTTTAAGAAAATTACCTTTACCATTGAATGTTATTATCATATAACCTATGTTTTTAAATATTAATGTTCTATAATTTGTTTAAATCATGTTAATAAATCAATCTTTTCTTTTCCTTTCTCATTCTATCAAAAGTCTGTGTTTAATTCTCTTCGTGTGTGTGTGTGTTTGGCGCACCACTCTTTTCTTATCCCTTTATTTTTATTCTCTTCTTAATTCATCATCATAAACATAGTTAACAAGATTACTAATAATTTTAATGGATGAGTAAATATTTCATTGGGTTGATTCAAAATTTTGATATATTATGTGATTAAGAGATTTGCTCGATGATTATTCTTTAATTAAACATTGTGTATGTTTGAATTAACATGTCATGGATTAAATAAATATTTTGTTTAAAGTATGGATTCCATGGATTTTTGGAACAATAAATACACTACTGTAATAAATTATTGATTGAGATTAGAATCTTATTTAATCTGAGGCTTGGATTAAAACCTTGACACTTAGTAATTCTGATCAACGTCATCTTGTGAAGTGGGTCATAATTTTATGCAGTATAAAGTAAAGATCAAGGATATCACAAGCTTAAATCCATAATAATGAACTTACCCCAATATTTATCAATTTGTTAAATCAATATTAATCAATTAATAATTTCAATTAAGCTCTGCAAAAAAACCTCCAATCAAAATACAATCAACTAAAAACAATTTGACTATTAAAAAGTATCACCATTGATGATTCGACCTGAGTGTTTCTATACAAATTAGCAGAGTACCGGAACCTTGAACGGTCGATAGGTGACAATCAACCATGCTTTCAAATGGCATTGTTTCTGGAAAATGTGCATTAAGTAGTCATTTATTTTTTGTTATTGTAAAAAAACAAAAAAAAATAATAAAAAAACAAATTTTAAAAAACAAATTGGAAAGAAAAACACAAAGAAAAACCCGCATTCTCATAAAAATAATAAACAAAAAAACACAAAGAAAAAATCATATTAATCTTTCTTCCGAAATATATCTGAATGCCCCGTAGCCTCCCAAACAATCCCTTGGATTTTTTTGACCCTAAAATTGTGTGAACACTTCGAAAACATAGGAGGACCATTGGGGATAATCAAAACCTTGTCCAACCAATTGAATTAGATGAGGCTAATCCTAGGAAAAACCCTTAAAAAACTTACTGCCCCTAATATGAATTACCAACCCCTTTGTATTCAATATCCAAATATAGAGTCTATCTTCAAACTCAAATCGGGTTTGATTCATCTTCTACCTCATTTTCATGGGCTAGCTGGTGAGGACCCATATCTCCACCTTAAAGAGTTCCAAGTGGTGTTCTCTACCATGAAGACTCAAGGGGTTTATGATGAACAAATCAAACTTTGACAATTACCCTTTTCCTTAGCTAACTCCCCTAAGTCATTTCTATACTACCTCCCTCCCGGTTTCATAAACTCATGGATTGACATGAAGTGAATTTTCATAGAAAAATTCTTTCTTGCTTCTTGTATTGCTTCCACCCAAAAGAAAATTAGGGGTATCAATAAATTACCCAATGAATCACTCTATGAGTATTGGTAAAGGTTCAAAAAGATTGTGGAAACCTACCTAAACCACTAAAACCCTAACCAAATCTTGATCCAATACTTCTGTGAGAGGTTATTGGCTATGGAGAGAACTCTCATTGATGTCTCAAGTGGTGGTGCTCTTATTTATAAAACACATACATCTATAAGAGATATCATAAGTGAAATGGATGTAAACACAGAACTATTCCATAATCGAGCACATGATCAAGTCAAACAAGCCTAGGCTTGTCAATCGATAGGGATGAACAAGATGACCGAGTGGATGAGTAAACATACAGGTCTTGTGTGACAACTAGCTATGGCTTTCAAATCCCCAACCTCATCTTATCCACAATTTGTGTTCCCTATACCTATAAAGAACTTTGGAATCTATAGCTCCCTATCTCAACCAATCGACACATGTCCCCAAATTCAAGAGGATCCATCTAGTTCATCTATACCAATAGAGCTCAATGTAGTATATTCTCAAATGAACACCAACCCTCAACAATCAGGTCATTTAATTAGAAACTTCAACCAACCCCACTCTGATCCCTTCTCTTCTACCTTCAACCATTGTTTGAGGTATGGTAATCCCATTTTTCATCCCCCTTAATTTCATCCTCAAAGCCCAAACCAATTCTAATATGGTAAAGGTATTGGTAACTTCCAACAACCTTACCATTTTGTTTCTCAAACTCATAGGATCAATCCTCTGCTTTCTCCTCCTGGATTTCATTATCCTAATTAGCTTTCCCAATTCCCAAATCAGTACAATCACTTTACCAAGAACCAAAATCATGGTAATCCCAATCTGAGACAAGCCTCTTCTTTCGAGAAACCATGGGAAAGTGCCATGGAAGATGTTTCCTCATTCACATGTTCCAGCATCAAAGACATTGAAACCCAAATTGATCAACTTTAATCCCACCTAAACCAGAAACAACAATCAAATTTTTCACAAATCATAGCTCAACCATTACCCAACATCGAGGGTAATGTAAGAGAAATTTCACTTAGATCAGGAAAGAAAATTTCTATGTCTCATGATGACTCCACCAAATACCCTTTAAATGTTGACTTAAAAATGAAAAGAAAAAAGAAATATGAAAAGGAATATGAATCCATTCTCTCTCCTCCTTCCATTCCACTTTGGAATCCAATTCCTTTTCATCAAGTTATTTCTAAACCAAGGAATTCCTTTGAACTCGATCATAAAATGATTGATTTTTAGAGATGTTGAGGTCAATAAACACCTCTTAGATTCCATAAAACAAATCCCTAAGTACACCAAGATTCTAAAATAATTGTGCACCCATAAGAGGAAACATAGTACCTTCGAAAATGTTTCCACCCAGTAGTCTATTCCTATAAAGTGAAAAGATCTGGAGACCCTTATGATTCCATTCCAAATTGGAAGTTCCAACTTTGATGATGCACTTATAGACCTAGGAGCCTCAATTAATTTCATTCCCAAATACATATTCTCTAAATTTGGTCTTGGTCCCTTACATCCAATGGGTGTTTTCATTCAATTGGACAATCGAAGCACTATTAGTCCCGAGGGTATAATTGAGGATGTCCTTGTTCGAGTGAATGAACTTATCTTCCCTGATGATTTCTATGTCCTTGACATGGAAGGTGATATGAACTATTCTCAATCTCCATTAATTCTAGGAACGCCATTCTTAAGGATAGTGAAAACCAAAATTGATGTTTATTCAGGCATCTTATCAATGCAATTTGGTGACCAAATGGTTAAGTTCAACATTTGAGAAGTCATGCGATACCCATCTGAGGATCACTCTACATTCTCAATCCATGCTTTTGAGGACACTTCTAAGAGTCAGTTGAACCCCATTCCACCATGTTCATCATGTTCTAACAAGATAGGATCTTTTGAAATCTGCACCATGAATAACTAAGTCATAAATGGTGAATTTGATGTGGGATTTTCAGTCATAAACTCTATCAATCTAGAGGAACTTCAAAAGTCTCATGAATCCCACATCAACTATGATATCTACTGCCCCACCTTGGATAGTATTAAGGAAAAATAATCTGAAGAAATTAATGTTTCTTCCTTCATTCCTAAGTTGTCTAACCCACAAATGAAAGATGACAAAAATCTGAAACCTCTTCCTAAATAACAGAAATATTCATTTCTTTTCCATTATCACCCTTATCTTGTCATTATCTCCACTTCACCTACCGAAAATGAGGATTCCAAACTTGTTCAGGTGTTAAATGAAAAAAAGGCCTTAGGTTGAACCCTATATGACATACCTATAATCAACCATTCTCTTTTCATGAATCACATCCATCTTGAGTAATCATCCAAATCAATTTGACAACGATAAATAATACTCAATCCACTCATAATTGAGGTAGTTATGGAAGAGATCACCAAGATTCTTCAAGATAGTATTATCTACCCAATTTCTGATAGTGAATGGGTTAGTCAAATTTAAGTTTTACCTACGAAGGGTGGGATAACTGTTTTCACAAATGAACATGGGGATGTAATCACAACTTGAGAGAATAAAAAATGGATTGTGTGCATCAATTATAGGAAATTGAATGTAGAAATAAGAAAAGATCACTACCCTCTTCCATTACTTGATAAAATGCTATAATGATCAGTCATAAAGTCACATTATTGCTTTCTTGATGGATACACTAGCTATTCTCAAATCCCAATCACACCTAAGGACCAAGAAAATACTACATTCACTTGCCCTTTTAGAACAAGTGCATATAATATAATGAATTTTGGCATTTTCAATGCTCCTACAACATTACAAAGGTGTCTGATGAGTATCTTTTCTGAATTCATTGTACATTTCATAGAGGTATTCATGGACGACTTTATCATTTTTGGTGATTAATTTGAATCCTGCATGCATTCACTCTCTTTAGTCCTTTAATATTGTGTCAATTGTAAACTTGTGTTAAATTTTGGAAAGTTTCACGTCATGGTTGCAAATGGGTTTATCTAGGGTACATAATTTCAAAATAGGGTATTGAAGTTGATCCTACCAAAATTAAAGTGATCCAATCACTTTATGAACCCACCTTTGTTCGATACATCTGTTCATTCCTCAGTCATGATTCTTTCTATTAGAGATTCATATACAACTTTAATAGGATTTCTCTCTCACTCACTCGGTTGATCCAAAATTATGTCACTTTCTGTTTCGATGCGGTTTGAAAAAGATCCTTCATTGAAATCAAAACTGCTCTTACATCTTCCCTAATAATCCAACCCCCAGATTAGTCCTTCCCCTTTGAGTTGATGTGTGATTCTTCTGATTGAGTAGTTGGGGTTGTTCTTGGTCAAATAAGATAAAATATTCCTCATGTCATATATTATGCCTCAAAAACTTTGGATGAAACTCAATATTACTACACCGTCACTAAAAAGTAACTTTTAGAAGTGGTTTTTGCCTTTGATAAATTCTAGCCCTATCTCTTAGGTTCAAAAATCATCATCTTCACACACTATTATACTATAAAGTTCTTACTCAAGAAAATTGATTCCAAACCAAGGAAAATAAGATGGATCCTAATGCACCAAGAGTTTGGCGTTGAAATCAAAGATTGACCTAGAAACAAAAACCCTATAGTTGATCACTTGAGTAAAATTTCTAATTCTTCTCATTCTGAAATAATTAATCTAGAATTTATAACTAAGAACCTTTAATCTCTCACTCCAAAAATACCATGGTATTACCCAATTATAAATTGCTTTATTTCTAGTGTTTTTCCTGAAAATGTTTCAAAAGAACAAAAAATGAAGTTGAAAAGTGATTCAAAATAATATTTTTGGGATGAAAATAAACTTTGGAAAATTGGGGCATACATTGTAATTAAGAGATGTGTTGATTAATATGAACATTCTTCCATCTTATAATTTAGTCACTCACTTTATAGAGGTGGACACATTGGACAAAAAAGGACCTCTTGAAAGGTCTTAGAGTCTAGATTCGTTTTTTCTTCATACTTCAATGACTCACATGAGTTTTATCATTCATGTCCCACTTTCCAAAAGTTTGGAAAAATTTCCAAAATAAATAAAATTCCCCAAAATCCTTTAATATTCTATGATATCTTCTATATTTTGGGCATCGATTTCATGAGACCACTCCCCCCTTCCAATGGATTCTCATACATTATTATTGCAGTTGATTATGTTTCTAGGTGGGTAGATGTTAAACCTCCAATAAAAGATAATTCATATACTGTTTTTGAGTTCCTAAAAAATCATATTTTCCACAAATTTGGAACTCCTCGTGCCTTGATCTTTAAATTAGGAAAAAAATTTGTAATAGAACCATGGAATCTCTATTGAAAAATAATTGTTTTGTACATAAAACTCTGTATATCACCTCCAAATAAATGGAATGTATGAACTTTCTAAAAGAGAAGTGAAAAGTGTGCTTGAGATAATTGTAAAACCAACCAGAAAAGACTGCCCTGAATGACTTGGTGAAGCACTTTAGGCTTATCGAACTGCCTATAAAACATCCATTGGGTTGTCTTCTTTTAGGATAGTTTTTGGTAAAGCATGTCATTTTACACTTTAAATCCAACATAAGTCATTTTGGGATGTGAAAACTTGTAATTTTGATTTTGAAAAATCTGGTGAAGAAATATTGTTGTAATTGGCTAAACTAGAGGAGCTTAGACTTGATTCTTATGAGAATTATAATCTTTACAATGAAAAATCCATGGAACACCATGAAAAACACATCATTAGAAAGGTATTTCGGGAAGGTGAAAAGGTAATTCTCTTAAATTCTAGATTTCAACTTCACCCAGGTAAGCTCAATTCTCATTGGGAATTCCCTTTTATTGTTTCTCATTTTTTCCCATTTAGTCTAGTAAAAGTTTAAGATCCCTCTTCAAAAAATAAATTCACAATTAATGGACATTGGTTAAAGCATCACCATGATAGGATGCACAATCCTGGAACAACATTGACTTCCACCAGATCCACAACTTCTATAGTAAACTAAACACTAGATGGAGACATCAACCCACCAAATCCAAACCAAGGGGCACCTCTTTCCCTTTAACTCTCTCTCTCTCTTCCTCTCTCTACCCCTTTCTTCTTCTTTCTCTATATTTCATTTTTTACCACATTCTTCATCAAACCATTTCTTTTTTTCTTTGTCTTTTGTGTGGGTGTGTTTGTTATAAACACTAAAAAATGAAAAAATGTAATGAATAAAAAAGATTCCAACTTACTCACCATCAACTTTTGAAGTTTTGTCCAACCATTTTGGGGAGTCAAAAAGACATATTTTCATCTCAAATTTTTTTTATTTTCATCATGAATTTGGATAAATAATCTTGTGTCAATACCAACAAATTTTGAATGCTCAATTTTTGGTTTGGAAAATAATTTTTCCCAACCATGGGAAAAAATATTTTCTTTCATGCCAAATTCAACTATGGCCATCTTTTCAAAATGTTTTTTTTTTCACCCCCAATTTTGAGTCTTGAGTTTGTGGACCTTTGATCTGAATTTCCTAATTTTGTGTGCATTAATATGATAGAGGCATTTTTTAAACCTCATGAGAATCACAATATCCAAATAATATCCCATTACCTTTACATTAATCCTAATTTTGAAATCCCCTCTAAGAAAATGAAAACCATTTCTTTGATAGCCACATTACAATCCCAATACCATATCTCACCCAACATCTATATGGATTTACATTTCATTATTTATAGAAATTTAAGTTTGGGGGAATGAATTTCATTTTGGGTGCCTTTTTATTGATTTTCAACGTGTTTTCATATTTTTTAGGGAAAGAATCAATTTTACTATAGGGAGAGGTTGTAATTTAGTGATTTTTGGGAATGTATATATTCTTATGACATATTTTTCATATTTTATTGAAAAGTGTTAAAAATAAAAATAAAATAAAAAAATAAAAAAAAAGAATGGGTTTTATCTTAGGTGGGTCAAAAATCACTCTTCCTTAACCTTTGATTATGTTATAACTATTACAATTAGTGTCATGGGGATATCAAACATGGGATGGGAGAAGATTTTGAGATGTTTTTCAAGTTCAAATTTGAAAAAATGAAAAATAAAATAACACTTCTTTCATTGGGATAAGTTTTGTGTTTTTTAAATATTCCATCTTCTCATTAACTTCAAATTTTCTTCAACTTTTGTGTCTTTATTCACACAATTGTTCCCTTGTAAATATTTATTTCCATTTCTTTCAATGTTTTATTTCAAAAATATTATGCATTGCTTTTTCCATGTTGGTGTTTTACCACTCTTTCTACTGTTATGAATCCTAAATTTCTACCATCCCATAGCCATAGAAAAACCCCTTCAAAATACTTATTGATTCTAGTGAACTTCGGGATAGGGAATAGAATATAATAGCTCTTTAAAACTCTATGATTTTAACATTTGGATGGTTAAGGAGTGAACCTCCAGAAAAAAATTTATTATCATGAGAGGAGTAAGTTTCGAATACCCACATTTTCCATTTCTAAATTTGGGAATGAAAAAAGATTTGTTTTTTAACATTTTTTCTATAACAATTTGTGGTGAAATTATATATGGATGATTGAAATAGTCTAAACCTCCTCTGAGTGGTAAAAACAAAATTTTAATATTTTTTGGTGAGTGAAAATGATTTTTAAATTTTTTCTATATTTTCTTCCCATGAGGACATTAAAAAACCATGTTTGGGGGATTTGATGTTATTCACTTATTCAAAACATTTTATTTACTCTCTTTACTGGTTTTCAATGAAAAGTGCATAATTAGAGTGAAATACTCATGTTTTAATATTAAATGTAATTTTTGAGTATTATTTGAATTAATCTAATCGAGTCAGTTTACTATTTTAATTATAACTCTCACCCTACTTATTAAAAGTTCAATATATTTTATTTTTAGGGTTCCATACTCAAATTAAAACATTTAATTATAAGGGAACTTTGTCCAAATTGTCTATTTGGAGGGTCAAATGGTCCACACAAGAAGACCCAAATAATCTGTGACGAAACTAGACCATCCATAATGATTGAGTTACTGGCCAACATTATGAAGGCAAAATTTTATGAAACTCCAACATATGTTTATGATTATACAAAATAATAAAGGATAAAAATTTAAAGGTCCAACTACAAACAACAAGGTGCCCAACTGATGCTTTGAAGTCCATCCCATCATTCTGGCTGGGAATTAAAATATGGACACCTTTCAGAACTTTTATCCTAATATAATAATTAAATAAAGCTGGTATCTTTCAGTGAGAAATATAATATATGGTCATAAAATGTGTTAGATGAAATTATTTTTATTTCAGGGCATCTTCTTGTTGAAAAAACCATTCACATTTTAGACATTGAAAACTTGTAGATTGAAATGGAAAGAATAAAATTATTTATTAAAACTGATATAACATTGGCTACTTAAGTCCAATAACCTCAAGTTTTTTCAAGTAGATAGAAGACATTAATATCTACAACTTCTAAGAAGACAATATTCCTTTATTCAGTTTTCTTAATGTCCAAATCAGTGATCCAATTTTAGGTGTTGTTTTGGAATGTAAACAGTCCACCTCCTTGGGCAATATATACATCCCCCTCTTATCAATTCAAGGGTTTGACATTTCAGAACAGAGGATGATCAATTTTCAACACCAAGGCTCTTCCAAAATCCTGATAGGATATTCCAAACTCAAGTTTTTTACTTGACATACCCTTCCTCCTCTCATTGAATTTATTTACTTCTGTGTTCTTCTTTGTTGTGATCTTGTATGTTTTTTTTTCTAATTCTGTTTTAATGCAAGTACCTTTACCATTAACTCTTATTGTCATCTACCCTCTATTTTGAAATATTTATGTTCTTTAAATTTATTAAATCATTTTAAAAATCAATCTCTAATTTTTCTTTCTCATTCAATAAAAAGTATGTGTTTCATTCTCTTCGTCACACATGTGTGTGTTCAGCGCACCACTCTTTTCTAATCCCTTACTTTTTATTCTCTTATAAATTCACAATCATAAACATAATAAACCATATTAATAGTCATTTCAATGGCTGTGTAAATCTTTCATTGAGGTTATTCAAAATTTAGAGATGTTAAGCGATTGAGTGATTTGATTGATGAGTATTCTTTAATTTAACATTGTGTATGTTGGACTCAACATGTCATCGATTAATGACATATTTTGTTTAAAGTATAGATTACATGGATTATTGGAACCATAAATACCCAACAAAAATCAATTACTCACTGATATTATAATCCTAGTTATGTTAAGTCTTGGATTAAAACCGTAAGACTTGGTAATTTCAATCAATTCCATCTTGTGAAGTGGCTGTTAATTTAATTCAATATAAAGAAAGGTTCAAGGATATCACATTCTTAACTCCCTAATAACGAACTCACCCCAATATTTATCAATTTTACAAATAAATATAAATCAATAAATCATTTCAATTAACCTTTACAAACAAACCCCCCAATCAAAATACAGTCTAGTATCATAAAGTATCATCGTCGAGGATTTAACCTGAGTGCTTCTATACAAATTAGTTGAGCACCGTAACTTTGAACGATCGATAGGTGAAAATAGTACGTGCTTTTGAATGGCACAATTTCCATGGATGGTGCATTAATTAGTCCTTATATTTTTTTATTGTAAAAAAACAATAAAAAAACAAGAAAAAATGAAAAATGAAAAAAAAATTGATAAAAAAAACAATAAAAAAACCCGCCATCTCATAAAAATCATAAAAAAACACAAAGAACACCCCATATTACTATTTCATCAAAAATATATTTTAATGACACATAGCCTCCAAAACAATACCTCATATTTTTTTGGCCCTAAAATTGATCAAGCACTTTTCCAACTTTTGAGGACCATTAGGGATAATCAAAACCTTGTCCAGCCAATTGAATTGGATGTGGTTAATCCTAGGGGAAAACCCTTAAAGAACTAGCTTCCCCTGATATTAATTACCAACCCCTTGTTATTCAATATCCAAATATAGAATTTGACTTCCAACTCAAATCGGGTTTGATTGATCTTCTACCTCATTTACATGGGCTAGCCGGTGAGGATCCACATCTCCACCTTAAAGAGTTCCAAGTGATGTGCTCTACCATGAAGCTTCAAGGGGTTTCTGAGGAACAAATAAAACATTGAGTATTCTTTTTTTACTTAGATGACTCCACCAAGTCATGGCTCTATTACCTCCCTCTTAGCTCCATAAACTCATGGATTGACATGATGTGACTTTTCTTAGAAAAATTATTTCATGATTATTGTACTGCATCCATCCAAAAAAAATTAGTAGTATCCATGAATATCCAAATGAATCACTCCATGAGTATTGGGAGAGGATAAAAAAGCTTGTGGAAACCTTCCCACACCAGCAAATCCCTGACCAACACTTGATCCAATACTTCTATGAGGGGTTATTGGATATAGAGAGAACTATCATTGATGACACAAGTGGCGGTTCTCTTGTTGATAAAACTCTTGTGGATACAAGATATCTCATAAGTAACACGGCTGCAAACAAACAAAAATTCCATACTTGAGCACATGATCAAGTAATACATACCCAATATAGTCAATCTATAGATCTGAACAAGATGACATAGTGGATTATTGAACTTACAGTTCTTGTGGGACAACTAGTCGTGGCTACCCAAGCCTCAACCTCATATTCTCTATAATATTTGTACCTTGGACCTATCAAGAACTGTGGAATCTGTATCTCCCCATCTCATCCAATTGAAACATGTCCACAAATTCAAGAGGATCTATATAATTCATTTGGACCAATGGAGATCAATGCAGAATATGCTCAGAAGAACACCATTCCTCAAAAATCAGGTTTGTTCATTATAAACATCAACCAACCCAACTATGAGCCCATTTCTTCTACCTTCAACCATGGCTTGAGGTATCTTAGTACCATTTATCATCACTCTCAATTCCCTCCTCAAAACCCAAACCAATTATATTATGCTAAAGGTGTTGGTAACTTCCAACAACCTTACCCTTTTTTCCTCAACCTCTAAGGATCAATCCTCCACTTGCTCCTCTTGGATTTCACTATCCTAATGAGCCTTCTCAATTCTCAAGCCAATACAATATCTTTCCCAAGAACCAAAATCAAGGTAATCCCAATCCAAGACAAGCCTCTTTTTCAAAGAAACCATGGGAAAGTGGATTGGAAGATCTTTCGTCCTTCACCCATTCCAGCCTCAGAAAAATTGAAACCCAAATTGGTTAACTTGAATCCCACCTGAGCTTATAACAATAATCAAATTGTTCCTAACTCCCATCTCAACCATTACCCAACCCCAAGGTTAATTTAAGTTCAATTTCACTTATATCATGAAAGAAAATTGCTATGCCTCATGATGAGTCCACCAACTCCCCTTTTAAATTTTGACCTAGAAAAGGAGAAGAAAAAGAAATATGAAAATGAATCTGAATCCATTCCCTCACCTATTTTCATTCCACTTTGGAATCCAATTCCTTTTCCTCAAGTTGTTTCTAAAACAACGAAGTCCTTTAAACCCAATCATGAAATACTTGACATTTTTTGACGTGTTGAGGTCAACATACCCCTATTAGATTCCATAAAATAAATCCCTAGGTACGCCAAGTTTCTTAAGGAATTATGGATCCATAAGAGGAAAATTTGGACATTTGAAAATATTCCAACCCAGCAGTCTATTCCTATAAAGTGAAATGATCCATGGACCATTACGATTCCTTGCCAAATTAGAAGTTCAAAATTCGATGATGCACTCATAGACCAAGGAGCCTTAATTAATGTCATTCCCAAATCCATATTCTCCAAACTTGGTCTTGGTGCATTACATCCAACAGGTGGTGTCATTCAATTAGCCAATCAAATCACTTTTAGTCCTGAGGGTATAATCAAGGTTTTCCTTGTTCATGTGAATGATCTTATCATCCCGGCGTATTTCTATGTCCTTGATATGGAAGGTGAGATTAAATCTTCTTGATCTCCCTTAATTCTAGGAACAACATTCTTAATGATAGTGAGAACCAAAATTGATGTCCATTCAGTTTTCTTATCCATGGAATTTGGTGACCAACTGGTCATGTTAAACATTTTCAAAGCCATGTGATACCCATCTGAGGAACACTCTACATTATCAATCCATGCATTTGAGTACACTCTTGAGAGTCAATTGAACCCTGTTCCATCATGTTCATCATATTCTAATGAGATAGTATCTTGTGAAATCTACACCATGATTAACCTAGTCATAAATGGTGAAGTTTATGCGGACCTTTCATTCATATACTACATCAATCTAGAGAAACTTGAAAACTCTCTTGAATCCCACATCAACATTGATTTCTACTACCCGCCTTAGACAGTATTAATGAAAATGAATCTCAAGAAACTGAAGTCCCTTTCTCCATTCCTGAGTTGTCTAACCCACAAATGAAATATGAGACTAATATGAAACGTCTTCCTGAACCCCTAAAATATGCATTCTTTTTCCATGATCACCCTTATTCTGTTGTTATCTCCACTTCAATTACTGAAAATGAGGACTCCAAACTTGTTCTGGTGTTAGAGGAAAACAAAAAGGACTTAGGTTGTACCCTATATGACATACCAGGAATCAACCTTGATCTTTGAATACATAAAATCCATCTTTAATAATCATCCAAAATAATTAGATAACCACTAATAAGACTCAATACACTCATACTTGAGGTAGTTTGGGAAGAGATAACCAAGCTTCTTCAAGATCATATTATCTACCCAATTTCTGATAGTGAATGGGTTAGTCCAATTCAGGTTATACCTAAGAAGGGTGGGATAAATATTGTCACAAATGAACATGGGGAGGTAATCACAACTCAATTAAAGAACAAATAGTGTGTGGGAATATACTATAGGAAATTGAATGTTGAAACAAGAAATGATCAATACCCTCTTCCATTCCTTGATCAAATGCTAGAAATATTAGCTGGAAAGTCACATTATTGCTTTCTTGATGGATACACTGGCTATCTTCAAATCCCAATCACACCTCAAGACCAATAGAAGAGTACATTTACATTCCCCTTTGGAACATTTTCATATAGGAGAATTCCTTTTGGACTTTTAAATGCTCCTACAATATTTCAAAAGGTGTGTGATGAGTATCTTTTCTGAATTCATTGAGATGTCTTCATGGATTAATTTTCCATTTATGATGAGTCATTTGAATCCTACTTGAATTAACTCTCTCTAGTCCTTAAAAAGTGTTTCATGTGTAACCTTATGTTAAATTTTTAAAAATTTCACTTCATGGTTGCAAATGGGATTGTTCTAGGGCACATAGTTTCAAAAGAGGGTATTGATGTTGATCCTTCCAAAATTGAAGTGATCCAATCACTTCCTAAAACCACCTCTATTAGAGAAAATTGTTCATTCCCCAGTTATGTCGGTTTCTATTGGATACTCATCCATAACTTCAATAGGATTTATCTCCCACTCAATTAGTTTCTCCAAAATGATGTCACTTTTCATTTCTATGATGTTTTGAAGAGAGCCTTCATCGAAATCAAAACTTATCTTACATCTTCTCCAATAATCCAACCCCCATATTGGTCCTTACCTTTTGTTTTGATATATGATGCTTTTGATAGATTCGTTGGGGATGTTCTTGTTCAATAAAAATAAAATATCCTCATGTCATCTATTATGAATCAAAAATTTTGGATGAAACTCAATATCACTACACTGTCACTAAAAATGAATTTTTAGCAGTGGGTTTTTCCTTATATAAATCTAGGCCCTATCTCTTAGGTTCCAAAATCATCATCTTCACATACCATTATACTATGTAGTTCTTAATCAAGAAAAGTGATTCCAACCTGAGGCTAATAAGATAGATCCTAATACTCTAAGAGTTTGACCTTAAAATCAAAGATAGACCTGGAAAAGAAAACCTTATAGCGGATCACTTGAGTATAATTTCTAATTATTTTCATTCTGAAATAATTGATCAATAATTTTCAACTAAGCACATTTCATCTCTCACTCCAAAAATACCTTGGTATGCCCCAATTGTAAATTATTCGGTTTCTACTATTTTTTTCTGAAAATTTTTCAAAAGGAAAAAAATGAAGATGAAAAGTGATTCAAAATACTATTTTTGGGAAGAAAATAAACATTGTAAAAATGGGGTAGACATGGTAATTAAGAGATGTGTTGATGAATATGAACATTATTCTATCATAGAATTTTGTCACTCACTTCCCATAGGTGGCCACTTTGGACCACTAAGGATCTCTTGAAAGATCTTAGACTCTGGATTCTTTTGGCCTTCACTCTTCAAGGACTCATATGAGTTCTCTCATTCATGTCCCACTTTCCAAAAGTTTGGCACAATTTCCAAAAGAAAATAAATTCCCCAAAATCCATTAATCTTCTATTAGATCTTTGATGTTTGGTGCATATATTTCATGGGCCCATTCCCCCCTTATAATAGATTCTCATTCATTCTTCTTCTGGTTGATTATGTTTCTAGATGGGTAGAGTCCAAACCCACTAGAAAGGATGATTCATATACTGTAAGTGAGTTCCTAAAAACCCACATCTTACACTGGAACTCTCTGTGCCTTGATCAGTGAATTAGGAACCCATTTTTGTAATATAACCATGTAATCTCTTTTGAAAAATAATGGGGTTGTACATAAAACTTCATCTTCATATCACACCCAAAAAAATGGCATGGCTGAACATTCTAATTGGGAAGTGAAAAAGAGTGCTTGAGAGAATTGTAAAACCCACCAGAAAAGACTTGCATTAAAGACTTGCTAAAGCACTTTGGGCTTATCTAACTTCCTATTAAACACCAATTGGGATGTCTTCTTTTAGGATTGTTTTTGGTAAATCATGTCATTTTCCAGTTTAAATTGAATATAATTCATTTTGGTCTATGAAAACTTTTAATTTTGATTTTGAAAAATCTGGCGAAGAAAGATTGTTCCAATTGGCTGAACTAGAGGATCTTCGACTGGATTTTTATGAGAATTATAATCTCTATAAACAAATACAAGGCACTCCATGATAAACACATTCTTAGAAAGTTATTTAATTAATGTGAAAAGGTAATAATCTATAATTATAGATTTTGACTTCACCCAAGTAAGATTAATTCTCATTGAAAAGGTCCTTGTTTCTCATGTTTCCCATTTGGTGTAGTGAAAGTCCAAGACCCCTCTTCAAAAAGGACATTCACAGTTAATGGACATCAGTTAAAGCATCACCATGAGAGGACACACAATCTTGGAGAAACATAGACTTCCAGGATCAATAACTTCTACAGTAAACTAACCACTGGATGGATAAGGGGGCCCACCAAATACAAACCAGGGGGCAGCTATTTCCCTTTAACTATCTCTCATTCTCTCTCTACCTCTTTCTTCTTCTTCCTCTATCTTTTGTTTTTTTACCACCTTCTTTATAAAACCCTTTATTTTTCTATTTCTATTTTGTGTGGGTGTGTTTGTTAAAAACACTAAAAAACAAAAAAAAATTGAAAAAATGAAAAGAATAAAAAAGAGCGTTATTTACTCACCATCCACTTTTAAAATTTTGTCCAACCATTTTGGGGAGTCAAAAAGATATGTTTTCATCTAAATTTTTTTTTACTTTCATAATGACTTTGGATAAAGAATCTTCTTTCAAACCCAAAAAATTTTGAATGCTCAATTTTTTATTTGGAAAATGATTTTCCCCAACCATGAGGAAAAATATTAGCTTTAAGTCCATGGTCACCTATGGCCATCTTTTCAAAAAGTTTATTTTTCACCCCTGATTGTGAGTCTTGAGTTTGTGGACCTTCAAGCTGAATTTCCTACTTTTTTTGCATTAATATGATAGAGGAAATTTTTGAACCTCAAGATAGTCACAATAGCCAAATATCCTCACATTACTCTTACATTAATACAAATTTTGAAATCCCCTCTGAGCCTATGAAAACCTTTTCTTTGATAGCCACATTACAAGCCCAATACTTTATCCCACCCAATATCTACATGGATTTACATTGAATTATTTATTAAAGTTTATGTGTGGGGGAATGAATTTAAATTTGGGTTCCCTTTTATTGATTTTCAAAGTGTTATAATATTATTGAGGGAAAACATCCATTTTAGTGTGGGGGGGGATGTGTTCATTCAGTGAGTTTTGGGAATGTATGTATACTTATGAAATATTGTTTAAATTTTATTGAAAAGTGTTCAAAAAATTAAAAAAAATTAAAAACAAAATGAAAAAATGAATGGGTTGTGTCTTGGGTGGGTCAAAAATCACTCTTCCTCAACCTTTGATATTGTTATAACTATGACAATTAGTGTTGTGAGGAGATCAAACGTGGATTGGGAGATCAGTGTGAGATCTGTTTCCAGTTCAAATTTTGAAAAAAAAAACACTTACATCATTGGGATAAGTTTTGTGTTTTATAAATATTACATCTTCTCATTCCCTTTAAATTTTCTTCCACTTTTGTGTCTTTATTCACACAATTTTTCCCTTATAAATATGTATTTTCATTTTTTCTCGTGTTTTATTTTAAAAATATTCTGCATTGCAATTTCTATGTGGGTGTTTTACCTCTCTTTCTACTCTTTTGAATACTGATTTCCTACCATACCATAGCCATATAAAAACCGATCCAAAAGTCCTATTTGATTATTCTTCACTTTAGGATAGGGAATGGAAGATGAGATCACTTTTAAACTCTATGATTTTCACTTTTGGTTGGTTAATGAGTGAACCTCCAGAAATAATTTTTTATCATCTTGGGAGGAGTAAGGTTCGAGTACCCAAATTTTCAATTTCTAAATTTTAGAATGAAAAAAGTGTTGTTTTTTGAACATTGTTTCTATAAATATTTGTGTTGGAATTCAACATGGATGAGTGAAATAGCCTAATCATCCCCTGAGTTGGGAAAACAAAATTTTAATATTTGTTGGTGAGTGAAAATTATTTTGTAATGTTTTTTATATTAGTTTCACATGAGTACATGCATAAACCAAAGTGTGGGGTAGTTGATGTTATTCACTTATCCAAAACTTTTTAATTACACTATTTACTTATTTTCAATAAAAAGTGCATAATTGGTGTGAAATACTCATGTTTTAATGTTAAATATAATTTTTTAGCATTATTTGAATTAATCAAATCAAGTTAGTTTACTATTGTAATTATAACTCTCAACCTACTTATCCAAATTTCATGATTTTTGATTTTTAGGGTTGCTTACTCAAATAAAAACATCTCATTATAAGGGACATTTTGCCAAATTTTCCATTTGGAGGGCCATATGGTTCAAACAAGAAGACCCAACGAATCTATGAAGAAACTGGAAAAGCCATGATGACTGAGTTACTGGTCTAAATCCCAAATTTTATGAAACTCTACATTATGTTCATTATTATCCATAATAATCATGGATAATAAATTTAAGGTCCAAATACAAAAACAAAGGTCCCAACTGATGCTTTGAAGTCCAGCCCACCATTCTGGCCAGGAATTATAATCATGACACTATTCATAACTTTTCTCCTGATCTACTCATCAACTGAAGCTGGTATTTTTCAGTGTGATAGCTAAGATATGTATGGAAAACTTTATATAATAATTTTATTTTAGATTATGGAATCTTCCTCTTAAAACTCATATTCACATTTCAGCCTTTGAAAAAATGTAGATTGAAATGGACAAATTACAATTGTTTATTAAAACCTCTATAACATTAGATCTTTAAGTCCAATGGCCTCCACATTTTCATAGTAGAAAGAATAAATTCATATATACAACTTTTAAGAAGACAATATTTTGTGATTCATCTATCTGGATGTCCAAATCGTCAGGCCAGTTGGAGGGGTATTTTTGGAATGCAAATAGTCCGCCTCCTTGGGCTATATATACATCACCCTCTTATCTATTCAAGGGGTTAGCATTTCAGAATATAGGAGGATCAATTGACATGACCAAGGCTCTGAGAAAAGTATGTGAGGACATTCAAAACTCAAATTTTATCTTGAGATACCCTTCCTCCTCTCTTTGATTTCATTTACATTTGTGTTCTTCTTTGTTGTAATCTTGTAAGTCATTGTTTTGTAATTATTTTTTAATGAAATTACCTTTATGATTAACTCTTATTATCATCTACCCTATATTTTTAAATATTAATGTTCTTTAAATTTCTTAAATCATGTTAAAATGAAACCTCTTATTTTTCTTTCTCATTCAATCAAAAGTAAGTGTTTAATTCTCATCGCCACTCATGTATGTGTTTTACGCACCGCTCTTTTCTTATCAATTTATTTTTCTTAGCTTCTTAATTCATCATCATAAAAATAATAAACTATATTAATAATCATTTAAATTTTTGATTAAATCTTTCATGCGGGTGAAACAAAATTTAGAGATGTTAAGCGATTGAGATCTTTGCTCGATGATTATTCCTTAATTTTACATTATGTATGTCGGACTTAACATGTCATCGATAAATGACATATTTTGTTTAATTTATAGATTTTATGGATTATTGGAACTATAAATACACTACCACAATCAATTATTAACTGATATTATAATCCTAGTTAAGTTGAGGATTGTATTAAAACCTTAACACTTGAGAATTCCAATCAACGTCATCTTGTAAAGTGGGTGTTAATTTAATGAAATATAAAGAAAAGCTCAATAATATCACAAAATTAAATCCCTAATAATGAACACACCCCAATATTTACAATTTTTTTAAATCAATATTAATCAATCAATAATTTCAATTAACCTCTACAAACAAACCCCCCCAATCAAAATACAATCAACTAAAAATAATCAACTGTTAAAAATTATTCTCACCGAGGATTTGATTCGATTGTTTTTATACACATTAGAAGAGAACCAGAACCATGAACAGTCGATAGGAGACAATTAGACGTGTTTTCAAATGGTGTATTTTCTATAAATTGTTCTTTAAGTAGTCCTAAGTTTTTTGTTTTTGTAAAAAAACCAGAAAAAAACAAAATTTAATAAAAATTGAAAAAAAAACAAAGAAAAACCTGCCTTATCATAAAAATAATAAATGAAAAAAAAACACACAAAGAAAAAACCATCCTACAATTTCATCCAAAATTTCATTGAATGCCTCGTAGCCTGCCAAACAATCCCTCATATTTCTTTGGCCTGGAAATTGAGTGAACACTTTTCCAACATAGGAGGACCATTAGGAATAATCAAAACCATGTCCAACCAATTAAATTAGATATAGCTAATATTAGGGAACAAACTCCTAAATAACTTGCTTCCCCAAATATAAATTACCAATCCCTTTATATTCAATAACCAAATATAGGGGTTGAATTCGAACTCAAATTGGTTTTGATTCATCTTATACCTCATTCTCATGGGCTAGTCAGTGAGTATCCTCATCTCCACTTTAAAGAGTTACAAGTAGTGTTATCTGCCATGAAGCCTTAAGCGGTTTCTGAGGAACAAACCAAACTTCGAGAATTCCCTTTTTTCATAGATGAATCCACCAATTAATGGCTCTACTACCTCCCTCCAGGTTCCATAAACTCATGTATTGACATGAAGTGACTTTTCTGAGAGAAATTCTTTCCTACTTCTCATTCTGCTTCTATAAAAAAAGAAGATTAGTGGTATCCATAAATTCCCCAATGAATCACTCCCTGAGTTTTAGAAGATGTTAAAAAGCTTGTGGAAACCTTCCCACACCACCAAATCCTGGACCAAATCTTGATCCAATAATTTTATGAGGGGTTATGGGCTATGGAGATATTTCACATTGATGCCGCAAGTGGCAGTGCTCTTGTGGATAAAACTTTTGTAGCTGCAAGAGATCTCATAAGTAACATGGCTGCAAACACACAACAATTCCATACTCGAGAACATGGTCAAGTCAAAAAAGTACAGGATAGTCAATTGATAGTGTCGAACAACATGATTGAGTGGATGACTAAACTTACAGGTCATGTGTGATAACTACCTGTGGCTACCAAATCCCTAACCTCATCTTCTCCACAATCTCAGTTACCTAGACCTTTTAAGAACTATGGAATTTGTAGCTCCCCATATCATCCAACACACACATGTCCACAAATTCAAGAGGATTCATCTAATTCATATAGACCAATAGAGCACAATGCAGCATATGCTTATAGGAACACCAAACCTCAATAATCAGGTCAGTTCATTAGAAACCTCAACCAACCCCACTATGATCCCTTCTATTCTACCTTCAACCATGGCTTGAGGTATGGTAATCCCATTTCTCATCTCCCTCGATTAACTCCTCAAAATCCTAACCAATTCCAATATGGTCAAGGTGTTGGTAACTTCAAACAACCTTACCCTTTTGTTCCTCAACCTCAAAGGATCAATCCTCCACTTGCTCATCCTAGATTCCACTATCCTAATGAGACTTCCCAATTCCCTAACCAATACAATAACTTTCCCAAGAACCAAAATCAAGGTAATCCTAATCTGAGACAAGACTCTTCATCCAAGACTCCATGAAAAAGTGCAATGGAGATATTTCTTCCTTTACCCATTCTAGCCTCAAAAACAATGAAACCCAAATTGGTCAACTTGCATACCACCTAATCTAAAAACAACAATTAAATTCTTCCCAACACCCAACTCAAACTTTACCCAATCCAAAGTGTAATGTAAGTCCAATTGAACTTAGATCAGGAAAGCAAATTGTTATGCGACATGATGAGTCCACTAACTCCCCTTTAAATTTTGACCTAGAGAACGAAAAGAAAAATAAATATAAAAAGGAATCTTAAGCCATTCCATCACCTCCTTGCATTCCACCTAGGAATCCAATTCATTTTCCTTAAGCTATTTCTAAACCAAGGATGTTCTTTGAACCTAATCCTAAAATTATTGACATGTTTGGACATGTTGAGTTCCACATACCCCTCATAGATGTCATAAAAAACTCATAATATACGCCATGTTTCTTAAGTAATTATGTACCCATAAGAGGAAACTTAGAACCATAAAAACAATTTTTCATCCAGTAGTTTATTCCCAAAAAGTACAAAGATCCAGGGAACTTTATGGTTCCATGACATACTAGAAGTTCCAAATTCAATGATGCACTCATAAAACTAGGATCCTCAATTAATGTCTTTACAAAATCCATCTTCTCCAACCTTGGTCTTCATCCCCTACATACAATGGGTGTTTTCATTCAATTGGCCAATCAAATCACTGATAGTCCCAAGGGTATAATCGAGGAAGTCCTTGTTCATGAGAATGGTCTTATCTTCCATGTTTATTTCTATGTACATGACATGGAAGGTGAGATGAATTCTTATCAATCTCCCTTAATTCTAGGAAGACCATTCTTAATGAAAATGAGAACCAAAATTGATGTCCATTCAAGCATCTTATCCAAAGAATTTGATGACCAACTGGTCAATTTCAACATTTTTGAAGCCATGAGAAACCCATCTGAGGACCACTATGAATTCTCAAACCATGCTTATGAGGACACTTCTAGGAGTCAATTGAACCCCATTCCACCATGTTCATCATGTTCTAATGAGATAGGATATTTTGAAATCTACACCATGATTAACCAAGTCATAAATGGTGAAGTTGATGTGAACCATTCACTCATAGACTCCATCAATATAGAGGAACTTGAGAACTATATTGAATCCCATGTCAACTATGATCTCTACTACCCCACCATGGATATTATTACGTAAAATTAATCTGAAGCAACTAAATTACCTTCCTCCATTCCTGATTTGTCTAACCCACAAATGAATGATGAGACAGATCTGAAACCTCTTCCTAAAAACCTAAAATATGCATTCATTTTCAATGATCACTCTTATACTATCATTGTCTCCACTTAACTTACCAAAAATGAGGAGTCCAAACTTGTTCAGCTATTAGAGAAACAAAAATCCTTATATTGGACCCTATATGACATACTAAGAATCAACCTTCCTCTTTGAATGCATCACATACTTCTTGAGGAATCATCCAAAAAAACATGTCAACCACAAAGAGGACTCAATCCACTCATACTTGAGGTAGTTAGGGAAGAGATCACCAAGGTTCTTCAAGCTGGTATTATCTACCTAATTTCTAATAGTTAATGGGTTAGCCCAATTCAAGTTGTACATAAGAAGTGTGGGAATACTTTTGTCACAAATGAATATGGGGAGGTAGTCACAACTCGAGTAAAGAAAAAAAATGGTGTTTGTGTATCGACTATAGGAAATTGAATGTGGAGATAAGAAAATATCACTACCTTATTCCATTCCTTGATCAAATTCTATAACAATTAGCCAGAAAGTCACATTATTGCTTTCTTAATGGATCCACCAGCTATTTTCAAATCCCAATCACACTTCAGGACCATGAAAAGACTAAATTCACTTACCCCTTTGGAACATATGCATATAGAAGAATGCCTTTTGGACTTTTCAATGCTCCTAAAACATTCCAAAGGTGTATGATGAGTATCTTTTTTGAATTTATTGAACACTGCATGTAGGTATTCATGGATGACTTTACCATTTATGGTGAGTCATTTGAATCCTTCTTGTGTTCACTCTCTCCAGTCCTTAAATAAATTTCAAGTGTAACCTTGTGTTATATTTTTAAAAATGTCACTTCATGGTTGAAAATGGGATTGTTATAGGGTACATAGTTTCAAAAGTGGGTATTAAAGTCGATCCTGTCAAATTTGAAGTGATCCAATCACTTCCTGAACCCACCTCTGTTCAAGACATCCATTAATTCCTTAGTTATTCTAGTTTCTATAAGATATTAATCCATAATTTTAGTAGGATTTATCTCTAACTCACTTAGTTGCTCCAAAATGATGTCACATTCTATTTCTATAAGGATTGAAAAAGATCCTTCCTTGAAATCAAAAAATTTCTTACATATTCCCTAATAATCCATTCCTTATATTGGTCCTTACCCTTTGAGTTCATGTGTGATGCTTCTAAAAGTTCTGTTGGGGATGTTCTTGGTCAAAGAAGATAAAATATTCTTCATGTCATCTATTACGCCTCAAAAACATTAGATGAAACTCAATATCACTACAATATCACTGAAAAAGAACTTTTAGTAGTGGTTTTTTCCTTAAATAAATTTTGTACCTATATCATAGGTTCCAAAATCATCACCTTCATAGAACATTTTGTTATAAAGTTCTTATTCAAGAAAAGTGATTCCAAACTGGGGATAATAAGATGGGTCCTAATTCTCTAAGAATTTGACCTTGAAATGAAAGATAGACCTAGAAAAGAGAACCATGTAGCTAATCCCTTCAATAGAATTTATAATTATTCTTATTCTGAAATAATTGATCTAGAATATCCAACTAAGAACCTTTCATATCTCACTCTAAAAATACCATGGTATGCCCCAACAGTAAACTACTTTTTTTCGTGTTTTCCTGAAATTTTTTCAAAAGAACCAAAAATGATGTCGAAAATTTATTCAAAATACTATTTTTGGGAGAAAAATAAACTCTGTAAAACTGGGGAATATATGGTAATTAGGATATGTATTGATGAATATGAAAATATTCCATCATAGAATTTTGTCACTTACTTCCCAGAGGTGGATGCTTTGGACCATAAAGGAATAAATAATTGTTATATCATTTATTTACCATCATAACATGTTTATATCAGCCAATTTATTTTCCAAAATTTATTAATGTTTAGACAAAAAAAATTTATAAACACCTAATTAAATTAAAAGTGAGAGAGGTCACAAATATCTTATTAGAAAAAAACACACCATGAATTATTATTTGTATCCTTTTAAAACACTAATAAATTTTAATTCTTTGAAATCTGAAGGATAAAAGAAAACTAAAATAAAGAATAAATAAACATTTTATATCTTAAAAAAATTATGGGTCCTTAGATAATCTTACTATGATGAATATGATGCCATAAATGAATCATAATTCTATTTAGAATAAAATAATAAATCATCCAAGGAAGTAGAGATATTTGAATAGAGTTTAAAAGAATTAATGTTCATAATTATGGATTAAAGGATGAAGAAATTTACTTAAATTCACAAATCCAATGACTATAAAATTATAAAAATAATTATATTAAATAATGGAAACATTTAATTCAACAGGTGGAAATAATATATAATTAAAAATAAATAAACTATGTTTGATAGCGTATACAATATGAAAAACCGAGCCTAAATGAACCATAAAATATTATTATTTAAATATAACCATTATAACCTATTTCTTAAATTGTAAGGTATTTATATTATTAACTTTTTTATGAAATATATATAAATATCCTTTTCAATATAAATTTATTAATATATTCTTAGAAAATAAGAAATCAAATAATAATATTTAATTTTTCAAAAGAATACATTTTCAGTAAAATAATTTTTGTGAGAAAAATTTATAATTAATGTTTAGGTATTTTGGAATAATTATTTGAAAAAATTATGTTTATTTTTAAAATAATCATATCAAAATTAACATAGGGTGAAATTTCTTTATTTTCTATAATGGTTTATTTTTTGGTGAATAGGGAAAATCATTTATTCTCCAAATACTATCATTTATTTTGATTAAATAAAACTATTTAAAATATAAATTATATTTTGGATTTTGTAATAAATTGAAATATGGACCATTTTATTTATAATAATTTAATTGGTATATTTTTTATCATCTATTTTTAGGATTTGGGAATAAGTTTATTTTTATTCTTAAACACATGGTTTTTTGGAAAACTCTTTTTGAGTACATAAAGTTTATCCATTTTAATTAATTAAAATAACACTCCATAAAAAAATATTTAAATTAAATTAATATATTATGAATCTATTTAAATGAATTTAAATTCATATAATTATTATTTCTAGTTATATATTTAGTATAATATAATCTACTACTTAAAAAAATATATTACTTGAAAACTCATTTTTCAAGAGTTTTTTTAGGATTAATTTTAAATTTAATTATGAAAATTATGTTATTTTAATTTGATAAAATAGATTCAATTTTTTAATTAGAATAATTAAAATTATTCAATAAATTTAATATAATTTTTTTTCATAATTAATATTAAAAATAGTAAAAAAAACAAGTTGTCGTGGGGAAACACTAAAATGGTAAAGTGGGTAACCTTAGAAGTAAATGGAAAAAAATATATAAATAATGTTTCATTTTTAATGGTGGAGATTTTTATAGACCATATAAACCCTAAAATAATTTATTTATAGTCTTTTGAGGAACTTTTTTGGAGAGTGACTTCCCATTATTGAATAGTTTACAGTATTTACAAAAATGTCACTCCCTCTCACTTGTAAAAGGGAACCTCCTCTATTAACATTTACACACTTGAAAATCATTTATTTTATAAAATAACTACAAATATCCATTCCTTAATTCTATACCTACATCCTATAGTCATTTTTTTATCATAATTCTAATCTTTTAAGGCTTTACGTATAATCTTAAAGAGGTGGTCTGATAAAGAAGTTTCATTTCAAACTGGTTGTTTTTGTTTTGTTTTTTCTACCACCTAATTAAAATATTATTAACACATGATGATATAATATAATTAATATAATTAATATATTTATATGTTTTTATTTTAATATAATAACTAACATTAATCTTCTCTTCCCTTAAATGGGACAGAAAACCATAGTTCATCTGTATAGTGAACTATAGTCCCATGAACCAATGTAATTCGTTTTTCATCAGCTCATATCATGAAATTAAATGATTATGGATTTAATTTGTATTTATTATATTAATTATAAATTAAAAAATATATAAATTTAATATATCACAAACTTTCTTACCTTTATATATATTTAAAAATGATAATGTCGTTCATATGTATGGCGGATTACCGCCTTACGAAGTTGTGTGATTCATTTTCCATCATTGCATCACATGGATGGTATATATAACTGAATTTTAAAAACTATTATAATATTAATTACAAAATTATAATTCTATAAATAAAATATAACACTTACCTTATTTCCATCATGATCAGAGAAAAATGGAAACGTTACTCATGTCTATGTATGGCCTAACATATCCATAATGGTAACTTAATTCATTTTTCGAGACCATAATTCATAGATCATTTTGAAATTATAATTAAAGCATAAAAATTATAATTTTTTCATTATTATTATTCTTCATATGGTAGAAAATGACCCCTTTTTCTATGGTTGACACACTAATGTTGTTTTGAAATTATGAACACACCATACTCAAAACACCCAACATGGACATAACTGATTACGAAATGAAATATGTCATTAAAAATAAATGAAGAATTTTTTTTAATTAAAATGGATTAAAATGGAAAAAAATATTATTAAAAACTATTATTCAAATAATTTTATCATATAGGATATAAAAGACATACATGAAAATTCTTGACTTATGGTAAGGGTTTTCATCTCAAAACATCCATCTTTGAGAAACAAGTTCTTTTATGAATCTAATTTCTATTAAAATGCCTATATACTAAATATTTAATATTTAACATCATTTATAAGTATTATTCATGGTATTTTAACTTCAAATATGTTCTCTCTCTCTCATGCAGTTTTCATTAATATATTTCTTAAACCGTAAGGTACTTTACCTTAATTTTCTTTCATTGAGGAATATTTCAAAATTATGCACAAATATCATTTATATGGTTTATATACTGAAATTTATACATGTAATACCATTAATCCTATATAATTAATTGTTTTTTAAGTTAAAATTTGAATTATTTCACGTAGTGTTATTTATATTGAAAGTTATAAAGTGGTAAGGTATTTTATAACATAATTTCTATTCATTAGGTTAAATTACTTATTTATTATATTTGATATGCTATGATTATGTGTGTAAGTACTTTTTATTGTTTTATTTTTTATGTATACAAGTTTTACTTTTACTTACATCTAACACACATAATAAATTTATTTTTTAATTATCACATCAATGATAAAATCTTTGTAGGGGATTTCATATAAATTTTATTTACTTAAAAGAATATTGTTTCTTATGAATGTAATATATTTTATATGGTATATATATTTCAATATAGAAATGTTATATCTACATATCATTATTTATTTTTGAATTTTAAGTAATTTCTTTCATGTGGATGATGATTTTAAAGTTACCAAAATGGTAAGGGTGTATTTCAAAATATCATTTTAATCGCGATTGTTTATGCTTGAAATTCCATTCAAGGACATTATTAAATCACTATATAATAAACCCATTTGAGATTATAATACTTTATTTATTTGTTATATGTTAAATTAATAGTCTAATTTTCTTCCCTTTTTGACTTAAAATGGTTAATAATTTTTTTAATATAATAAAACTTTATTTCATACTTCTCTCTGAAATCATTTTTCTTACATATCCATGTTTTTTTAAAATGTTTTATTTTTTTAATATTAAACTATTTGAATAAAAAATTTCCCATTTCATGATATTTTAAAAAATAGTTTAAAATGAATATTTATTTCTTTTTCTGAACAAGGTATTTTTTTGTGAAAGGAATTTTTCTTTTATCTTATACTATATGAAAAAACTTTCCCACCATCATGACCACTGAATTATTTAAAGTTAACTTTAAATTTTTCTATTGTTATTTCAAATAAAATTTTCTCTATAATATTTTGAAAATTTTTAGATTTTAAATAATTTATTTCAATGTTAAAGGGGTATTATCCTCGATAAATATTATAAGTAATATTTAAAAACATTTTCATAAATGAAAAAACTTTTGAAGTTATGGATTGAATATAAATTTTGTATATATTTCTCCCACATATATACATGTCATATTCTCCTTTCCATTTATGGTGTAATACTTACCTTATGTTCATCCCTCAAATATCTTCACTATGAAATTTATTTTGATTGTGATATGAGGAATGATTATGTAGACTATTTTATTTCCATGGGTAAGTATTATGTTTATTTATTATGATTGATTTTATTTTTTTACACACATAATCATGAACACATTATGATGGGTGTTCCAATATTTCACTCTAATTAATTGGAAAAATATTTTTTCTCATTGGACATTATGTATGGGATTATGGAGTAAACATAATCTATTACAGACTTCGTGCACCAAGTGATATTTTCTAGGAAGTTATCCTGGGATCAAGATTAGGTAATGTTATATATTATTTCATATTCACTATATTTACATTATCTTATGATACAATATTTGGTATGTTATGCTTCTTTATGATTACTCATTATCATTCCCCTTTAAGATATCATTTTATACATTGGACTCACATTTTATGTTTCCTTATCATGTTTTTTCCCTTAATGGAAATTTTAGCTCCCCAATTTATTTTATGTATTAAATAGGTTATCCTATATGGTTTTAGGTGATCAAATAAGTTTACAATCTAAAAAAGGAGAATAAAAATTAAAATGGTGTGTTTTAGTTTCAATTTTTATTTTATGTGACTAGTCACCAAAGAAACTAGGCCTCACGATCTTTGTGGTTGTAATTATTATATGTATATATATATATATTTAGAAATAATTTAATAGTATATTTCAAAATATTGTGTCACTATATTTTTTATCATAGAAAGGTATAGTTATTTTGGGGTGTTAGTACTGGAATACATTAGTTATAACCCAAGGGATAATTCTAAATATAGGAAAATATCCTATACTTTTAGTGACTGATAGAGAAAGTGGTTTCTAGAAAATTACATCCATGTATTGATACAGCAAGTGGATGTGGCTATCCAACAGTTGCACCTAGGGGTAACAATTATGAAAAGGTAAAATTGTGAATTGACTCGATCTTCATCTTGTGCATGAAAATAGGCTTTGTTAAAAACCAAATTTGACACTTCTTGGGGATATATTTTGAAAATTAATTGACTCTTTACAAACCATAATTAAGTATTTTAATAAATGATAATCATATATGATCGAGGTTAAAGCGAAATTGACTTGGGTTTATGATTATAAGGTTAATCATAAGTTTAAAGGAACAAATATCCCTTTTAGGTTTTATGTTCTGGAATTCTATGATTATTAAGAGTACTTTGGGTGACACTTATGATAATATAACCCTTAGGTTTAGTATTTTTTTAGTAGAAAAATGTTATTTGAGGAAGAGTTCCATTTTTATTTTTTTCAAATAAGTTTCTTAGTATTTTTAACCATTTGGGCTATCATATATTTTATGATAAGGTGGTGTTATTCAATTAATATTATTTTATTTTGTGTTAAAATAAGCTGTATAAAAAACATTAGTTTTTAAAAACAAATTTGATTATTTGAAGGATGTTCATTATATTTTTGGGAACATTATTGGAATTATGTTAGTATAGTTTTAAAAAAATAACAACCTACATGTTAAGAGATGTCTCATTTTATTCGACAATGCCATGGAGCTTGAATCTATAACTAATAGGAGACATGGTTGTAGTGTCTACCACAAGCTAATGAGAAGTCTTAGTTACTATGAAATTATTTTATCTAAATTGATTTGATTTATAAATATTAGGTTAAATTTTGGAAAAGTATTATAGTATCAAATATTTTAGTATTTTTATGATTTTTAGGTGACTACGGATATTTTGGGAAATGATTTTTTAGGTTGAGGCATACGAAACCATTAGGTCTAACAAGTGATTTAACATAAAAGATTATATGGGAAGAAAAAATTTAATTTTTTCTATTATGATCTCATTTAGGGTGTAGATTTATTTATTTATGGGAACGATTTAAGTTGATCTTTTACTTTTGAGAGTAATATAAAGGTTTTGTTTATTATCTTACCAGTTACTAACCATTTCAATTTTGATTAATATTAAAAGAAAGGAGAAATAATATATTTTTTATGGATCTTGTAATATATTAAAAGTTAATTTTAGTGCTTCAATAATAAAAATTTCATATTGTATATTCATTACACGGAGTAATAGATGAAGTTGAAATTGATATAAGAATAATAAAAGGATGAAATTTTTCTTATGAAATATAAATATATCAATATTTATATTTTCTTATGTTCATATTATAGTTGGTAAAAATAATCCTCAAAATTAGAAATATTATATTAAAATAAAAACTTTATCTTGTTACAATAATTTTGGATGAATTGATTGTCTTTTCATTGAAAATTTATGGTTTTGTGATTGTTAACTTCCTCAGGATCATTTACTTTCTTATGATCAATGATCTACATCATTATCCATCATTTTTTGGAATTTTATTTTTCTTTCATGTCAATAGTTTCACTTAAGACTAATTTTTCCTACTCAAAAAACCTATTTTTGTATTATTATAGACGAACTTCGTACTTCCCTTTCTATCTTATCAAGAGGAAGTCTTATTAACCCTTTGAATGATGTGGTATTTCAATAAAGTTTTTTTATATGGAAAAATTTTTATGAATGATATCAAGATCAAATTTTGAGGATGAAATTTATTTTACATAAGAACAATATAACAGCCTGATATTTTTTTAAAAATAAAACTGTTTTTGATAGAATATATGACCTAAAACACCAATTTTAAATAAACCATTAAATATTACTATTTAAATATAAATGGTATAACATATACATTAAAATAGAATACATGGATATTACTAAATTCCTTTTGAAAAATATATAATTATCATACTCAATATAAATGTATTAACAAATTCTTAATAAATAATCATTCTATTTTTAAAAGTCATTTTATTCTTTACAAACATTCAACTTCTTCAAAAATAAATTTTTTGAGAAAATATTAAAATTTATTTTTAGAAATATATAAAAATCTTAATTTATTAAATTACCTTAATTTTTTAAATAATTATATAAAATTTAACTTATGTTGAACTTTTGGTATTTTTTGGAAACGGTTGGTTTTTTTGTGATTAGTGAAAATCACCAATTTTCAAATAAAGTCATTACTTTTAATTAAAAAAATTTATTTAAAAGTCCAATTTTATTTTTTATTTGGTATTAAAGTAACATATTAATCATTTTATTGAAAATAATCTAATCAATTTATTTTGAATCATTTATTTTCTTGATTATCTTATAAGTTTATTTTTATACTTAAAACCATTTTTCTGAAAAATATATTTATGTGCACAAAGTTTATAAATTTAAAATAAATTAAATTAACCCATAATAAGTAAATATTTAAATGATATTAAGAGATTAAAAATCCATTTACATGAATTTAAATTCATATAATAAATATTTCTAGTCATAGAGTTGATATAATATCATCCATTGCTTGAAAATACATTTATGGAAAACCCATTTCTCGACACGTTTTTCAGGTTTAATTTTAAATTTAATTATTCCAATAATGTGATTTGAATTTAATAAAATGGATTCTATAATATTAATTAGGATAATTAATAATATTTTATATGGAAAACTTTATTTTTCATAAAGAAAAGTATAATCAATAAAAAAACTAGTATCATGATGAAAACTAAATTGGTAAAAGTGAGTAACGTTATAGTTAAGTGAAATAAAAATTTTAAAACATGTTTTACTTTTACTAGTGGTGGTTTTTAATTTCCATATCACCCATAAAATCTATTATTTTTCAATTTTTAATGCACTTTTTGGGATAGTAGCTTCCCATTATTGATTAGTTTTCAGTATTTATAAAAATGTCACTCCCTCTCACTTCTAAATGAAAATATATTCTCCTCATATTTACACACATAAAAATACTTGTGGTTATACCAACACCTATAAACATAACTTTCTTAATTCCCTCCCAAATTTCTATAGGACTTTTTTGGTGAGAAATACAATATAAGAAGGCTTTAGGTATAATTCTAAATTGGTGTTTTGAGGAAGATAAATGGTTCCAAAAAAATAATTTTTTCCCAACTTCTACATACTTAAAATATTTTGAAAACATGTTGATAAAATATCATCATTATATAAAATATAATGATATTATATTATGTTAATTTAATAACCAACATCTATCTCATATTCTATAAAATTGTAAAAGAAACCATCAATCGTGTGTACGGTGAACTACAACCTCATGAACTGATGTAATTCGTTTTTTGAATAATAAAATATCATGTAAGTTTTTTATAATAGATATAATTTATATATATTATATTCATAACATATTTATAATTCTAGAAAATTGATATATTATATACAACTATAACTTATATTCCATTAAAAAATGATAAACGTTTTTGTAGATATGGAAGACTACTGCCTTATTACGTGATGTGACTCATTTTCCATCACATGGATGGTTTATATACTAGTATTTAAATAATTATGATTATTTTGATGATATTATTATTATTTTTTTAAAAATATGGAAAACACGTACCTTCTTTCTATCATGATCATTGAAAAATAGAAATGTTTTTGAACTGTACGTATGGCCGCCTATCTTCGTGATTTTAACGTAGTTAATTTTAGATAACCAAATATAATGGTTGATTATAAAATTATAATTTATATATAAAAATTATAATTATTTCATTATCATTAATATTTATAGGATGTAATAATTATCTCTTTGACCATGTTCAATACACCGATGTTGTTCTGACATTATGAATTGGGCATCCTCAAAAAACCCAATATGGACATAACTTATTAGGTAATTAAATATGTAAATAAAATAAATGAAGTAAATGGTTTAAGTATATTCTATTAAAAATTAAAAAAAATTATTAATAATAAAATAATTGATATAATTTTATCATACATGAGATAAAGGACAGACATGACAAGTATTGACTCGAAGTAAGTGTTTTCATCTCAAAACTTTCTTCTTTGAGACACGTATTATTTATAAAAATTATTTCTTCTAAAAGTTGTATATAATGTAAATTGAATATTTAAAATAATTTATTATTTTTATTTATGGGGTTTTAAATTCAAATTTAGTTTCTCACTCTTTCAAGTGGTTTTTATTTTGATATTTCTTAAACCATAAGGGATGTCGTCTCAATTTCCATTCATTGTGAAACATTTTAATATTATACACCAATTTATTTTAAATGTGGTATATAAGATCCCTTTTACTTGTAATAACATGAATACTTAAAAATTCATGGTATTTTCATTTAATATTTTAATTATTTTACCCAAAGAGATTTTACTTTAAAGTTGCCAAGTTGTTAGGGATTATATAAGACACTTTATTTTCATTAGGTTAAATTACTTATTCATTGTATTTGATATTGTATGATTATGTGTACAATTACTATTAATTAATTTCTATTTTACTTTAAATTTTTTAAATGTGACTTATATTTGAAACATATAATTACTTGAATTATTAATTTTCACATCAATAATACAATCATTTTTTGTGATTCTGTCTCAATTTTCATTCATTAACGCATATTTTATTGTTACACACTTAATATCATTAATATTATTTATATACTACCCTTTATACATGTTATATCTTGAATATAATTTTATTCATGGTATTTAATGTTTCATTTGAATTTATTTTTTCATTATGATTATGATTAAAAGGTTACCAATGCGGTAATGGTTTATTTCACAATCTCATTTTAATCAGGATTGTTTCTGATTGAATTTCCATTAAAGAAAATTATTTAGTAATTGTATAATAAACCCATTTAATCCTATTATACTATTTTTATTCATTATATTTTCAATTAATAGTCCCATTTTTCCTCTTTGGTACTTAAAATGATAAACAATTTTTATTTCATTCTTTGGTTAGAAAGCCTTATTCTCCCATATCTATGTTTTTTTAAAAAAAGTTTTTTTTAAATTATCTTATTTGTTTAAATACATTTCTACCCATTATTTAATTTATTAAAAAAATTAAATGGAATATATCTTTTATTTTTCCATAAGTTACTTTTTTTTCAAAATAATGTTTTCTTTTAACTTATATGGTATGCATGCAATTTCCTATCATTATGTCCACACTATTAATTGAATATTCCTTTAAAGGTTTCCATGTTTATTTAAAACAAAATGGTCACTATAATATCTTGGGAATTTTTATATTTTAAATAAGTGTTTTGAAAGTGAAAACGGTATTTTTTTCTTTAATAAATATTATATGTAATCTTTAAATACATTTTCATCAACAGTGATAACCTTTGATGTTATGGATTTATTCTAAATTATATATAAATGTATCACATATAGTCCTTTATTATTCTACCTTCTATTGATGGGGTAATTATTTCCTTATTTCTATCCCTTAAATGCCATCAATGTATAATTTATTTTATTATGATATGAATAATTATTATGAACCCCGTTTTCTTTCTATGGGTAATTTTTATGTTTATGATTTATGATTGATTTCCTTTTGTTAGACATCTAATCATGAAAATTTTATGATTGGTGCGCCCAGATAGTTATCCAATGCATTGGGTAAATATCGTGTCTCGTGATATGGTATTTATGGGATTTAGTAGTAAACCTAATACATTATGGGGCTTTGTACACAAGGTGATATTTTCCAGGAATTTAGCCTTGAATTGTGTTTATTTCATGTTATATTTTATTTATACATTCCCTATGTTTCTATTATCTTATGATACCATGTTCTTTATTTCATACTTAGATGTGATCACTCGTGATTATTCTCTTTTATGATGTCACGTTATGCATTTGAATCACATGTTATATTTCCTTATCATGTTTATTCCTTTACGGGTCTTTTTATATCACCTCTTTATTTTATGTATTCCCTTGGTTATCCTATATATTTTTAAGATATCAAATATATTTAGGAGATAACTAAGGAGAATAAAAAATATGTAATATTTTAGTTTCTTTTAATGTTTTATACTACCAGTCTTCCAAAGACATTGGGCCTCATGATCTCCAAGGTTGTAATTATTGGATATTTGTCTTTAAAAATTATATAATAATACGTGTAAAAGGCTTGGGTCGATGTATAGTTTTTATTCAATTGGTAGCAGATGTTTACCAGTCATATGGTTTGAGCTAACCAACCACTCAATGGTTGTCCTAGAATTGTAACCACACAACCACATCTACTAAGTGATCAATAAATTACCACCAATTACTTGAGTATACTTGGTGTACCATTTTTTAAAATTCAACCACGCATTCCCCCTAATATTCTTTAAACCACTCAAAAAATCCATAATTCTACAGAAATAAATAATTATAAATATAAATTAAATCGATATTAAAAACAAGAAAACACATAAAATCTCAAGGTTATAATTATGCCACAATTATAAATACTACGAGTTAAAAATTAAATGTTTTTCATGGGATAAAAATTTTATATTTGACTATAATTAACAAGGTATAATTATTTAATGGTTTAAAACATACTTTAATTAGTATATATTATTTTATTTATGATATACAAATATTAAAATTTAAAAATGATCGATTTATTCTTTATAATTATAATATAATTATATTTATTGTCATAAATAAATATATTATTTACACTATTAATTTATAAATATATCTATTAAAATTAATGTATAAATGTTTTCAATAATTACTTTTCACCACTGAATAAAATTTGGAATACTCTAATATAAAAATATTGTTGATATTTTCTAAGAATATTAAAATATTTAAACTATCAAATTTGAATGTGAGGAGTGATTTATTTATGATCCACATTAGAAATGAAAAAAAATAAGAATTATTTCAATATTATAATTGAGATTACTTTATCTAATCCCTTATAATAAATAATTACTGATATATTCATACCTATAAAAATATAAAGTTTATGTGAAAAATGAATACATTTTTTATTATTGATGTTTGCACCAAATATACTTGGGTTTAGTTTTTATCAGTGAACCCTCATAAATTTTCTAATTTATTAATATAATATAATTTAGTACCCAAGGGAATGTTACTCATAATTTCATATATTATATGTAGTCATGGTAAATATTTTCTAAATCTTATTTTTAAAGATCTTATATACTCACATAATATTAATACTCTGATAACCACTATAATTACCCATAATTTACATACATAGATATTACTTCAAAATTAAATAATATTCATTACAAAATATAACAAATCTATAATAGGATCATATATGTATAGTGTTTTTAGAAATTGGGAAACATAACCAACTAATTCATAAGACATCAACATTGTCTCCCATTTATTCCTTCATAACTAGAACCCTTTTGACAAATCTTACTTAATACCCTTATTCATGGCCTTGGGAAATGAAACATAAGAAATTGTGATCTCATATTCTTGGTAAGGGTAAAAAAGGGAGATATCGATTTTATCATAATCATAAGACATAAGAAAATAACATTTGATATCTTATCCAACATATAAAAGATCAGGATATCATGTTGTGGGATAAATCATAAAATTTCATAAACAATCAATGAAAATATTACCAAAATTCATAAAATAATTTTTGGAATTTGTCTCATATACATAATCACTGAAAATCATTTCATATTATTCAAGGCTCGGTTCTAAGACCATCATAATAGACAAATTCCATTACTGAACTAAGTTCACTCTTTATTCTTGACATGTTTTACTAAACTGAGATCATTTCCCATCCCAGCCCTATCTATATCATAAGATATAAATCTTTACCTAATTAATTGTATGGAGATATATTTCCCACCCATCTAATAATGAAATCATTCTTATATGTTCTATAAAAACATAAATCATTTATCATAGCATAATCGAAGGAATAAAATGGGTTTCTTAAACATCATTCCATCATAACATAATCCACAAATGGATTTCAAAAATAGCATTCCATCATAAAAACAATCAAAATATAGTAATAATAGGGATTGAAACATAACCCTATTTAAATAATGTTATCTTATATGGAAAATAATTTTGATAAAACACTTGAAATTAATTCATGAGGAAAATATCATTTCTTCTTCAAAAATGTTTTTTTCTAAAAATTCCATGTAATTTTAAAATAAAATTATTTATTTGAATATAAACATGAAATATTATAAAGTATGCTTCATGGAAATAAAGAATTATTAAATTGTAAAAATACGTTCATGTTGAATAAGTTAAAAGAAAACATGCTTCTCGTACTTTTGTCAAAAAATCAGAAAAAGTGCCTTGTATCTAAAGCGATAAGAGATTACCTTCATACCATTTCATAAAAATTCAATAATGGGTAAAATGGAATTTAAATAATATTATAAGGATATAAAGAATATTTTATAATATATAAGTATAAAACATATACATTTATGATAAATATACCCCAATAAATACTTGTGTATAAACAATATCAAATAATATTGAGATTGCGAAGTTATCTCTTACCTTAGGTCTGAGTGAACTTGTATGTATATGAACCTCTAGTATAATGATTTAAATAATATAATTGACTTTTTTCAAAATAATATTCATTTTTATGAAATGATATATGTTAATATTATTATCTGTTTGTTAATAACATTTCATTATTACTCGTTATTCAGGTATTAACTCCTTTATTTTCTTATCCACGTTTTGTTGAATAAGTTCTTATTCCTATTATTAGGTTATAGTTATATAATTTATATAATTATGTTATCATAATATATATCATATGTATTTATTCAATTCATTTATATAATAATTCCTTAATGATGACCATATTGAATGATCGCATCGCATCGTGGAGATGGTAGGCCGTGCATACGCACGAGTGATGATATCATTCCCATAATTGTTGAATGGTATAGATTTGGATGGTATATAATATTTCAGAAACAATATAATTTTATAATAATCATATATAGTTATTATTTTGATAATTATACCCATCTAAGGTGGTGTTGAAAAGAAGCTTACACCATGGTGTGGAGATGGTAAGTTGTACGTACACACGTGTGGTGATTTAGTTTTTCATAGGATGGATAGATGGTGAAAGATCATTGTTATATAACCATAATAACATCTAATAATATAATTTATATTTTAGTTATTATTTTATAATTGAAAAACTCATGAATATGAAGTATAAAAATAAATAATTGTAACGAATCAGTAGGGGAAATTACCTCTTCTTCATCATGCTTCCTCTAAATCTTCACTTAAATCACTAGAGTTGGTCTTTTGAGAAGAAAATTACCTCTATAATGTGAATAAAGAAGTTTAAAAGGGAAATGGGTAGGTTATGTATGAGCTTAAAGTCTCAATGTTAATTTAATAGGTGATGGAGTAGGTTCCCTTTTATAATTGATGTGAGGGTCACTTTTGGGATCTCCAAAAAAATATTAATTTTTAATAAAATAAAAAACCAATAAAAAAACCTAAAAAATTATTAATTTGAAAGATGATATGAGATAATTTTTTAATCCTATAAACAAATAAATTTTAGACAAGTTTTTCTATCCATTTAAACCTTATCATTTTAATTAACACTTGGTTATTCGATTTACTTTTAGTTAAGATAACAAATATTTCAATATTAAAAGTATGAAATATTTACTTATTTGATGTCAATTATACCATAAATAAGTAATTTTGAACATTTTTGACCATATAATAATTTTTATATATGTTTAAAAATGTTTTATGATTTATTAATAATTTATTAAAATATTATTTTGATAGAAAAAATATAAATTTTGACACTATTCAGTTAATTGATTTTTAAAAATATTAAGATAATAGGTTAACTTTGAAAAAAATATTTTATTATAATATTAAGAGGTCAATATCATCTATAAAATTCATTATAAACATTAATTAGCTAAAATTATATTTATTTTAATATTTTTAATAACATTTATTTGATATTTCCCTTAATAAAATAATTACAACATCAGTGTTGTGTAATTATTTTATACACTTATTTTTTTTATTAAAAATTAAAAATAAAATTGTATAATAAAGATAGATATACAATATTTTTTGATAATACTTTTATTAAAATATATATTCTATAAAATCCATAATTAAAAATGTTATACTTATTAAAACATGAATCTGAGAAGTTTAACATCACTTTAAATAAAATAATTTAAGTGCCACCATCTCTTCTACAAGGATTCAAATGGTCAATAACTAGAAACATATAAGATTATGGTCGTGATATACATGAAAAATAATATTTTTTCATGTTTTTGTGTCTTTTAATGGTTATTATCATTTTAATATAAATTAGTTTATTGATTTTTCATCAGTTATGTAATTTTTTGCATCATCAATATATTAACCTTTAAGGTAATTATTTATTTCCTAAAAATTGAAAATAAATTAAAATGATCAATAAAAATATTATATATCTTAAATGAAGATTTATAATCAAATTTATCTTCTATATAACCTCATATTAAAAATTATTTAGTTATTAAAATTTGAGTGAGACATATTTAAATTTTCTTTAAATAAAATAAATTAAATGTCCTAATCTTATCCAAGTGGATTCTAATGGATACCATTTTGAATAAATGACGATTTAGGTCAAAACATACTCATCCAATGAAATTAAGATATATGTTAGGTCACTTTTATAATATTATTCTTACCCTTAATTACCTGATTTACCATTTACCATATTAATAAAAATTACCGAAATTAATATTCATAATGCTCAAAATTAAAATAAATACATTTACATAATTTGGACCTTCTAATTCAAAATATGGAATACATTTTTAAAATTTCAAAACAAATATTTTTCATTAATTAATTTAAAATTAATCATGTTCTTAGAATGAAAATTTGATTTTAAAAGTTAAAACATTGGAAAATATTGAAATGTTTTAACATCAAAATTCAGGGTAAAATTAATATCAATGACCAGAATTATATTAAAGGATAAAAATATATTCTATTTATACTTTTTAACTCTTCAATAAATGTAATTTATCCATAAAAAATATTTTGATGAAAAAAATGTTATTTTTAATAAAAAATTAGTATATTTTTACTATTCATCAAAACTCAAAACTTATCATAAAAATATCAAAAAGTCATCCAAAGAAAACTTTTATATCCCGATATTGAAGAAAAAATTTATTTTTTAAAACAGAATATATAAAATTCTCAAAACTAGATTTAAAATTAGTGCTCTATTAAAAGGGGGGAAAATGCATTTGTTTTTTAAAATACTTATTTTATCTAAAAAATTTAATTTATTCTTATATCTTGTCTATAAAACATATAAGATTAATTTTAAACATTTTATTGAATATATTGAATATATATTACATTAATAAAATCCATCAATAATGATATTTTTATTTTATAAACTCGCTTATTTTCATCTTAATAGTTGTTTCAGAAGAAAGTTAATATTTTTTATACCCACCATTATAATGACTAGGTTATAAGGTAACATAATAATGGTTAGTTTTTTAGTTAAACTAGGTCATTAGTGAAATTAACACTATCAAAATAACTTGAAATTGTGTGTAACAAAAGACAAACATAGTGTTTCATATACCGCAAGCTAAGTCGGTGTTGTGTATAGCGCAATCTTATCTTGGTGTAGTGCACAACACAAGACATCAAAGAAATTTAAAAAATCTAACTCATAAAAATCATATGGTGTTACATTGTACCCCTTTTAAAATTTATTTCACTCTGGAAATTTTTCATGGTTATAAAATTTTTAATACTTGAAATTTACTTTCATAGAAACCCACATCCTAAAAAGGAATACTAAAACTCTATTTTAAAAAAGGAAATATAGAAACATAAAGGTATCCCAAAGTAACTTCTCAATGTGTTTACACATAAGAAGATTATGTGTGGGAAGAAAAAACATGGATAAGGAAGAAAAATATAACCATCACGTTCTGATGCAAAGTGATATAGAATAAGGTTAGGATAAAGTTAACAATTAGAAAGCCTTAAATCTGTGATGCTTTAAGGGGTCATTTGATTCATCTAAAATGAAGGTACTAGGGTAAATTTTTTTGTTTTATGATCATTTACCTATAATAATGTAATTAGAATAAATACTTACTTTATTAAGTATAATCTCATCCTTTCCTTATGCCTTAATTAATTTCCACTTGATATCTTATTACAAGAAATGATGTAGAATTTGTCATTATTGAAGCATTAGCAGATCACCGGATCCATAAATGTGATGACATGTCATTACATCTATTTAAAAAAGGTTATCATAAGTTATAAAATATAAATAAGTCCACTTATGGTGAGATAATAGTTTATTCTAACAAACTTCATCTGAAGTTTAACTTAAACATTCCCTTAATTGATAACCTTATAATCCTTCTGAAAGCTAAAAAATATGAAACTTTAGAAAAAGGATCACTAACTCAACTTAACAGTTATCTCCCATATATCATAAGGTATCTCTTTTTTTCACATTAAAAAAATTTGAACACCTTAATCATGTATTCTCTTGGATCATGGTAGTAACTTGATTTACCATAGAATCTTAGTGAACACATGCATGATTTCAAAAATTCAGTCTTTCCACATACCATAAATCCCAAAAATTCAATATACTTAATATATGGTATCATAAATTACTTTTTCATTATATCAGTTCTAAAGACATTTATATTATCAAACATCTCTTTATTTTCTTATCCAAACATTATTCACATATTAAAGAGTATCATGCCCTTAAAGTTTTTCCAAAAAAAATCCAAATCACTTTTCATGGTTACTAGTACCATTCCTCATATACTCTTAAATACATAAAACATAATAATATAACATTTGCAAATATTTTCCCTCATATAAAAGATCATGATATCATATGATGGGATAAATCATAAAAGTTCATAAAAAATCAATGAGCATGTTCCAAAAAGTAATAAAATATGACATGAATTTTTTTGCATATATATAATCATATAAAATAATTTCATATAATTCAAGGATCAATTACAAGACCATCATAAAAAACAAATTCCATTACTAAATCGAGTTCAATCCTCATTCCAGCCCTATGTTATTGATCCGAGATCATTTGTTATTCTAGCCAAGTTTATATTATGAGATATGAATATTTATTGAATGAATTAGAGGTATATATAAGTCTCACCCATCTCATAATTAAATTATTCTTATGTGTTCCACAAAAACATGAATCATTCATCACAGTATAACCCAAGGAATAAAATGGGATTCTTAAAAACCATTTCGTCATAAAATAATCACCAAATGGATTTCTTTAATAGAATTAATTCATAAACACAATAAAAAAATAGTAATAATTTGTATATAAACATAACTATATTTAAATAATGTCATCTTAGAGGGGAAATATTTTTGATAAAACACTTGAAATTAATTCATGAGGAAAATATTAATTCTTGTTTAAAAACCTTTTATTTTCTAAAAATTCCATGAAATTTTAAAATAAAATAATTTCATTTAAAATAAACATGGAATCTTGTAAAGTAATATTCATGAAAATAAGGAATTATAAAAGTGTAAAAATATGTTCATGTCGTATAAGTTAAAAGAAAACAATCTTCCCATCATTTTGTCAGAAAGTCAAAAAAGTACATCGTATTTAAAGCGATAAATATTCATTACATACCATTTCATAAAAATTCACCAATGAGTAAAATTGAAATTAAAAAAAAGTATGAGGATGTTAATAATATTTTATAATATATATGAATAAAACATGTACATGGATTATAAATATACTCTAGTAAATACACACGTATATACAATCTTGGATAATGTTGAGTTTGAAAAATTATCCCTTATCTTGGGTCTGATTTCTTTTGTATGTATCTGAAGCACTTGTATAATGATTTAAATAATTTCATTTAATTATTCTAGAATCATATTAATTTTTTGATATCATATATGACCATTTTTTCATCTGTTTTCTAATGACATTTCATTATTACTCATTATTCGGGTATTAACTTCTTCATTATCTTATCCATGTTTTTTCAAATAAGTTATTGTTACTATTCTTAAGTTATATTAATATCATTTAAATATTATATTATTATAATATATATAATATTTATTCATTTAATTCATTTATATAATCATTATTTAAGGAATATCATATAGAATGAACAACATCTCATTGTGCATATGGTAGGTCGTACGTACGCACAAGCGACCATATCATTCCCGTAATTTTTGAATTGTATTGAATTAGATGTTTTATAAAATTTCAGAATAGAAAATTATGTTATAAAAATCATATATAGTTACTATTTCCATCATTATACCCATCCAAGTATGGTGGTGGTGAAAAACAAATTATACCATGGTGTGGAGACAGTAAGTCGTACATACGCACACGTGGTTATTTATTTTTTGTAGGATGGATAGAAGGTGTAATATTGTTGTTACATAACAATAATAACATATAAGAATGTATTTTATACTGTATTTATAGCTTTATAATATAAAAAACTCATGAATATGAAGTAGAAGAATAAATAATTTGAAAGAATCAGTAGAAGAGACTACCTCTTCTTCGTCGTGCTCCCTCTAAATATTCTCTTAAAGCACTAGAGTTAGTCTTTTGAGAAAACCAGACCCTCTATAATGTGAATAAGTAAGTTTATAAGAAAAATGGGTTATTTATGGATGATATTTAAGGCTCAAATTTAGGAGAATTGGTGAGAGGGGAGGTGCCCTTTTATAATTGAGGTGAGGGGATCTTTTGGGATCTCCAAAAAAATTTAATTAATAATAAAATAAAAACCCATTCAAAAACCTCAAAAATATTTTAATTTAGAAAATGAGATGAGGTAATGTAATGATATCATCAATAAATAAATTTTAGGCATGTTTTTCTTTCAATTTAAACCTTATCATTTTAATTAAAACATAGTTATTTTATTTAATTTAATTTAAGGTAATAAATATTTCAATATTAAAAGGGTTCAATTTTTACTTATTTGATGTCAATTAGAGAATAAATATATACTTTAGAAAAATGTATACTATATCATAATTATTATATATTTTAAAAAATATTATTATTTATAAATAACTTAATAATATATTATTTTGATAACCAAACAATAGTGCCGATATCTACACTATTCAATTCATTAATTTTTAAAAATATTAAGATAACATGTATACATTAAAAAATACTTTATTATATTTTTAAGAGGTCAATGTTGTCTATAAAAATAATTATACATATTAATTAGCTCCAATAATATTTATTTTAATATTTTCAATAACATTTATTTTATATTTCCCTTAATAATATAGCTACAACATCAGTTTTGTGTAATTATTTAATACACTTATTTTTTAAAAAAATAAAAAAATACTATGATGAAGATAAATTTACTATATTTCAGGATAATACTTGTAGTCAAATATATCTTTTGTAAAATCCTTCATTAAAAATTTTATACTTATTAAAACATGATTGTGAAAAGTTTAACATCATAATAAATAAAATAATATAAGCCTCATAATCTCATATATAAGGATATAAATGGTCAATAACTCAACTATTTGATGATTATTTTATATATATACTATACTAATAATATTTGGTCATGTTTTGTTGTCTTTTAATGGTTTTTATCATTTTAATAAAAATTAGTTTATTTATTTTCAATCCATTAAATAATTTATGCATTTTCAATATATAAACCTTTCAGGTAATAATATATTTTCTAAAAATTAAAAATAAATTACCATGAAAAATAAAAAAAATTATCTTTAAAATTAGTACTTATAATCTAATTTATATTTTGTATAACATTATATGAAAAATGATTTAGATTTTAAAACTTGAGTGAGAGACAATTAACTTTAATTTAAATAAAATAAATTAAATGTATCAATATTATCCAATTGAATTAAAATAGATATAATTTAGGCCCAAGGATGATTTAGGTAAAAACCTACTCATAAAAGGATATTAATAAAAGTGTTAGGGTAATTTTATAATATTATTCTTACCCTTAATTAACTGATTTACCCTTTTACTATATTAATAAAAATTACCAAAGTTACAATTTATAATGACCATAAATGATATAAATCTATATACATAATTTGGAAATATTGATTAAAAATATGGAATAAATTTTTTAAAATTCAAAACATAGAATATGCAGTAATTAATTTAAAATTAATCCTTTTGTTGGAATGAAAAATGGGTTTTAAAAGTTAAAATATTGCAAAATATTGAAATGTTTTTAAATCAAAATTCACTATAAAATTAATACCAATGACCAAAATTATATTAACTGATAAATATATATTCTATTTATAATTTAAAACCATTCAATAATATAATTTATCCATAAAAATGTTTTTGATAAAAAAGTTGTTTTCAATTATAATTAAGTATATTTTTACTATTCATCATAACTCAAAACTTATCAGAAAAATATCAAAAAAATAATATAAGGTAAATTTTATGACCCTATTATTATGAAGAAGTTTATTTTTTAAAATATAATATATAAAAGTGTCAAAACTATATTTAAAATGGGTTCACCATTAAAAAGAGGAAAAACTATGTTTTTAAAAAAAATACTTCTTTTATACGAAAAATTGAATTTATTCTTATATCATGTATATAAAACATATAAGATAAATTTTAAACATTACAACGAATATATTGAATATATATTAAATTAATTAAATCCATCAATAGTTATTTGATTATTGTATAATCTCGCTTATTTTTATTTAAATATTTTTTTCAGAATAAAGTTAATATTGTTCATACCTGCTATTATAATGACTAGGTTATAAGGTAACATAATAATGTTTAGTTATTCACTTAAAATAGGTATTTAATTAAATTAATTATTTCAAAAGAACTATAAATTGTGTGTAACACAAGCCAAGCACTGTGATTTGTATGCTGCAAGTTAAGTCGGTGTTGCGTATAACAAAATCTTATCTTGGTGTAGCATACAACACAATACATCAAAGAAATTAAAAAAATCTATCTTATAAAAATATCAGGGGGTTATAACCACCCAAAAAATGGTGTTGTAGATATTAGAAACAAAATTATTCATTAGATATATATGACTTTGTGGATTGAAAAAATTACTAAATACTTTCTTGAAGAAAATATAAACAAACAATATAGTGTAGTGAATAGAAAAATACTTAAAAAAATTTAAAGGAAACATAATTTATACTTTTTAAAAACAAAATAATAAAAATGATGATTATTTATTATTTTTTTTGGATTTAATGTATATATCTTAAAAAATAAATATATTTTAAACACATTTTATTTCAAATATAATTGATGATGGTGCATAATATATTTTACTAATATTAATTTTATAGAGTTTAAAATAAAAGGACCATCAGTGTTTAATACTCTAAAAATATTAAATTTAATGATAAAAAATACCTCGGAGAATGACACCTTATACTTGATTATTGATGAAGTTAAGGATCTGAATTTGAAGAAAGAAATCATATTTTTTATAAAATTTAAAATATAGACGATTCTTATTATAAAAGGGTGTCTAAGATCATACTCCATAGGGTTTAGAAAACACTAAATTATTATAACACTATTAATTCAACTGAATATATATATACCCGGACTCAAATAAGTAATTTAGAGAGAATTATATTTATGAATACTAAATTATTTTATAGATAATTATTAATAACATTTATGAGGATTTAAAATACCCATCATGGTTCATTTATATATTTGAGTAATTAAACCAATTTGCGTAAAACAATGTATATACCTCAAAAATTTTAAAAAATAATTTGGATAAGATAAATATTTATAAATAAATTATATGAATATTAATAGATTATAAGGAAACAAGAAATCTTAGTATCCCTAGGATAGAGTCAAGAAAATTTATAGATTATTTATATTCTTTTTATTATATTTATTGGTTAGATAAAAATCAAATAATCTTATCATATTCTACTCATATAAATGTTAAAGTATTTATAATTGATGTATAGAGTGATTTTTTAAATGGATTTATTGTTTAACATGTTATTATGAAATAATACCTTGTTTTAAGAATCATTAATTTTATAATAATGTTTTTTAATTTATAATTGATTTATATAGTATAAATAAATAATATAATGTTTTTCATTAATGATCATATCGACCTATTTTTTAAAATAATTTTTAAACTCATAATAAAAATCTCAACATATTTATAATTTTTTAAAATATATATATACTACTTTAGAAATCTATTTTTATTACTTTACATTTTTCATTAAAAATGAAATATATATTAATGATTATTATAAGATATGTTGTAATGGATTAGATTTGTGTATTAATTGAGAAATAACAAATTTCCTTGTATTTTTAATATTTTTAAGAAAAATAAAAAATATATTAAATAAATAATTTATTCTTAATATATTTTTATGAGATTCGTATTGGGCTATAGTAAGAGTATGAAAACCCTTAAAATAATTTCCTATAAACTATTTGGGGTTATTTCTAATAAATCACTAGATTAAAATTTGTTTTAGGTGTGATATGAAGCATATCATATCTCACTGCAAGTATACTCATCAAAATGTTTGATATTTTCCCATGTGAATGGATTCAAGCCTGCCTAAAAACTAAATTAATATATTGTAATATATAGTGGTGTTTTTAAAAATATCTATGGATAAAACATTGTTTTATCCATGTATTACAGTTTTATAATTAGTATGTTATTATGAATCTTACTTTAGTGGATGAAATATTTATAAAATAATACAAGTGGCATGTGTGATTTATTTGGGTAAAGTTATTTTTTGTTGTCATTAAATGAAATAATACACAATTTCTTTCTTTGTAGTGGATATTTCATACGTTATTACAATGATTTTTTTCTCTTAGTAACTTTAGATTTAAAAAAATGAGTAACCTTAATAATTATTTTTAAGGAATTGTAATTAAAAATAACAAATCTTCTACAATTTTTATTTCAAAAAATATTTTTTGGATTCATGGATAAAAAAAATTAAAGTGATGCATAAATTTATTTGAGATCATTTCCCAAAGAGGGAATTTTGTTTAAATTTTGATGCAAAAAAATCATATTTAGAAGACATCATTACAGAATAACTAGATCAAAGAAACATTGAAAAGATAAATATCCATCATTGATATGTATAATTTTATTGAGTATTCACTTTCTTTTGGTTTTAAATAACCATATATAGGTAAAAAACTCTCGATATATAAAAGGAATAAAAAAAATCAACCATATGATTAAAATAACATGTTATACCATTGACATTGGATGTGTTAGACAGATGAAGTGTGATATTCCTATAATTCCAGCAACCAAAAATACATGGGAAGCATCATATTCTAGAAACCCTTTTAACTAATTTTCACTAAAGGTCATAGAAAATATAATTTAACGTTTATAGATAAAAAATATATAGAGGTAATGATGGCTTTTTACTATACATTTTTCAGTTTTTTAAATTTAAATTACCTATTTACTTAGTAACATTAAAATATATATAAAAAATCACTAAATCTATTTCACTATTCTATATATTATATTTTTCCTTTGTGTTTTTCACCTATATTAAAATAAGAGGCTCATCCCTAAATAATAAATATAAAATTATATAAAATAATTATCTTTAAAAAAATTGGGTTAACCACAATTTTCCTTTAATATATTATTCATAATATACATTTTAGGGGAAAAATTAAAAAAATACATCCAAAACACAAAAAATCATCTTCTTCTAAACATTCAAGATACTTTAAATATCATATTTTATTTGTAAACCCTTGGAAAAAATGATGTTTATCATTTCTTTCATCAATAATGACCACCCATTATTTTATGAAAATTGTTAAGATTATAGAATAATATTAATATAAGTGTCATAATATGATTATATTAATGAAAATAAGTAAATTTTAAAGATTATATTATATATTTGTAACAATATAGTGATATTTAGATATATTGATGGGGAATATATATTTTATATAGATATTTGAGAGTTCAATGCTAATTTTTTAATCATAATATTGGATAATCATTACATTACTTCTAAATAACATAAGTAACATGTGTTTATACAAATAAAATATCAATATGAACTAATTATATGTTCAAAATCAAACACCTATTAAATTAAGAATTTTATAATAGATTTTATCATAATGAATATATATTTGATTAGATATAAATTCTTATAAATTTAGTTTTTAAAACTTGATTTGATATAATTGTAATATTCAAAATATTGATATAGCATATAATTATTGAGAAACATTTATAGTGTTTAATATATTTATACTTGGAGACAAAAATAACGTAAAAATTTAGGATCTATATTTATAAAATGTCATGATAATAAAATACAACTAAAATTTATTAAAATAATTCATCAAATGATATTTCACATTAAATTATAGAAAAGGCATAAAAATATATATCTGATAAATGGGAGGGTAATATATATAATTTGAATGAAATTAAATTCCCATTGAAATATAAATAGTGAAAAGTGATAAATATAGAACATTTCAAGATTGAAGGTCCATTAGGATTTATTCATATCTCATTGATATTAGGATTAAAGAAAAAATTGATGATGTTACCTAATTATTTAAAAAGTATACTCTAATATCACATATACATATACCTTAATATAAAGAAAATATAATCAACCCTTCTTAAATTAAAAAATAGAGAAATATGGATACCCTATATACATCATAAAAAGGGTGTGACCAAGAATAAAAGGAAAAAAGTGGAAGAGGAATAGGTGTTCATATCTAAAAATTATTTTAACAAAAAGGTTGATCAAGAAGATATAAACCAACTGAGGGAAATTGTAAATGAGTATTCTTTCATGGTAATAAATTTAGTAAATCATATGTCACACATGAAAAAACATAGATTTAGAACATGAAATATAATTTTTTTAAATGTACGCATAGTATAAGTAATTTTCTATGATAAAGATGGATCATATAGAAGCTTAATATAATAAAAATGAGAAAGTAAAAACTAAATTTTCAAATATTAAAGTAACTCCTCTTGCTGAAGATATAATGAATAACATTCCATACAATTACTAAAATAATAAATATGAGATAATTAATGGCCCCAATTCCCCATTATCCATGGTGATATTTTCTCCCTTAGTTATCTATATGAGTAATCCTCATAATATTGTAATTTTATGTACACTGCTTAATTAAGAAAATTCATTTGAAATAAACAATATTAAGTTATAATGATTCACCTTCCATGATTGAGAGTATAACAGAAGTGTCAATAGTAGTATAAAATAATCTTGGAGATAAATATCATGATGTATCTTCTTCAATGGAAAATATAGAATAATAACATTAAAAAAAATATTGATTCATTTTTTTTATTTTTTTATTAACTCTTTGGATATACTTTATGTTGTAATTTTTTTATGCATCCATGAATCTTTATTTCTAAATAAATTTTATAATTATATTAATGTATTATTTAAATTATAGTTATTTTTTTATCCTCTATGTGATCTTTTTCATAAGTCAAAATAATGATAAATATTCATTTATTTTCGGGGAATATCTTATATCATGGTACTCTATATTATACCTAAATAATTTCTTCTGACTAATTTTATTTTTGAAATACACAATTGGTTCTTTTAAATAATTTTTATTTTTTATTCAATACATTTTATTAAAATTGTTCTATTTTCCCAATCTATATTGGAGAGATTATATGATCCATGATCAAATTACTTAATTTATTGACAATTAAAATAAAATTTTTATGGCATTCATATTTAAACTATTTTTCTTTTTATTAAAATATATTTTAGGTTTGAGAATTTTATATTTTTAACATTAATTTTTGGTTTATTTATTACATATCCTATATAGATATAATTTTTTTCACATGTCCCTCTTTTTCATGAAGCTCTATTTTAATTTAAAAATAAAAAATATATAACTAGATAATGTAGTAAAATATTGGGAAAACTTTTGATTAAGACCCTCATGTAGGAGATAGTATAAAGAACTATAAGTGAATATATTGATTAGTCCAAGAGAATAATTAGGTAGAATATATGAGTGTCCACTTAAATAAAAAAATGAATTTTGAAACATAATCAAGTCATCTTTATTTGACATTATAGGATAGTTTTTTTGAAAAATTCATAGTCTATTCAACATTTAGTGAGGCACCCTAGTCCAACACTCTTGTTTTCTATTCTAAAAATGAATACTTTTAAAAATTAACTTTCATAATAAGTTATATTATCCAAATTCAAACATGCACAAATTTAACATTAGTATTAGATCTCATAATAATCAGAAATATCCAGGAGAAACATTTGGTTTATTGTATCTAAGTAGTAGTTACATAATCAATTTACATGTGAAAATTTCTCCATAATTGAACTCCCTAAGACTTCCTTATATACTTTCCACAATTTGTTCTTATCATCATAACTTAGAGAAGGTAATCATAATAAATGGGTGATCTCAAATGATCAGTAAGGAAAAAGTAATCAACATGTCATAAAAAATTAGATCACATGTACATAAGAAAACATATTCATGGGATAAATTTAATATTAAATAGAATATGTAATAATCATAGTTCTCCAAAATTCATGATATAAGTACATTTAAACTAAAAATTAAAAAATAAATCATTAAAAAAATTGGAATCTTTAGATGATAAACATAAAACATAGATCATATTTATAGGCACAAGATTATGATATAAGAGTGTGTCTTAAACCTAATAATATAAATTATATTTAAAGGATACCCACCAAGACATGAATCACATGGTATGAATTGGATAATCACTCGTGTACCTTCTTGGTCTTGGTATAATCCTCTTATGTACCCTTGGGATTGGGATAAAACCTCATGTGTGCCCCATTAGCTTGGTATAAATCACCCCTTATAAATGTAGCATGAGATAAATCCTCTCATGTGACATTTATCTTGGGATATTCCTCCCATGTAAAATTTTTTTGGATAAATTCTCCCTTATACAATTTGGCTTTGGATAAACACTCTTGTGTTCCCTTACCCTTAGAAAAATCCTCCCCTGTTCTATTTGTCTTGGGATAAATCCTCCTATGTACCCTTTTCATCTCATGAGATATAAAAATTTCCAATGCATTGAATGGTGAAATAGGACCCCACCTATAATCATACTTACATATACGTTTCATACGAAATAAATAAAATAATAAATAACCCATGGAATGAAATTTTATTTTTTATCCCTTTCAAATGAAATCATATAATAAAAATATTCATAATTCCATTAATAAATATGATAACTCCATAGAATGTAAATAGTTATCCAAATATATTCAAAAACTATCAACTTAAATTCCCTTAAATCAAGGAAATAAATCATTTAGTATTTACACTATATATATAAGGGGTATATGGATTATTCAATAATTCCATAAATTTATTAATGAATGGATTCTAGATGAACACCCAATAATTAAAGGAATCAAGATTGGGGTATTTGTATAGTAAAGTCATGGGAATAAAAATTATAGTTATGAATTGAATATGATTAAGTGATATTAAGGTAATAATGAATCATTTACCTTATAAGGATTTAGTGTTTCTTATTTTTGAAAGCATATATAAAGAACCAATAGGTTGATAAAGAATTATTTTTGAAAATTAGTATTATTTTACTTTTAAATCATGACAAAAACTACCCATTTCCATGAAAACCCTTTTAAATAAAACTCAATTTACTATAGAAAAAAAATTAATGATATAGTTTTATAGTGTAGTTCAAGTAGTTTGTTAAACTGTCCCATATAGAAACACTTTATAACTCGATGGGTGATTATGGTTATGATAGTTTATAATATCATTATAATAAAAGAATAATGATACTATTTATATATTTTTAAGTTTTTTAATCATATTTGAATTTATTTTCATAAATAACTAATATCGATATGAAAGCCCAAAAAACATTATTTCCTAGAAGCAGTAGTATCCACAATGATGGTCTAAGTTTTTTTGATCTTATGAATTATTTGGAGGGAATAAATAATGTTTGTTCTCTTAATATTAATACACATAATTATAACATTAATAATTATTTCATAATATTACTATCTTTAGGGTAATATTTATTATATAGTAATTAAGAAGTAAAGGATAAGGATTAAGTAATACTCACTTAGGGACTGTGGATATTCTATTGAAAGACTCATTAGAGATGAAGATATTGGGAAAAATAATTGAGGCCATAGGCTTATAAAATTTGATTGAATATTTCATGATGATAAAAAAGGAAAAGTTTTAGGAATATATTCAAAGTAATTTTTATAGAATAAAGATGAGGTAGTTTCCCTATTTATAAGTAAACAAAAGGGTGCTTTTATGAACTCTCATTATTTATCAATTATGGAATAAACCTTTTTGAGTGTAAAAGGTTAAAAATACTAATATATAATTGATTTTGGGTGGTCTAAAATTAATAATGCCTCCACAACTCATTTTATCACATGTTTTAATGTGACATCTCGGCATGGGTGCCACACATTGGTGCCCGAGTTGGTGGCCACATGACCTCAAGTGTGCATCCCCATATTCCAGAGGTTGCCGACTAGAAGTAAGGGTCTATTGTTAATAATGGGGATATTATAACCTCTTTAAAATAGTAATACCATAATGAAAATAAATAATAAATAACCCAAATAGAATATAATCATAACAAGAACAATGCAAGAATCATAGGATAACTAAAACAAGAAAATACAACATCAAAATAGAAAAATTGGTATGTCATGCTAATATGTGTCAAGTGTCAAAAATAAATCCCAAGAATTAAATACATTGATAACTTCAAATTGGGTCTTGAACCATGTTTCTTTCTCTCAATTATTATCCATCCCAAATCATCCATCTAACAAAGGGCTTTTTCCCTTTTCTTGTTCTGAAAACATGAAGTCTATTTGTGTACCGATTAGGCAGCCCAGGTAGGGTGTGAGTACAACTCAGTAGGCCACCACCAATGGTGTCTAAAATAATATCCATTCCAAAAAATGTATTTAGTTGAATAAAGAATAAATACCATTAATATATTCAACAGTTTAATTTTATTTAATTAATCTTTGTTTAACCACATAAATCCTCAGGTTCCCAAGGACACCTAAACTCTCAAAGCCTACTTTGGCCCATGTCTAAGTCTAAACTATCCCCATTGAATATCATATAATTTAATTTCATTGTTACCATTAGTTATCTTATTTCATGCTATGGTATTTTGATATGGTAGACCTTATCCCACATATAGTTATCCCGTATGAATTCCATTGTTATCATTCATCATTTCAACTCACACTATAGGGTTTTGATGCGAAAATATTACCCCACACATGATTATCACAGGTGAATTCCATTGTTACCATTCATAATTTCCTATTTCACTATGGGAATTTTATACATAAAACCACATCCCATAAATTGGTAAAACATTAATTAATTCACCAATTAATTAATAAAATTCAACAATTGAATTCTCATATCATCTCATTAATTAATTACAAAATAAATTAATCATATCAATTCCAGCAATTAATTAAATGCTTAATTAATCACATAAAAAATCATAATCACAATAATATGTAATACTGAATTCTAAAATTATTTATATAATAAAATAACTTCAATATAAGAATAATTATTTAAAAAATTAATTATTCAAAATCACAACTTTGTAATCCCCGCCATTTTCATTAAGTAATTCTACAATTAATTAATTAAGTTCAACAATGTCAATAACTCCACAATTAATTATCCCAATTCAAGAATCCTTATTCCCAATTTTAAAATTTCATCAGTTAATTAATTCACCAAATTAGTTAATGTAATCATTAACTCAATGGAAAAAATTCGATATTAATTCTAAAATTACATACAAATAATTGAAATATAGAATTTGTTATTTTAATTAAAGTACTCCAACCTCAAAATTAATGTTGTACGCTTACCAATGGAAAACTGATATTGATGTTATATGGTTGAATCAACAAAAGTATAAGAAATCATGACCAAAAACCATGATCAAGATCAAACCCCAACCCACAACTATTAATTATCCCACCATTTCATTGGAAGGAGGAAAGTAAGTGAACTTAAGAAAAAGTGTTCTTACCAAGTATCCATCACCAATCCATAATGATTATAGATTGATAAATCACTCAAATATATTAGGAGTCACGCTAGGGTTAGAGGAGGAGAGCTATAGTTAAAACACATTGATAATTAAAACACACATCATGTTTAAGATAGAAGATATGGAATTTACAGGGTGTGTAATGTGATTACATGCCTTGTAAATTTATTAATGTAATTCTCATAAAAACCCATTGCCTCAGATTTATTTTATTAAAACATTAAAAGAATTACTTGATGTGTAATTCATTTACACAGTGTGTAAATGTTCTAAAGTTGATTTCTCAGCCTATTTTCCATTTTAAAAATATGAACCACTTTTAACATTTCTCATCTCAACAAGTACCCATGAAAAACGTAACCCATTTATACTCAGACTCAAAACTTAGAAAGAGATTCACCTCAAAAAAGATGGTATCTTAAAATCTCCCCACCTTATAACATATTGGCCTCAATATATTCTCCTAAGTATATCTAAGATCCTGAGTTAAAAATTTTGGGCCACTAAGAACACATATAGGATTCTCTCTCCCATATTTCCTCCTGAACCAATCCATGTTGCAACAATACATGAAAAGTTGACATTTTCTTTCCCCATAACATAATCTCATTTTGATCCAACATACATATCGAATTCTCCTCAAAGGATTAATCTATATCAACCTCAACATCATCCACATCGATCAAATGATAAGGGTTAGTTTGATACCGCCAAAGTTTTGAAACATAAAAAAAATCATTTATAGCACTGTATCTCTATAGAATATACAATCAGTATGACATTGGCCTAATTATCTCCACAATGTCAAATAGTCCAATGAACATTAGCACTTTCTTTTCCTACCTCTATATCGTATGGTGACCTAATCTTGGAGATACCAAAAAAATACATGATCACCCATGTAAACTCTATGGGGTATTTAATTTCTATCTACATATGTCTTTTCTCTACTCTAATCGGTATCCTTACTCTTCTGAATAAGATGAATGTCCTATTTTTTCTCCTACATGAGACTCGGTCCCAACAGATCTGACTCACCTTCTTCCATCTAGCATAGGTATGATCTGCATGATCTACTATAAAGTTCCTCATGTGGTTTTATATGTATCATCACCTGATAACTATTGTTATATGTAAATTACACTAAATATAGGTGATTCTCCCAAGACCCACCGAAGTCAATAACACACACTCTCAGCAAATACTCAAGAACCTATATAGTATGCTCTGACTGTCCATCATTATGTGGGTGGAATTTTATACTCAATAAAACCTATATACTAATAACCTTGTGTAATCTCTTCTAGAATCGTGATGTAATGAGCGAGTCATAGTCTGAAACAATAGTTTGTGTCACCCCGTATAGATGGATGATTTTCCAAACATAAAAATCTCCTAACAACTCTACTGATAAAGTCTCTCGTATTGGTATGAAATTAAAAACCTTGGTTAGTCAATCCACAATCACCCAAATAGAATCATTCTTCTAAGGCATCCTCAAAATACTCACCACAAAAAACTATAGATATGTTGTCCCATTTTCATGTTGGAATGGAAAACAGCTATAAAAACACTAGGTCGTTGATTCTTGAACTTTACCTGCTAATAGGTGTAGCATTAGGTCACGAACCCTTCTATCTCCTTTTTCATGCCCAGCCACCAAAATTATAGGTCATGGTACATTTCGGTAACACCGGGATGTACCTCCCACTTATAGTAATAGAATTCACTTATCATATCCTCCCACATACTCATTGGCATAATAACCGGATTTCTAACATTGTTGATATCATCCTCATCTATGCTCCAATCGGAAGGTGACTCCCCACCTTGAAGGCATTCCCTCATGGTCAGGGACTCCAGATCCTCATACTGCATGTCTCTAATATGGATCCAAAGTGTAGACTCCACTGAAACTGAAATGAGAGTCATCTTCTCCTAACTATCTTAAACCACGACGTACATTTCAGTTAGAAAATTCATCATTTTCCACTCTGCAATAGACTCTTGAATATCTTGAATCTAAGATTTCCTGCTCAAATCATCTGCATCACTGTTTCCATTATTTGGCATATATGCTATCTCAAAATCAAATGAATACATATTCTCAACATGTCTCCACTTATTTAGATTCAAATATCACTGTGAAAATATATACTTAATCTTTTGTGATATTTAGAGATAGTAAACTTATCACCCAATAAATAATTTCAACAACACTTCAAATCATAAACTAATGCTTCCAAATCAAGGTCATGCATAAGTTAGTTCCCTTCATGTGACCTCAAATGTTTTAACCCATATACTATAACTCCATATCCCTACATAAAAATTGCACCAATCCCTATTCCATAAGAATAAAAAAACACTGTATATTTCTCACCTAGCTCGGGTAATATCAACATTAGTGTCGATGTCTAGTTCTTATTCACCACCTAGAAAGAATTCTTGCATTCTCTATAATATTCAAATTTACCCCCATATTTATCAATCATAAATGTGGTGATAACAATTTGTAAAATTCCTAAATTATCATTTGATAATATATATCTAATCCCAAAAAGATATGGATATCGAATAGGTTCCTGGGATTCTCATAAGAAACAAATTTCTAAAAATTATCTAGGTCCAGAGACACAACTTTGTCTAAGATGATGTGACCAATAAGTGTACCTGATCAATACAAAACTAACACTTATATATCTTGTCATATAGATGATTCTCTCTTAGTATACTCAGGATAATGTCAATGTGTTGAGAGTGATCATCATGAGTCATAGAGTACACCAATTTATCATCCATAAACACCACAACAAAATAATCATAGTACAAATGAAATATTTTTTTCATCAAGGCCACAAATACTGAAGGAGAATTATTTAACCCAAACAGCATTAAGAAGAACTGATTTAGGTCATACCTGCTTCATAAAGCAGTACTTAGTATATCAAAAGATCAAAATCTCAACTAATGATACCCTGATCTCAAGTCAATCTTTGATAAGATGCAAGATCCCCTCAACTGGTCAAAGAGATCCTCGATATAAAGAAGAGGGTATCGTTTCTTCATAGTCATCTGGTTCAACTTCTGTTAATCAACACACAGGTGTATATTCTTGTAATCCTTCTTAGAAAACAACATTGGAGAACCATAACATGGCGTACTCAGTCAAATAAACATATTATCCTCTAACTCCTCCAGATGAGTCTTGAGCTCTTGAATCTCAGTTGATGATATTCTGTATGGTGGAATTTAAATTGGATCTTCCCCGACATGATCTTAATTGTAAACTCCATGTCTCTATTTTGGTTTATTCTTAAGAATTATTCAACAAACAAATCTTGAAACCTATCCACCATGGATGTAAAGATTACATGATTCACTCCTCTTTCATCTAGTAATATAATAGAAAACTAAGTTGTGAGGTCTCATAGTTTTTGAGTAATTATCCCTCATCATCCTTCCTTGATATCCTATTATCAATGGTGAATGTACTTTTCACCCTCAGGATATGTAAAATCTACACACCTGAGATAACAATATATGTTGGCTCAGTATACTATTATCCATTCCATACCCACAATTATTTAAAATCCCATATTTTTAAGGATATAAAGATATCATAGAGAGTAATACTACACAACTTAGAGAGGACACCCATTGCACAAACAAATTTCTATAAACTGTACTCACAATGGTGTATCTATCTTCAACACCTCATCCACAAACTCCACCTCCAAGATCAAACCATTCACATTTTTTTCATAAATAAAGGAAATAGAGGTACCAATATAAAATAAGTAACTAGATAATATATAATATACAAGAATATTTCCACTCACTATCAATGGTCTGTCCTTTTATCCACAAGTATTGGTTGAACGACATGTAACTATCCTACACCTCTTTCCTGTGGTGCAGTATGGGTCCCTTGAACTACACCATTCTTCTCATATAGGTGAACTTTGTTAGAGGAATCTCATGCACTACCTATACCACCTTGGCTAATATAAATTGATCTTTGATGCTAATATGGTGTAGAATATCCCCTTCTAGGACTCTGATTATGTCTAGAACTTCTATCATTATCCATATATTGTGGGTTCCTTCAAAACATATTTAAGTGTCCCATATTTCCACAACCTCAGTACTCTATCAATGGTTAGGTTAATAGTCTTTGGAAGAGTCCCGACCAACCACACTAGTAATAAACCACTTAAGTAAGACCCAGATCAACTTATCCCTCTATCTAGGTAATCTTCTTCCCACTACCCTGGCTAAATTTGTCGTAATGATACTTCTTGATCTCAAAATTTATACCTCATGGACATCATGATGGATCCACCTATCATGTATTAGAATCCTCCCCCAATACCCCCTCGTATATGAGAGTCTGATGCACCACCTCAACAAAATTATTTAACCAAAAGAGTCTAACTTGGGACTTAATCTCACATTTAAGTTTATCCTAGAGATGTCTCACTGTAGATGTATCATCCCATGCCAAAGATCGAGAAAAGAATTTAAATTATGTAAAGTTACTAGCATATTCCATCATGTACATGATCCCATGAGTCAATTGTATGACCTTAGTAGCTCTCTCCTGCCTCAACTTCTCTAGATAGAGATTTTCTAGGAACTTCTCCAATAAGTCCTTACATAACATACCCTTATCCTATCTTGTCTGAGCCTAGACATCCCATGATCACTTAGATGATCCTCATATAATATAAGAATAAAAAATTTACTCTCTTTATAATAGTATTCTCAAAATGTTCAAGTATTGTTTTCATGGACTCAATCCAGAACTCAACTCCCTCAGTTCCACACTCTATGGTAAATATTGGAGGGTGTTGTAACTAAAACTCCCTCATCAGAACAAACATGCTTGTCATAACCCACTCAGGGTCCATTCCCATGAATTCCATGATGTGATAGAAGTTTTCTCAAAATTTTTCTCATTAATCCTCTCCTGGTACTAATTTTACCTAGGCTTCACTACTAGATGAACATCTCCATTCATGTCCTCCTTTTATCCCCTCAATAAGCATTATCATGGAGAAATATTTTCTACAATTACAAACACACATATATAGACAAATAACATCACATTATCACACTTATATAATATGGATATACAAAAATTAATAACATGTCTTTTTTGTAACACCCTAAGATTTTGTGAATTATCTTTTTTTGAATTAATTTAATCTTTTTAATATTTTTCATTTTATACAACTCTGAAAATAGTTTATGTTACATTAAATCACCATGTTTAGATAACATTATATGAAACACATAGTTAATAATGCACTATATGTAACATAAATTTTATCTTTGTCTACATATAACACCAATGTTATCTTATGCTACAAACCATAATAACTTTCCTCAATGGCTTTCATAACACAAAAGATCATGTTACCGAACAATAATATGTTATTAAAAAATATAATAATATATAACCTATCCATTTAATTACCTTTTATGAATATAATTAACTAAATTATGTCAATATATGGTTTCCACAAAATTTAAAATGAATTAATAAGATACAAATTATTTATAAATTAATATAAGAACCAATTTTAAATAAAGGGAGAATGTTTACAGAAAACTATTATTATGCTCACAAATATGTTTTAATCCTAATACATTAAATTAATTATAATTAGTAAGTAATTTTAATTTAACATATATATTATATATCCAATTAATTATTTTTTTATATTCATACAATAGATTTTATAATCGTAATATAATAATAAAACCAATTTAACTCATAAAACCAAATATTTTTATTAAGGTAATTTTACATACTTTTAATGGAGAACCTATTTTAAATATAAATTTTATCACTTTTATAAATATTATATGTCAAAATAAATTTTATAATTAAATTTTAATAATAATAAAAATTGGTTAGGGTATATTTTTGGTATTTTTTGGTGAAGTTTTATTTTTTTTAATGAGTAGTGAAAAATATTGTATTTTAGTTCAAAACAACATTCTGGTATAATTTATTTATAAAGTTAAATTACATTTTAAATTAGTTTCACAATTTAATTACATAATATTTTTATCAATTGATACAATTTAGGCCATTAGAACCAATTTAACATTGAAATTGGATATTAAATGTTTTCAAACTTTGGATTATTTTTACTTTAAAAACCTGCATTATCGGCCCGACTGTGGGATTAAATTTAAATTAATTTCTACCACTTATATGATGTAAATTTGGAAAAATGGATTCCATATTTTTAATAATAATAATTTATAATTTCAAATAATGTTAAATTAGTTTTCGACAAAAAAATGAGTGAAATTAATTACCATTAATTACAAGAATTAAGGTTAAATTAAGTTTAATAATAGACTAAACCATATATTTAAGGCCCAAAATGGCCTATAAAATTTTCAAAAATCCATTTTATGGAAATATTTTTAACATATCCTCCCTTTTATCTAATTTGGATCATTTTTTCGATCCAAATGAAATAAAAAAATGTGGTTGGGGATTCCCTTTTCCAAAATATTAAATGAGGGCCACTCCTCCATTGTAAAAGGCATCCTCTCCTCCAACTTTCTCACTTGTATAAAGACACTATGTTTAGTAAAAATATTCCCAAATATCTCCAAAAATCACTAAATTCATCTTCTAATACTCCCTTTGTCATAAATCCTTCCAAATAATCCCTTTGGTGGAAACCAAAAGGAGTTACCCAATTAAGAGGTATCACCCTCCCTCCAACTCCTTTTTTTATCTTCGTTATCCACTCCCTAAACTCTTATTATTAAATTATTATATAAAAACACCAATATCTTCAATATAAATGGATTATATATTTTAATGGTTCTACCTACACTTACACACACTTCTATCTAATGGGTAACAAACATATTGTTTACATGTACGGTTGGCTACCGCCTAACTAAATGATAGTTATTAATTTTGTTCATTTTTTACCTATCATGGTGGAAATTATGATAGAAAATATATTTATATATGTTATGTATTATATATATTATTTATTTAATCTTTTTTAACCCTTTTATAACCCATATATTTTTAATTTCAATTTTGTGTTAATACGATAATTCTGTTTGAGGAAGTGTGGACTACCACCCCCTCCAAGCAATGTGATTCATTCATACAATACATGGAATGTTTTAAGGAAGTTTTTAGTGAATATATATGATGTATATAATATAATAAAGATAATTTAATAATATATATATATATATATCTTTTACTTTCTTTCATCGTGATAATTAAACGGAAACAACATTCATGTGTATGTATGGCTTACCGTCTCCATGAACGGTGTATCCCATTTCATAATTACATATTATATGGATTATTATTTTAAAAATATAATGATTATAAATTAAATTTAAATCATGTTTTATATTATTTAAATCATGATATAATTATATGGAAGAAAGATATAACAAATTAAGACACATGTGAAAAACAAAGAGGATATTACCTGAAGTGAAACCTTAACATATAATTGTTAACAAGCGGATGATATAAAGCCATAATAAAATCATATATGGTATTAAATGTACGAATATGGTTTTTTATAGATTTATAATAAATGTATATTTATTATAAATTAGGTTTGGAAGAGTATGATGAGATTCAAGACACAAGGTAAGGGAATTCCATCTCACTTTTTATATCTGTGAGATACATGTCAGGTTCATCAATATTTTCTTTTGTGTGTTGAATATACTTATAATTAATATATTATTTTATTATTATTATAAAATTTTATGGATATTTACATATCTATTATATGTTCTTTCTTTAATTGGTTTTTTGTTTCAAAAGGTTTTAAAAGTTTTTTAAAAAAATATCATGGAAAAGGGTTTAGAGATAATTTTCAAGGTTCTTTATAAGTTTCAAGGAAATAGATTTTAAAAATGTTTTGAATATTATATTATATGTTTTCAAGTTTATTTTCAAAGAATATAGTTTTCAAAATGTTTTAGGTTTTAAAAATCATTTTTCAAAGAAGAAGGATATTTTACTCAAGAAATGCTTTTAAAATATCATTTTAAATTATTTCCCATCTAAAATAACATTTTTTATGGTACACATTATATTCATGGAAATTATCTAAAGGATCCATTAATTTTATTTATTTGAATGTTTTATGATTTGTGTCATGGCCTTTATGAAACTCGTTTCTCTTTCATTGGTTATATGTTTATAAAATTCTTTTGTCTTTCATAAGTTATGTTTTTGATGAAATGATTATGAAACTTATATCTTTTTACATAGGTTATGATATGATTACATGCTTATTATAACCATTTCATTTAATGGGTTATGATATGATTGTTTATGATTTTTTGGCACTTGTATGTATGATTTAATTATGAGATTGGTAGGACCTATATCTCCATCCAATGCATTGGGTAATATTTATATCTCATTAGATAGACTAAGATGGTCTTGGGAGTGAACCTTGACTACTAATATGGTCATGGGAGTGAACCTTGAGTATAAATATGGTAAAAGGAGTGGAATTGTGCTACTAAGATGACCATGGGAGTGAAACATAACTACCAATATGGTATGTGGAGTGAACCTATACTACTAATATGGTCTTGGTAGTGATGCCTTGGTTATAATGGGAATCACATTATATGCTTATGTTTTTCCACAATTCCTTGTTTTATTCCTATGTCATGCTTTCATGGCCTATGTTTTTTCTTTCCTTATGATTCATATTTTATGAACTATCAATCTTTATACCATGATTCATTTTTATGATATTTGATATGTAGGGTATGATCTTCTAATGTTTTTTTAAGTTATCATACTCCAATTCTCATGTTTATGCGTACATGTCTCCCTTGTTTACCCTTAATGAGCATTCGACCATTAACCTTTTTATGTTTATTTCCATAGGTTATGAATATATTTATTATGTATTATGTGTCTAAACTGGTTTATAGTCATTAATAACCTAGTAGGACCTAATATAGCTCAATTATGAACTTGTGTTCATGTTTCCATGTCTCCAAAGGAAATAAAATAATGCTATCTTTGGGAGTCTATTTGTGTAATGTTTTAAGTATTCCAAAAATGTTATGTACTGATAATTTATGTCAACATTGAGTCATTATAGTTGGTATTAGAGAAAAGGTTTAGTTAAACTTTAAAATCTAGGATGAGAAGACCTTAGTAAGAACCCTAAGGACATGCCTATGGATAAATATAAGGATAAGGGAAAGTATATGAAAATGTCTAGGAATTTTGGTAAAGGATAAATTGATTAGTTTCCTAGAAATACATCTTTTTCTAGATAATACAAGTGGATGTGTCTCTTGGACAATTTTACATTTGGGTAACAACTCCAAAAAGATGTCTCGAGCCTAACTTGGGGTAATCTGGTAAATGAAAATGGGCCTTATTGCGCACTTGGTTTGACACTCTCAGAGAATATGGTTAGGGAATTTACTAATTATTCATTAACAATAGTGAAGGATTTAAATAGGAGTTGGTTAACAATTACCTAGTATAAACCTAAGGAGTCATATTTTAAGAAAGGTGTCATAATTTAGACATCATATAAGTTGTTTTCATGATTTTGTGATTCCTTACTATAATAAGCATTTCTTACTCAGTTATTCTTAGTTTTATTCAATAAAGGGAACTAGAAGGTGATGTATTAAAGATGAATATAATGTAAAATTAGTTGATGAGAGGTCAAATGGGATGATCCTTGGAGTAAATAATATTGTGATCATGTCTAATTATTTTTCAAGGAATGTGATCAACAATGTGAACCTTAACAAATTCTCAAACTCAACAAAGATGAGAAAGAAATAGTTATATTAATATTAAGGTAATATAGACCAAGGAAGAAAGAATATTTGGTTTTCTTTGTGTCGTGAATGTGAAAATAATAACCAAAGTTACTGACTTATAGGAGCAAGAATGTGTATTGATTTTGGATAAGAATGACACAAAGAAAGTGACAACATGGTGAAAATGAAGAGTTCGGTTAATGAAATGGATGATAATATTGGCCTCCATAATTCATCATTGAAGTTTTGAGTGTTTTTAGTGTGGAATAAATATTAATTGTTAAACTCAATGTCCTAAGAGGAAAGCTCCATAAGAGAATCAGAAAGGTGGTACAAGTAATGGTTATATTGATAATGATGATGACACTATAGATGAAATGTGAATGGAAAGAGGTATTATGTAATAGGATGAGGTATCCTTCTTATAGATTATATATAAAGTTTAATAATTGAAGTTTTTATATATTTGGATTCAAAAATTATGCTATATGAATGATGAAATAGACAAGGATTGTTTTGTTTATGATTTTTGATCAGTATTTATAAGTTCAATTTGAATGTTACCAATGGATAGGTAAAGTGATTTAATGATAAGGTGATATTTTTTATTAAGGGAAGGTAACCCTTCATTAATTATTTATGTAGAGATAATGATGTTTTTATAAAGATATACTCTATATTAATAAGTAAATTAGATGGTACATATTACCCTAAAATTGAGTATTTAAAAAGTGTTCTATGTCGTCAAGGATGAATTTTACAACTTATTAAATTTAAATAATTTATCTGGTAATCATTGTAATAAGGAAGAAATCATATTTTCCAAAAGTATTTACGGTAATTTAGGTTATTACCATGTTTTAAGAGGATTTACAATGAGGGTATTCACATGTTTGGAATGTGGAAACCAAGTGGTACCTTGTGATATATGGTGGATCAATGTTAAGCTGATTTCATAACATTATTTCTAAAGATTTGAGTTTTCATCTTTTGTAAAGGTTATAAGGTTAACCTTTTTTGGAATGTTTAAGTTAAACTTCAGATTTATTCATTAATATTAGAGTGTTGTATCTCCATATGAGGATTTATGCATATTGGATATCTTGTTCAAACTAATTTGTATTGATGATAACTTATGGGATAATATATCATGGTTCAAATGATCTATTAATACTTCTAGAATAAAAAAGTCACCTTCCTTTTTAGAGAAAGAGGTGAAGTGGATCAATGAAAAATTAAGGGTGATGTTTTCCTGAAATCATGAAAGTATATCATTTTAGGAAAATTATTCAACTTTAGGGAAAAAATATCTTTGATTCCATAAAAATTCATAGTACCTTAATTTTTGATGAATTAAAAGGTCCTTTAGGTCATTGCAGATTTATATCTTTGTGATTGTTAACTTTCTCATGAACGTGTTCTCTATCACTCTCCATCAGAACTTGATGGCAATATTTCTCTATTTTTTCTAAGTTTTCACTTCCAAACTATGTTCTCCTATGTGAGAATCTTGTTATGAGTTACATTGGGTAACCGTTATGGTTATAAAATTCCCTTTTTAAAGGATATTTTAGTATTCATTTTTAGGATATTAGTTTTTATAAATGAAACATTCATGTATTAAACCTTTTATAACTCAAACAAATTTTGAGGGTAAAATTCATTTTAAGGGGGGTATAATGTAACACCCCAAGATTTTTTGAATTATATTTTTTAAAATAATTTAATCTTTTTGATATTTTTCATTTCAAGAAACACTGAAAATAGTTTCTTTTATATTAAAGTACAATGTTTGGATTCATCTATACACAACACCATGTTAATCATTCACTACACATAATATAAATTTTATCTTGATCTACATGGAAAACTGATTATAGATTCTGTTACACTCGACAATGAATTTTCTCGATGGTTTTCTTAACAAGCAAGACCAAGTGTTACAGAACAATAATATATTATTAACAAAATATAATAATATATAACCTAGAAATTAAATTACCTTATATGAATATCATTAACAAACTTATGTAAATATATGGTTTTCAATAAATATAAAATAAATTAATTAGTTAAAAATTACTTATAAATGAATATAAGAACCAATTGAATATAAAGGGAGTATTTTTATATAAAACTATTATTATGATTACAAAGGTGTTTTAATCCAAAAAATATATATTAATTACAATAATTATCTAGTTTTAATGTAATATATATGTAATATATATGTAATATATCCAAGTAAATATGTTTTATATTCATCAAATATATTTTATAATCAAAAGATAAGAATAAAACTAATCTAACTCATATAACCCAATATTTTTATTAAGGAAATTTTACTAACTTTTAATGGAGATCCAATTTTAAATATAAATTTTTACACTTTTATGAATCTTATATTTAAAAATAAACTTCATATTTGAAATAAAATAATAAAAATTAAGTTATGATGAATTTTTGGTATTTTTCTGTAAAGTTTTGTTCTTTAAATTAGTAGTGGAAAATAATGTATTTTAGTTCAAAATTTCTTTTTAATCTAATTTATTTATAAGGAAAAATTAAATTTAAAATTAATTTAAAATTTTAATAATATAATATTCTTATAAATTAATCTAATTTATGTCATTATAACCAATTTAATATTGAAATTGGATAAAAAACATTGCAAATATGTCATTATTTTTTCTTTAAAAACATGCATTATTGACCTGACTACATGATTAAATTTAAATTAATTTATTCCACTTATATAATTGTAATTTGGAAAAATTGATTACATATTTTGAATAATAATAATTTATAATGTATAATAAGTTAAACTTAATATTTCAATAAAATATTAGTGAATGTAATTAAAATTAATTACAACAATTGAGGTTAAATTAAGCTTAATAAGGGACGAAACAATAAATTTATGGAAAACACAACCTACAAACATGTAAAAAATACATTTTATGAATATATTTATAACATATACTCTGTTTTCTATAAATGGGACCATTATTGGGTCAACTTTAAAAAAAAAACATAGTTGGGGTTTCCCTTTTCCAAAATATTACAAGAGTGTCACTCCTCTTCCATTATAAATGGCCTCCTCTCCTCCAAATTCCTCACTCTTAAAAAGAAACTTAAGTTTGGAATATATCTGAAAAAATATCTCCCAAACATCCCTAAATTACTCATTTTATCCTAACTTGATAATAAATCAATCCAACGAATCCTTTTGGTGCAAACCAAAATGAGTTACCCAATTAAGAGGTAACACCCTCCCTTAAAACTATTTCTTTTATTTTCATTATATACTCCCTAAAATCTTCTAATTACCTGATAGTATAAAAATAAAAATATCCTAAATATACTAGGATCTTTTTTTTAATGTTTCAACCAACACTTATACAAACTTCCATCTAATTGGTAACGAACTTATTGTTTACGTGTATGGTAGACTATCTCCTCACTAAATAATGATTATTAATTTTTCCTCTACCACCTTTCATGGTGAACATTATGATGGAAAATACATTAATATAAATTATTTATTATATTTATTATGTATTTAATCTTATTTAATCCTTCTAAAAAACATATCTTTATAATTTCTATTTTGTGTTAATATGATAATTTCATTTAAGGAAGTGTTGACTATTTCCCCCTTAAAGTGATGTGATTTGTTAAAACACTACATGGAATGTATTAAGGATAGATTTAGTTAATATATATGATATATATGGTATAATAAATATAATTTAATAATTATTATATATATATAAATATACATATATTTATTTTTATTTCTTTCTTTCAACATAACAATTAAATAGAAATAGTGTTCATGTGTAAGTACATATTTCCATTTTTTGAACGGTGTATTACATTTAACACTTCTATATCATATGTATTATTAAATACATATATAATTAATATAAATTAAATTTAAACCATGTTTTATATTCTGTAAATCATGATATAAGTATAAGGACCAAAGATATAACAAATTAAGACACATATGAAAAACAAAGTAGATATTACCCGAAGTGAAACCTTAACATAGAATTGCTAACAATAGTTTAATATAAACCCATAATCAAACCATATATGGTATTTTATGTAAAAATATATTTCTTTTATATATTTAAAATAATTTTTTTCAATTATACATAAGGTTTGAATAAGTACGATGAGATTCATGACACAAGGTAATGGAATTTCATCTCATTTTTTATATCCATGAGCTACATGTCATGTTCACTAATTTTTTATTTTTTGTGTTATATACACATATAATTGATTTTATTCACTTATTCATAACTTTTTATTTACTATCCTTATTGATTTTCAATGAAAATTACATAATTTGTGTGAAATACTCATGTTTTAATATTAAATGTAATTTTTTAGCATTATTTGAATTAATCGAATTGATTCAGTTTACTATTTTAGTTATAAATCTCATAATAAATATCCAAATTAAATGATTATTGATTTTTAGGGCTCATTACATAAATTACAACATTTCATTAGAAGGCATATTTGGCCAAATCGTCCATTTGGAGGGTCATATGGTCCACACAAGAAGACTCAAAGAATATTTAAAGAAACCAGGCCATCCATGATGATTGAGTTACTCGTCTAAATCCCATTGCCAAAATTTTATGAAACTCCACCATATGTTTTTTATTATCCAAAATAATCATGGATAAAAATTTTAAGGTCCAACTACAAAAAAAGGGGCCCAAATGATGCTTTGAAGTCCAGACCACTATTCTGGATAGGAATTAATATTATGACACTATTCATGGATTTTCTCCTAATATACTCATCAAATCAATCTGGGATTCTTTAGTTTTAAATCTAACATAAGGGCGGCCAACTTTTTCGAAGAAATTATTTTTATTTTAGGGAATATTCCTGTTAAAACACCCATTCCCATTTCAGCCTTCGAAAAAGTGTATATTGAAGTTGAAAGATTATAATTTTTTATTAAAACCACCATAACTTTGGATCCGTAAAACCAATGGCCTCCAAATTTTCAAGGTAGAAATAAGACATTAATATATAGTAACATTTAAGAATAATATATTTTTTAATTCAGATGTCTGGATGTCCAAATCATTAATCCAAGTGGAGGGGTAGTTTTGGAATGCAAATAGTCCACCTCCTTGGGCTATATATACATCCCCCTCTTCTACATTCAAGGGGTTGAAATTTCATAATAGATAAGGATCAGTTAGAACAAACAAGGCTCTAGAAAAATCTTGGATGGATATTCCAAACTCAAGTTTTTACTTGAGATAAACTTCCTCCTCTCTTTGATTTCATTTACTTTTGTGTTCTTTTTTGTTGTAATCTTGTAAGTCTATTTTTTGTAATTCTATTTTAAGAAAATTACCTTCACCATTGAATATTATTATCATCTACCCTATGTTTTTAAATATTAATTTTCTTTAATTTGTTTAAATCATGTTAATAAATCAATCTTTTCTTTTCCTTTCTCATTCTATCAAAAGTCTATGTTTAATTCTCTTCGTGTGTGTGTGTTTGGCGCACCACTCTTTTCTTATCCCTTTATTTTTATTATCTTCTTAATTCATCATTATAAACATAGTTAATAAGATTAGTAATAATTTCAATGGATGAGTAAATATTTCATTGGGTTGATTCAAAATTTTGATATATTATATGATTAAGATATTTTCTCGATGATTATTCTTTAATTAAACATTGTGTATGTTGGAATTAACATGTCATGGATTAACGAAATATTTTGTTTAAAGTATGGATTCCATGGATTTTTGGAACAATAAATACACTACTGTAATAAATTATCAATTGATATTAGAATCTTATTTAATCTAAGTCTTGGATTAAAATCTTAACACTTAGTAATTCTGATCAACATCATCTTGTGAAGTGGGTCATAATTTTATGCAGTATAAAGCAAAGATCAAGGATATCACAAGCTTAAATCCATAATAATGAACTTACCCCAATATTTATCAATTTGTTAAATCAATATTAATCAATTAATCATTTCAATTAAGCTCTGAAAAAAAACCACCAATCAAAATACAATCAACTAAAAACAATTTGACTATTAAAAAGTATCACCATTGAGGATTCAGCCTGAGTGTTTCTATACACATTAGCAGAGTACCGGAACCTTGAACGGCCGATAGGTGACAATAAACCATGCTTTAAAATGGCATCGATTCTGGAAAATGTGCATTAAGTAGTCATTTATTTTTTGTTATTGTAAAAAACAAAAAAAAAAGAAAAAAACAAATTTTAAAAAAAATTGGAAAGAAAAACACAAAGAAAAACCCGCCTTCTCATACAAATCATAAATGAAAAAAAACACAAAGAAAAACTCATATTAATATTTCTTCCAAAATATATCTGAATGCCACGTAGCCTCCTAAACAATCCCTTGGATTTTTTTGACCCTAAAATTGTGTGAACACTTCGCAAACTTAGGAGGACCATTAGGGATAATCAAAACCTTGTCCAACCAATTGAATTAGATGAGGCTAATCCTAGGAAAAACCTTTAAAAAACTTACTGCCCCTGATATGAATTACCAACCCCTTGGTTTTCAATATCCAAATATAGAGTCTAACTTCAAACTCAAATCGGGTTTGATTCATCTTCTACCTCATTTTCATGGGCTAGCTGGTGAGGACCCACATCTCCACCTTAAAGAGTTCCAAGTGGTGTTCTCTACCATGAAGACTCAAGGGGTTTATGATGAACAAATCAAACTTTGACAATTCCCCTTTTCCTTAGATAACTCCCCGAAGTCATTGCTCTACTACCTCCCTCCCAGTTTCATAAACTCATGGATTGACATGAAGTGAATTTTCATAGAAAAATTCTTTCTTGCTTCTCGTATTTCTTCCACCCAAAAGAAAATTAGGGGTATCAATAAATTCCCCAATGAATCACTCTATGAGTATTGGTAAAGGTTAAAAAAGATTGTGTAAACCTACCTAAACCACTGAAACCCTAACCAAATCATGATCCAATACTTCTATGAGAGGTTATTGTCTATGGAGAGAACTCTCATTGATGTCTCAAGTGGTGGTGCTCTTATTTATAAAACACATACATCTATAAGATATCTCATAAGTGAAATGGTTGTAAACACAAAACTATTCAATAATCAAGCACATGATCAAGTCAAACAAGCCTAGGCTAGTCAATCGATAGGGCCGAACAAGATGACCGAGTGGATGAGTAAACTTACAGGTCTTGTGTGACAACTAGTTATGGATTTCAAAGCCCCAACCTCATCTTATCCACAATCTTTGTTCCCTATACCTATAAAGAACTTTGCAATCTATAGCTCCCTGTCTCAACCAATGGACACATGTCCCCAGATTCTAGAGGATCCATCTAGTTCATCTATACCAATAGAGCTCAATGTAGTGTATGCTCAAATGAACACCAACGCTCAACAATCAGGTCATTTCATTAGAATCTTCAACCAACCCCACTCTGATCCCTTCTCTTCTACCTTTAACCATTGCTTGAGGTATGGTAATCCCATTTTTCATCCCCCTTAAATTCCTCCTCAAAACCCAAACCAATTCTAATATGGTCAAGGTATTGGAAACTTCCAACAACCTTACCATTTTGTTTCTCAAACTCAAAGGATCAATCCTCCAATTTCTCCTCCTGGATTCCACTATCCTAAGTAGCTTTCCCAATTCCCAAATCAATACAATCACTTTACCAAGAACCAAAATAAAGGTAATACCAATCTGAGATAAGCCTCTTCTTTTGAGAAACCATGGGAAAGTGTCATGGAAGATCTTTCCTCATTCACATGTTCCAGCCTCAAAGACATTGAAACCCAAATTGATCAACTTTCATCCCACCTAAACCAGAAACAACAATCAAATTTTTCCCAAATCCTAACTCAACCATTACCCAACACCGAGGGTAATGTAATTGCAATTTCACTTAGATAGGGAAATAAAATTTCTATGTCTCATGATGACTCCACCAAATACCCTTTAAATGTTGACCTAAAAATGAAAAGAAAAAATAAATATGAAAAGGAATATGAATCCATTCTCTCTCCTCCTTCCATTCCACTTTGGAATCCAATTCCTTTTCTCCAATCTGTTTCTAAACCAAGGAATTCCTTTGAACTCGATCTTAAAATGATTGATTTTTAGACATGTTGAGGTCAATAAAACCCTCTTAGATTCCATAAAACAAATCCCTAAGTACACCAAGATTCTTAAATAATTATGCACCCATAAGAGGAAATATAGGAACTTCGAAAATGTTTCCACCCAGCAGTCTATTCCTATAAAGTGAAAAGATCTAGAGACCCTTACGATTCCATTCCAAATTGGAAGTTCCAACTTCGATGATGCACTTATAGACCTAGGAGCCTCAATTAATGTCATTCCCAAATACATCTTCTCTAACTTTGGTCTTGGTCCCTTACATCCAATGGGTTTTTTCATTCAATTGGACAATCGAAGCACTGTTAGTCTCGAGGGTATAATTGAGTATGTCCTTATTCGAGTGAATGAACTTATCTTCCCTGATGATTTCTATGTCCTTGACATGGAAGGTGATATGAAATATTCTAAATCTCCATTAATTCTAGGAATTCCATTCTTAATGACAGTGAGAACAAAAATTGATGTTTATTCAGGAATCTTATCAATGAAAATTGGTGACCAAATGGTTAAGTTCAACATTTGAGAAGCCATGTGATACCCATATGAGGATCACTCTACATTCTTAATCCATGATTTTGAGGACACTTCTGAGATTCAGTTGAACCCCATTCTACCATGTTCATCATGTTCTAACGAGATAAGATCTTGTGAAATCTGTACCATGATTAACTAATTCATAAATAGTGAATTTTATGTGGGATTTTCATTCATAAACTCTATCAATATAGAGTAACTTGAAAAGTCTCATGAATACCGCATCAACTATGATCTCTACTGACCCACCTTGGATAGTATTAAGGAAAATTAATCTAAAGCAATTGAAGTCACTTTCTTCCATTCCTAAGTTGTCTAACCCACAAATGAAAGATGATAAAAATCTGAAACCTCTTCCTGAATAACAGAAATATTCATTTCTTTTCCATTATCACCCTTATCCTGTCATTATCTCTTCTTCATCTACCGAAAATGAGGATTCCAAACTTGTTCAGGTGTTAAAGGAAAAAAATCCCTTAGGTTGAACCCTATATGACATACCTAGAATCAACCATGCTCTTTTCATGCATCACATCCATCTTGAGTAATCATCCAAATCAATTTGACAACCATAAATAATACTCAATCCACTCATAATTGAGGTAGTTATGGAAGAGATCACCAAGCTTCTTCAAGATAGTATTATCTACCCAATTTCTGATAGTGAATGGGTTAGTCAAATTCAAGTTTTACCTAAGAAGGGTGGGATAACTGTTTTCACAAATGAACATGGGGATGTAATCACAACTTGAGAGAAGAACAAATGGAGTGTGTGCATCGATTATAGGAAATTGAATGTAGAAATAAAAAAAGATCACTACCCTCTTCCATTACTTGATAAAATGCTATAATGATTAGCTGTAAAGTCACATTATTTCTTTCTTGATGGATACACTAGCTATTCTCAAATCTCAATCACATCTATGGACTAATAAAATACTACATTCACTTTCCCTTTTAGAACAAGTGCATATAGTAGAATGAATTTTGGCATTTTCAATGCCCCTACAACATTACAAAGGTGTCTGATGAGTATCTTTTCTGAATTCATTATACATTTCATAGAGGTATTCATGGACGACTTTATCATTTTCGGTGATTCATTTGAATCCTGCTTGAATTCACTCTCTCTAGTCCTTTAATATTATTTCAAGTGTAAACTTGTGTTAAATTTTGAAAAGTTTCATGTCATGGTTGCAAATGGGTTTTTCTAGGGCACATAATTTCAAAATAGGGTATTGAAGTTGATCCTACCAAAATTAAAGTGATCCAATCACTTTATGAACCCACCTTTGTTTGAGACATCTATTCATTCCTTAGTCATGATGGTTTCTATTAGAGATTCATCTACAACTTTAATAGGATTTCTCTCTCACTCACTCGGTTGATCCAAAATTATGTCACTTTCTGTTTTGATGAGTTTTGAAAAAGATCCTTCATTGAAATCAAAACTTCTCTTACATCTTCCCTAATAATCCAACCCCCAGATTAGTCCTTCCCCTTTGAGTTGATGTGTGATGATTCTGATTGAGTAGTTGGGGATTTTCTTGGTCAAATAAGATAAAATATTCCTCATGTCATATATTATGATTCAAAAACTTTGGATGAAACTCAATATTACTATACTTTCACTAAAAAGTAACTTTTAGAAGTGGTTTTTGCCTTTGATAAATTCTGGCCCTATCTCTTAGGTTCAAAAATCATCATCTTCACATACTATTATACTATAAAGTTCTTACTCAAGAAAAGTGATTCCAAACCAAGGAAAATAAGATGGATCCTAATGCTCCAAGAGTTTGGCCTTGAAATCAAAGATTGACCTAGAAACAAAAACCCTATAGTTGATCACTTGAGTAAAATTTCTAATTCTTCTCATTCTGAAATAATTAATCTAGAATTTCTAACTGAGAACCTTTAATCTCTCACTCCAAAAATACTATGGTATTACCCAATTATAAATTGCTTTATTTCTAGTGTTTTTCCTAAAAATGATTCAAAAGAAAAAAAAATGAAGTTGAAAAGTGATTCAAAATAATATTTTTGGGATGAAAATAAACTTTGGAAAACTGGGGCAGACATTGTAATTATAAGATGTGTTGATTAATATGAACATTCTTCCATCTTAGAATTTAGTCACTCACTTTCTAGAGGTGTCCACATTGGACAACAAAGGACCTCTCGAAAGGTCTTAGAGTCTAGATTCGTTTGGCCTTCATGCTTCAATGACTCACATGAGTTTTATCATTCATGTCCCACTTGCCAAAATTTTGGCACAATTTCCAAAATAAATGAAATTCCACAAAATCCTTTAATATTCTCTGATATCTTCTATGTTTTGGGCATCGATTTCATGACACCAATCCCCCCTTCCAATGGATTCTCATACATTATTATTGCGGTTTATTATGTTTCTAGGTGGGTAGAGGTTAAACCCCCAATAAAAGATCATTCACATACTATTGTTGAGTTCCTAAAAAATCATATTTTCCACAAATTTGGAACTCCTCGTGCCTTGATCATTAAATTAGGAACCAAATTTTGTAATAGAACCATAGAATCTCTATTTAAAAAGAATGGGTTTGTATATAAAACTCTGTATATAACCTCAAAATAAATGGAATGGATGAACTTTCTAAAAGAGAAGTGAAAAGTGTGCTTGATATAATTGTAAAACCCACCAGAAAAGACAGCCCTGAATGACTTGGTGAAGCACTTTGGGCTTATCAAAATGCCTATAAAACATCCATTGGGTTGTCTTATTTTTGGATAGTTTTTGGTAAAGCATGTCATTTTACACTTTAAATCCAACATATGTCATTTTGGGATGTGAAAACTTGTAATTTTGATTTTGAAAAATCTGATGAAGAAATATTGTTGTAATTGGCTAAACTAGAGGAGCTTCGACTTAATTATTATGAGAATTCTAATATTTACAATGAAAAATCCATGGAACACCATGACAAACACATCATTAGAAAGGTATTTCATGAAGTTGAAAAGGTAATGCTCTTAAATTCTAGATTTCAAATTCACCCAGGTAAGCTTAATTCTCGTTGGGAATGCCCTTTTATTGTTTCTCATTTTTACCCATTTGGTCCAGTGAAAGTTTAAGACTCCTCTTCAAAAAATACATTCACAATTAATGGACATTGGTTAAAGCATCACCATGATAGGATGCACAATCCTGGAACAACATTGACTTCCACCAGATCCACAACTTCTATAGTAAACTAAACACTAGATGGAGACAGCAACCCACCAAATCCAAACCAAGGGGCACATCTTTCCCTTTAACTCTCTCTCTCTCTTCCTCTCCCTACCCCTTTCTTCTTCTTTCTCTATATTTCATTTTTTTACCACTTTCTTCATCAAACCATTTCTTTTTCTCTTTCTCTTTTGTGTGGGTGTGTTTATTATAAACACTAAAAAATGAAAAAATGAAATGAATAAAAAAGATTCCAACTTACTCACCATCAACTTTTGATGTTTTGTCCAACCGTTTTGGGGAGTCAAAAATACATGTTTTCATCTCAAAATTTTTTTATTTTCATCCTGAATTTGGATAAATAATCTTGTGTCAATACCAAAAAATTTTGAATGCTCAATTTTTGGTTTGGAAAATAATTTTTCCCAACCATGGGAAACAATATTTTCTTTCATTCCAAATTCACCTATGGCCATCTTTTCATAATGTTTTTTTTCACCCCCAATTTTGAGTCTTGAGTTTGTGGACCTTTGATCTGAATTTCCTAATTTTGTCTGCATTAATATGATAGAGGCATTTTCAAAACCTCATGAGAATCACAATATACAAATAATATCACATTACCTTTACATTAATCCTACTTTTGAAATCCCCTCTAAGAAAATGAAGACCTTTTATTTGATAGCCACATTACAATCCCAATACTGTATCTCACCCAACATCTATATGGATTTATATTTCATTATTTATATAAATTTAATTTTGGGGGAATGGATTTCATTTTGGGTGCCTTTTTTTATTTTCAACGTGTTTTCATATTTTTTAGGGAAATAATCCATTTTACTATGAGGTATAGGTTGTAATTTAGTGAGTTTTGGGAATGTATATATTCTTATGACATATTTTTCATATTTTATTGAAAAGTGTTAAAAATCAAAATAAAATAAAAAAATGAAAAAAAAAGAATGGGTTTTATCTTAGGTGGGTCAAAAATCACTCTTCCTTAACCTTTGATCATGTTATAACTATTACAATTAGTGTCATGGGGATATCAAACATGGGTTGGGAGATGATTTTGAGATATTTTTCAAGTTCAAATTTGAAAAAATGAAAAATAAAATAACAATTCTTTCATTGGGATAAGTTTTTTGTTTTTTAAATATTCTATATTCTCATTAACTTCAACTTTTCTTCAACTTTTGTGTCTTTATTCACAAAATTGTTCCCTTGTAAATATTTGTTTCCATTTCTTTCAATGTTTTATTTCAAAAATATTATGCATTGCTTTTTCCATGTTGATGTTTTACCCCTCTTTCTACTATTATGAATACTAAATTTCTACCATCCCATAGCCATAGAAAAACCCCTTCAAAATACTTATTGATTCTAGTGAACATCAGGATAGGGAATGGAAGCTAATAGATCTTTCAAACTTTATTATTTTAACATTTGGTTGGTGAATGAGTGAACCTCTAGAAAAAAATTATCATCTTGAGAGGAGTAAGTTTTGAATACCCACATTTTCCATTTCTAAATTTGGGAATGAAAAAAGAGTTGTTTTTTAACATTTTTTCTATAACAATTTGTGGTGGAATTATATATGGATGAGTGAAATAGTCTAAACCTACCCTGAGTGGTAAAAACAAAATTTTAATATTTTTTGGTGAGTGAAAATGATTTTGTAATGTTTTCTATATTTTCTTCCCATGAGGACATTAAAAAACCTATGTTTTGGGGATTTTATGTTATTCAATTATTCAAAACATTTTATTTACTCTCTTTACTGGTTTTCAATGAAAAGTGCATAATTGGAGTGAAATACTCATGTTTTAATATTAAATGTAATTTTTGAGTATTATTTGAATTAATCTAATCGATTCAGTTTACTATTTTAATTATAACTCTCACCCTACTTATTAAAATTTCATTATATTTTATTTTTAGTGTTCCATACTCAAATTAAAACATTTAATTGTAAGGTAACTTCGTCCAAATTGTCTATTTGGAGGGTCAAATGGTCCATACAAGAAGACCTAAATAATCTGTGAATAAACTAGACCAGCCATAATGATTGAGTTACTGGTCAACATTATGAAGGCCAAATTTTATGAAACTCCACCATATGTTTATTATTATCCAAAATAATAAAGGATAAAAATTTAAAGGTCCAACTACAAAAAAAAGGTGCCCAACTGATGCTTTTAAGTCCATCCCATCATTCTATCTGGGAATTAAAATATGGACACCTTTCAGAACTTTTCTCATAATATAATAATTAAATAAATATGGTATCTTTTAGTGTGAAATATAATATATGGTCGTAAAATGTGTTAGATGAAATTATTTTTATTTCAGGGCATCTTCTTGTTCAAAAATCCATTCACATTTCAGACATTGAAAACTTGTATATTGAAATGGAAAGAATAAAATTATTTATTAAAACTGATATAACATTGGTTACTTAAGTCCAATGACCTAAAAATTTTCCATGTAGATAGAAGACATTAATATCTACAACTTCTAAGAAGACAATATTCCTTTATTCAGTTTTCTTAATGTCCAAATCAGTGACCCAATTTTAGGTGTTGTTTTGGAATGTAAACAGTCCACCTCCTTGGGCAATATATACATCCCCCTCTTATCAATTAAATGGTTTTCCATTTCAGAATAGAGGATGATCAATTTTTAACACCAAGGATCTTCTAAAATCCTGATAGGATATTCCAAACTCAAGTTTTCACTTGACATACCCTTCCTCCTCTCATTGAATCTATTTACTTTTGTGTTCTTCTTTTTTGTAATCTTGTAAGTTTTTGTTTTCTAATTCTGTTTTAATGCAAGTACCTTTACCATTAACTCTTATTGTCATCTACCCTCTATTTTGAAATATTAATGTTCTTTAAATTTATTAAATCATGTTAAAAATAAATCTCTAATTTTTCTTTCTCATTCAATAAAAAGTATGTTTTTCATTCTCTTCATCACTCATGTGTGTGTTCAGCACACCACTCTTTTCTTATCCCTTACTTTTTATTCTCTTATAAATTCACAATCATAAACATAATAAACCAGATTAATAATCATTTCAATGGCTGAGAAAATCTTTCATTGAGGTTATTCAAAATATAGAGATGTTAAGCTATTGAGTGATTTGATTGATGAGTATTCTTTAATTTAACATTGTGTATGTTGGACTCAACATGTCATCGATTAATGACATATTTTGTTTAACGTATAGATTCCATGGATTATTGGAACCATAAATACACAATAAAAATCAATTACTCACTGATATTAGAATCCTAGTTATGTTAAGTCTTGGATTAAAACCTTAAGACTTGGTAATTTCAATCAATTCCATCTTGTGAAGTGGATGTTAATTTAATTCAATATAAAGCAAAGTTCGAGGATATCACATTCTTAACTCCCTAATAACGAACTCACCCCAATATTTATCAATTTTAAAAATAAATTTAAATCAATAAATCATTTCAATTAACCTTTACTAACAACCCCCCCAATCAAAATGCAGTCTAGTATTATAAAGTATCATCGTCGAGGATTCAACCTGATTGCTTTTATACACATTAGTTGAGCACCGTAACATTGAATGATCGATAGGTAACAATAGTACATGATTTAGAAAGGAACCATTTCCAGGGATGGTGCATTAATTAGTCCTTAGATTTTTTTATTGTAAAAAAACAAGAAAAAAACAATAAAAAATGAAAAATGAAAAAAAAATGATAAAAAAACAAAAACAAAAACCCGCCATCTCATAAAAATCATAAAAAACACAAAGAAAACCCCATATTACTATTTCTTTAAAAATATCTTTTAATGACACATAGCCTCCAAAACAATACCTCATATTTTTTTGCCCTAAAATTGATCAAACACTATTCCAACTTTGGAGGACCATTAGGGATAATCAAAACCTTGTCTAACCAATTGAATTGGATGTGGTTAATCCTAGGGAAAAACCCTTAAAGAACTAGTTTCCCATGATATAAATTACAAACCCCTTGTTATTCAATATCCAAATATAGAAGTTGAATTCCAACTCAAATTGGGTTTTATTGATCTTCTACCTCATCTACATGGGCTATCCGGTGAGGATCCACATCTCCACCTTAAAGAGTTCCAAGTGATGTGCTCTACCATGAAGCTTCAAGGGGTTTCTGAGGAACAAATAAAACATTGAGTATTCTTTTTTTAATTAGCTGACTCCAACAACTCATGGCTCTATTACCTCCCTCTTAGATCCATAAACTCATAGATTGACATGATGTGACTTTTCTTAGAAAAATTATTTCATGATTGTTGTACTGCATCCAACCAAAAAAAATTAGTAGTATCCATGAATATCCCAATGAATCACTCCATGAGTATTGGTAGAGGATAAAAAAGCTTGTGGAAACCTTCCCACACCACCAAATCCCCGACCAAAACTTGATCCAATACTTCTATGAGGGGTTATTGGATATGGAGAGAACTATCATTGATGACACAAGTGGTGGTTCTCTTGTTGATAAAACTCTTGTGGATACAAGATATCTCATAAGTAACATGGCTGCAAATAAACAAAAATTCCATACTCGAGCACATTCTCAAGTAATACATACCAAAGATAGTCAATCTATAGATACGAACAAGATGACAGAGTGGATTATTGAACTTACAGTTCTTGTGGGACAACTAGTCGTGGCTACCCAAGCCTCAACCTCATATTATCTATAATCTTTATACCATGGACCTATCAAGAACTGTGGAATCTGTATCTCCCCATATCATCCAATTGAAACATGTCCACAAATTCAATAGGATCTATATAATTCATTTGGACCAATGGAGATCAATGAAAAATATGCTCAGAAGAACACCATTCCTCAAAAATCAGGTTTGTTCATTATAAACATCAACCAACCCCAATATGAGCCCATTTCTTCTACCTTCAACCATGGCTTGAGGTATCTTAGTACCATTTATCATCACTCTCAATTCCCTCCTCAAAACCCAAACCAATTATATTATGCTTAAGGTGTTGGTAACTTCCAACAACCTTACCCTTTTTTCCTCAACCTCTAAGGATCAATCCTCCGCTTGCTCCTCTTGGATTTTACTATCCTAATGAGCCTTCTCAATTCTCAAGCCAATACAATATCTTTCCCAAGAACCAAACTCCAGGTAATCCCAATCCAATACAAGCCTCTTTTTCAAAGAAACCATGGGAAAGTGGATTGGAAGATCTTTCCTCCTTCACCCATTCCAGCCTCAGAAAAATTGAAACCCAAATTGGTCAACTTGCATCCCACCTGAGCCTATAACAACAATCAAATTGTTTCTAACTCCCATCTCAACCATTACCCAACCCCAAGGGAAATTTAAGTTCAATTTCACTTATATCATGAAAGAAAATTGTTATGCCTCATGATTAGTCCACCAACTCCCCTTTTAAATTTTGACCTAGAAAAGGAAAAGAAAAAGAAATATAAAAAGGAATCTGAATCCATTCCCTCACCTATTTTCATTCCACTTAGGAATCCAATTCCATTTCCTCAAGTTGTTTCTAAAACAACTAAGTCCTTTAAACCCAATCATGAAATTATTGACATTTTTTGACGTGTTGAGGTCAACATACCCCTCTTAGATGCCATAAAATAAATCCCTAGGTACGCCAAGTTTCTTAAGGAATTATGGATCCATAAGAGGAAAATTTGGACATTTGAAAATATTCCAACCCAGCAGTCTATTCCCATAAAGTGAAAAGATCCAGGGACTATTACGATTCCATGTCAAATTAGAAGTTAAAAATTTGATGATGCACTCATAGACCAAGGATCCTCAATTAATGTCATTCCCAAATCCATATTCTTCAACCTTGGTCTTGGTCGATTACATCCAACAGGTGGTGTCATTCAATTATCCAATCAAAGCACTTTTAGTCTTGAGGGTATAATCAAGGATTTCCTTGTTCATGTGAATGATCCTATCATCCCGAAGTATTTTTATGTCATTGATATGGAAAGTGAGATTAAATCTTCTTGATCTCCCTTAATTCTAGGAACACCATTCTTAATGATAGTGAGAACCAAAATTGATGTCCATTCAGGCTTCTTATCCATGGAATTTGGTGACCAACTGGTCATGTTCAACATTTTCAAAGCCATGTGATACCCATCTGAGGAACACTCTACATTATCAATCCATGCATTTGAGGGCACTCTTGAGAGTCAATTGAACCTCGTTCCATCATGTTCGTCATATTCTAATGAGATAGTATCTTTTGAAATCTACACCATGATTAACCAAGTCATAAATGGTGAAGTTTATGTGGACCTTTCATTCATATACTACATCAATCTAGAGAAACATGAAAACTCTCTTGAATCACACATCAACATTGATTTCTACTACCCACCTTAGACAGTATTAATGAAAATTAATCTCAAGAAAATGAATTCCCATTATCCATTCCTGAGTTGTCTAACCCACAAATGAAAGATGAGACTGATCTGAAACCTCTTCCTGAACACCTAAAATATGCATTCTTTTTCCATGATCACCCTTATTCTGTTGTTATCTCTACTTCAATTACTGAAAATGAGGACTCCAAACTTGTTCAGGTGTTAGAGGAAAACAAAAAGGACTTAGGTTGTACCCTATATGACATACCAGGAATCAACCTTGATCTTTTCATGCATCAAATCCATCTATAATAATCATCTAAAATAATTAGATAACCACTAATAAGACTCAATACACTCATACTTGAGGTAGTTTGGGAAGAGATCACCAAGCTTCTTCAAGATCATATTATCTACCCAATTTCTAATAGTGAATGGGTTAGTCCAATTCAGGTTGTACCTAAGAAGGGTGGGATAAATATTGTCATAAATGAACATAGGGAGGTAATCACAACTCAAGTAAAGAACAAATAGTTTGTGAGAATAGACTATAGGAAATTGAATGTAGAAATAAGAAATGATCAATACCCTCTTCCATTCCTTGATCAAATTCTAGAATGATTAGCTAGAAAGTCACATTATTGCTTTCTTCATGGATACACTGGCTATTTTCAAATCCCAACCACACCTCAAGACCAATAAAAGACTACATTTACATTCCCCTTTGGAAAATTTTCATATAGGAGAATTCCTTTTGGCCTTTGAAATGCTCCTACAACATTTCAAAGGTGTGTGATGAGTATCTTTTCTAAATTCATTGAGAGGTCTTCATGGATTAATTTTCCATTTATGATGAGTCATTTGAATCCTACTTGAATTAACTCTCTCTAGTCCTTAAAAAGTGTTTCAAGTGTAACCTTGAGTTAAATTTTGAAAAATGTCACTTCATGGTTGAAAATGGGATTGTTCTAGGGCACATAGTTTCAAAAGAGGGTATTGATTTTGATCCTTCCAAAATTAAAGTGATCCAATCACTTCCTGAAACCACCTCTATTAGAGAAAACCGTTCATTCCCCGGTCATGCCGGTTTCTATTGGTGACTCATCCATAACTTCAATAGGATTTATCTCCCACTCACTTAGTTGCTCCAAAATGATGTCATTTTCCATTTATATGATGTTTTCAAGAGAACCTTCATAGAAATCAAAACTTCTCTTACATATTCTCCAATAATCCAACCCCCATATTGTTCCTTACCTTTTGTGTTGATATATGATGCTTTTGATAGATCCGTTGGGGATGTTCTTGGTCAATGAAAATAAAATATCCTCTTGTAATCTATTATGAATCAAAAAATTTGGATGAAACTCAATCTCACTACACTGTCACTAAAAATGAATTTTTAGCAGTGGTTTTTTCCTTAGATATATCTAGGACCTATCTCTTAGGTTCCAAAATCATCATCTTCACAGACCATTCTACTATATAGTTATTACTCAAGAAAAGTGATTCAGCCTGAGGCTAATAAGATAGATCCTAATACTCTAATAGGTTGACCTTGAAATCAAAGATAGAGGTGGAAAAGAAAAAATTATGGAATATCACTTGAGTATAATTTCTAATTATTTTCATTATGAAATAATTGATCAAGAATTTTCAACTAAGCACATTTCATCTCTCACTCCAAAAATACCTCGGTATGCCCCAATTGTAAATTATTTGGTTTCTACTATTTTTTCTGAAAATTTTTCAAAAGGACAAAAAATGAAGTTGAAAAGTGATTCAAAATACTATTTTTTGGAAGAAAATAAACATTGTAAAAATGGGGTAGACATGGTAATTAGGAGATGTTTTGATGAATATGAACATTATTCTATCTTAGAATTTTATCACTCACTTCCCATAGGTGGCCACTTTGGACCACTAAGGATCTCTTGAAAGATCTTAGACTATGGATTCTTTTGGCCTTCAATCTTCAAGGACTCATATGAGTTCTCTCATTCATGTCCCACTTTCCAAAAGTTTGGCACAATTTCCAAAAGAAAATAAATTCCCCAAAATCCATTAATCTTCTATTAGATCTTTGATGTTTGGTGCATCTATTTCATGGGACCATTCCCCCCTTATAATATATTCTCATTCATTCTTCTTCTAGTTGATTATGTTTCTAGATGGGTAGAGTCCAAACCCACTAGAAAGAATGATTCATATACTGTAAGTGAGTTCCTAAAAACCCACATCTTACACTGGAACTCCCTGTGCCTTGATCAGTGAATTAGGAACCCATTTTTGTAATATAACCATGTAATATATTTTTAAAATGAATTGGGTTGTACATAAAACTTCAACTTCATATCACACCCAAAAAATGTCATGGCTGAACATTATAATTGGGAAGTGAAAAAGAGTGCTTGAGAGAATTGTAAAACCCACCAGAAAAGACTTGACTTAAAGACTTGCTAAAGAACTTTGCGCTTATCTAACTGCCTCTTAAACACCCATTAGGATGTATTATTTTAGGATAGTTTTTTCTAAATCATGACATTTTCCAGTTTAAATCCAATATAATTCATTTTGGTCTATGAAAACTTTTAATTTTGATTTTGAAAAATATGGAGAAGAAAGATTGTTACAATTGGTTGAACTAGAGGATCTTCGACTGGATTTTTATGAGAATTCTAATCTCTATAAAAAATCCAAAGCACTCCATGATAAACACATCCTTAGAAAGGTATTTAATGAAGTTGAAAAGGTAATACTCTATAATTATAGATTTTGAATTCACCCAAGTAAGATTAATTCTCATTGAAAAGGTCCTTGTTTCTCATGTTTCTCATTTGGTGTAGTGAAATTCCAAGACCCCTCTTCAAAAAAGACATTCACAGTTAATGGAAATCGGATAAAGAATCACCATGAGAGGACACACAATCCTGGAGAAACATAGACTTCCATCGAATCAATAACTTCTACAGTAAACTCACCACTGGATGGAGAAGGGGACCCAAAAAATACAAACCATGGGGCAGCTATTTCCCTTTAACTATCTCTCATCCTCTCTCTACCTCTTTCTTCTTCTTCCTCTATTTTTTGTTTTTTTACCACCTTCGTCATAAAACCCTTTATTTTTCTATTTCTCTTTTGTGTGGGTGTGTTTGTCAAAAACACTAAAAAACAAAAAAAAATTGAAAAAATGAAAAGAATAAAAAAGAGCCTTATTTACTCACCATCCACTTTTAAAAAATTTTCCAACCATTTTGGGGAGTCAAAAAGATATGTTTTCATCTATAATTTTTTTTACATTCATCATGACTTTAGATAAAGAATATTCTTTCAAACCCAAAAAATTTTGAATTCTCAATTTTTTATTTGGAAAATGATTTTCCCCAACCATGAGGAAAAATATTAGCTTTAAGTATATGGTCACATATGGCCATATTTTCAATAAGTTTGTTTTTCACCCCTGATTGAGAGTCTTGAGTTTGTGGACCTTCAAGCTAAATTTCTTACTTTTTTGCATTAATATGATAAAGACAATTTTTGAAACTCAAGATAGTCACAATATCCAAATATCCTCACATTACTCTTACATTAATCCAAATTATGAAATCCCCTCTGAGCATATGAAAAAATTTTCTTTGATAGCCACATTACAAGCCCAATACTTTATCCCACCCAATATCTACATGGATTTACATTGCATTATTTATTGAAGTTTATGTGTGGAGGAATGAATTTAAATTTGGGTTCCCTTTTATTTATTTTCAAAGTGTTAGAATATTATTGAGGGAAAACATCCATTTTAGTGTGGGGGGGATGTGTTCATTCAGTGAGTTTTGGGAATGTATGTGTACTTATGAAATATTGTTCAAATTTTATTGAAAAGTGTTCAAAAAAATAAAAAAAATAAAAAAAAATGAAATGAAAAAAATAATGGGTTGTGTCTTGGGTGGGTCAAAAATCACTCTTCCTCAACCTTTTATATTGTTATAACAATGACAATTAGTGTTGTGAGGAGATCAAACGTGGGTTGGGAGATCTGTGTAAGATCTGTTTGCAGTTCAAATTTTGAAAAAAAAACACGTACATCATTGGGATAAGTTTTGTGTTTTATAAATATTACATCTTCTCATTCCCTTCACATTTTCTTCCACTTTTGTGTATTTATTCGCACAATTGTTCTATTATAAATATGTATTTTCATTTTTTTCTCATGTTTTATTTCAAAAATATTCTGCATTGCAATTTCCATGTGGGTGTTTTACCTCTCTTTCTACTCTTTTGAATACTGATTTCCTACCATCCCATAGCCATATAAAAACCGATCCAAAAGTCCTCTTGATTATTTTTCACTTTAGGATAGGGAATGGAAGCTGAGATCACTTTTAAACTCTATGATTTTCACTTTTGGTTGGTTAATGAGTGAACCTCCAGAAATAATTTTTTATCATCTTGGGATGAGTAAGTTTCGAGTACCCAAATTTTCAATTTCTAAATTTTAGAATGAAAAAAGTGTTGTTTTTGGAACATTATTTCTATAAATATTTTTGGTGGAATTCAACATGGATGAGTGAAATAGTCTAATCATCCCCTGAGTGGGGAAAACAAAATTTTAATATTTGTTGTTGAGTGAAAATTATTTTGTAATGTTTTTTATATTAGTTTCACATGAGTACATGCACAAACCAAAGTGTGGGGTAGTTGATTTTATTAACTTATTCAAAACTTTTTATTTACACTATTTACTTATTTTCAATAAAAAGTGCATAATTGGTGTGAAATACTCATGTTTTAATGTTAAATATAATTTTTTAGCATTATTTGAATTAATCAAATCAAGTAAATTTACTATTGTAATTATAACTCTCAACCTACTTATCCAAATTTAATGATTTGTTATTTTTAGGGTTCCTTACTCAAATAAAAACATCTCATTATAAGGGACATTTGGCCAGATTTTCCATTTGGAGGGTCATATAGTTCAAACAGGAAGACCCAACAAATCTATGAAGAAACTGGAAAATCCATGATGACTGCGTTACTAGTCCAAATCACAAATTTCATGAAACTATACCATATATTAATTATTATCCATAATAATCATGGATAATAAATTTAAGGTCCAAATACAAAAACAAAGGGCCCGACTGATGCTTTGAAGTCCAGCCCACCATTCTGGCCAGGAATTATAATCATGACACTATTCATAACTTTTCTTCTGATCTACTCATCAACTGAAGCTGGTATTTTTCAGTGTGATAGCTAAGATATGTATGCAAAAAAATTTATAAGAAGTTTGTTTTAGTTTATGGAATCTTCCTCTTAAAAATCATATTCACATTTCAGCCTTCAAAAAAGTGTAGATTGAAATGGAAATATTACAATTGTTTATTAAAACCTCTATAACATTGGATCTTTAAGTCCAATGGCCTCCACATTTTCAAAGTAGAGAGAATAAATTCATATATACAACTTTTAAGAAGACGATATTTTGTGATTCATCTATCTGGATGTACAAATCCTCAGGCCAGTTTGAGGGGTATTTTTGGAATGAAAATAGTCCGCCTCCTTGGGATATATATACATCACCCTCTTATCTGTTCAAGGGGTTAGAATTTCAGAATATAAGAGGATCAATTGACATGACCAAGGCTCTGAGAAAAGTATGTGAGGACATTCAAACTCAAATTTTAGCTTGAGATACCCTTCCTCCTCTCTTTGATTTCATTTATATTTCTATTCTTCTTTGTTGTAATCTTGTAAGTCTTTGTTTTGTAATTATTTTGTAATGAAATTACCTTTATGATTAACTCTTATTATGATCTACCCTATATTTTTAAATATTAATGTTCTTTAAATTTCTTAAATCATGTTAAAATAAAACCTATTCTTTTTCTTTCTCATTCAATCAAAAGTATGTGTTTAATTCTCATCGCCACTCATGTATGTGTTTTACACACTGCTCTTTTGTTATCCATTTCTTTTTCTTCTCTTCTTAATTCATCATCCTAAACATAATAAACTATATTACTAATCATTTAAATTCCTGATTAAATCTTTCATGCGTGTGAAACAAAATTTAGAGATGTTAAGCGGTTGAAATCTTTTCTCGATGAGTATTCCTTAATTTTACATTGTGTATGTCGGACTTAACATGTCATGGATAAATGACATATTTTGTTTAATTTATAGATTCAATGTATTATTGGAACTATAAATACACTACGACAATCAATTATTAATTGATATTATAATCCTAGTTATCTTGAGGATTGGATTAAAACCTTAACACTTGAGAATTCCGATCAACGTCATCTTGTGAAGTGGGTGTTAATTTAATGCAATATAAAGAAAAGCTCAAGAATATCACGAAATTAAATCCCTAATAATGAACACACCCCAATATTTACAATTTTTTAAAATCAATATTAATCAATCAATAATTTCAATTAATCTTTGCAAACAACCCCCACCCCCAATCAATATACAATCAACTAAAAACAATCAATTGTTAAAAAGTATTATCATCGAGGATTTGATTCGAGTGTTGTTATACACATTAGTAGAGCACCGGAACCATGAAAAGTCGATAGGAGACAATTAGACATGTTTTCAAATGGTGTATTTGCTATAAATTGTTCTTTAAGTAGTACTAAGTTTTTGGTTTTTGTAAAAAAACCAAAAAAAACAAAATTTAATAAAAATTGAAAAAAAAAATAAAGAAAAACCTTCCTTATCATAAAAATCATAAATGAAAAAATAAACACACAAATAATAAACCATCCTACTATTTCTCCCAAAATCTCTCTGAATGCCTCGTAGCCTCCCAAACAATCCCTCATATTTGTTTGACCTGGAAATTGAGTAAACACTTAGCCAACATAGGAGGACCATTATGAATAATCAAAACCTTGTCTAACCAATTAAATTAGATATAGCTAATCCTAGGGAACAAACTCCTAAAGAACTTGCTTCCTCAAATATAAATTACCAATACCTTTAAATTCAATAACCAAATATATAGGTTGACTTCAAACTCAAATTGGTTTTGATTCATCTTATACCTCATTCTAATGGGCTAGTCAGTGAGTATCCTCATCTCCACTTTAAAGAGTTATAAGTAGTGTTATCTGCCATGAAGCCTCAAGGGGTTTCTGAGGAACAAATCAAACTTCGAGAATTCCCTTTTTCCTTAGATGAATCCACCAATTAATGGCTCTACTACCTCCCTCTGGGTTCCATAAACTCATGTATTGACATGAAGTGACTTTTCTTAGAGAAATTCATTCCTACTTCTCATTCTACTTCAATAAAAAAAGAAGATTAGTGGTATCCATAAATTCCCCAATGAATCACTCCCTGAGTTTTAGAAGATGTTAAAAAACTTGTGGAAACCTTCCCACACCACCAAATCCTGGACCAAATCTTGATCCAATAATTTTATGAGGGGTTATGGGCTATGTAGAGAACTTGCATTGATGCCGCAAGTGGCAGTTCTCGTGTGGATAAAACATTTGTAGCTGCAAGAGATCTCATAAGTAACATGGCTGAAAACACACAACAATTCCATACTCAAGCACATGGTCAAGTAAAAAAAGTCCAGGATAGTCAATTGATAGTGACGAACAACATGATTGAGTGGATGACTGAACTTATAGGTCATGTGCGATAACTACCTGTGGCTACCAAATCCCCAACCTCATCTTCTCCACAATCTCAGTTCCCTGGACCTTTTAAGAACTGTGGAATTTGTAGATCCCCATATCATCCAACACACACATGTCCACAAATTAAAGAGGATTCATCTGATTCATCTAGACCAATGGAGCACAATGTAGCATATGCTTATAAGAACACCAAACCTCAATAATCAGGTCAGTTCATTAGAAACCTCAACCAACCCCACTATGATCCCTTCTATTCTACCTTCAACCATGGCTTGAGGTATGGTAATCCCATTTCTCATCTCCCTCAATTACCTCCTCAAAACCTGAACCAATTCCAATATGGTCAAGGTGATGGTAACTTCAAACAACCTTACCCTTTCGTTCCTCAACCTCAAAGGATCAATCCTCCACTTGCTCCTCCTAGATTCCACTATCCTAATGAGACTTCCCAATTCCCTAACCAATACAATCACTTTCCCAAGAACCAAAATCAAGGTAATACTAATCTGAGACAAGCATCATCATCCAAGACACCATGAAAAAGTGAAATGGAGATATTTCTTCCTTTACCCATTCTAGCCTAAAAAACAATGAAACCCAAATTGGTCAACTTGCATACCACCTAAGCCATAAACAACAATTAAATTCTTCCCAACACCCAACTCAAACTTTACCCAATCCCAAGTGTAATGTAATTCCAATTGCACTTAGATCAGGAAATCAAATTTTTATGCCACATGATGAGTCCTCCAACTCCCCTTTAAATTTTGACCTAGAGAATGAAAAGAAAAATAAATATAAAAAGGAATCTTAATCCATTCCATCACCTCCTTGCATTCCACCTAGGAATCCAATTCATTTTCCTCAAGCTATTTCTAAACCAAGGATGTTCTTTGAACCTAATCCTAAAATTATTGACATTTTTGGATGTGTTGAGGTCAACATACCCCTCATAGATGTCATAAAAAACTCAAAATATACGCCATGTTTCTTAAGTAATTGTGTACCCATAAGAGGAAACTTAGAACCATAAAAACTATTTCCATCCAGTATTTTATTCCCAAAAAGGACAAAGATCTAGGGAACTTTATGGTTCCATGCCATACTGGAAATTCCAACTTCAATGATGCACTCATAAAACTAGGATCCTAAATTAATGTCTATCCAAAATCCATCTTCTCCAACCTTGGTCTTCGTCCCTTATATACAATGGGTGTTTTCATTCAATTGGCCAATCGAATCACTGATAGTCCCGAGGGTATAATCGAGGAAGTCCTTGTTCATGAGAATGGTCTTATCTTCCATGTTTATTTCTATGTACTTGACATGGAAGGTGAGACAAATTCTTCTCAATCTCCCTTAATTCTAGGAAGACCATTCTTAATGAAAATGAGAACCAAAATTGATGTCCATTCAGGCATATTATCCTTAGAATTTGATGACCAACTGGTCAATTTCAACATTTTCGAAGCCATGAGAAACCCATCTGAGGACCACTATGAATTCTCAAACCATGCTTATGAGGAAACTTCTAAGAGTCAATTGAACCCCATTCCACAATGTTCATCATGTTCTAATGAGAGAGGATATTTTGAAATCTACACCATGATTAACCAAGTCATAAATGGTGAAGTTGATGTGGACCATTCACTCATAGACTCCATCAATATAGAGGAACGTGAAAACTATATTGAATCCCACGTCAACTATGATCTCTACTACCCCACCATGGATAGTATTACGGAAAATGAATCTGAAGCAACTAAAGTCCCTTCCTCCATTCCTGATTTGTCTAACCCACAAATGAATGATGAGACAGATCTGAAACCTCTTCCTAAAAACCTAAAATATGCATTCATTTTCAATGATCACTCTTATCCTATCATTATCTCCACTTCACTTACCAAAACTGAGGAGTCCAAACTTGTTCAACTATTAGAGAAAAAAAATGCCTTAGGTTGGACCCTAGATGACATACCTAGAATCAACCCTCCTCTTTACATGCATCACATACTTCTTGAGGAATCATCCAAACCAACGATTCAACCATAAAGAAGACTCAATCCACTCATACTTGAGGTAGTTAGGGAAGAGATCACCAAGGTTCTTCAAGCTGGTATTATCTACCTAATTTCTAATAGTTAATGGGTTAGCCCAATTCAAGTTGTACATAAGAAGTGTGGGAAAACTTTTGTCACAAATGAACATGGGGAGGTAGTCACAACTCGAGTAAAGAAAAAATGGTGTTTGTGCATCAACTATAGGAAATTGAATGTGGAGACAAAAAAGTATCACTACCTTCTTCCATTCCTTGATCAAATCCTAGAACAATTAGCCAGAAAGTCACATTATTGCTTTCGTAATGGATCCACCAGCTATTTTCAAATCCCAATTACACTTTAGGACCATGAAAAGACTAAATTCACTTACCCCTTTGGAACATATGCATATATAAGAATGCCTTTTGGACTTTTCAATGCTCCTACAAAATTCCAAAGGTGTATGATGAGTATCTTTTTTGAATTCATTGAACACTACATGGAGGTATTCATGGATGACTTTACCATTTATGGTGAGTCATTTGAATCCTGCTTTTGTTCACTCTCTCTAGTACTTAAAAAAATTTCAAGTGTAACCTTGTGTTATATTTTTAAAAATGTCACTTCATGGTTTCAAATGGGATTGTTATAGGGTATATAGTTTCAAAAGTGGGTATTGAAGTCGATCCTGTAAAATTTGAAGTGATCCAATCACTTCCTGAACCCACCTCTGTTCAAGACATCCATTAATTCCTCAGTTATTCTGGTTTCTATAAGAGATTAATCCATAATTTCAGTAGGATTTATCTCTAACTCACTCAGTTGCTCTAAAAAATTTTCACATTCTATTTCTATAAGGATTGAAAAATATCCTTCGTTGAAATCAAAAATTCTCTTACATATTCCCTAATAATCCATTCCTTATATTGGTCCTTACCCTTTGAGTTCATGTGTGATGCTTCTAAGAGTTCTATTGGGGATGTTCTTGGTCTAAGAAGAGAAAAGATTCTTCATGTCATATATTATGCCTCAAAAACATTGGATGAAACTCAATATCACTAAAATATCACGGAAAAGGAACTTTTAGTAGTGGTTTTTTCCTTAGATAAATTTTGTACCTATCTCATAGGTTCCAAAATAATCACCTTCACAGAACATTTTTTTATAAATTTCTTACTCAAGAAAAGTGATTCCAAACTAGGGATAATAAGATGGGTCCTAATGCTCTAAAAATTTGACCTTGAAATGAAAGATAGACCTAGAAAAGAGAACCTTGTAGCTAATCCCTTCAATAGAATTTATAATTCTTCTTATTCTCAAATAATTGATCCAGAATATCCAACTAAGAACCTTTCATATCTCACTCCAAAAATACCATGGTATGCCCCAACAGTAAATTACTTTTTTTCTAGTGTTTTTCCTGAAATTTTTTCAAAAGAACCCAAAATGATGTCGAAAATTTATTCAAAATACTATTTTTGGGAGAAAAATAAACTTTGTAAAACTGGGGAATATATGGTAATTAGGATATGTATTGATGAATATGAACATCTTCTATCATAAAATTTTGTCACTTACTTCCCAGATGTGGATGCTTTGGATCATAAAGGACCTCCCAAAAGGTCTTAGACTCTAGATTATTTTGGCCTTCACTCTTCAAGGACACACCTAAGTTCTTCCAATCATGTCCCACTTTAAAAATGTTTGGAAAATTTTCCAAAATAAATGAAATTCCCCAAAATCCTTTAATCTTCTATGAGATATTTGTTGTTTGGGGAATCTATTTCATTGGACCATTCCACACTTCTAATGGATTCTCATACATTCTTATTGTGGTTTATTATGTATCTAGGTGGTTAGAGGCCAAACCCACTATAAATAATGATTCACATACTGTTAGTGAGTTCGTAAAAACCCACATCATCTACATATTTGGAACTCCCTATTTTTTAATCAGTGACTTAGGAACCCATTTTTGTAATTGAACCATGGAATATGTTTTGAAAAAAATGGGGTTATATATAAAACTTCAACTACATATCACCCCCAAACAAATGAAATGTCTAATCTTTCTAATAGATAATTGAATAGAGTGATTGAGAGAATTATAAAACCCACCAAAAAAGACTATCTAGAAAGACTTGGTGAATCACTTTGGTCTTATCTAACTACCTGTAAAACACCCATTGGGATGTCTCTTTTTAGTGAAGTTTTTGTTACAGAAAGTCATTTTCCAGTTGAAATCCAACATAAGTTAGTTTGGTCTATGAAAACTTGTAATTTTGATCTTGAAAAATATGGTGAAGAAAGATTGTTACAATTGGATGAACTAAAGAAGATTTGACTTGATTCTTATGATAATTCTAATCTCTAAAAAGAAAAATCCAAGGCACTCCATGATAAACACATATTTAGAAAGGTATTTCATTAAGGTGAAAAGTTAATGATCTTTAATTCTCGACTTCAACTTCACCCAGGTAAGCATAATTCTCATTGGGAATGTCCTTTTATCGTTTCTCATGTTTAGCCATTTGGTGTAGTGCAAGCCCAAGACCCCTCTTCAAAAAGGATATTCATAGTTAATGGAAAACAGTTAAATCATCACCATGAGAGGATGTACAATCCTAGAATAACATCTACTTCCACTTGATACACAACTTCTACAGTTAACTCACCACTGGATGGAGATGGTGACCCATAAAATCCAAACTAGGGGCACCTCATTCCATTTAACTCTCTCTATCTATTACTTTCTCTACCTCTTTCTTATTCTTCCTCTCTCTTTCATTTTTTTACCACTTTCTTCATCTTACCCTTTCATTTTTTATTTATCTTTTTTTGGGTGTGTTTGTTAAAAACACTAAAACACAAAAAAAAATTAAAAAAATTAAAAGAATAAAAAAGAGTCCTACTTACTAACCATCCACTTTTGAATATTTGTCCAACCATTTTGGGGAGTCAAAAGACATGTTTTCATCTCAAAAACATTTTATTTTCGTCATGACTTTGGATAATGAATCTTGTGTCAAAACCAACAATTTTTTAACGCGAAATTTTTTATTTTGAAAATGATTTTTTCCAACCATGAGGAACAATATTAGCTTTCATGCCAAGGTCACTTATGGACATCTTTTCAAAATGTATGTTTTACCCCTAATTTTGAGTCTTGATTTTGTGTACCTTCGATCTGAATTTCCTAATTTTGTGTGCATTAATATGATAGAGGCATTTTCTTAATCTCATGGGAATCACAATAACCAAATAGCCTCCTAATACACTTAAATTAATCATAATTTTGAAAGCCCCTCTAAGCCTATAAAAACATTTTCTTTGATAGCCACAATACAAGCCCAGTACCTTATCCCACCCAACATCTACATGGATTTACATTGCATTATTTATTGAAATTTATGTGTTGGGGGAATGTATTTCATTTTGGGTGCCATTTTATTGATTTTTAACATGTTATAATATTATTGTGGGAAAGCATCCATTTTAGTGAGGGGAGAGGTTTTCATTTGGTGATTTCTAGGAATGTATATATGCTTATGACTTATTATTAAAATTTTATTGAAAAGTGTTCAAAAATCAAAAAATTAAAAAAAGAAATTGAAAAAAAATAATGGTCTGTGTCTTGGGTGGGTCAAAAAATCATTTTTTATCAACCTTTGATCTTGTTATAACTATTAAAATTAGTGTCGTGATGAGATCAAACATGGTTTGGGAGATAATTGTGAGATCTGTTTCAAGTTCAACTTTTGAAAAATTAAAAAAAATAAGAACACTTATGTCATTCGAATAAGTTTTGTGTTTTGTAAATATTCCATCTTCTAATTCCCTTCAAATTTTCTTAAAATTTTGTTTCTTGATTCACACAATTTTCCCCTTATAATTATGTGTTTCTATTTCTGTCCATGTTTTATTTCAAAAATATTTTGCATTAATTTTTTCATATTGGTGTTCTACCCCTCTTTATACTCTTTTTAATATTTAATTCCTACCATCCAGTAGCCACATAAAAACCCCTTAAAAATACCTCTTGATTATTGTGCACTTTATCATAGGGAATGGAATCAGAGAGATCATTCAAACTCTATGATTTTAACTTTTGTTTGGTGAATGATTGAACCTCCAGAAATAAATTTTTTCATCTTGAGAGGAGTAAGTTTCAAGTACCCACATTTTCCATTTCTAAAATTGATCATGAAAAAAGATTTGTTTTTGGAAAAAAAATTCTGTAACAATTTGTGGTGGAATTCAATATAGATGAGTGAAATATTCTGAACCTCCCCTAAGTGGGGAAAACAAAATTTTAATATTTATTGGTGAGTGAAAATGATTTTCTAATTTTTTTAATATTTGTTCCACATGAGGACATGAACAAAACTAAGTGTGTAGAAGTTTATGTTATTCACTTATTCATATGATTTTATTTACTCTCTTTACTTATTTTCAATGAAAATTGCATAATTTGTGTGAAATACTCATGTTTTAATATTAAATGTAATTTTTTAGCATTATTTGAATTAATCAAAATGAGATAGTTTACTATTTTAATTATAACTCTCACTATAATTATAAAAATTGCATGATTATTGATTTTTATGGTTCCTTAATCAAATTAAATCATTTCATTATAAGGTAAAGTTGGCCAAATCATCCATTTGGAGGGTCATATGGTCCACATAAGGAGACCCAAAGAATCTATGAAGAAACTAGACTAGTCATGATGATTGATTTATTGGTATAAATCTTAAAGCCAAAATTTCATGAAATTCCACCATATGTTCTTGATTATACAAAATAATCATGGATAAATATTTTAAGCTCCAACTACAAAAACAAAGGGCTTGACTGATGCTTTGAATTCCATCCCACCATTCTGGATGGGAATTAAAACCATGACATTATTCATTACTTTTATCCTAATCTACTCGTCAAATAAAGTTGGAATATTTCAGTGTGAAATATATGATATAGGTTGACAATGTTATAGAAGAAATTATTTTTATTTTAGGGAGTATTCATATTCAAAAACCCATTCACATTTCAGACTTAGAAAAAATGTAGATTGAAATGGACATATTACAATTGTTTATTAAAACTACCATAACATTGGCTCCTTAAGTCCAATGGCCACAAAATTTTCAGAGTAGACATAAAACATTCATATCTATAACTTTTAAGAAGAAGATATTTTTTGAGTCAGATCTCTAAATGTCCAAATTGTAGATCCAATTGGAGGGGTGGTTTTGGAATGCAAACAACCTACCTCAAAGTGTTTGAAAATAAAAAGAGTTAATTTTCAGTCAAACAGTCCACCTCCTTGGGATATATATATATATTCCCCTTTTCTCTATTCAAGGGTTTGGCATTTCAGAATCGAGGAAGATCAATTGGAATGACGAAGGCTCTACAAAAATCCTGGGAGGACATTCTAAACTCAATTTTTCACTTGAGCTATCCTTCCTCCTCCTTTTGATTTTATTTACATTTCTGTTATTATTTGTTGTAATCTTGTAAGTCTTTATTTTGTAATTTTGTTTTAATAAAAGTACCTTTACCATTAACTCTTATTATCATCTACCCTCTATTTTGAAATATTAATGTTCTTTAAATTTATTAAATCATGTTAAAAATGAATCTCTTATTTTTTTTCTCATTCAATCAAAATTATGTGTTTCATTCTCTTCGGCGCTCGTGTGTATGTTTGGTGCAACACTCTTTTCTTATCCCTTACTTTGTATTCTCTTATTAATTCATAATCATAAACATAATAAACCATATTACTAATCATTTCAATGGATGAGTAAATATTCCATTGGGGTGAGTCAAAATTTAGAGATGTTAAGCGATTTAGAGCTTTTCTCGATGAGTATTCTTTAATTTAACATTGTGTATGTTGTAATTAACATGTCATGGATTAATGAAATATTTTGTTTAACATATGGATTCCATGGATTATCGGAACCATAAATACACTACCAAAATCATTTAATGACGGATATTAGAATCCTAGTTAATTTAAGTCTTGGATTAAAACCTTAAAACTTGTGAATTCTGATCAACGTCATCTTGTGAAGTAGTTGTTAATTTAATGCAATATAAATCAAATATCAAGGATATAACTAGCTTAACTCCCTAATAATGAACTCGACCCAATCTTTATCAAATTTTTAAATCAATCTAAATCAATCAATCATTTAAATTAAGCTCTGCAAACTAACCCCCTAATCAAAAATCAATCAACTAAAAACAATCAACTATTAAAAAGTATCATTACTGATAATTCTAACCGATCACTCCTATACACATTAGCAGAGCATCGGAACCTCGAACGGTCGATAGGTGATAATCAACCATGCTTTGTCTCATGAATGTATTCTTTTATTATTATTGTTATTAAATTTTATTGGTATTTACATATCAGTTATATGTTATTTCTTTAATGGGGTTTATGTTTCAAAAGGTTTTAAGAGTTTTTTTATGTTTTCATAGAAAATGGTTTTGAAATGGTCTTCAATCTTATTTATAAGTTTCAAGGGAATAGGTTTTCAAAAATATTTCATGATTCTATAATATTTTTTATATTTTATTTTCAATGAAAATAGTTTTCAAATGGTTTTAGGTTTTAAAAATAATTATTCAAAGAAGGATATTTTCCTCAATAAATGTTTTTAAAACATATTTCAAAATTATTTCCCATCTATGATAACATCTGTTGACATTACTCATGCCTTTCCTAGAAATGATCTAAATGTTTCATTCATATTATTTCTCTAAATGGTTTATGTTTGATTTCATGGAATTTATGAAACTCGTTTCTATTTCAAAGGCTATATGTTTATGAAATCTATTTTCCTTTCACAGGTTATTTTTTATATGAAATGATTATGAAACTTGTATCTTATTTCATAGGTTATGATATGATTACATATTTATGATACCCATTTAATTTCATGGGTTATGATGTGATTGTTTATGATTTTTTGGAACATGTATGTATGATTTCATTATGTGATGGGTGGAACCTATATCTCCCTCCAATGCATTGGTTAAGATTTATATCTTAGGAAATAGACTAGGATTGTCTTAAGATTGAACCTTGACTACTAATATATCCATGCACTACTAGAATTTGAGGTATTTATGATGGGTTATTTACGAGGGGATCTCATCACAAATGAGCATTTGCGACGGGGTCCCATCGCAAATATCTCATTACAGAAAACAATGTTGCAAATAATTCTCTATTTATATATAAAAAACCAATTGCAATGGGTCTGTTGTCAAAAAGTATTTGTGACGAGCCTATTTTTCCATCACAAATAGTTATTTAAAAAATATATAATCTATTTGTGATGGGAACCCATTGAAAAAGGTCCCATCGTAAATACTTAATAAATTAAAATATATATATATTCAATAAAATAAGGATAAATTAATATTAGAAAATAATATTAATATTAATACTATTAATATAAATAATATAATATTATATAATATTATATTAATATTAATAATATAAAAAAATTATATTATTATAATATTAATAATAAAATAATACTAATAATATAATAATAATAATATTATTATTATTATTATTATTTATGAAAAAATAATATTAATATTATTAAAATAATAAAAAATTTATAAAATTTTAAAATTCTAAATATTTTCAAAAAATATAAAAAATTTAAAAATAATAATATTATTATTATTATTATTAAAATAATCAAATATTAAAAAAATAATACTAATAATAAATAATAAAATATTAAAAATAATAAACAACTAAAAAAATTAAATTATGGAATATTTTCACCAATATAGAAGATAGAAATAGTAAATAGTTAATATTAAAACAAACATTGAATTCAAATGTTTTTAACATAACAAAAATAATCCATGGGGGGTGGTCTTCTAGAGGAGGTGGAGGAGCTGGAAGAGATGGTGGAGGAAAATCCATCCCTAAACTATGAGTCAGACGACGCATGTACTCTATCTTCTCATGATGTTGCTACTTCCATCGGCGCATCTACTCCTCATACTACTACTGATATCATCAGTGCTCCTCCCCATTTCGTTGCTGCTGCTGACGCATCTCATCCTACTAAATAAGAAAACTCTCTATAAGCTCACAATGAGCTCACAACTCCTCCTGATACTGTGAGCTAAAAGATGATGCTTCTCCACGAGCTTCTCTCGATATGGACTTCTACATCACAGTAATACCATAATAAGTCTCATGAGTCAATTGATATTTGATACCAACTACATGGCCCTTCTCGAAGTCATACTAGGTCCCCTGCATCCATGTCGCCTCATCAAATGGTAGGCACTAGTCTGATCAGCCGTCTTGGCCTGACTCTCAGCCTGTGTTTGAAAGGCCGCGGCCTCATATGATTCCTTCAGTTATAATTTGAAATTAAAATTGTGAAAATATGATATGTTGTTAATTTTCAAACTAAAACATAAATAATATTGACCACAATCTGACGCTAGTGATCAACTCTAATCTCTCCAATGGCTGGATCACCGTACATCCTCCGATAAACACCACACTCCATAATATCTGGATGTTCAACTGCCTATAAGAATATAAAATAAAATGTTTATATTTAATGTTATATAAAATATTTAAAAAAGTACTTACCATATTCCCTCTATGCATACTGAATGTATAGGTACTAGATCGATTCGTCGCCTCCTATCTCCCTCGGTTCTGTCAACACAATGAGGATCTCCTCTAAAATCTACCACCTAACTGATGTAAATATAATCCATCCCAAATGTGAGATGAAATGTAATCTGGTCAGTGGGCTCTACATGACTCATTAAATACTTCCAATCCTACTTTCTTCATTTTTGTCCTTCTCAAATTATTCAAAAACTGATGGAAATGGTTACGCATAGACACCTCCTATGTCGCATGGATAGCGTCATGCATGCTATCATCGATAGGATGCCATAAAACCTATAAATAATTTATAATATCAAGTTATTAATGAAATAAATTTCAAAATAAATATTATTTATTTACATACCATCCAATGATCAAAAAAGCCAAGCTTCATATCAACAGGATTCTGTTCCCATGTGATCCCTGGCTGAGAAAAATAATTACATAAGATAGTGCTCCCCTATCCAACAGCTATATGCGCAAAACTGTGAAAAAATAAAAAATAATCAAACAATTAGTATATAAATAAATTTTTTAAAGCTAACTAAAATACATAGGTTACTATACCTCCATGTGTGTGGATCGAATCCAAGACATGGACTTTGCTCAGGGATAGGGTTAGAAATCATCAGTCGTACAAGACCGTGCCACCTCCGCGTACACCTTAAACTCTAGTAGATTCAGGGTTAGATGATCCCAAATCCTCAACATCCAAAGGTATCTCTTCCTCTTGCAACTTACGAAATATGTCATCATCCATCTGAAACACAATATAATTGTTGTTAGAAAATAGTTGAAAATAATATATATTTGTTATGATTATAACCAAAATTTAATTGTGTCAATGTTCACCTTCATCATCATCTTCATATCTGATAATGTCAATGTCTTCATATTCCTCCTCGGCATCATTAGTATCCATATGAGTTTTAGTTTCATCATCTCTTGCCATTTCAAATTCATTTGTAACATCATTAACATCATTGTCACCATCGACCCATAATTGTGGGGTTCCATCATCGATATTCATGTCTCTTTGTGAAAAAGATAGATTTTGAGTAGTCTCATGAAAAATTTAAATTCCTTTCACTTCAGTAAAACCACATTAACTTTGAGTAAAATGATTTTCCTAAATTTTTATTTTTATTATGCTCCACAAATCACTCAGATCTCTTGAAGTAGCACAATACTTTCTGTAATAAATTTGATGTTCCTATTGAGTCGGTAAAAATGGTTTGTTTACTACAAGAAGACTTTTATATTTAATATCATCAATTCCATGAGTTGTATGAACACACAAGCCTCTCTCAGTATCCAACCACCAATATTTAAACATCGTTATATAATTTTTTCCTAGATAACACAGTTCAATAATTTCATCAAACATGCCGTAAAAGTCGACTTCAATTTCTCTATGATGGTATCCTCTCAAGAAAACTCAATTGATCATTGTTTTATTGATTCCCCATATTCACTTGTATGAAATCAAAAACCATTCACCACATATGAATTATAATATTTAACCATTTTTGATGGTGGGTTACTCAATATACATAGTCACTTATCAATTTTATCAGCATGCTGAGACACCTGAAAATTTGGAAAAAATTATCAATATAATAAATAATAAATTGAATTGATATGTTAAACCATCAATAATTAATGTTACTAGTTATTTAAACCATTGAGAAGTTTTTTACGACGTTCTTCAAGAGCAGATTTTGTAATTTGTGGAAGTTTTTTCTTGATATAATTATCATATAACCTACAAATAAAATATCCTTGTTTTCTATAACATAAATTATAGAATCAGTGATAGAAGCACTCATAATAAAAATGATGTCATTTCTTTACAGTTGATTAAAACATATGTATGAGCTCTGTGATATTCATCATCTGAAAGTCATCGTTCATAAATTCCACTGAATCCAAGCACTGGATGATTAAAAACAGATAATTGATTTCCCATTTCATCGTCAAAATTCCCTCATTCCATCACATGCAGTTGTGTTTTGAGGGATATTAAGATTCAAAATAATGAGAGTATAAAAAATAAATTTCCTCTTGAAAATAAGCTTCAGTAATTGAGCCTTCAACTAATGCTTTGTTACATACTTTTTTACTCAATTTCTCCATGAATCTCTCAAATGGGTATATCCATCAAAATTCTACCAGAACCCCACATTTTTCTTCATGTGGAAAATGCAATATCAAATGTTCCATTGAGTCAAAGAAATCTGGAGGAAAGATTTTTTCCAATTTACATATAATTACAACAACATCTTCTTCCAGTTTTCTTAGTACATCATAGTCTGTTACTGCCAAATAAATGTTTCTGAAAAAATCTGATATACCTATTATCAAATCTCAAATCATAAAATTAAACAAACCACTTAATAAAATTGGCATAATTCTTTCTATTATAACATGACAAGCATGAATTTTTAATCCAGTAATATGACCATTTTTAACACATCTTCTCAATTTGGAAGCATAGCCATTTGAAAGTATCGAATATGAAATACACTAACAAAATAATAATTGGCTCTCTTTGGACAGTGTATAAGCTGATTTTGGATTCATGAAACTCTGTTATCTGACATTTTCAAACAGTTCAAGTTTTTTTCGCCTGTAAATTTGGGAAAGATCTAATCATGCCTTTATATTATCTTTGGTCTTGCCTAGTGTATCCAAAACAATATGAAATAAATTGTAAAAAAAGTTCTTCTTATTATGCATGACATCGAACTTGTGGTTTTCCAACAAATCAGACCAAAATAGAAGATCCCAAAAATGCTATGTCTTATCCAATTGTGTTCTTTCCCAAAACGTTGAATTTTCTGTTGGTTTTTTGTTGGTCCAAATGTAATGTGAGTTAAAGAAAATACAATGGATTTTAACTTTGTACCTAACATCATTTTTGGAGGTCCATCCCTTTAAATTTTTCCTTTTCTGAAATCAGATTTGTTCCTCTACAAAGGATGATCGGTTGGAATAAATTTGTGATGACAATCAAAATAGAAAGTTTTTTTCTATTAATGAGCATAAATGATTTGTTGTCTCTCATACAGTAAGGACATGATTTTGGACCATTTTTACTTCAACCAGATAATATGTCGTATGTCGGGAAGTCACTAATTATCCATATAAATGCAGGTTTTATTGGGAAATTTTATTTCATAGAAACATCATATATACTAATACCATTACTCTGCAATGAATTTAACTCATCAATAAATGGTTTCAAATAAAAATAAATATTCTTTTTCAGATATCTAGGTATTAATAAAGTCAAAAAGATATAAGGATTCTTCATCAACATCTATGGAGGTAAATTGTATGGAGTTATAAAGACAAGAAAAAATGAATAATAACTACTATAAGAACCAAATAGATAGAAACCATTAGTATAAATACCCAATTGAAGATTCTGGGATTCTAAAGAAAAATATGGAAGCACTCGGTCAAAATGTTTCCATGAATCACAATCAGATGGATGATTCAAGCTTTTACCGGTTGAAATCTTGGTTTTGTGCCATAACATCATTGTTGTTGTGTTGTGAGACATAAATAAACACTACAACGTGAGTGTATGTGGGAAATATCTCAACTATTTTACAGTAATCGATCCAAACTTCCTCGGTTGAGCTTCTTTATACCTCGATTTTCCACATGTGGGACAATTATCCAATGACTCATTTTCACCAAAATATAAGATGAATTCCTTTGAACATGTATGAATCTTTTGATAAATAAGGCCTAGATTATGAAAATCCTCTTTCTCTCATAGTAATTTGCAGGAAACAAATTTTCTTATAGTAACGGTTTTTTAAATAAATAAAATATCTGATCAAAATTATTGTTTGGTATTCCATTATCTGATTTAGTTGCCATAAAATTTTCAACCACTTCTAATTTTCTTATATTGAAACCAGGATATAACGTATCCTCATCAGACCTCAACAAATCATGAAATTTTAATGTCGCCAACTCAGAATTTAAATCAATATCATCCTAAGTTTCAGTTTGTTGAACATATGGATCTAAAACAACATGTACTAGATTTTGAATCCGTGATGGATCTAGAATCAAATTATTAGTATCTTCTATGGAACTACATTCAACATGTTGATACCAAAAAACATAATCTGGTTGAAAACCAAAATGCAAGAGATTCCCCTAACATTTTCAAATGTTTCATACGTTCTTCGAGATAATTTTTAACAAGGACACTTAATTATGCATTCTGAAAAAAATTCTAGTTTTGATGATTCAAATGATAAGAAAGATTAAACACCCTCAATATATACAAGATTTAAACCAGAACCGTATAGATTTCTATGTTGATTTATCCAAGCACGGTTATCTAATAATAATTATTGTCGACTTCCCTGTTCTATATTTTTCTACAAAATATAAAGTCAGTATTATTTTTTTAATAATTTTATAATGGAAAAGAACTATACAAAAAAGTAAAGATAAATAATTACGGCTACTTCTTACTAATTACCACTAATTACGGGCAACATAATTTTCAGGGGATTGGCGGCTGCTGTTTTGTCATACGGCTTATTTACTTGAAACTTTCTAACACTAAAATCACAATGAATAATCTTCACAGAGGTACGCATATCCATTCCCATGAATACGAGAATGTATAAGTGTACCTCCAACCAGATTCTTCATTATGATTTCAGTGTGATAAAGATGCAAGTAAATGAGGCATTAGAAAAAAGATCCCCCTTTCTGCCAATGAATCATCTTATTTCAACTATCACCACCTAAAAACATTATGAAAAATGTGGTCCAACGAATGCATATCCAATCTCATGTATATGGGATTGGATATTCATAAGTAGAATCAAATTTTTCATAATGTTTTTAGTCAGTGAGAGTTGAAAGGAGAAGATTCATCGAGCAAAAGGAGTGCCACCAATCCACTAGAAATTGTTCCAAGTTCTTAAGATTTATTACAATTATCCCTATTTATTACTAATTCTTACAATTTTTTACTAATTCTTTCAATTTATTACTAATTGTTACTAATTATTACTAATTATTACTAATTATTACTAATTATTACTAATTATTACTAATTATTACTATTTATTACTATTTATTAGTATTTATTACTAATTATTGGTATTCATTACTTATTATTATTATTATTTATTACTATTTTTCACTATTTATTACTATTTATTACTAATTACTACTATTTATTACTAATTATTACTTATTATTAATAATTATTACTAATTATTGCTTATTATTGCTAACTATTACTAATTATTGCTAATTATTACTATTTATTGCTAATTTTTACTATTTATTGCAAATTATTAATATATATTGCTAATTAATGCTATTTATTACTAATTATTACTATGTATTGCTAATTATTACTATTTATTGCTAATTATTAGTAATTATTGCTAATTATTTGTAATTATTGCAAATTATTAGTAATTATTACTAATTATTAGTATTTATTACTAATTACAATTATTTATAACTATTTATTATAGTTTATTACTAATTATTAGTAATTATTAATATTTTTTATTAATTATTATTATTTATTACTAAGTATTTGTATTTATTACTATTTATTACTAATTATTAGTATTTATTACAAATTATTAGTATTTATTAAAAATTAATACTAATTAATAATAATTATTGTTATTTATTACTATTTATTACTAATTAATACTATTTATTACTATTTATTACTAATTAATACTATTTATTACTAATTAATACTAATTATTACTAATTAATACTAATCATTACTAGTTATTACAATTTATTACTAATTATTACTATTTGTTACTAATTATTACAAATTATTACTAATTATTACTAATTATTAGTATTTATTACTAATTAATATTATTTATTACTAATTATTAGTATTTATTACTAATTATTATTATTTATTACTAATTATTATTATTTATTACTAATTATTAGTAATTATTACTATTTTTAATGATTATTAATATATATTACAAATTATTAGCATTTATTACTATTTATTAATAATTGTTAGAATTTATTACTAAGTAATAATAATTAATACTAATTAGAACTATTTATTACTATTTATTACTAACTAATACTAATTGTTACTAATTAATACTAATTATTACTTATTATTAATATTTATTACTAATTATTACCAATTATAACTAATTATTACTAAGTATTACTAATTATTAGTATTTATTTCTAATTATTAGTATTTATTGTTAATTATTAGTATTTATTTCTAATTATTAGTGTTTATTACTAATTATTAGTATTTATTACTAATTATTAGTATTTATTACTAATTATTAGAAATTATTACTAATTATTTGTATTTATTACTTATTAGTAGTATTTATTGCTATTTTTTACTAATTATTACTATTTTTCCTAATTATTAGGATTTATTCCTAATTATTAGTATTTATTGCTAATTAATACAATTTATTGCTAACTATTGCTATTTATTGCTAATTATTACTATTTATTGCTAATTATTACTATTTATTGCTAATTACTACTAATTTTTGCTAATTATTAGTAATTATTGATAATTATTAGTAATCATTGATAATTATTACTAATTATTGCTAATTATTACTAATTATTGTAATTTATTACTAATTATTACTAATTTTTTCTAAGTATTACTATTTATTAGTACTTATTACTAATTATTACTAATTATTACTAATTATTAGTATTTGTTACTAATTATTAATATTTGTTACTAATTATTATTATTTGTTAGTAATTATTATTATTTGTTACTAATTATTAACATTTGTTACTATTTTTTACTAATTTTTACTATTGTTTACAAATTATTAGTAATTATTACTATTTATTAGTAATTATTACTATTTATTAGTAATTATTACTATTTATTAGTAATTATTACTATTTATTAGTAATTATTACTATTTATTAGTAATTATTACTATTTATTAGTAATTATTACTAATTATTAGTAATTATTGATAACTATTAGTATTTATTACTAATTATTAGTATTTATTAATATTTTTTACTATTTATTACTATTTATTCCTAATTATTACTAATTACCGCTAATTATTACCAATTAGCTTTAATTATTATTAATTACTGCTAATTATCGCTACTAATTACTAATTACCGCTAACTATTCATATTCATTACTAATTATTGTTAATAATTCCTAATTACCACTAATTATTAATAATTAGCACTGATAATTTCAATTTATTACTACAAATAAATACTGATAACAAAACAATCTAAATCTAATTTAATTACAACAAATTAAAAATAATTAAAATTAATACAAAAAATGAAATAAATATTAAATTAAATAAAACATAAATACCTTTAAACCTGATCTCTTATAGGTGTAGATGACTTCAAAATCTATTCGTAAAAAAAATTACTCAGAGAAATTTTACCTCTAAAATTAGAGTTTAGAGAGAGAGAAAGTAAAAATATAAAGGAAGAAGGAAAAAATAGATGGGGGTATATATAGGTTAGATTATTTGCGACGGGTGTCCCGTCGCAAATACCTTCGGACACATTAATTATTATTGGCAGTTAAAATGGTATTTGTGACGGGTCTCATCGTAAATAGTGACCTACCGACACATTTTTTGCAACAGAGTGCATATCCCGTCGCAAATAGTATTTACTACGGCCAGGTATTTTCGAGAGGGGTGCCTACCCGTCGCAAATAGTTCAAAGCGCAGGAAGGGTATTTGGGATAGGAAGGCACCCCCGTCGCAAATACCATTCCTGCGGTTTGGTGCGCAAACCGCACCAAACCTTTTGCGACGGGACCTATTAACCCGTCGCAAATAACTAATTATTTGTGACGGGTTGATGTCCCTATCAAAAATAATTTTTTCGACGAACTGTTTGCACCAGGATCTATTCCCGTCGCAAATAACCCGTTGCAAAAGGCCATTTTCCCGTAGTGATGGGAGTGAACCATAACTTCTAAGATGGTATGAGGAGTGAACTCAAGTGCATCACCCAAGGTGAAATAGCATCCAATTGCAACAACATGCATCAATAACAGCAATCCCACCAAACGTACATGGGTTTTCACCCATACATGGGTTTGTAACTCCTATGCATGAGCTCATAACCAAGGCTTGACTCTTCCTAGTCTCATTTCTACCTTTATCCAATAATAAGATAAAAGAAAATAAAATAGAGCTCCTTTGATACCACATTCTGACATCTTATCCCCAGTTCCACACATCGGTACCCTGAGCCAGTGGCCACATGACCTCAAGCATGCCTCCCTGTATGATTGAGGCTACCGACTAGAAGCGAGGTTCTATTATCAATCATTGGAAGACTATACCTTCTTTTTCACAGTAATACCACAGTGGAAATAAATAAACAATAACCCAAATAGAGAATAATCATAACCAAAATAATGCCAGAATCACAGGATAACTAAAATAGGAAAATACAATATCAAAACATAATAGTAGATATGTCTTGCTAATATCTGTCAAGTGTCAAAAATAAAACCCAAAAGTAAAGACACTAAATACTCCCATGTAGGTCCCAAACCACATCTGGTTCCCTCAACCATGCTTTATCCCAAATCAGACATCTAGCACATGTCCTTTTCCCATATCTTGTCCTGTAAACATTAAATCAATTCAGGTACCAATCAGGCAACCCAAGTAGGGTGTGAGTACAACTCAGTAGGCCACCATCAATGGTGTCTAAAACAATATCCATTCAAAACATTGTATGCATATTTATAAAGAATAAATATCATCAATAAAGTAAATAGTTTACATTTATCCAATTACTATTTATTTAACTGCATAAAACCTCAGGATCCCAAGGCAACTGGAACTCTCAATACCTACTTCAGCTCCTGCCGGAGTCTGAACTATCCCTAAATAATATCATATAATTGAATTCTATAATTACCATTCATTATATCATTTCACATTATGGGATTTTTAAATAGAAAACTGTGTCCCAAACATGGTTATCACATATGAATTCTATTGTTACTATTTATTATTTAAATTCACATATGGGATTTTGATGCAGCTGATCATGTCCCACACATGATTATCACATGTGAATACCATCATAACCATTCATCATTTATTATCACACTATACACTTTTGATACAGTAGAACATGTCCCACACAGTATTATCACATTAATTAATTCACTAATTAATTAATTAACTTCAACAATTTTATTCTCATATCATCTCATTAATTAATTCAACAATTAATTAATCACATTAATTACATCAATTAATTAAATGATTAATTAATAAAATAAAACAATTTCATAATCACAACATTCTCTAATAATTAATTCTACAATTAATTATCCAATTCAACAACTTAAATTTAAAAATAACTAATTCCAAAATTATTTATTATAAATCCAAATTTTGCAATCCCCACCATTACCATTAATCAATTATAAAATTAATTAATCATGTTCAACAATATCAGCAACTTCAGAATTAATTCAACAATTAATTATCTGAATTCAAGAATCCCAATTCCCGATTTCACAATTCCCTCAATTAATTAATTCAAAAAATTAATTAATTTAATCAAGAACTCAATCGCTAAAAATCTAATAGAAATTCAATAATTGCATACACATAATTAAAATATAGACTTTGGGATATGAATTATACACCACTTACCACAAAATTGATGAATAAATCTATCCAAACGAAAACCCCAATTGATGTAAAATGGTAAAATCAAAAATGGAAAAAGAGATCTAGACTAAAACCTAGGATTAAGATCAAACCACAGACCCAAAACATTCAAAGGTCCAACTGCTTCATCGGAAGAAGGATGAACGAAAGAGAACCAAATAAAAAATGTCTTACCAGGTATCCAATGCCAATCCACAGTGATCAGAGATGAATAAATCACTCTAAGTCTACTAAGATTCACCCTAGAGTCAAAAAAAAGGAGAGTTGTAGCTAAAAACAATTGAAAATTCAGTCACACGACATGTTTAAAATAGTAGGTCGAGCAATTATATGGCATGTAATGTGATTAAATGTCATGTAAATGTTTTTAATGGAATTATATGAAAAACACAACACCTAGGATTTATTTTATTAAAACCCTTGAACAATTACATGACATGTAATTCATTTACACGGTGTATAAATTTTCTGCAATTAATTTTGGAGACTATTTTCTCAATTAACAATCTGAACCTCTTTTAATGTTTCTCATCTCACCAAGAAACCTGAAACACTTAACCCATTTATACCCAGAATAAATAATCATAGAGAGATACAAACCTATAAAAAGACAGGATCTTATATTTAAATATTTTTTATGTTTTTTACTACCTGATTTTTAAGTTTTACAAATTTGTTTGTTACCTTGATAACTAGTTTTTACCATAGTGATTTATATTTTATTAAAAATATAAGTTATCCCCTATTAAAAATTATTATAAACCACAATTTATTTTCAATATAATATAATTAAATTTATAAATTAGATAAAATTAATTTTTTTAATAACAACATTTAATATATACCGAAAAACTATTTTGTAGATAAATAATTTTTTAACATCAAGTGGTCTTAATCTTATTTAGTATTGATTGACAATTAAATCATTGATACTATATTTATATATGGGTTTAAAAAATATATTAATTTAATTTTTAATAATAAATTAATTCATTTTATTGGAAAGAGACTAAACAATATTAATAAAACAATTTTTTTTGAAAATAATTGTTTTACCTTTATCATTGTCATTAAATTTAATCTTAATAATAATTATTTTAAACCTTAAAATGAAATTAAAATTATTAAATATTATGAAAATATTGATAAAAAATGATAAATTCATTTTTTTAGATTTAATTTATAGAAGTGATTAAAACTAATTTTTAATATAAGCGAATAAAAATAGTTTGTTGAGTAAAATGTACTTAAGTTTCCAAAAACAGAATGATGGGTTTTATAAATTCAACATTGTAATTTAAATGATTTATTTTACATAAAAATATATATCATTTATATAAAAATTCTACAAAATCAATTAATACAGTATTTTATTCTAATAATGTCAAAAAAGTGCCGGTTTTAGCAAAGTTTGTCTTTTTTCACATAAAAATTAATTATTTAAAAAACCCCCAAAATTAACCCTATGGTAATTTGGTAATTTTAAATTAATTAATTAATATATTATTATTGAATAAAATTTATAATATTTTTTTATTTTTTTATAATTAAATAAAAAATATAATAAAAAATTATTTTTATTGAAAATTTTCATATTTGAACATTAAGTATTTTTTAAAATTATTTCATACCAATCTATGATTTAAATGATGTTAACATATTAGCTCGTGTATTCAAATATCATATATTAATATAATAATATATTAAAAATTGTGAGTTTAATTTTTTAAGGTAAATTACACAATACTTTAAAAACAATTATTTTAAAAAAAACAATAATTTTTAATATGTAGTGTTTAACATATAAGTATAAGCATTTTAAATTCATTAATATCCTTTTATTTACTAGAGGTAATATATTTTTATATTTTTCTTAATAATAATCATCTAATATCTCATGGATCATTTTAGTTTAATGTAGTTTGTGTTTGATTTTTTGTGTGACACAAGTTATCGAAGATAATATTTATTTAAAGGATCTAAAATCTTTGATCGTTACATTCTAGGCCCTAAAAAAGCCTTACAATTTTAATTATTACTCACTTACATATTTATCATTCAAGATATATATTTTAATATGTCATATATACTACTCTCTTAGGCTATATCAAGTTCCATATCTTTCCTCAAACAACATTAATTTTTCATATAGTCATGTACTCAAGTATATATAAATATTCTAATTATACATTCTCCAAAATATACCTTTCCCAAAATCATTTGATTCTCTAATACATTAAATCACAATGAAATAATATATTTCTCTAAAAAATAATTCTCTTTTTAACCCACAATTGTATTAACCACTTTTTTATAGTGTCACAAAGTTTTCAAAATATATCTTAATCCAAAAAATGAGATAAACATTTGCATGGATCACTTTTTCATTAAATAAATAATCAGTTCTAATGTTATCAATATTATTAATCTCTTATCTCTCAAAATAAATCAACCCTTTATTACCTGAATATCAAAATTTTATTAAACCAAATAGTTATCCATAAAATAATCATGTGTTCTCTAATAGTTGTGATAAAAAAATATAAGCTTGTAATAAAATCACTTTTAAATGTTATGGATACAATTTAATATATGTTTCCAATCCTTTAATGAAATACTGTTGAAGAGAAATCCTAATATATTTCACATAATCCTCATAACTTTCAAAATATACTAAAGTATCATTGATAAATTTCACTCACTAATAAAAATAACTATGAATAACAATATTTATTTTCTATGAAGATAAAAACTTCACTACCTTAGGTAAGATTGGGAAACTCGTATTTTCCATCATAATAGAAATATACTAATATTATGAACCAATTAAGTATTCACCCTTATTCGGTTATAAGGAACACTATTTTCTAGATAAATTTGATTATACACTTAATTTTTGTGGTCATGTTTCAACCAAACACTAAAACCAAAATGATTATGATAATACCCATGATATGAATATGAAAATATCAATCTCTAGGTGTCTTATGATACCTTTATTTTTAAAATGTGGTACTTTTAGTTCAACCAATGACTCTCTTTGTTTAATACTTGGTTATTCCAGGTTATTTTCATACTAGTTTCTCTAATATAATACTAAAATAGATTATTTTTATCCTAAATAGGTTAGATACCCTGAGAGGAGGTGAATCGGGGTATGATAGATTAAAACAATTGCCCCTTCAGATCTTGTATCATCATTAAACAAAACACTCTTCTCTCCCTTTCCCATAGCAATGTTTGAGCAGAATTGAAATCATGCACAAGGAATAGAATTTTAGTTGGTTCACCATCATTGGTATATATACAAGGATAATAAAATAGAGATGTACTGATTTACCAAATCCACGAAGGCTCACTACCAAATTACAAGGTTCGGGTTATATCACTTCTATGCCCAGGCTCACTGCCTTTGCATGATTTAGGGTCATCTCACTAATTTTCCAAGGCTCACTCCCTGAGTCTATTTCCCTATTTCACTACCAATGTAAAGGATCACATTATTTATATTCCTTTTTTCATTGCTCTTAAAAAAGATTCGCACACAGTTTTTTGGAAATGTATGTCCTATTATTATCAATAATGAATGCACCCTCAACTATAGTTAGATTCTCAATTGAAGACCCTCTTTTTCACATTCTATTAGTTTTAAAAAATTGATTTCCCAAACTATTTTTGTCTTATCACAAACATTTTTTTACTCACCGCAAATTTTCCTGCTTCCTTCGTGAACTGCCTTGCTTACTCTGTGAACTACCTTGCACCAAGTGGCTGAAGTGATTCATTGACAACCTTTCTTTCACAGACCACCTATTCTTCATATATGGATGATTCCTCCACAAACCATTGATGCTTCATGGATCGTTTTTTTATGAGCTACCAAACCCCAAAAACCCCTTCCGTGAACTGTCATCATGGAATTTCTCTTTTGAGGAATTTATCCCTCTTGAAACTATTATCCTTCTTGGAATTCTACCTTGTGAACTACTTTGGACTTTCCTGAATTCTTACCAAGTAGATGATATTTTATAATAAAATTTTCTCTAATTAAATATTTTATTAGTGTCCTTTATATAGGAAAATAAAACCCACAAAACCCACTAATCACAAATACCCAAAACATCAATGTGGGACATCCTTTTTTGCAAACTGCTATGCAGTCTGCATATCACCTTAAGCCTTTATATTGGCTGATGTCATAAAAAAACAAAAAACCCCATAGTGGAAGCCTTAATCCCCAACTATATTCTAAAAATGACATGAATCCCATAAACTAACCTCACGGTGGCTTCAAATCACTTCCCTTAGCTGCAAAACATCAATCTCCCCACAAACTTTCTTTGTGGTTCACGTAGAGTGATATTCTATCTGCATAGTGCTGCTATATAGAAATATTTCCTTTGAAAATTTTACATACCTCCTTTTCTGTCCACATAGTGTAGTTACACTATTATGTGGTCTGTAGACTCCATGCTTCACATTCTATGAACTATGGTCTGTGAACTCCTTTTTTGGAAAATCTTTTTTTCCATAAATAAAACTCCTGATTTTGAACCCCAAAAAGTTTTCAAACACTGGGAAACTATGCTAAAAAACATATTCTTTATAAAAACCATCTATAATGATTCATGGTAATCTAACTTTATAAACAAACACAATCACCACCAAAAACACTGAAATAGAACCTTGAGGGGTTTTTTCTTAATAATCTTCCCCTTTGGGTTTGTTGAAAACACTTCTCATTTTGATACCTCATTAATGATTCTTTCATATTCTATCAGTATTCTCATAATGTCATTAAGATAGTGATCGAAAATTCAATCAACACACAGTATAAAACTACACGATCCATGATCATCATGAGAAACAAAATAAGCATTCAATGTTCATCAATGTATCACTTTATTCAAAAACCACTAAACTTCGTTCATCACAAACCCCATGTGTCAGGATATATAACCTTTTTTCAATCACCTTTAGCATCATCAAATTCAAAACTACCCATACTTTACTTCTCCCCCTATTATCTTCTCCCCTTATCTTTATTAAAAGATATTCCTTGTCTTTATTAAGACATTTTTCCCCCATTTAAATCCACAATTTCACCCCCATTGTCAATGAACCTGGAGGGAACTTCATTATGGTCTACAACAGGGTAAAGAAAGGAAATCAACACATTAGGGAAAAAATATCATAGATGAGGGGGATGGGGTCCCACATCCACACTTTCTTCAATTATGGGGAGTTTATTGAACTCCAAGATCCATTCAATGTCATTTAAAAGATTCATTGGGTAAGGTCTTTGTTAAAATGCCTCCAACCTATAATTATGTAGGCACATAGTCCAACATAATAATCCCTTTCACCACCTTCTCTTAACTAAAATGATACTTGATTTAAATTTTATTTTTCCTTTAATTGTGGAATGTATTTTTACTAAGATTTATTGCACTTGAATTTTCATAATGGATTCCTATTAGATAATTTACTTCAAATATCATATATTCAAGCTACTACTTCATCCACAATAACTATGTGAAACCTTGAGTATCCACAATGTATTAATATTCTTCAGTTCTTAGTGAAATAAATTCTTGTTTCTTATTTATCCAAAACATATTGAATCCACCAAGATATAATAAACCACCTGACATTGATTTCTTATCATCTGCTGATCTGGCCCAATCTACATCTTTATATCCCAATAAATTTTTGTGATATTTTACATTATAATACAAATAAAAATCATTCATTCCCTTAATATACTTAAGTATTATTTTCATAGTAATAAAGTGGTTTTACTTGGGATTACATTGATATTGTGATGCTTGATATGTGGAAAAAACATTATCCAGTCATGTCATTGTTAAGTAAAATAATATTTGAATGATCTACCTATATTTTATGACAGTAACTACTTTTCCTCCATTCCATGATAGTTTTATCTGGTTGGATACGAGAGTAATAATCTCCTTGTAATTATCCATTCTAAATCTCTTAAAATCCTCCTTCGAATATTTATATTTATGAATGAATGTTCCATTATTTCATTGGGTCACCTGTTTACCAAGGAAAAACATCAGTTCACAAATCATTGATATTTTTGAAATTCACTTTTCATGAATTCTGCAAACTGATCACACTATGATTCATTAGATCTCCCAAATATTATGTCATCACCATACACTAGCACCATGATCTTTTGATTACTTTCATTTTTGACATATATATTGTAATCAACTCCACCAAGATGAAAACTGAGATTCTTAAGAAACTGATCAAGATATGAATACTACACTCTCAATTCTTTCTTCAACCCATATGGTACCTTTATCAGCTGAAAAACTCTATTCTCATCTTCATGAATGAGAAAATCACGTGTCTTATAAATATAAAATTCTTCTTCTAGAACCTCATTCATAAATGATAACTTGACATCCATATGGAAAACATTGAACTTTATTTGCACTATTATGGCCATGAATAATCTAATTTTATCTTTAATTAAAATAGGTGAAAAGTTTTCATCAATATCAATACCCTCTATCTAGTATAACCCTTTACACACTAGTCGTCCTTTTTTCAAATCACATCACCACCTAAATTAATCTTGTTACAAAAGACTCATTTAGTCCTAATGAAATTATTATCTGTTGTTTTTGAAACAATCTCCCATGTTACATTCTTATCAATTTGGTATAGCTCTTCATTCATATCTGGAACCCAATTCTCATATCCATCTGCTTTAACAAAACGTTTAGGCTGTACTTGTGATAATAACAATGCTTGTTATAGATACTTCATCCTTATTGTTTACATTGGAACTGTTTGATCACCAATTATGACATGTCTATCAATTTCATCTCTTCTATTCATTCTTTGGAAAGCTACTCATTCACACTCATCCTTTTCATTATATGAATCATCTTTTAAATAATCCTCTAGAACTAAAACATCACCTGATTTGTTTATCTCTTTGTCACTATCCTCTTGGGACTGATCATGTATTTTATGAAGATTATTCTCACTCTCTAATACAGTTACATCATTTATTTAAACTAACTTTCCCAACCACATATTGAAGAATTTATATGAATTGAATTTCTTTGAGTAGATAAGAAATATCTCTTCATCTCTATGAGATTCAAACTTCCTATGTTTCTCCATATTGAGAATGAAACACAAAGTTCTGAATACTCGAAATTACTTCAACATTGGATTATTTCCATAACCCAACTCATAGAGAGTCTTCTACTATTTTGAATATAATAACACTCTATTTTATGTTTATATTTATTTCATCAGTTCTTATATCCAAAACTACTTTGTAAGTTCATTCTCAATGAGCGTTGTTCTAGCCATGTTGTTGATAATTCGATTTATTCTCTCAACTGCTCCATTTGGTTATGGAGTTCTTACTACTGGAACTTGGTTCCTTATCAAATCTTTCCCAAGATAATTCTCCACTTGGATATTTTTTTTAACTTTGTTCCATTATATATTTAGATCTTCTATATTCTTTGACCCATCATATTTTGAACTTCCATTTGATAATTTCTCATAAAACTAAACACCTCATATTTTTGGGTGATAATTGAAACCCATGACATTATGATAAAAGTATCAATAAATTCAACATAATATCTCCTCCCATCAATAGATATTGGTGAAATAAGTCTTCATGCATCAATATGAACCAATTTAATCACTTTTTTGACCTTTTCTCTTTTTTCCTTATATATATTTTGAATAATCTCCCATTGTTGAAAAACATCACATGTATCGGTACGATCACTTGATAACCTAGAAGGGTCTCAAGAAGCATCACATTTCAAAAGATATTAAAAGAAAATTTGTCTCTCAAGTGACCAAGATGTTTATTCCATAACTTGTTTTCTTCTTCTTTGGATAGAAATCAGATATCCTCTTCTTCACTCGCAAGGTATAGATTCCCTTTCAAAAGCTTTCCCTTCAAAACAACTACACCGTATTTTGCCTTGATGACATTGAAATTCCTTGGAAAATTTTATGGAATGTACTGATTCACATAATTGAATAACACTTAGTAATTTTTTAATCAGACCTTCAATAACCAAGAACTCTGAATGTATCATGTCTTTTCCCCCAAACTCTTCTTTTTTTGTGCTAATAATTTTTAGGCCTTCATCATTACCAAATATCACAATTCCTTCATTATCTTATCAATTCACATCACTTGTTATTGGTTTCTTGTCATATTGGAGGTACATCCACTATCAATGATCAATATTCTAGTGTGATATGATCCTTAGAATGAAATATCTCCAACTACTTCTTATTCAATTATATTATTTTTGGAACATTTTTTTTTACATAATACCCAATACAAATTGATAGTCTTGATCTTCCTCAAAGTATAATAGACTAGATTTATCATGTATAGTTAAAAATATATTTTCATTTGATGATACATCTAGCTACTACTTATGAAAATATTCAATATTATTTGGAAAAATTCCTCTACAATGTTGATGAGAAAAATATTACCATGTGTATAAATCCTCCACACCTAAAAAAATGGTCATCAAATGATGTCCTAAAATAATGAGTCTGTATGAATTCTTCTGTTGGTCTTGTTTTCTCCAGTACCTCTTATCTATGATGCAGACATTTGTGAGTGTCCCACCATTCCACAATAATAAAATATCACGTGGGGTGAATTCCTATGTGCCAATACTACACTATTGGGTTTCCCTTAGGTTCTATATATATTTTTATTTCAAATCATTCCCCCAATAAATCTTCAATTTCAGAGGAGGTTCATGTGATCTAACATCAACCATTACTAATTTATGTTTTCTATTAATCCCTTTTCCAACCTTATATTTTGGATTTTACTACTACTTATGCTCTGTTGGACCTCAATACTTCACTTACATCTTTTCTATTTCCTAAAACATCTTCTTTACTAATGTCATATCATGAGTCAAGAGTTTTTTCTTATCCTTAACACTTCATCTCAAGACAATGAATTTCTCTTCAAGTTATTCAATATGTATTATTTGATCTTTTCTTGTGTTATTCAAACTATAGATTTTCCTTTTCTATTCTTCAATTTTGATCTTGTACTCTACAACCTTTTTTGAGCTCTTCAGCATTGAATGCTTCAATTTTTCAATTATTTATTTAGCTTATACTTCTTTTCTTCCTGCTACTACATATAAAGTTTAGAATCATAAACTTATTTTTTGTATTTCTTTGTTTTTTCTTTCCAAACATAAATCCCTTCAATAGTGGATTATAATTAAACCTACATATAAACTCTTCCTTCAATATATTCTTCATCATTTTTCCTTTATTCTATTTTTTGGGAATTTCTGAAAACTTCCCCCATGGAATTTGGTTCATGATACTTGTTGTAACACCCCGAGCTTCCATGATACGCTTCTCAATCAATAATGCAATAGCTTGCATTGTAGGCAACTTCGAGTTCCAAAACACCGCGACTAATCAAAGTAGCCGTTATGAATAGTAATAACAACTTTTTAAATTTATAGAAATTTTATATTTCAAAATGGACTTCATTTTTGTATTCCTAATATTGAAATTAGCCTATGTTGAATTTTTGGTATTTTTCTGAGAACTTCTATTTTTTATGAATAGTGAAAAATACTTAAAAACAACTTTTTTAATCAAAATAATTTATAGTGATAAATTATACTATTTAGTGGTTTTAAAGTATAATTAGAATATATTTTTACCATTTTATCCAATGGTGGTCATTAGAATTAATTTAACATTGAAATTGGACATAAACAATTGCCAATCTTTTGATATAAATTGTTTCTTAAAAACACGCTATTTGTTGTAACAGCGGGAATTAATTATAAAATTAATTAATGCAACTTATATGTTTGGAATTTTGTAAAATAGACATCATTTTTGAATTCGGAATATCAATTATATCTTAGGGTGAAATTTTGGCCTTATTCTGAAAAACTTCAATTTTTGATGAATAGTGAAACCACTAAGTGGTAGTTAAATAACTGATTTTTCGTTTAAATGAAATATTACCACTTCTGTGATTTGATTTTCAAAAATCCAACATACATGGTTGTCATTAAGAAGTAAAATGTGGTTCAATGAGATTAAAATAATTTTTTGGTGAATAGTAACTTTTAAGTTCTTAATCGCGATTAGAGGTAATTAGTGTAGTTTAAGGTAAAAACAATGTTTTAATAATATGATATGAGCTTGACACTTGTCCTACTCCTATTGGATGAGTCATGGCCGACCAAGACAACCCATGGGTCAACTTGGTGACCCCATGGAGCCACTTTAGTTGTAAAATGACATTAATATATATTTATTTAATGTTAAAATTAAATTGACACAAACTTGAGTTGTTTTACTAAAACAGCTTTTAAGTGGGGTTACACAAGTCCAAATTTTGATTATAAATATTAATTATAAATCTAAAAAGATTTCCTACATCATAGTATTTTTTTATAATTTTTAGACATTAAATAAATTAAATTATTTATGACATCATTATGATGCAGCGATGACCTCATTATTTAACGATTTAAATAAAATGAGAAGATAATGCAAAATACAAGGCTTACACTAGTCCAAAGCCTATTGGATGAGGAGATTTAGAACACTTATCACCTTAACCACGAATTATATAAGTGTGGGACCTCTAAAATCCGAAACTCATTTTATAATAAAGTGACTTTTCAATCATTCCAAAAGAGCCCCTCCTCTCCACTTATAAAAGGCCCCCACCTCTCCCACCTAATTTACACTTTCAAGCCATTTGGCTTGGCCAAACTATGCCCAAATACTCTCCCCACTTCCCCCTCTTACTCCTAGAATCCTCACTTTGGGCAGAACTCTTCTCAAGGAAGCCTTTGGCTCAAATCAAAAAGAGTTACCCGATTTTGAGGTAATGTCTTCTCTAATGTTGTTTTGTTTTATTTTTCTTCTCCAACCCCCCTAAACTCTTTTTATTCATTTATTTTGTAACAACACAAGTATCCTCAATATACTAGGATGTTTTTATAAGAAGGATTCGAGCTACACTTACACACACCTACATCTAATGGTTAAAGAACATATGGTTTCTGTTGATGGCGAATTTCTGCCTCACGAAACGATGATTGTTCAACACTCATATAACACCTTCAAAGGTGGCCATTAAGATGTCACTATATTTATATATGATATATAATGTGTTTATTTTTTACTTATTCTTCTGTATTTCTCATTTATGTCATACTTTATGATTTCCATTATGGGTAAAACGTGATAATTTCATTTTAGGAAGTGCGGACTACCGCCCCCTCAAAGTGATTTGAATCGTTAATGCCATATGTGGGATGTATAAAGGATGGAGTAAATGGTATTATACACTATATTATACTGGAATTATATTATACATTTATATCATTATGATTTCGTTCCATTAAATATGAAATTGAAATGAAAGTAGCGTTCATGCGTACGTACGGCTTACCGTCTCCATGAACGGTGCATTTCATTTCTTACCTCTAAATGTTACGTAATATTATAAATGAATGTATATACTGGATATATAAGATATATATGACATATAAATGATGAATATAATTCTGGAGATAATGGATATTCTACCACATAAACAACTTGTAATTATAAGAAGTTTATTGTTGACTCAAGTACCAAAGATCGACAAAACGACTGTTATTAACTTAAATAATTACATAATGTTCATATCATTGTAATAAGTGATATAAAAAGGATAATGAAATTGAAAATGGTTCTTAATAAGGTATATATTAACTCTAGTTTATTATTCAGGAGGTTAAAGAACGGTTGAGTCAAGTCAGACACGAGGTAAGGGAACTTCTTAACCCAATTTCTATTCTTTGGGTTAATCTCCTACTTTCAAATTATGTCATGATATTATTATGTCATATCTTGTATTTGTACATTATTTATGTTTACTTATAGTGAATACACATTATAGATGTATTTTATTTAAAAAAAATGATCTTTGTAAGGACTTCGTCTCAATCTCCTTTCATTGAGGCATATTTGGTTTTATACACAAATTTCTTTTATACGGTGTATAAACCACTTTGACTTTTACGTTTATTAAAAAGGAATCTTTTTTATACGAAGCGTTTACTAAACGAAAAAAGGGAATGTTTTTGTCGTACGTATGCGGCGACAACGACTTCTCCGCCGCCGTGACCACTATTTGAGTTTCGGCTTCCTCTACAAGCCATACCCTTTTTTTTAATGAAAAATAAATACCATGTTATACTTTTCTTTTATTTTGGTATTGAAAATGGTTTTGAAAGCGTTTTTATTATATCAATGTGTTGTATTGATATCTTGTGATTGAAATGTGGAAATGTTATGTTTCCTTTATGCATGTTTTATGTAATATGATTATGTTATGGTTTATGATATGTTTAAACCTATTCATATGAGGAATGTATTGGACTTAATAAGTGACGGGTGGAGCCCGCTATAGCTCCTCGATGCATCGGTAGGTCTCATGAGACAACTAGACATGGAATTGGCCGAGGCCCTTTCCCAATTTGATTTATGGTTTTGGCCGAGGCCTTAATCATTTTAGACGTCTTGGCCAAGGCCTTGACAAAATGTTTCAGAATGTCCGGCATTATACATTCCCTCATTATGAAAGTGGTTATTGATATTGCATGTGATTATTCGACTAGTAGAATATCCATGTGAATAAGTAAATGGAATTATCTAATTTTAATTTTGCCATATTATGTTGATGTTCATGTTTAAAAGGCTTTTTTTTAGTTATACATTGCCTTAAATGTTGATGTTTATTTATGAAAGCTTCCGCAATATTGTTATCCTTACTGAGCATCTGAGCTCACCCCTTTCAATGTTTTAATATTTTCCAGGATGTGAAGAAGTATTTTATGAATGACCTGCAGGGATAGTCAGAAGAGGATATGAGTGTGGACTATGGAGACTTTGTTGTTGTAGTTTTTCATTTTATGATATAATGTAACATGTATGAATGTATCTAGTGTTTCCAAGGCTACTAAACTAATCGGTCTTTCGATACTTGATATTTTGTGATCATGCCAATGTTACGAAGTAATGCACCGACTCTGGGTAGCTAGGGTCGGGGCGTTACAGTTGGTATCAGAGGCAGTTTAGTACTAACCTTGGAAGCTAGATTTAGATAAATTCTGATTAGAGCACATAGAACAAAGATAGACTTTGAGGATTAGTATAGAAGAACTTCCTAGAATTATGGTATTGTAGATATTTTGTGAGTTTTCCGAGCAATACATCCCTGTCTGGATACGAGAAGGTAGAGGCGGCTCTAGCACAGATGTACCTAGGGGTAAAACCCGAAAACATTGCTTTGAGCTGGACTCGAACGGGAACTGGTGCACGACGACGGGCCTTGCTGCACTCTTGGTTACGACACTCCCGGGGGATATGCTTAGGATAACTCTCATTTTCTTTACAAATAATTATGAAGGGTTTATGAGTATATACTTCCTCAAAGAAAACATTTTTATGATTATGGATTATATCCATAAATAGTTCAATTTATGTTAAGTGTTTTACAAGTATGGAATTATGTATTTTGATTCATAAACTAATCTAGTTTATGCCATTGTTTAGAAGTGGCGCCTAGTGGAAGGAATGGAAACCATATCAATGCACGCACTCCATGTAGGGATTGCCCTCCTGCTCAAGATAATTATAGTGGGGATGGTGATGCAACTGGTGTCGATCAGCTAATCACCATACTGGGACAACTTACTCAGGTTATGAATAATAACCTTACTCGTATGGAGCACCCTGATCCGCAACGTGGAGGATCAATGCTAGACCGTTTCATGAGGCAACAACCACCAACCTTCAATGGGGGTACAAATCCGTTAGTAGCTGAGCAATGGATAAACTCCATAGAGAAAATATTCCATGCCTGGGGAGTAGCGAAAGGGAGAAGGTTGTCATGGTAGTTTACCGCCTCACTAGAGATGCCGATCAGTGGTGGTCACTGATTCAAAACACAAAGTAAGATGATGACATATCGAATATGGAATGGAGGGAGTTCAAAGAGATTTTCTTACAAAAATAATTTCCTCGCAACCATCGAGAAGATATGGAAAGGAAATTTCTAATTCTGAGGCAGAAGGAGGATGAGAATGTCGCAAAGTATGAGGCTAACTTCACAAGGTTAGCGAGGCATGCTGCATATTATATACGTAACCCAAGAAGTAAGATTGATCATTTCTTTGATGGGTTAAAACATTTTCTCCGCCGATCTTTAGTATCGCAAACCTTCTCTTCATACGAAGGTATTGTCTCGTGCGCTATCAAGACGGAAAAGGAATTCTCTAAGTCTCATGACTTTAAAGCAAAACAAGAAAAGAAGGGAACGGTGGAACAAGATACGGATAAAGGGAAAAAGGGAAAGAAGGATTTTCCACTCTGTGATAATTGTGGGAAGAATCACCCTGGTACTTGCCTAAAAGGAATGGGAGTTTGTTATAAATGTGGAGAAAAGGGTCACCAGGCTCGTGATTTCAAGGGAAAGAAAGAGGATTTCAAAGCTGAATGCTACAATTGTAGGGAAATGGGGCATTATGCAAATGAATGTCCTAAGCGTCAAGGAAACTTACCTCAGAAAAGGCCAAGGGATCAAGGAAAATCTTATGTTGTGACTACAGTTGAAGCGGAATAATTAATGTATTGGTGCTTTTGGACTCAAGGATTATATTCTGGTTATAAGAATAATGTGATATATATATATGGATTGTACTGTAGTACTTTTTGATTTCAGTAAGGTTTTAATATGATTAAGGTAATCATATTTTTAGTATGTTACAATAAGAGAAACTTTTCTTTGTTTGGGGAATCTGATGTTACAATTGATTTTGGAATTTAGAGACCTTTTAGAGAAAGTCTGGACGGAGGTATTTTGGATAACTATTAAGGTTGGAATGGATTAACTTGAACCATGGATAGTATTGTTTAAGGTTAAAGAATTTATGAAGATTATTTTTGGAATATTATGATACTCTAGTTTTAAGAAAAGGACAACCTGCAGGGTGGGGCATAACCCATCGCGTCGGAAAAAGCTACAGGAATCGAACCCACAATCATAGTGCGACAGGACTTTATTTCCTACCACTAGCCTACAGGAAGTCCCCAGTTATTACAAAATAATTTTACTAATCTAAATGGTACGTGTTAACATTTGGAACCTTATACAATTAGGATAAGTATAATATTTTTGAGTTCTATTATCTTTTTGAGTGAAAGATGAGTTGAAGGTTGAAACTCTAATTGTCAAGCATAAATATATATACCTATCTCTTATTCAATGAATAAATTAATTCTTAAACTTTAGTAAAGGGAAATTAAAACAAAAAAATGTGTTATCCTAATACCTTATATCTTGTTGAACTGATGATATTTTAAATCAACATAGATTGAAGGCTTTGAGGCCCTCAATTTGATAGTTGATTGTGATTGATGACCTCAATCACTCCCTACAAATATTTACGTTTTTCCTCCAATTATATGTCTCTAATTGCCACCAATGTTCTCCTAATCGAGATCATAATTGGGTGGTGAATTTTTCATTTCCCTTTCCCTCTTATTAAGGCTAAATTTTATTAACCTTATTTCCGATGTGGGTTTTCCTCAAAGGTATTTCCTCTTTTCAACCTTTTATTTTCAAAGAAAAATTTCAAATTGCGAGGACGCAATTTATTGAAGGAGGGGAGAATGTAACACCCCGAGCTTCCATGATATGCTTCTCAATCAATAATGCAATAGCTTGCATTGTACGTAACTTCGAGTTCTAAAACACCGCGACTAATCAAAGTAGCCATTATGAATAGTAATAACAACTTTTTAAATTTATAGAAATTTTATATTTCAAAATGGACTTCATTTTTGTATTCCTAATATTGAAATTAGCCTATGTTGAATTTTTGGTATTTTTCTGAGAACTTCTATTTTTTATGAATAGTGAAAAATACTTAAAAACAACTTTTTTAATCAAAATAATTTATAGTGATAAATTATACTATTTAGTGGTTTTAAAGTATAATTAGAATATATTTTTACCATTTTATCCAATGGTGGTAATTAGAATTAATTTAACATTGAAATTGGACATAAACAATTGCCAATCTTTTGATATAAATTGTTTCTTAAAAACACGCTATTTGTTGTAACAGCGGGAATTAATTATAAAATTAATTTATGCAAATTATATGTTTGGAATTTTGTAAAATAGACATCATTTTTGAATTCGGAATATCAATTATATCTTAGGGTGAAATTTTGGCCTTATTCTGAAAAACTTCAATTTTTGATGAATAGTGAAACCACTAAGTGGTAGTTAAATAACTGATTTTTCGTTTAAATGAAATATTACCACTTCTGTGATTTGATTTTCAAAAATCCAACATACATGGTTGTCATTAAGAAGTAAAATGTGGTTCAATGAGATTAAAATAATTTTTTGGTGAATAGTAACTTTTAAGTTCTTAATCGCGATTAGAGGTAATTAGTGTAGTTTAAGGTAAAAACAATGTTTTAATAATATGATATGAGCTTGACACTTGTCCCACTCCTATTGGATGAGTCATGGCCGACCAAGACAACCCATGGGTCAACTTGGGGACCCCATGGAGCCACTTTAGTTGGAAAATGACATTAATATATATTTATTTAATGTTAAAATTAAATTGACACAAACATGAGTTGTTTTACTAAAACAGTTTTTAAGTGGGGTTACACAAGTCCAAATTTTGATTATAAATATTCATTAGAAATATAAAAAGATTTCCTACATCATAGTATTTTTTTATAATTTTTAGACATTAAATAAATTAAATTATTTATGACATCATTATAATGCAGCGATGACCTCATTATTTAACGATTTAAATAAAATGAGAAGATAATGCAAAATACAAGGCTTACACTAGTCCAAAGCCTATTGGATGAGGAGATTTATAACCCTTATCACCTTATCCACGAATTATATAAGTGTGGGACCTCTAAAATCCGAAACTCATTTTATAATAAAGTGACTTTTCAATCATTCCAAAAGAGCCCCTCCTCTCCACTTATAAAAGGCCCCCACCTCTCCCACCTAATTTACACTTTCAAGCCATTTGGATTGGCCAACCTCTGCCCAAATACTCTCCCCACTTCCCCCTCTTACTCCTAGAAGCCTCACTTTGGGCAGAACTCTTCTCAAGGAAGCCTTTGGCTCAAATCAAAAAGAGTTACCCGATTTTGAGGTAATGTCTTCTCTAATGTTGTTTTGTTTTATTTTTCTTCTCCAACCCCCCTAAACTCTTTTTATTCATTTCTTTTGTAACAACACAAGTATCCTCAATATACTAGGATGTTGTTATAAGAAGTATTATAGCTACACTTACACACACCTACATCTAATGGTTAAAGAACATATGGTTTCTGTGGATGGCGAATTTCTGCCTCACGAAACGATGATTGTTCAATACTCATATAACACCTTCAAAGGTGGACATTAAGATGTCACTATATTTATATATGATATATAATGTGTTTATGTTTTACTTATTCTTCTGTATTTCTCATTTATGGCATACTTTATGATTTCCATTATGGGTAAAACGCGATAATTTCATTTTAGGAAGTGCGGACTACCGCCCCCTCAAAGTGATTTGAATCGTTAATGCCATATGTGGGATGTATAAAGGATGGAGTAAATGGTATTATACACTATATTATACTGGAATTATATTATACATTTATATCATTATGATTTCGTTCCATTAAATATGAAATTGAAATGAAAGTAGCGTTCATGCGTACGTACGGCTTACCGTCTCCATGAACGGTGCATTTCATTTCTTACCTCTAAATGTTACGTAATATTATAAATGAATGTATATACTGGATATATAAGATATATATGACATCTAAATGATGAATATAATTCTGGAGATAATGGATATTCTACCACATAAACAACTTGTAATTATAAGAAGTTTATTGTTGACTCAAGTACCAAAGATCGACAAAACGACTGTTATTAACTTAAATAATTACATAATGTTCATATCATTGTAATAAGTGATATAAAAAGGATAATGAAATTGAAAATGGTTCTTAATAAGGTATATATTAACTCTAGTTTATTATTCAGGAGGTTAAAGAACGGTTGAGTCAAGTCAGACACGAGGTAAGGGAACTTCTTAACCCAATTTCTATTCTTTGGGTTAATCTCCTACTTTCAAATTATGTCATGATATTATTATGTCATATCTTGTATTTGTACATTATTTATGTTTACTTATAGTGAATACACATTATAGATGTATTTTATTTAAAAAAATGATCTTTGTAAGGACTTCGTCTCAATCTCCTTTCATTGAGGCATATTTGGTTTTATACACAAATTTCTTTTATACGGTGTATAAACCACTTTGACTTTTACGTTTATTAAAAAGGAATCTTTTTTATACGAAGCGTTTACTAAACGAAAAAAGGGAATGTTTTTGTCGTACGTATGCGGCGACAACGACTTCTCCGCCGCCGTGACCACTATTTGAGTTTCGGCTTCCTCTACAAGTCATACCCTTTTTTTAATGAAAAATAAATACCATGTTATACTTTTCTTTTATTTTGGTATTGAAAATGGTTTTGAAAGCGTTTTTATTATATCAATGTGTTGTATTGAAATCTTGTGATTGAAATGTGGAAATGTTATGTTTCCTTTATGCATGTTTTATGTGATATGATTATGTTATGGTTTATGATACGTTTAAACCTATTCATATGAGGAATGTATTGGACTTAATAAGTGACGGGTGGAGCCCGCTATAGCTCCTCGATGCATCGGTAGGTCTCATGAGACAACTAGACATGGAATTGGCTGAGGCCCTTTCCCAATTTGATTTATGGTTTTGGCCGAGGCCTTAATCATTTTAGACATCTTGGCCGAGGCCTTGACAAAATGTTTCAGAATGTCCGGCATTATACATTCCCTCATTATGAAAGTGGTTATTGATATTGCATGTGATTATTCGACTAGTAGAATATCCATGTGAATAAGTAAATGGAATTATCTAATTTTAATTTTGCCATATTATGTTGATGTTCATGTTTAAAAGGCTTTTTTTTAGTTATACATTGCCTTAAATGTTGATGTTTATTTATGAAAGCTTCCGCAATATTGTTATCCTTACTGAGCATCTGAGCTCACCCCTTTCAATGTTTTAATATTTTCCAGGATGTGAAGAAGTATTTTATGAATGACCTGCAGGGATAGTCAGAAGAGGATATGAGTGTGGACTATGGAGACTTTGTTGTTGTAGTTTTTCATTTTATGATGTAATGTAACATGTATGAATGTATCTAGTGTTTCCAAGGCTACTAAACTAATCGGTCTTTCGAGACTTGATCTTTTGTGATCATGCCAATGTTACGAAGTAATGCACCGACTCTGGGTAGCTAGGTTCGGGGCGTTACAGTTGGTATCATAGGCAGTTTAGTACTAACCTTGGAAGCTAGATTTAGATAAACTCTGATTAGAGCACATAGACCAAAGATAGACTTTGAAGATTAGTATAGAAGAACTTCCTAGAATTATGGTATTGTAGATATTTTGTGAGTTTTCCGAGCAATACATCCCAGTCTGGATACGATCAGGTAGAGGCGGCTCTAGCACAGATGTACCTAGGGGTAAAACCTGAAAACACTGCTTTGAGCTGGACTCGAACGGGAACTGGTGCACGACGACGGGCCTTGCTGCACTCTTGGTTACGACACTCCTGGGGGATATGCTTAGGATAACTCTCATTTTCTTTACAAATAATTATGAAGGGTTTATGAGTATATACTTCCTCAAAGAAAACATTTTTATGATTATGGATTATATCCATAAATAGTTCAATTTATGTTAAGTGTTTTACAAGTATGGAATTATGTATTTTGATTCATAAACTAATCTAGTTTATGCCATTGTTTAGAAGTGGCGCCTAGTGGAAGGAATGGAAACTGTATCAATGCACGCACTCCGTGTAGGGATTGCCCTCCTGCTCAAGATAATTATAGTGGGGATGGTGATGCAACTGGTGTCGATCAGCTAATCACCATACTAGGACAACTTACTCAGGTTATGAATAATAACCTTACTCGTATGGAGCACCCTGATCCGCAACGTGGAGGATCAATGCTAGACCGTTTCATGAGGCAACAACCACCAACATTCAATGGGGGTACAAATCCGTTAGTAGCTGAGCAATGGATAAACTCCATAGAGAAAATATTCCATGCCTGGGGAGTAGCGAAAGGGAGAAGGTTGTCATGGCAGTTTACCGCCTCACTGGAGATGTCGATCAGTGGTGGTCACTGATTCAAAACACAAAGTAAGATGATGACATATCGAATATGGAATGGAGGGAGTTCAAAGAGCTTTTCTTATAAAAATACTTTCCTCGCAACCATCGAGAAGATATGGAAAGGAAATTTCTAATTCTGAGGCAGAAGGAGGATGAGAATGTCGCAAAGTATGAGGCTAACTTCACAAGGTTAGCGAGGCATGCTGCATATTATATACGTAACCCAAGAAGTAAGATTGATCGTTTCTTTGATGGGTTAAAACCTTTTCTCCGCCGATCTTTAGTATCACAAACCTTCTCTTCATACGAAGGTATTGTCTCGTGCGCTATCAAGACGGAAAAGGAATTCTCTAAGTCTCATGACTTTAAAGCAAAACAAGAAAAGAAGGGAACGGTGGAACAAGATACGGATAAAGGGAAAAAGGGAAAGAAGGATTTTCCACTGTGTGATAATTGTGGGAAGAATCACCCTGGTACTTGCCTAAAAGGAATGGGAGTTTGTTATAAATGTGGAGAAAAGGGTCACCAGGCTCGTGATTTCAAGGGAAAGAAAGAGGATTTCAAAGCAGAATGCTACAATTGTAGGGAAATGGGGCATTATGCAAATGAATGTCCTAAGCGTCAAGGAAACTTACCTCAGAAAAGGCCAAGGGATCAAGGACAATCTTATGTTGTGACTACAGTTGAAGCGGAATAATTAATGTATTGGTGCTTTTGGACTCAAGGATTATATTCTGGTTATAAGAATAATGTGATATATATATATGGATTGTACTGTAGTACTTTTTGATTTCAGTAAGGTTTTAATATGATTAAGGTAATCATATTTTTAGTATGTTACAATAAGAGAAACTTTTCTTTGTTTGGGGAATCTGATGTTACAATTGATTTTGGAATTTAGAGACCTTTTAGAGAAAGTCTGGACGGAGGTATTTTGGATAACTATTAAGGTTGGAATGGATTAACTTGAACCATGGATAGTATTGTTTAAGGTTAAAGAATTTATGAAGATTATTTTTGGAATATTATGATACTCTAGTTTTAAGAAAAGGACAACCTGCAGGGTGGGGCATAACCCATCGCGTCGGAAAAAGCTACAGGAATCGAACCCACAATCATAGTGCGACAGGACTTTATTTCCTACCACTAGCCTACAGGAAGTCCCCAGTTATTACAAAATAATTTTACTAATCTAAATGGTACGTGTTAACATTTGGAACCTTATACAATTAGGATAAGTATAATATTTTTGAGTTCTATTATCTTTTTGAGTGAAATATGAGTTGAAGGTTGAAACTCTAATTGTCAAGCATAAATATATATACCTATCTCTTATTCAATGAATAAATTAATTCTTAAACTTTATTAAAGGGATATTAAAACAAAAGAATGTGTTATCCTAATACCTTATATCTTGTTGAACTGATGATATTTTAAATCAACATAGATTGAAGGCTTTGAGGCCCTCAATTTGATAGTTGATTGTGATTGATGACCTCAATCACTCCCTACAAATATTTACGTTTTTCCTCCAATTATATGTCTCTAATTGCCACCAATGTTCTCCTAATCGAGATCATAATTGGGTGGTGAATTTTTCATTTCCCTTTCCCTCTTATTAAGGCTAAATTTTATTAACCTTATTTCCGATGTGGGTTTTCCTCAAAGGTATTTTCTCTTTTCAACCTTTTATTTTCAAAGAAAAATTTCAAATTGCGAGGACGCAATTTATTGAAGGAGGGGAGAATGTAACACCCCGAGCTTCCATGATATGCTTCTCAATCAATAATGCAATAGCTTGCATTGTACGCAACTTCGAGTTCTAAAACACCGCGACTAATCAAAGTAGCCGTTATGAATAGTAATAACAACTTTTTAAATTTATAGAAATTTTATATTTCAAAATGGACTTCATTTTTGTATTCCTAAAATTGAAATTAGCCTATGTTGAATTTTTGGTATTTTTCTGAGAACTTCTATTTTTTATGAATAGTGAAAAATACTTAAAAACAACTTTTTTAATCAAAATAATTTATAGTGATAAATTATACTATTTAGTGGTTTTAAAGTATAATTATAATATATTTTTACCATTTTATCCAATGGTGGTAATTAGAATTAATTTAACATTGAAATTTGACATAAACAATTGTCAATCTTTTGATATAAATTGTTTCTTAAAAACACGCTATTTGTTGTAACAGCGGGAATTAATTATAAAATTAATTAGTGCAAATTATATGTTTGGAATTTTGTAAAATAGACATCATTTTTGAATTCGGAATATCAATTATATCTTAGGGTGAAATTTTGGCCTTATTCTGAAAAACTTCAATTTTTGATGAATAGTGAAACCACTAAGTGGTAGTTAAATAACTGATTTTTCGTTTAAATGAAATATTACCACTTCTGTGATTTGATTTTCAAAAATCCAACATACATGGTTGTCATTAAGAAGTAAAATTTGGTTCAATGAGATTAAAATAATTTTTTGGTGAATAGTAACTTTTAAGTTCTTAATCGCGATTAGAGGTAATTAGTGTAGTTTAAGGTAAAAACAATGTTTTAATAATATGATATGAGCTTGACACTTGTCCCACTCCTATTGGATGAGTCATGGCCGACCAAGACAACCCATGGGTCAACTTGGGGACCCCATGGAGCCACTTTAGTTGGAAAATGACATTAATATATATTTATTTAATGTTAAAATTAAATTGACACAAACATGAGTTGTTTTACTAAAACAGTTTTTAAGTGCGGTTACACAAGTCCAAATTTTGATTATAAATATTCATTAGAAATATAAAAAGATTTCCTACATCATAGTATTTTTTTATAATTTTTAGACATTAAATAAATTAAATTATTTATGACATCATTATGATGCAGCGATGACCTCATTATTTAACGATTTAAATAAAATGAGAAGATAATGCAAAATACAAGGCTTACACTAGTCCAAAGCCTATTGGATGAGGAGATTTATAACCATTATCACCTTATCCACGAATTATATAAGTGTGGGACCTCTAAAATCCGAAACTCATTTTATAATAAAGTGACTTTTCAATCATTCCAAAAGAGCCCCTCCTCTCCACTTATAAAAGGCCCCCACCTCTCCCACCTAATTTACACTTTCAAGCCATTTGGCTTGGCCAACCTCTGCCCAAATACTCTCCCCACTTCCCCCTATTACTTCTAGAAGCCTCACTTTGGGAATAACTCTTCTCAAGGAAGCCTTTGGCTCAAATCAAAAAGAGTTACCCGATTTTGAGGTAATGTCTTCTCTAATGTTGTTTTGTTTTATTTTTCTTCTCCAACCCCCCTAAACTCTTTTTATTCATTTCTTTTGTAACAAAACAAGTATCCTAAATATACTAGGATGTTGTTATAAGAAGGATTCTAGCTACACTTACACACACCTACATCTAATGGTTAAAGAACATATGGTTTCTGTGGATGGTGAATTTCTGCCTCACGAAACGATGATTGTTCAACACTCATATAACACCTTCAAAGGTGGCCATTAAGATGTCACTATATTTATATATGATATATAATGTGTTTATTTTTTACTTATTCTTATGTATTTCTCATTTATGGCATACTTTATGATTTCCATTATGGGTAAAACGCGATAATTTCATTTTAGGAAGTGCGGACTACCGCCCCCTCAAAGTGATTTGAATCTTTAATGCCATATGTGGGATGTATAAAGGATGGAGTAAATGGTATTATACACTATATTATACTGGAATTATATTATACATTTATATCATTATGATTTCGTTCCATTAAATATGAAATTGAAATGAAAGTAGCGTTCATGCGTACGTACGGCTTACCGTCTCCATGAACGGTGCATTTCATTTCTTACCTCTAAATGTTACGTAATATTATAAATGAATGTATATACTGGATATATAAGATATATATGACATCTAAATGATGAATATAATTCTGGAGATAATGGATATTCTACCACATAAACAACTTGTAATTATAAGAAGTTTATTGTTGACTCAAGTACCAAAGATCGACAAAACGACTGTTATTAACTTAAATAATTACATAATGTTCATATCATTGTAATAAGTGATATAAAAAGGATAATGAAATTGAAAATGGTTCTTAATAAGGTATATATTAACTCTAGTTTATTATTCAGGAGGTTAAAGAACGGTTGAGTCAAGTCAGACACGAGGTAAGGGAACTTCTTAACCCAATTTCTATTCTTTGGGTTAATCTCCTACTTTCAAATTATGTCATGATATTATTATGTCATATCTTGTATTTGTACATTATTTATGTTTACTTATAGTGAATACACATTATAGATGTATTTTATTTAAAAAAATGATCTTTGTAAGGACTTCGTCTCAATCTCCTTTCATTGAGGCATATTTGGTTTTATACACAAATTTCTTTTATACGGTGTATAAACCACTTTGATGTTTACGTTTATTCAAAAGGAATCTTTTTTTATACGAAGCGTTTACTAAACGACAAAAGGGAATGTTTTTTTCGTACGTATGCGGCGACAACAACTTCTCCGCTGCCGTGACCACTATTTGAGTTTCGGCTTCCTCTACAAGCCATACCCTTTTTTTTAATGAAAAATAAATACCATGTTATACTTTTCTTTTATTTTGGTATTTAAAATGGTTTTGAAAGAGTTTTTATTATATCAATGTGTTGTATTGATATCTTGTGATTGAAATGTGGAAATGTTATGTTTCCTTTATGCATGTTTTATGTGATATGATTATGTTATGGTTTATGATATGTTTAAACCTATTCATATGAGGAATGTATTGGACTTAATAAGTGACAGGTGGAGCCCGCTATAGCTCCTCGATGCATCGGTAGGTCTCATGAGACAACTAGACGTGGAATTGGCTGAGGCCCTTTCCCAATTTGATTTATGGTTTTGGCCGAGGCCTTAATCATTTTAGACGTCTTGGCCGAGGCCTTGACAAAATGTTTCAGAATGTCTGGCATTATACATTCCCTCATTATGAAAGTGGTTATTGATATTGCATGTGATTATTCGACTAGTAGAATATCCATGTGAATAAGTAAATGGCATTATCTAATTTGAATTTTTCCATATTATGTTGAAGTTCATGTTTAAAAGGCTTTTGTTTTAGTTATACATTGCCTTAAATGTTGATGTTTATTTATGAAATCTTCCGCAATATTGTTATCCTTACTGAGAATCTGAGCTCACCCCTTTCAATGTTTTAATATTTTCCAGGATGTGAAGAAGTATTTTATGAATGACCTGCAGGGATAGTCAGAAGAGGATATGAGTGTGGACTATGGAGACTTTGTTGTTGTAGTTTTTCATTTTATGATGTAATGTAACATGTATGAATGTATCTAGTGTTTCCAAGGCTACTAAACTAATCGGTCTTTCGAGACTTGATCTTTTGTGATCATGCCAATGTTACGAAGTAATGCACCGACTCTGGGTAGCTGGGGTCAGGGCGTTACACTTGTAGCTCTCCTAATATACTACCCCAAATTCTTATAAACTATAATATTATTTTGAAATAATATTATTCCTTTTGAAGATATTTTTCTTAAAAATTTTATTACCTTTCATGTAAGCTGAGTATGTCTTCATGGGAAATCTGATTTCATCCTCATCATCATCTTGAAACTTATGAGGGAGCCTCACTATAAGATGTCCAACCTTTCCACATTGAAATCAAGCAAGTGGGAGTTTCCCTTTAAACATTCATTTTCCTCTTTTTAAATTTTATGAAAGGAATGATATGAATTTGTCAATATATTCTTATTCTTGTCCATCTTCAATAGTGAGTTTCATCATGGCCTTGAATTTTACTTCATTTTACTTCCCCCTTTCCAAAGAATCATTATCATCATTTCTCATCTCTTATACCATAATAGCACTATATAATATATCTAATGTTATCTCATTTGGATATTTATCTTACAATATATAATCCTTTAGATTAAATTGAGGTGGAAGTTTTCTCAATATGCACTTAACAATCTTTATATCTTCAACAATTTCTCTGAGACCAAAAATTTCTTCCACAAAAAACAGTCACCTGATCAAATAATGTACCAATTGACTCATTATGGTGCATTCTCATATCCTCATACTTATTACATATAACCTTTAGTTTTTCTTATCTTAAATTTGAGTCACACACATAAATATTTAGCAACTTTTTCCACATAGAATGTGATGAATTTCATGATATCACCTTTATATAGATTTCATTGGATAGGGATCCCCCAAATGCCTTAATTACTTTTTCATCATCATCCTATTCTCTATGTTATGCTTTTCGTAAAAAATTATTATCCATATTGGTATAAATATCATGAATTATAGCTATAAATATATCAATACTCAATGATCAAAAGAAGTGTTGCATTCAATTCTTCCACAGTTAAAAATTGATTTCATAAAAGATCAAAATCTCTTTGGGATAAACATATTCTATTTATTCAACTAATAGAGAACCAATGAATTTAAACCTTTAGCTATTATACCAATTATTATCCCAGTTAGGTTAAATATTCGAATAGGGGGGTGAATCATGTTATGAAAAATTAAAACAATAGCCCCTTCAGAACATGTTTCATTATTAAAAAACAAATTTCTCTCCATTTCATGTAAAAATGTATGAATAGAAATGAAATCATACATGAGACATAGAAATTTTACTTGGATCACCCTCATTTGGATACATCCAAGGAGCATACAATGGTGATGTGATGATATACCAAATCCACTAAGTATCACTGTCAAATTACAAGGTTTGGGCTACATCACATCTATGCCCAGGTTCGCTACCTTTACAAGATCTAGGGTCAGCTCACTGCTTTCCCAAGCATCACTCCATCAATCCCTTTCTCTATCTCACTACTAGTGTAAAGGATCACCTTCTTATTCTTCCTTTTCTCACTACTCTTTCAAAGGAACCACACATAGTTTATGGAAATGTAGTTCCCATCATTATCAATAATTAATTCACCCTTAATAGTGGGAAGATACTCTTTTGAAGTTCATATTTTCCACGTATTTTTATTTTTCAAAAAGTTATATCTTGAATTGTTTTAGTTCTTTTGATAGCTTCCTTGTAATCATGACAAAATTTCATGTTTCCTCCATGAATTTCCTTGCTCCCTTTGTAAATTTCCCTACACCGCATGGCATGAATGCTTCATGGATAACCTTTCCTTTGTGGAGCTCATATACTTCACATATAGCTGATTCCTTCATGAACAAATGATGTTTCATGGATATTTTTTCTTTCCTAGATACTAAACCATGCAAACCCCTTATGTAAACTGTCTTCGCAGACTTTCTCTTTCACGGAATTTTTCCCTTAAGAAACTCTTTTCCTTCATAGAATTTTTCCTCATGAACTACTAAGGAATTACCAGGATTCTTCTTGAAGTGATGATATTTTCCAATGAAATTCTCTCTAATTAATTATGTTATTAAGGTCATTTATATATGAAAATAAATCCCACAAAACCCGCTAGTCATGAATACCCAAAACATTGATGTGGGATATCCTTCATCGAATACTTTTATGTGTTCCGTATATATCCTTAATCCTTTGAATAAACTGATTTCATACACAAATGAAAAACTCTTTTAAAGTATCCTTATTCAGAGCCTATATTCCACAAATGAGACCCCTCCCATGAAATGACCTCACAGTGTCTTCAAATTACCACCCTTTCCCGCCAAACATCTTTCTCCCCGTAAACTTCCTTTGTGGTTCACATAGCGTGATATGCAGTAAGAATAACATTTCTATGTGGAAACACTTCCTTTTCCAATTACACATACATACTTTGTGGTCTATATAGAATTGTTGTTCTACAATGTGGTTTGTGAATTCCATTCTTTTCAGTCCACGAACTGCAGTATGCAAACTTCTTTTCGGAAAACCTTCTTTCTCCATAAAATAAACTCTTGATTTTGAGGCCCAAAATTTTTTCAAACACTAGGAAAATATGCCACCTTAATCATATACTTAGGAAACACCATCCATTATGATTTTTATTCATCTAATTTTATCAAAAAAAACAATCACCTCCAAAAACATTTAAATGGAACCTTGAGGTATTTTTTCCCAACAATCTCCCCATTGTGTTTTTTGAAAACTCTTCTCATTTTGATACATCATTAAGAATTATTCCATCTTAAATCAATATTTTATTCTTGTGATTAAGATATTGATCAAGGATTTACTCAACACACACTCTAATCCCACATGATCAATGCTCATCATGAAAAACAAGAGTAGCATGCAATGTTCATCAATGTATCACTTCATTCAAAAACCACTCAACTTCTTTCATCATGAACCCCATATGTTGTGATATATAACCTTTGATCAGTAACATTTAGAATCATCATATTTAAATATATCCCTAATTCACTTCTCCTCCAATTATTTTTTCCCCTTGTCTTCATTACAATACATTCTCTTTCTTCATTAAGAAATTTTCACCCCATTTGAAGCCACAATTTCTCCCCCTTTGTCAATGAACATAAAGGTAACTTCATTGTGGTCTATAATAGGATAAAGAAAATAGATCAGAACATTTGGGGAAAATTCACCACACCTTAAGAGATGGGTCCCATATCCACACTTATTCAAGTGTTTGGAGTCAACTTAAATCCTAGATCCAATCGATTCTATTCAAGGCCTTTGTCATAATTTTTGCAACCTTTAGTTATATAGACACATACTTATACTTCACAAGACCTTGCTCCACCTATTTCTTAATAAAATCATACTTTATTTCAATGTCCTTTTTCCTTGAATTATGGACAAGATTTTCGATAATATTTATATTACTTGAATTTTGATAATATATTATGATCAGGGAATTTACTTCAAAATCCATATCTTCAAGTTACTGCTTCATCTGTAGTAACTTTGTGAAAGCCTAAGTAGCCACTAGGTATTCAAATTTTGTGGTGCTAAATGAAATTAATTCTTGTTTCTTTCTTATCAAATAATTACACAATCCTCTAAGATATAATTCATCACCTGGAATTTATTTCATACCACATAATGTGCATCTATATATCCAAATAACTATTTCTGAGATTTTTCCTTATACAACAAACTGAAATCCCTCATTCCCTTGATATTCCTAAGTATTATTTTCACTTAAAGTAAGTGGGTTTCTTTGTGATGTATTTAATTATGTTATTATTGACATGTGAAAAAAAATAATATTTGGTTGAGTCACTATTAAGTACAATAATATTCCAATGATATACCCATATTCTATGAAATTAACCACTTTTCATTCATCATCCCATGATAGTTTCATCCTGATGGCCACTAGAGTCATCATATCCTTTGAATTATCCATTACAAATCTTCTCAAAAACCACTTTGACATATTTTTATTGAGAAATTAATGCTCCATTATTTCCTTGTACCACCTGTAAACTAAAGGAAAATGTTAGTTCACCAATAATTGACATTTCGAATTCACTCTTCATGAATTCTATAAATTTATCACACTATACTTCATTTGATCCTCCAAATATTATGTAATCAATATACACCAGCACTATCATCCTTTTATTACAATCCTTATAAACATATATATTGTAATTAACTACACCATTCTAAAAATCATACTTCTTCAGAAACTGGTCAAATCAGGAATACAATGGTCTCAGTATTTTATTCAACTCTTATTGTTCCTTTCTCAGTAGATAAACTATATTATCATCTTTATGAATGTTAAAACCATCTAGATTCTCAATACAAACTTTCTCTTCCATAACCCCATTCATAAATGCTAACTTGACACCCATCGACAAAAAAATGAACATTATTTTAACTATTATAGCCAATAATAATCTAATTAAATCTATTATTAAAATAGGTGAAAATGTTTCCTCAACATCAATACCCTCTATCTAGGAGTTCCCTTTACACTCTATTCATGCTTTATTTCGAATCATAACACCATATACATTCATCTTGTTGTGAAAGACCCATTTATTTCTGATGATATTCATATCTATTGGTCACGAGACAATATCCCACATTTGATTCTTCAGAATTTATTCAATATCTCAATTCATATCCAGAACCAAATTCTCATATAAAATTTCTTCATCAAAATATTTAGGTTCTACCTTTGATAAGAATGATACTTTTTGTAGAGTCATCATCCTCCTTATCTGTACTAGCATCGTCTGATCACTATTTATGTTTTGTCTATCAATTTCAGCTCTTATCATCATTCATTGTGAAGATACTCATTCACACTCATCCTTTTCATTATCTAAATATTCTACTAAATAAACCTCTAGAAATAGAACATCACATGATTTTATTTTCTCTTCATTAATATCCTTTTGAGACTAATCATGTATTTTCTAAAGATTGTATTCATTATCTAATATAGTAACATCATTTTCTTCAACTACCTTTCTCGACCACTTATTGATAAATTATATGCTTTTATTTTTATTGAATACCAATGAAATATCCCTTCATATTCATGATATTTAAATTTTATGTATTCCTCCTTATTGAGAATGAAACTCTTACTTTCGAATAATCAAAAGATCTTAAACGTTGGATTATTTCCATAACATAGATTATATGTAATCTTCTCTTATTTCGGATATAATAACACTCTATTTAATGTATAGACATATGTATTCACTTCTTATTTCCAAAACATATATTGAAGGTATTTCTCAATGAGTATTGTTCTATCTATGTTTTTGATAATTCTATTTCTTCTCTCAACTACTCCATTTTTTAATAGAGTTCTTACTGCTGAAACTTGGTTCCTTATCCCATGTTTCTCAAGATAATCCTCCACTTGGAAATTTATGAACTCTGTTATATTATCTATTCAGATCCTTGAGATTCTTTAACCCATAATCTTTTCAGCTTCCCTTCGATAGGTTTTTAGGCAACTGAACAACTCAAATTTGTGGGTGATGATTAAAACTCATGCGACTATGCTAAAATCATCAATGAATAGAACATAATATCTCCTCCCATCAACATATCTTGGTGAAATAGGCCCAAAAACATCAATATGTATGAATTCAATCACTTTTTTAAACTTTTCTTTTTTTTCCTTATATGTCATCAGAATGATCTTCACTTTTTGATAAGCATCACAGGTATGTGTAAAATCATGTGATAGTATGGGGAGGTTTTGAGAACCATCATATTTAAAAATATCTTCCAAGGAAATTTGGATCAAGTGACTAAGAAGTTTATTCTCCAACTTTTTTTCTTCTTCTTTAGACAGAAAGAACATACGTTCTTCTCTACTCACATAGTAGATATTCCCTTTAGTACATTTTCCTATAAAACAACCACACTTCCATTTTCCTTGATGACACAAAATTTATCATAAAAGCATATGGAATGTACTAAATTACATAATTGACCAACACTTAGTAATTTGTGACTCAGACCTTCAACATCCAAGACATATAAATGACTTATTATTTTTACCCCAAAATTTTCTTTTACCGAGCTAATAATTTTCTATCCTTCATAATTACCAAATCTCACAATGCCTTCCTTTTAATATCTCATTCATCTCTCTAGTTCCTTATTTCTTATCATATGGGAGGAACATCCACTATCAATGATACATATTCCAGTGTAATCTGATGCTTTAAAATAAATATCTGCAACCACTTCCTATTCAATTATATTTTTTTTGGTCCATTTTTTTTTACTTCATACCTGATACAGATTGATAATCTCAATATTACTCAAAGTATGATGGACCAGATTCATCCGGAATAACTAGAAATCAATTTTTCATTTTCTTATAATTTGATGATAATTCTATCTGCTTCTTATGACCATATTTAGTCTTATTTGGAACATTCCTCTACAATGTTGATGAGAAATATCTTCCTGTATATCTGAATCCACCACACCTGAAACAATGACCATAAATTGATTTCTTGAAATAATGATATTCGTATGGATACTTATGTTGGTATTGTACCCTTAAGTACCTATTAGCTATAGAGAATACATTTTGTGAGAGTCCCTTATTTCCAAAAAAATAACATCTCATATAGAGAGCATTCACGTGTGTCAATACTACACTATTTGTTTCCCCATGGGTTCTCTGAATCTATTGATTTTGATTTTGTAGCCCAAATCAATATTCAATATCGAATAACGTTTTTATGGTCTAACTTCAACCATTAATGATTTTTATTGTTTATTAATCCCCATTCCTGCCTTATAATTCATATTGAACTATTTATTATGTTTTTTCGGACCTCAATTCTCCACTTCCATCTTTAATAATTTCCTAAAAGATATTCTTTCCAGATGTTATACCAAGAGTCAAAAGTTTTTCCTGATCCTTAACACTTCATCGTAGGCCGATGAATTACTCTTAAAGTTTTTTTAAATATTTAATTTGATCATTTATAATGTTAGTCAAACTATTAATTTCCATTTTATGGTCTTCTATTTTGAGATTTTATTCAATATCCTTTTCTAAGATCTCTGGCATTGAAGAATTTAGTTTTTCAATTTCTTCACTCAGCTCAGACTTCTCTTCTTCTTACTCTTGCATATAAATTTGGGCATCATGAACCAATTTGTTGGAATTTTTTACTCTAAAAACATCTATATTCTCAAAAGAGGCCTATAATTTAGTCTGCATATCATCTCTTCCTTCAACATCTTCTTCATCATTTCCTCTTTCTTCCCTTTTTTTAGAATTTTGGACAATTTCCATTATAGAATTTGATTCATGGTCCTTACATTATTAGAACTCTTATACCACATATTCCTCTAAACTATCACATTTTTTTGAAATTAGATTATCCATTTTGAATTAATTTTTCTTAAAGTTTTTGTTAAATTTCATATAAGAAGGTGATTTCTTCATGGGAATTTTGACATCATCCTCATCCTCATCTTGAAACTTCTTAAGGAACCTCACTTCAACATGTCAAATATTTCCACATTGAAAGCATTCAAGTGGGAGTTTCGCTTTGAACATTTCTTTTCCTTTTTAAAATTTAATTAAAGTAATGAAATAACATTATATATCTCTTTTTATTCCTATCCATCATCAATAGTAAGCTTCTCTATGGCCTTTAATGCCACTTCTTTAGAACTCCTATTTTACACAGCATCATCGTCATCATTTCTCATCTTGTATGAAATGAGAATACTATGAAATCTATCCAATTTCATCTTCTTTGGATCTTTATATTCCAATATAGAAACCTTTTAATAAAACCAATGTGGATGTTTTCTCAAGAAACACTTAACAATATTTATATCCTCAATAATTTATCTAAGAGCATGCGTGTCTTCCACAAAAAAATTTACTCAATCAAAGAATGCATCAATAGACTCATTAGGGTGAATTATAAAATCCCCATACTTATTCCATAGACCCTTCATTTTTTCTTCTCTTACTTTTGAGTCACCCTCATAAATATTTAGAAACTTTTCCCACATAGCATGTGATGGATATTATGATATCACCTTTGTATATATTTCATTGGATAGAGATCCCCCTAACGCATTGATTCATTTTTCATCAGCATCATTTTCTCTATGTTCTGCTTCTGGTAAAACATTACTATTCATACTGTAAAAAATACCATGCATTGTAGCTGTGAATACATCCATACCCAATGATCAAAATTAGTGTTAAATTAAATTATTCCAAATCTGAAAATTATTTCCATAAATGATCATAATTCCATTGTGATTAATAGATTCAATTTCTTCAACTAATATAGAATCGATGACTTTCAACCTTTAGCTATGATACACAATTATTATACCAATTAGGTTAAATACCTTGAGAGGGGGTGAATTAGGGTATGAAAGATTAAAACAAGTTCCCCTTCAGATCTTCTTTCATCATAAAACAAAACACTCTTCTCTCCCAATCTTATAGCAATGTATAAACAAAATTGAAATCAAGATTGAGACAAATCAATTTCACTTGGTTAACCCTCAATGTGATATATCCAAGGAGCACACAATGGTGATGTAATGATTTACCAAATACACTAAGTCTCACTACCAAATTAAGATATTTGGGCTAGATCACTTCTATATTTAGGCTCACTGCATTTACAAAATTTATGGTCAACTCACTGCTTTCCCAAGGTTCACTCCCTAAGTCTATTTATCTTTCTCAGTAATAGTATAAAGGATCACATTATTTATCATTTTTGTCTATTACTCTTAGAAAGGATCCACACACAGTTTATAGACATGTGGGTCCCTTAATTATCTATAATTAATGCATTGTCAACTACAATTAAATTATCTACTAAAGTCTATATTTTACATGTACTATTAGTTTGAAAAAATTTCTTTCACGAACTGTTTTATTCCCTTTGAAAACTTACTTGTAGTCACCGCGAACTTTACTTCTTTCTTTGTGAATTTCCTTGCACCACTTTGTGATAATACTTCACTGATAACCTTTCCTTCACAGATTTTCTATTCTTCATGTATGTATGATACCTCCATGAACCATTTATTCTTTGCAGATCCTTTTTCTTTTCTTGTTATCAAACCCCTCAAACCCCTTCCCTAAACTATCTTTCTAGAATTTATCTTTTACAAATTTTATCCCTCATAAAACTCTTCTCCTTTACGAAATTTCATTCTCGTGAATAACTTCAGACTTCCCTAAAATATTACTAGAGTGAAAATATTTTATAATTAAATTCCCTGTAATTAATGATTTTATTAGGTTATATTATATAGGAAAATAAATCCCACAATACGTGCTAATCAAAAACAACAAAAAATTCGATGTGGGGCATCCTTCATTGTGAACGTATATATGGTACGCATAACACCGTAATACTTAGTAGTGGCTGATGTCAGCCACAAATGAAAAAATATTTTTTTGTGGCCTTAATCCCCACCTTTATTCTGAAAATGAAATATCTACCATGAACTGACCTCACGGTGGCTTCAAATCACTGGTCTCACCCATAAAACGCCATTCTCCCTACAAAATTCTATTATAGTCTATGTAGTGTGATATTTCATCCGCATAGCAGTTCTATTTAGAAACATTTCCTTTTTCGATTCTGCATACCTCCTTTGATGTCTCATAGCATAGCTATACTACTACGTAGTATATGAACTATGGTGCGCAAAATCCTTTTCTAAAAACTTTCCTTTTCTATAAAACAATCTCCTCATTTTGAGGCCCAAAAATTTAGAAATCACTAGGAAACTATGAATCATAAACATATACTTTGGAAACATCATTCATATAGGTTAATGGTCATATGGATTTGTCAAAAAACAAAATCACCCCTAAAAACAACAAAATGGAACCTTGAGGTATTTTTTCCCAATAATTATAAAGATTCATTAGTAAGAATGTGAATTAACCATAAAATTTACCACAGGAGTGTAAAATCAGGTGTAAATTTAGACCTATTTATTTTTAACTATGTAAAGATTGAGTTATTAACCAATCCTCCATTTTCATATTTATTACCCCTAGGTACATTAATACCAGATCCAACATCTATTTTTATTATCTAGATAGGTGTTTATTTTACCATGGAACCACACAATCTCTACTTTACCAAAATATGAAAACATTATCCAACACAGAGACTTATCCTCTATTCTTATCCTTGATCATTCACTAAATTTTTCATATCATAATCAAAATCAACTAAACTAATCCCAAAAAAATATCTAAAGACCCCTTTGATACAAACCGAGGTGCTATAGACCCACACTCTTTGGGAAAGTTCTAAAATAAATTCTTTTAAAAATTAACTTTTATACCGAATGATATTTTCTAAATTTAAATTTTCATAAATTTTACATTAGTATAAAATCTCACAAACACGTGAACAATTCTCCATAACAGAACTCATCTAGACTCCATTATAGACTTAACCTAAGTAATAATTATCTTCATAAAGAGTGGAAGATTAAAAAATGATAGGAGTGACCTCAAACACACAGTTAGGGAAAACTTATCAATGTGTTTTTAAGGGTTAGATTATTAGTATAAAATAAAACATGTACACATGAGAAATGTATTATTAAAGATAACAATGAACTATAATATTTTTTAATAAATCATGACATAGGGACATGTAAACTCATATAAACAAAAATATACCATGGAAAAGAGTCTTGAATTATGATATGATATACATGATACATGAAGCATAATCATATACACAAGATTTTGACTTAAAATGGTGGCATAAAAATAATCACAGAAATCATATGTAAATGATACTCCCCAATACATTCATCAAATAGTAGGATTAAGATAATAACCTATGTAACTACTTGAGATTGGGGTAATCCTTCTATGCACCCTTACGCTTGGGATAAAACCTCATGTTTATTATGTTATCTTAGGATAAATCCTCATGTGTACCCTATATCTTAGGATAATCCTATTGTATACCATTTGGTATGGGATAAATCCCTTCATTTACATTTTTTCTTAGGGTAAACCCTCTCATTTACCCATTGTCTTGGGATAAATCCTCTCATGACCCTTTATATTGGGATAAACCTTACCATGTACCCTTTTGAGATAATGAGATATAAAATTTTCCAATGAATTGGAGGGTGATATAGGACCGCACCCATCATCATTGTTATATATGTATTCTATAAAAAATCCTTCAAATCATAAATAACCCATGGAAAGATAAAGCGTTTGATATCCCTTTCAGCTGAAATCATATCAAGAAAACATTTATAATTCTATAAAAACATGATAAGCCCATGGATTGTAAATTTTTATTCAAATATGTTCGGTAATATTCCATGTAAATACCCTTAAATAAAGATAATAAAGCATATATTATTTATATAGTATAGATAAAGGGTATAAATTTTATTCAATAATTTTCCCAATCAATCAAGGAATATAATCTTGGTGAAAAACATTCAATTTAAGTAATCAAAAATAAGGTATTCATATAGGAATGGAAATAGATGAAAATTTATATTTATACACTGAAGATTATTCATGAATAGAAATTCACTGATGGATCATTTATCTTATAGAGATTCCACATTTCTCATATTTTTAAAAGAAAGGTAACAAATCAATGGGTAGATGAAGAATTATTTTAGAAGAATAATATAATTTTACTTTTAAAATCATGATGAAAATCACCATTTTCAATAAAAACCCTTATAACTAAAACTTGTAAAATCATAGAAATATAACTTACTATGAAAAATCATGAAACATGGGAAAGATATTTCAATACTATGGAAAATTCATTCCTGTGAAATTATTTTTTAAAATAATTTTATTTTATTTTTTTTATAGAGAAAGTCTTAAGAACAAATTCAATACTTTATTTTGAATAGTGACTTTCAAAAAGGTTGTAAATGAAACATTTTGAGATAAATTAGAGACTTAAATTTAAATTAAAATACAATAATAGTGTCTTGAAAAATACATAAACTTTTTATAGAGAAAACATGGAGTGAAATATAAGGAATATATCATTGATGTGTATAGAATTTTAGTATTTTTAAATCACCTTTATTGAAAAATGAGATCATAAATAGGAAAATAAAATTTCCAAATCAAATTTTTTTATTAATAGTAATAGGATCACATAAATTAATCTATATTTGAGTTCCTAAAAGGAGAATAAAATATTATTGGGGTTGAAAATATAGATATATAGGAGAATAATCTGTTGGAAATAATTGGAGTTATTCTTAATAACTTCAATATTTTATTTGAGAATTTATTTCATCAAAGAAGATAATACAAATGAAAAAAAAAATATCCCAAAATAAAAATAAAATATTCCATCAGAAAAATGAAATGGAAGGAAAAAAATGGTCTTAAAAGATCATAACCATGTATAGAATTTATGACTCAAGGAAGAAGAATTTGAGTCAGTAAATTTATTATGGCATGAGAAACATTTAAATCAAAACCATTTAAAGGATATGATTTCAAATAAAACCTAAAATATCATGAATTATTATATTAACATGTTAAAAAATATTATTTGGGTATTAGATGCACCATTTTAATAAAAACTTGGTGTATAATAAGAAATATTTATCAATTAGTGAAATTTCAAGATAATAATCCCTTACAGTGTTCAAAATTCTCTATGCACATGTGCCTCTGGATTCTCCAAACTTCATGAATAATATAATTACGTATATTAGATACATTATTTGGGACCTTATTCATTTATAATTTATTTGTGAATGACATGTTTATATCATATATTGTTTTAATATTATATAATTTTTCTTATGTTTTTTATTTTTCATGACATTTTAATTGATGTGGGATTATTTAGTAAAATATAGCAATCAAGGATTATATTTTAATAATGAGTTAAATACATAATATAAATTTTATAAAAATATATTGGAAAAAATAATGCTTTTACTTTAATATAATAACACTTTATTATACTAATGATACTTGGGTCATTATATTACTATAGTTAGGGTAGGTCCTGAAGAGAATGATTAATAAGTAAAGGATAAGTATTAAGTAATACTCACATTGAGACCTTTCTCTTGAAAGTTATCTTTGAAATGAAAAGATTAGGATAACTAATTTCAACCATATTATTATGAAATTATAGATTATTCTTGGAGGAGGAAATGTCTTAGTTTTAGGAAGAAATTTTAATTATAATATTTGGCATGAATTGGTAGAATTGTCCCCTTTTATAAGTGATGAAAATGTCACCTTTATGAACACTCTTTATTATTTAAAAATGGAATAAAAATATTCAAGGATAAAAGTTTCCAAAAGTGATAAATAATTTATTTTGGGGTGGGATAATATTGAAAAATCCTCAAAACATAAATTTATTATATTTTTTAAACATGTTTCAATCTTTTTACTACTTGATTTAATGTTTTACACTTTATTTTTCACCTTGGTAACAAGTTTTTACTATAGTAATTTATATTATATTAGAAATATAAGAAAACATATATTACCAAATTTAGGTTTTCTTAACATAAATTTATTCCCAATGTAATTAAATTTATTTTATAAGTAGTTGAAAATTAACTTTCAAATTTAATCATTTAATATATAGAAAAAACACTTTTAGAGAAAAATATTATATTTACTATAATGTGTTGTTAATATTATCTATTATTGATTACAAATTAAATGAGTGATAATATATTTATTTATAAGTTTAAAATTATATTAAATTAATTTTTGATAATATATTAATTTATTTAATTAGACAAATATAACACAATTTTAATAAATTAATTCTTTAAAAATAATATTTTTACAAATATCCAGGTCAATAACTTTAATCTCACTAATCATTATTTTATTCCTACAAATTAAATTTTAATTATTAAATATTATTAAAAAATATACATAATATAAAATAAATTTTTTTACAATTTAATTTCTAAAAATGTTGAAAATTAATTTTTAATATCAGTGAATAAAATGATTTTTAGAGTAAAAATTTATTATGTATCAAAAAATATAAACATGTGTCTCAAAAATATAACATAGTAATTATAAATAATTTATTTTACTTGAAAATAATTATATTTTAGAGAAAAAAAATTAAAAACCATTTAATACATTCTTGTGCAATGATAATGTCATAAAAGTTACACTTTTGACAAAATCATTATTTTTTCACTATTCGACTAAAAATAAATTATTTTATAAAAAACAAAAAAAAACATTACCCTAAACTAATTTTCAAATAATAAATTCAAAAATGAATTTTTTTTTATCAAATTAAATTATAAAATTTTTATATTTAGTTTTTTTAGGAAATAAAAAATATAAAGAAAACTACTTTTATTGAAAAATGACATTTTAGAACATTAAGTGTTTTTAAATAGTATTTCATAACAATATATAATTTTAAGATTGTTAACATATTTTTTCATATATATAAATAAAATATATTATTAATATAATATTTTAAATGTGTTTAATTTCATTTATTAATATAAATTATATAATACTGTAGAATTTTTATTTGTATTAATTTAAAAGATCCAAAATCTATGATTATTATATTTGGGTATGAAATTAGAGTATATATGGAATAATAAACCACTACAAAAAATCAAGGATTCTTATAAAAAGTATCAATAGAATAAAATCAGAAAATCTAGAGGCAAATAATATATATTCCACTTGGGCATAACCAATGGCGTTGAAAACCTACAATGATTGAGGAATTTAAATTTTTTTTATTAATGGGAAAATATGACTGGGGGTTTCTTTGTAATATTCCAAATACATATGGGATATATATATTTTTGAACCAATAAACCCACGTATATAGATATCTACCCATTTTAAATATAGATGGGGATATGAAATACATGCTTTGGATTCACTTCTAGGTGTGGAAATGAGTTCAACGCATCTGATTTGATCTAACATGGGGAGAGCCCAAACTATGCATAAAAACAACAATCACTATATATATTATTTTATATTCATCCATCTATGCCAAATTAAAATAAAAAACTAATTTATATTTCATACTGGGATATACAATATTGAGACTATAATGAGGGAGTGGTATAATTTTTGATATTTTAATTGAAAAAAACATAGATATTTGAATTTGAAATAATTATTTTTTATTCCATGATTAATTTATTTTTTCTTAAACTGCATTAAATTTGGATCAATAAAATACTATATAAATTGATATATTACCATTATAAATAAATATTTCTCCCTTCAAGTTTACATTATGAATAAAAATCCAACTATTTTCTATATTTGATGTGTTCAAAGAAACTATCTTATGATATTTCAATGATTTTAATAACATCTACAAGAAAATCAAAATGACATGTTTATGTAAATAATGTTAACATAATTTTATGTTAAATATTTATTTTTCTCACTTTTTCTTGAATAAAACTTCAAAATAGATTCATTAATTAATAAATTATCATTGAATAATCGAAGGGTATTGGAAATAATGGTAATTGTGGACATATATCTAAATAATAAAAAACTGAAATGTATTTTGATCTTTAATCCCCTAATAGTATATAAATAATTACACTAAATATATCAATATCACAAGATTGATAAATATAAAAAATAGTAATCATTTTAATTATGATGAATCAATAAAATTTGTTTAAAATTTATATTACTATAAAAGTCATAAGGCCCCATGAAATAATAAAATGTATTTCAAATAAAATACAATAGAATATCATATTAAGTTATGTTCATAGTGATCATATAATGGTGAGATTGTATTACTTGATCAAGATAATTATATAAGAGAGAAAACATTGATTAATTTTTAAAATAGTTAGAGACAAAACATAAACCTATAATCACAATTCTATATTAATTTAGGTTAAAAATATATAATGACTGTTGGGGGTGATAATTTTGGACAAAAGGTTCTGATGGGTATCCACTCAAATATGATTGAATGTTATTAATCTCTAAAATTTATTGAACCCAATTCCCAAAGGATGGATTAAAGTGCTATAAATTTTATATAATAAGGGAATACATAAAAATTTTATAAGAGAAACACTTTTTAATTGATGTTTTTATATCATGAAACTATACCTACTTTTGGTTATTATAATAAATAATATTAAATAGTTTTATATGTAATACAAATATATGGAAAATTATTATTTTTTTAGAAAATATTAAAATTACATATATTTTTATTTTTATTACTTTATATTGTATTTTTTTACATTAAAATTGTACTTTACACAATATTGGATGTAAAACTAATGTTTTCTACATCTCTATTTTTTATATTGAAAACATTTTCATTTAATTATATTGAAAACATTTCACAGTTAGAAATTCCATATTATATAAAAATCATATCATACAGTAATTCTTAGTATAACAAGGAATTCTAATCAACATGGTATATTTCTAAAAAATTATACTCAACTATATGTGACAATGTACCCATCGCCTATTTCTATTATATTATACCCAACACAATGAGTAATTATACTTTACACAATGTCTTTATATAGACATACACTCAAAGAAATAATAATTTCTACTCAATTTATCATGTAAAATGGTATTTTAATTAAAGGAACACTAATTTATACTTTTTATGGTCTATTTTTATATATTTACTTGATGTATCACCCATATTCTAATTAATTTACATTGTTTTAGATAACAAAGAATCACCCAAAATTATAACCATTATGCTTTAATGACCACTTAACGAATAGAGAAATTAATTTTGAAAATTTATTACATTAATAATTTCAAATATTTTTTCTATTATTAATGGTGGGCAAGTATCTTGATGAAAACGTAGCCACATAAGTTTTTTATTTCAATATTTGGGAGATTGAAATCATCTGTGAGGACTAGTAGGAAAAAATGACAGATTTTAATTAACTAAAAACTATAAGTCTAGGGAGATAATTGTTCTATTTATAAAGTTGAGAAAACATTAGGGAAGTAAGAATGGGTAAAACCATTGACCAAGATATGATGTAGAGGATTAATAAAAGATTATAATCATGGATTAACTGGATAGATTGAGGAAACCTTTTTGGGAGAAGTTCCAAGTTCATTAAGTAAGTAGAATACTTTGGTATGTTCCTCTATTTCTTATTTCCTTTTTAATGTTTATATTTATATGTATGAATATATATATATATATATATATATATTACTATGGATTGGGTTAGACTGATAGTGATAGAAGATATAGGTCATCTTGAATATTTTTTAAAAATATTTTTTTATCACATTTTTTTATATAATTTCTTGGGTGAACAATTCTTGGAGAGTAAGAATAAACCTATAAAGATCATTAAAAATGGTTCGAGAATACTATTATTTATTTTTTCTTTAATCTTTTTTTCTATTAGGATTTATTATATCATTATATTTATTAAATATTTTATTCATAAGAACACTCCAAAATTGATATTTATTTTATATTAATATTTATATCAACACTAAATATATTTTTCATCATTTTGATCTGGAAAAATTTGTTTTTATTAACATACCTTAATTTGGGTTTATTCTAATCACCAAAATTGGTATCAAAAAAATTATTACAAATATATTATACCAATTATCATATTGACAGTTTAAATTGGATTATTATTTCAACCACTATAAAATTAAAATGTGGGATATTCTAGACCATCAGTTTCTTATAGATTCTTTACATGTACCCAATAAAAGGTTTGATTTAACTAGAGGTTAAACTGCATTTTTTTTGTCACAACATAGGTTCTCAATAAATTATACAGTGTATATATCCTAACCTTTGAGTAAAATAAAATAATAGAAGTTTCTAGTGAACCTTATATTGTTGTAATATAGTATAAATTTATATCTTTTTATGTGATGAAATTCATTTTTGGTAGGTTGTGTAATAAATATAATTTATTCACCATTATAAAGAGTCATAAAACCTAAATAATGATTCATTTAGGTAAATATAATATGATAATACTTTACCAAGAAAATATTAATGTAAAACTAGAATATGATTATTTGGATAAAATTTAATTTTCATTAAATAAGTAATCATTTTGAGTCTCAATGAGACTATGATAAATAGAAAATATAATTTGGATCATGGAGATATTAACATAGAACTAAATTATATATATTTTAAAATGAATCAATAGAATAGAATTAGGGGTGAATGGATTATGGATAGAGGTAGAATATAAAAAAGGAATAATAAAAAGAAAAATCAAAAACAATATGATGAGAATATATATATATATATATATATATATTATACATTAAAATACATGAATTTTATAAGTGAATTGTATAAAAATATTTCACATTTGATGAATCCATTTTATATAGGAATCATAATTATATATAATATTATATTGAGAATAAGTATGAACTGGTTTTTTATTTTCAGGTGGAGCATACTAATTCACTCAAACTAAAGACATTTCAATCTGTAGGTGTATATTTACATTATTAGGTGCCTTGGGTTATCTCTAAGTGGTTATTATGGACTATTATGAGTTTATATTAATCTATAATTTTTTAAAAATTCATTTTTAATTAGTATATAAATCTTGGATAATGAAGTTGGAAATTATATGGAAGTTAAAGAAGTTGAAAAATGTATTTTTTTAAAAATAATAACAAATATAAATTTGGAAAAAAAATCTTATACTAAAGTACATTTTTCAAAAATAATATATAAAATAAACAAAAAGGCTTCATGTTAATTGTGGTAAAATTTAATTCTAGGATATAACTAAATGGGTTTTCTCAAGTAGAATTATTTTACTAAGAAATTTTTTTTCTCTGTAATGGTTAAACATATATCCATGAAAAACTTAATTCTTTTATTGAATTTCTTTTGGAAAAAATGAATTTTCAGTAAATAAATTTTATATTATTAATTAGAAGAACAAAATTCAATGAAGCCTATATAAGGAAAAATGAAACAGGAAGGGTCTTTGAGTATTATTTACTAATTAAATAATCTATATAGATATAGAAGATGAGTATTTTATTTTTTCAATATAATAAGGAGAAGATAATTCAATAATATTTTGATGATGGGTGATGGTGGAAGAACCCAATGAATGAAGAGATTAAATTACCATGTCATTGATAAATAGTATCACAGAAATGATGAGTATGAATATTAGGTTGATTTCATTATAAATTAATTGAAAATATGGGGAGGTGAAGCTACTGCTTGAAACTTAAATATCAATAGGTTCAAAAAAAGCATCATACAAAACTTATTATTATTTATATGATCTTAATTATAAATCCTTGTCGAGTGTTGATATTGAAGAAATGTTGTTCCATAATAACTAAATCTACTATAATTTTTTGTATTTTATTTTAGAAGGATATTAAATTTCCCTCTTGAAATACAACATTTAATATAGCCAGGTCCAAATGATAAGGAAGTATGAGTTTCTAATTTTTTACATGGGTTAGAAAAAAAAATGTTATGAATTTAAGTTATAAGGTGATTTCATGGATGATAAATTACCCAAAAATATAAACTCATTAAAGAAGATCATGTTACCATATATTAGAAAGTTGATTGAATGTTGTGAGTCTTAGACAACAATAATTTATCAATAATGTTATATAATTCCATTGTACTTAAAATATACTATTAGGGATAAATATAGAGATATATAGATGTTGAGAAATATTATCTAAGGTTAAACATGATGATAAGATTCATGGAAGAACATATTATTAATTTACTTTTCATGGTTTTGTTATGATGAGAATTTATTATTGAGAAGCATTATGAGGTTGTGAATTATTGAAAAACAAATCCTCAAGGAAAAATATTTACATTACATTATACTATAAAAAGATGTTTCAGAAAAGGTCTATATGTTGTTTCTCGTAGAATATAATCACAAGTTTGAACATCTGGATTTATAATTAGTGAAATGTAACTTTGAGGATTAATTATATAATATGAAATTTATGTGAATGGTAATATTTTCTAGAAGATATTTTGGGAATTTAATATGATGGTGTCATGTTGTTCATTCAATGTAATCAATTTCAATATGATTTGAAGATATTTTTTGATTCAAGATAAAACACAATTATATAAATTAAAAATGATGATATACTATCACTATTATGTATCAAAGAATATTTAATGACAGAATACTAATAAGAAGTGACTAAGATGATAAATAGTTCTAGAGAATATGATAGAGTCATGTCAGTTTGATTAAATAATCTAGATGAGCACAACAGTTGGAATATAAAATCAAAAGTGAAAAATATAAGTTTCTCAGAACTTTTAAGTTCAATAATAAGAGTATCAAAATAAATCTAGTCATAGATTAAGAATATTAACACATGGTATCTAGAGTCTTGTGCATGCTCATTGTTGCATAATTTCAAAGCCTCATGGAACAAGGGAGTTGTGGAACTGTTGTTATGTGAACTAGGATAAAATCATGAAATAGGGGTGCCAAAAAAACTAAAATTTTGAAGGATTACCTAGAGGTTAAGAGTGTATAATAAATACCCTTTATCTACTTTAGTATTATATTGATTAATTTATAAATATTTCGAGAAGTGATAAATACTTTGTATTTGTTTAAAGATTAAAAGAGTCTATTCCTTATGAAAAATACAATCATATCACAACTACTTGTTAAAATGATATAATGAAATAATTTGTTTCATGAAGTTCATGTAGTGAACTATATTTTTGTCAAGTCAATTTCATAAATGATTAGTTCTTGCTTGAATAGAGATATAAAAAAATTGAAATTCCAAATTATGTTGTATATTTTCTCATAAGGATACACAATAATTATTATTATACATGAGATCTATCCTATATAACTTCTAATAATTTATTAAATCAAGGAATTTGATAAATCATAATTTAATATTTTGAATAATATAGTTTATTTCCCTAAACACAAAAGTTATCAAAGATAATAGTTTTATAACACCATAAATAGATGTTTTCTAAATTTATTTCCTAGATACTAAAGTCCTGGAAGTTAAGATATATATTTTAATTAAGAGGTACATATTATAATTATTTAAAATATTGAGAGAATATAAAAAACTGATTCTATTAAAGATAAAAGATCATATAAATTTATAATTATCGAGTTTAATTCATTTAAAAGATTATCTATAATTAGTAAAACTATCTAATTGAGGAAAAAGAATTGATCATTTGATATAATTAAATTTTATGGAATATTGAAGAATTAATATTGATAGCCTAAGGATACATATATAATCTAATACTAATAAGTTATTATGATAAATATTATCTCGAGGTAACCAACAAAGGAGAATGATGATGGATACCCACAGCACAAAAGTGTAAGAAGACAATTTTGATTCAAGAATATACCTACATCAATTTAATCACCATCGATAAAAGTTATTAAATATGTCTCTTTAAATAACCTAAACATAGCATGGAATAGGTATCCACATTGGAACCAAAACTTGTAAAAACATTATGTTATATACTCATTTACTTCCTATATTGCATGTGGTGTAAATGTGTTTATTATTTTCTAAGGTCCATTAATCCTAACCTATTTAAAATGTTTTATATAAATAGTGCTAAAATTTAAAGTCAAATGAAATAATTACAATTTTTATATATCGATTCACCCCCCCCCCCCCCTCTTAATTTTATTGCACCCATTTTTGGTAACTTCAACAAGTAATAGAGCATAATATTTCCTTTGGTGAGATCTATTTCTTATTAATTTTAATTTTTATTAAATTTATATGAAGTTTTGGTTTGAATATATTTCAAAATAACCTAAAAATGAAAATTTAGTTCTCATTCCCATTTTAGATGTGATTGATGTTTCATATAAAATTATAAAAAACAAGAAGAAAATATAGGTAAATAAGTATATAAAAATATCAACGGATAATGAGGAAACACTTATACTTGAAGTAAATAAAAGTTATTATTTTTTTCAATATGTTTATACTGGTTTTATTGATAAATAAAGTAAAATTATTTAAGGATATAAAGAGTATGTTCATGATGAATCACTTAATGGGATTTACTGTAAAGATAAGATTTATCTTAAAATGAAACCTATTGATGTTTTCATATATTTACTCATATGAATTAAGGGGATATAGGATTAAAAATAATATATATATATATATATATATATATACTGATGTAGATGCAATAGAAGAGGAATTAGATAAAAATTTCACAAAATAAACACTCTCAAAAAACTTATAGAAGGAAAAGAATAATCTCTATCACTTTTAAATGGAATGTTTTCCATCACTGAGGATGAATTTAAAATGATTTTTTTTAATAAAATTATAATTGAGAAGTTTTTTTCTAAAGTGATCCTTGAATTGAAAAATGTATTCAAAACCTTAATGAATATCAAATATTATAAATTGGAAATTAAATATTAAAATTTTAAAGAGATTGAAATTTCATTTTAAGTGGTTTAAAATATGCATGAATAGTTGATTGAGAGGATGAAAAATCAATGTAGAGGTATATCGTGTTCAACTTAATATGAGAAAAATATCCTCATCTTCAAGTGTAAAGTGATAAAAATTAAATTGATAAATTAGGAAGATATATAAGATAAAACATCCCAATATAATAATAAAATAAAGGCTACTATGAATAAATCTTTTAATAGTCTTCTATCTAAATAAACTTACATCAGTGAAAAAAATAGTTTGAGATCTTTGAGAGGTAAACCTTGTCCCAAAAATTTATATTTGTGGAAAGAGGTAAAATTTCTCCCAAAAATTAATATTTTTACTATTATAGTTTTATATTCTAGTAAATTTTCATAATCATATTCTAGAAAAAATAATGGTTGATATATTTATTTAAATATCTACTACCAAATAAATGGTGTATGTATTAAAAAGAATAAGCATTGGCTCCCCCAAATAATTCTCAAAATAAGGGTTATGAAATCCAAAAATAGAAATCTCAACAAACTAGACAATTTGTTATTAAAAAGAAAAGAATAATGTTTATAGAGAATTTTTAATTCTATTAGAAGTTTTGTCACAGGGCTACTGAATGATAGAATAATATTTCAATTTATAAAGATAACATGATACCTTAATTAAGGGAGATTAGATCATGATTTAAGAGGAATTATGTTATACATAATAGGAATTCTTAAAATAAAATGAATATTCCTAGAAAAAACATATTTGAGTGGCTTGAATACTTATGTGATTACCACAAGGAAAGAAATCATAGTTATAATGAGTGTTGGTATATTCCAAACAAAAAAATTCTATTTTTGATGATAATATAAGATTTAAAAATTGAATAAGAAAAGAAAATCAAATAATATTTCTTGGGTAAGAACCAAATAAATGTATTAATCAAACTTCACCCAAGTATAAATCTAAAAATGATGTATCATCAATAAAGAAGAGGTTCTTTTACTGTTCCAATAAATTAACATTATGGATAAATGTAATAAATCCATGAAAATAAAGATAAAATATTTCAATATTAAATTAAATAAATAATCAATTAATGAACAACATAACATGATTTATTTGATCTAATAAATTAGAGATTAATAACTAAAATCTCATGAGATTTTTTATCAAAAGTGTAACCAACATTTACTAAAAATTTGTATGGAAGGTGAAAAATATATGGTTATATAGTTAAACAAATTCATAACATTACTACCTAAACAATATAAATTATTGAAGAATAATGGGAAAGAACTAGTGACTCCAAGTACTGAGACATCTCCCATTAAAAATAATTTCACACACAAGAAGAATGATATGCTTATTCTGCAAGAGTGGTTGAACATATGTCCATAATAGTTGGGATTATCTAAGAAGTGTGAGAAATTACAAATGAATGAATGTTTTTTGTACTAAATTAAAAAAAAAATACTATTAATTATATAAATAAATATGAAAATATTAATAAATAAATGTTATCTAAAGAATATTATATTTATATAATCAATGGTGAAGCTATCATTAAGAGTTCTCACCAGTCTATAGTTGTAAAGAAAAGAGTCTCTAGATTTAGATCCATTTATCGACCATGTTTCTCTAACTCATAAGTAAAGGAGAAACCACCCTATTTCTATCTATATATTTTATTATCTTTCTATAAATGAAATTTAAGGTGTTTTATGTATTAATATGGAAATATAAATAAATTAATGTTTTTAAAATTTGTATTGTATATGGAAAGATATTCATAAATTGTGTAATTTACTTGAACAATTATTGTGTGAAATACTTAAAAGACTTCAATTGGTATCATCCATGATAAATTCAATTTAATTTCATCCCTTTATAGGGATATATGAAGATGAACAAGCTTAATTTTTATTATTTCATGGTGAAATTTGAAATTCTAGTCAACACTTAAAGAAGATACAGTTTGAGGTGTGATGATCACTTTACTATTTTGAATTTAATTGTATCAAGTCTAATGAATTAAGGGGAGTGAATGTTTAACTATAAAAGGGTAGATACATTTTTACATTTGACTATTTTTAGGGCATTTTTTTAATATTTTTGTAGGTTTTTATTTGAAAAATAGTATGAATATCTTTATAATAAATAGTTTAAGGATATATATTTTTTATAGACTAGTCACTCTCTTTTTTATACTGATAATTTCTAATGTATACCTAGAGTTAATTGATTTATAGCTAATTTTTAACTGTAATGGGATGTTAATATTCTCTCATGATTTATAGTTTTTACAAATATTGGGATAATAAAGTGAAGAAGATAAAATTTTTAGTTATAATAGAAGGATATGATTATAACATTCCCTTACCTTTACACCTAGGTATTTATTATCAATAAGGGGGGAGTATTATTTAAATTGGAATTCAAATGGGTATTAATAATATATCAAAATGGGAGATTTATGTACCTAAATAAATGGTAAATAATAGTGTTATATTTTTTTAATATTTTAATTAGAAGGATAATCAATAATATATTGATCTTGGGTGATGCTGGAAAAACCCAATAAATAAATATCTTAAATTACCCCATGATTGATAAAGAGTGTAATGTAAATTGAGAGTTTAAAATTTTATTTGACATCATTATAAAGGAATGTAAAATTTTTTTGATGTAAATTAGTTTCAAGAAATCCATATATCAATAGGTTTAATATAATAAGATATGTATCTGATAATTTTTGAGAAGATCATAAGTGTGACTCTGTGTCAACTATTGAAGGTGAAGAAATATTGTTTTAGAATAAATAAATATTGTCAATTCAGAACATTTATTTTATTGGGTGATGGAATATATGTTTCAAAATACTATAATTGAGATAACAATATCTAGATGATTAAGAAGTTTGAGTTACATAATTTTTCCATTTATTTTAACTAGAAGATATGTTCTAAAGTTACAAGGTGAATTTGAAGAAGATAAGTTACCTAGAACATGCATCTATGGAAGATACTCTTGTTATAAAATGTATGGAAGCTGGTTAAAAGTTTTGAGATTTAGACAACAAAAAATTAACCATTGGGTTATTCAAGACTATGGTACTACCAATGTACTATTAAGTTTTAACATAAATATTGATACATGGTAAAACATATTTTTATATGTTTTCCAAGAGTAAACACTATGTGGATGAACATATTATTAAGTGACTTTGTTAGGTGACAAGTGATACAACATTAAGAATATATTTATAATGAATCCTCAAGCATATACCCTACATTTCATCATCATGTGAATAGATAATCCATCAATGGTATATATATCATTTTCTTGAGAATTTAATCTCAAGATGTATCTCAAGGATACATAGCTGGTTTAAAATACTGTTAAAGATGAATTCCATGATATGAAATTGTTATGAATGGGAATATTTTCTATGAGATATTTAGGAAATTAAATTTGTTGATTTCATGTTGTATTTAAAATGAAATCAATATCATGATGATTTTAATAACATCTATGATTCAATCTAAGAATGAATTTATTATATTTTGAAATATGGTACTTTTTACTTTATGTGAATATCAGAAGATCAAGTGATAAAAGACTGGTCATGAGTGACTAGTAAGCAAAAGGATTCTGGAGAAGATAACATAGTGATATAGGTTTGATCGGATGATCCAGATAAGAAAAGTATAAACTAGAATATCAAAAGTGGTAAAGATGAGTTTATCAAAACTTGTATGTTTAGAAATAAGAATCACTATGACAAGATGATTACAGAGGAATAATATTTATGAAATGTATCTAGATTCATGCACAATCATAGTTTCATAGAAGAAGAAAGAATCTTAGAAGGTAGACACCATGTAAGTGTTGTTACAAGAACTGTGATATGTTAATAAAATATAGGCTTAAAAAATTAGATGCACAATGTGTTATGATAATGGTTAGCATTGCCTATAAATACTTATTAACTACATCATTATTATAGCTATTAAAAAAGAATATTTTACGAGGGGTTAAACTCTCTAAATTCACATAATTATTATGAGATTAAAATCCTTTCATGAAATACAATCCTGAATCAATTGTTTGTGCAAAGGATATTAAGTAACAATGTATTTCATTATTACAGTGAACAATTTTCTAATGAATAAAGTTTAATGAGTAATAATTTCATACATAAAGACCTCTACATAAATAAATTTTACTGAAAACAACTAATGTGATACAGTTGTAAGAAGGATTGAGTGAAACTAACTGTTACACATAAGATCTAGTGTGTATAATGTTTTATAATTTTTTTGGTCAATAAATTTTTAAATTTTAATTTTAAGATTATAAAGAAAAAAAATTTTACACAGAATGAAAATGTTTCAGAGGATAACAGTATTAGGAAAACAAACACATGAGTACTAGAAATTGAGTTCACAGAAAGTAAAGTTCTTGAATTTGAGTGACTGAGTGTAATTAGAAATTACATATCTAAATTATTCATAAGTTTTAGAGAATACAAATATATAATTCTATAAAACATGTGAGATATTGTTTGTATGTAAATATGACGTTTTAAAAATTTTACCAAAATAACCATAAGAAGTTGATGACCATAATTTAAGAAGATTATTTGATCATTTCATGTATTGATATATCATAGAATATTGGTGATCTTCATCAAGTGGATTTAGAATGAGTACTGTTGAAGGGTAGAGGCTACCAGTGTAGTATTATTCCAACTAGTTAGTTGGTTGAATATTATCAGTATGTATTATAAAGAACAGACTTGGGTGAAAGATGTTACCCCCCCCCCCATACCTTTGAAATGTGGTAAGGTACTTTAGGCTTATTATTATACATGTATCGTTTTAATCAACATAAATAATAGTGATAAAATATATGATCTATAAGAATAAAATAACATCAAGGAGAAGGTACCCACATTAGGACTGAACCTTGTAAAAATATTATGTGTTGTGCTCATTTACATTTTCCATTTCATGTGGTTAGAATTTATTTTTGATTATGCAATATCAATTCATCCAAATATGTGTTAAATAATTATATAAAAACTAAGTAAATATTTAATTTTAATGATATTGATAAAATTGGTATACACTGATTCACCCCCCCCCCCCCAGTTCTTTATGTGACTACACCCATTCTAAGTCACTTCACTTATAAACACTATTTATAGTTTTAAATAAGAATATAGGTAGTTGTAAATAAATTTTAGTCTTAAAAATTGAAAAAATATTTTATTAAAAAATAACAAAATTATTTTTTTTAACATTTTGATAAGTATAAGATTTAATTAATTCTATATATGGATGGAATATTGATTTCTGTTAGGATAAGAGCACAATTAATCATATATAAAACATTATATAATTCTGATTTAAATTGTATGACTTGGGATCTATAAATAAAAATTGGGATGAATATTTTGAATGATAAAGTAATGACCATCCCTACATAAAGAAATTATCTATTGAAATCCATGAATATGGATTGATTGAATATTTTTTAACTTTTCTTTGAATCTATTTGATATAAGTTTGAAAAAAAAAATAAGCTGCTAGTCATGGTAAAAACTTTACGGACCATATACCATATACTAATTTATATAGAACAATTATATAATTTAATGTTTGTTCTCAATGTTACATGACTTATTCAGTTAGTAGTGTAATATAATTTATAGAAAATTCTCATAATACCAATTTATATGAATTTAAGTGGTCACTAAGATATGTAGATAAGACTTATATAATAGGTTCGAATGATGTTAATTATTTAAAGTTATTATGGATATTAAATTTCTTATAGATTTTAATTATATAAATATTATTAACACTAGAAATCTGGTGATTGTTTTCTTATTTAATGCATGTTTAGAATCAATTACATGGAAATCCAACATGAAATCTAAAATGGATTATCTATAATAGAGTTAAAATATATAGAATTCAGTGGGACTATAAAATAATCATTATGGATCAAATTTATTATGAGATAACTATTTATCCTAATTAATATTTATTATGATAATAAGAGTACTCTTCATTTATCTAAATATCTGGTTTTTGAGGCCTAAAAGGTGCTCAAATATCCTAAGGAGGGAGAATCAGGGTATGGATATTATTTTAGACATTATTTCTACCCACTAGATCTTTACCTCTTAATTATAAGTGTCACATAGTTTTATATTTAATGTTTATACTAATCGTATCCCTTACAACATTATCTAATTATGATGCATAGAAAGTAAATCAAAAAACCAATAACAATGACCCACTAATTTTTACTTGGTTCACCACTATAGGAAAGTACAAGGAACATGCATCCAATAGTCTGTTAGTGCACCAAATTTACTAAGATCAAAACTTGTAATTTCATTATAGGTCACTCTTTCTTGGTCTCAATGCACTTACAGTGTTAAGAGAAAACTCATTGTCCCTTTTAGTTTACAACCAATTACATTTTGAAATCTCATTTCTCTCTTAAATAAAGTGTGCTCGCTACCCCTTTATATTATTCTTCTTTTAATCAGATGAATCCATATTTTTTACACATAATTTGAATCATCTTTAAGTTACACTTTAATCCACCTGATGAATACCACTTTACCACAGATTTACTGGGTAATCCCATCTAGTTCACAAGAGATTAAGTTTTTTGAAAACCCTCTTTTGAAACTTCTTGAAACTACCCAATTCTTTGCAAGAATATCCCAATTTTTTGATGCTCCAAAATCTCACAAAGATCTATACTTTCATGAATCTCAAATATCTTTCACAAATCTCACTCCTTTCATGAATCTCACTTAGCCTTCACGATGATCAAATATTTTGTGATTATCATGGTTTTAGAGAATCTTAGATAGACTTTTTAAACTTACTTTATTTTTTATTAGATGATCATATAAAAACCTTCACATAAGAAAAATCCTTTACAAACCACTCTCACAAACCACCATCACAAATTCAAATCCTTTGGATTTTCCTTAAGGCTTTCTCTCTCAAATGAGGTGGTAGACACCTATTTATAAACATTTTCTCCATTTCAGGATTCATTCAACCTCACCACCACCTTTTCAAGAATCTCTCCATTATTGTTCATGAACATTTTTTTCTTTGATAAGATTCAGGGAAATTTTCCAATTGATGAATATTTTCTTAGTCACTTATATTTAACATCCAACATTCATGCTCAGCCTTCATTCCCGGAGCTCCACAACTTTATGAAACATAAAACATTTTTAAATCACTAGAACTTTTAGAAACACCAAACATTCATGAAATACATTACTTTTATATATTTATATAAATAATTCATTGGAATTCATCTTTCCTGATAATTGATTCATCCTCTAAATTTTGGACACCAAATATTTTTTTAAAAATGGGAAATGTCACCACCCTATAAATGAAATTTAATATATCGCATTAAGAGCATTTATTTCTTTTTCTTGGATATTGGTCAACATACCTTGTCAATAATCTATCTTGAACTCCACAACTGACAATGGAAACCTTCTTTTTCAAAAAAAAACAATCAATCCAAAAACACTAAAAAGTTACCTTGATTGATTTTTTCACAACAATCTCTCCCTTTGGATTTTTTGACAAATCTTCACACTTTGAATCCACTTTAAACATTCATTCATCATCAAACAAATTTTTCTTCTTGATATTATAGATAGTGATCACAGATTTAATCAACACGCACTCTAATCCCACATCATCCATGATCAGTATGTGAAACAAGAGTAGTATTAAAATTTCATTAATGATTCACTTCATTCCCAAAATAGTCAACTATTTTCACCATAATCCCCTTATGTCGTGATATACAATATTTGATCAAGAATCTTTAGCATCATCAAATTCCCTTCTTCACTTATCCCCCTATCATCTTATCCCCTATCATGAACAACATATTTTCTCCCCCTTTTTTAACAAACCCAAAGGTCACTCCATTGTGGATGCAACACTGTAAAGAACACATATCCTAACATAAGGAAAAACACGCCATTATTTAGGGGGAGGGGTCCAACATCCACACTTTTTCAAGTGTAGGTAGTCGACTAAGCTACCAAATCCAATCGACTTTGCTCAAATTACTATTTAGGTAAGTCCTTTATCAAAATGTTTGCAACTTTTAGTTCTATAAGAACATACTCAAACTTTAAAATACCAGGATCCACCTACAACTTGATCAAATAATACTTGATTTCAATGTACTTCATTTGTGAGTGATGGACTGGATTTTTGTTGAGATTTATAGCACTTTAATTATTTCACTAGACTTCATTCAAAGACTTCACTTGAACTCCCATATCATCAAGATACTAATTCATCCATAATAAATGTGTTCTAGCTTGAGTTGAAAAAATATATTTAGTTTCTACGGTGCTCAATGAAAAGAATTATTTTTTTTCTTATCCAATAAATACAAAATACTACAAGATAGAATGAACCACCTGCTGTTTATTTTTAATCATTTATAGATCTAGACCAATTTAAATCTATATAGCCCAATAACTCTTTTTTTGATTTTTCATTGTACAGTAGCCTAAAATTCATTTTTCCCTTGATATACTGATGTATTAATTTTACAGCAATTAAGTGGATTTTTTTTGAATTATGTTGATATAGTTATTTTTGTATTGAGTAAGAAACAATATCAGGTATTTTCTACATCATGTAAAATATACTTCCAATGATATTCCTATATTTTATAACATTAACTAATTTTCCTTTATAATCTTATGATAGTTTAATTTGGGTAGCTACTGGAGTCATCATATCCTTATAATTATCCATTAAAAGTATTCTTAAAACCACCTTGGAATATTTTTATTGATAAATGAATTTTCTATTTCTTCCTTATACCACCTATAATCCAATGAAAATGGTAAGTTCTCAAATCATTGACATTTCAACCTCACTTTTCATGAATTCAGAAAACTACTTGAATTGTGCTTCATTTGATCCTCCAAATATTATTTCATCAACATACACCAACACCAAAATCCATTGATAACTTTCATTATTTACATAGTTATTTTAATCAACGACACCATGAGGAAAATCATGCTTCCTCAAGAACTAATCAATCCATGAATAACATGCTATCGGTTCATTATTTAACTCATATAGTTCCTTATTTAGCTGAAAAATTTTGTTCTCATCATCAGGAATGAGAAAACAATTAGGGTGATCGATATAAACTTCTTCTTACAGTACCCCATTCAAAAATTATAAATTGACATCCATCTAGAAAACATTGAAATTTCTTTGTAATGATATGGAAAAGAATAATCTAATTGTTTCTATCATTGAAACAAGTGTAAATGATTGATCAACATCAGTACCTTATATCTAGAATAACCCTTCACACACTAGTCGTTCTTTGTTTCTAATAATTGTAACATCTTCATTATTCTTGTTATAAAATACTCATTTGGTCCTGATGACATTTTATCAGTAGGTATAAAAACAATCTCCAAAGTCTGATTCTTATTAATTTGGTCAAGCTCTTCCATCATAGAATAAACCCGGTTCTCATATTTAGTTTCTTCTTGGAATAATTTAAGCTATACCTAAAAGTGTAAGGATTCTTACTATAAAAACATCATTCTGTTTATTTGAAATATCACTTCTTGATCACCAATTATGTTTCTCTAATCAATTTTTGATCAACTATTTAGTCCATGTGAAGATATAGGTTTATTTTCATTATTTTTATTATAAAAATATTATTCTAAATATACCTTAGTTATTGGAACTCCTCCCCCAGAGAGGCTTCTCCCCTAACTGGTATTTTTTGGTGGACAAGTATAGTTAGGATAGATATTCAATTTTACATCAGCCACTTCATTATATGATATCCCTTCTCCATATTACGTAAATTACATATATTGATATTAAAAATATATTTATTTTGTTACACCACTTATTGAATGAAAATACCTATTTGAATTTCAATAGTTTGGATTCTTTTTATCACATGTGTCTCCATTCAAATTATGCACTTATTCCCTTTCAGCACGTGCAAACCCCGTACAATGTATCTCCCCATTAGTTCTGCACCAATTCAAATATATTAAAAAAAAATTAGTCTATAGGGAGAGGGGTACCTCTGGAATCCTCAAGAGGGGGTTTGGGGTTGATCCTAATGGACCAACCCTGTGATATTTTCTCACAAAGCATTATACTCTTTATGTTCTTATTCTAACTACTTAACCAACTTCATCTATTATAGTCATATAGATAAAAACAATTTACCCATATTCTTAGTCGTATTCCAATATGTATGTTCTATAGTCATGGAATTTTAGAACATTTTGGGTTTAATACCTCTGGTAAAAAATTAATTATTTTTCGCTCCAATTATATTCTATTTTTCATGATGATTTCTATGAGATGGAATATTTCCAAAGATTGTATTCTCTTTCTTATTCTAATGTTAGAGGGTTATTTCTATTTACTTAACTCATTTCCTTATGGTATTATTTATAAATATATATAGGAATTCCTTATTCAGTTTTCTTTTATCAGATCTCCAAGTCAACTCACCCTGATGTTCATGGAGTGATTCCTTTACTAAACATACATTATTTTTTCTTACAATTAGAGTAGTTCCTTGTGTTTCCTCTAATATTGTAAACCCATTTTTCAAAAAAAAAATAGTTTTTCTTATAGTATAGTATTTCTCATTATATATCATTGTATTTGCGTATCTCCTTTTGAGTTCTGTTTCCTTCCCTTATTTCATTCAGCTGTAATATATTTCCAAATTCTTATTATTAGAACATATAAAACATCTCCCATTAAAAAAAACCTTACATCATCATTTCATGGATGATATGTTGATTCATCTAGAGTTCTTCTTCTTCTAACATTGATTCCCTCAACTTCTTAAAACATAATCATGGTGTTTCCCTATCTTCCATAATAATAGAATTTGAGGGATAGTTTCTTCTAAAAGGTGTTCTTTTCATAATTTTCAAGAATCTATTACTTATTCTTATATTTATCAATATTTTGATCTTCATAATATGAAATATATTCCAAAAAATCAAGAAAGAAACATAAAATGTGACCATATATCCCATAGAAATATAACATGTTGTAATTAATTTTTTTATAAGTGTTTTTAGATCTATTTCCATCTTCTATAGGATTTTTCCTATTTCTGTAATTATTCACAGATCTTCTCTATTCATGCATGGGAGAGGGTTTATCATATACAATACCATATTTTCCCAAACTGAATGGGATTTAGGATGAGAAAATCATTTCATTTTTTTCTTATGAAATAGTATATTTTCTTTTCATTTCATTATTACATTCCAAAATATATTTAAATAATAAATTAAAAGAATTGTTTAATTTGGTATTCCCATGGGAATTAGATTACTCCGCATATTTCATAACTAAATCTATCACTTCTCTTAATTATTGAATCTTTTTCCCCTTGATTCAAGTTTCCCATTAAGTTCTCTTTTACTAGTCATATCATCTTCTTATTCTTGGAAGGTATTATTTATCATGTCATCTTGCTCATTTATCTAATAATATTTATGAGCAATAAAATCTTTACAGCATGCATTTCCTATTATATCCTTTGGTTCTCTTGTACTAGTTTAGATATTTGTGTAGAAAGATCATCATTTTTCACTTCTATATTAAAAGTTTCTTTTATGTTTAGATTATTTCCATTGTCATTATCTTTGATTTTTTATATATTTTTGGAGATATTTTGTAGTTCTTCAGTTTGGGAATCATTATTCTAACTTAGATTAGTATACATGTCAATAATCCTTTCATTAAAACCCTTAATCTAGTTGAACTCAATTTCCTATACTTGTATATGAATATCTTGAGATTTATTTTCCTTTCATAATTTTTTATCCAAATCCTTTTTCATGTTTTCATATTCTACTACTGGCCTTCCTGGTATTTCTTCAGCATCAATAGTTCCAACATCACTTGGAATGTCAGGTTTTTAATTATTTTCTATGGAATAATTCAAATGGTAAATAGTATCATAATTGGATTAGTTGTTGGTTTCATTCAAATGAATCAAAATCATTCCATAGATACTTCCACACTGAGAAATTCTACCAGACTTCTACTTATTCTTTGAATTTCTTCCCAATTCCATGGAACAATGAGATAATAATATTCTGAAACTTTAATTTTAAAAATCAAATAAACCAATTCAGAGAAAAAATATGATAAAAATAAACTAATTCTTAATCCCAAAAGGGTCTTAAATACCCTTAGAGGGGGATGAATCAAGGTATGGATATTATTTCTGAAATTCATCATACCCCATTGGATCTTGACCTCTTTATTATAAGGGTCACTATATTTCCTCTTTAATTTTTATACTGATATTGTCCTTTACCACTTTATCAAATGATGATGAATAGAAAGTAAAGAAAGAAATAATGTACTAGGACACCTTAATTTTTACTTGGTTCACCACTATGGGCTATTCCAAGTAGCATGAATTCAACAGTGTGTTGGTGCACCAAAATCACTAAGATCACTTCTTGTTGGTTTAGGGTAGGTCACTCCTACTTGGGCTCATGTCCCTTAAAATGTTCAAAGTGGACACATTATCCCTCCTAGTTTATAACTAATCACAATTAAAAATCTCAATTTTATCCCAAATAAAGTTTTTCCACTTATCCTTTAGATTATTATCTTTTTGATCACCTGAATCACTATGTTTTACACCTCATTTAGTGCATTAGTAATTGCCAATTTTAGACGCATAATGAATACCACTTTACTATAGATTTACTTGGTAATCCCTTTTGGTTCAAATAAGATTTACTTTTTCTAAAAACCTTCTTTCCAACCTTCATGAAACTACCAAATCCTTTAAAAGAATATCATACTTTTATGATGCTCCCAACTTTCACAAAGCTCACTACTTTTATGAAGATCGCATGTCCTTTAAAAAGCTCACTCTTTTACCAAAGATCACTTAGCCTTCATGGTGATAAAATATTTCACGATGCTCTCAATTTTATAAAATACTACATAGCCTTAATAAACATCCTTTCTTTTTGAAATATATAGTCTTATGAGAACCTTCTCAAAAAAAATCCTTCACGAGCCACCTTCATCAATTCAGAGCTTTGGACTTTAATTAAGGATTTCTCTCTCAAAGAGGGTAGTAGAAACCTATTTATAGACATTTCAACCCTTTCGTGAAGCATTCAACATCATTGTCACATTTTAACAAATCCATCCATTATTTTTCATGAACCTACTAGTCTTTGCGTAGATTCAGGAAAATTTTCTTTTTCACAAAGCTTCTCATTGTTGCATATATTTACCCTCAACCCTTCATTATCACCCCTCTTTCATGATTCTCTACACCTTCATGAAACAAGAAACTTTTTCAAAGAACCAGACCTTTGAAAAACACCAAAACTTCTCAGAATTCATGCCTTATCTATATATTTAAGAGGCATTCATGAAAATAAAACTTTCATGATGCTTGAGTCATCCTCAAAATTTTAGACCTCAAAAATTTGGTAGACACTGGGAAACATATCAACCTTGTACATGTAATTTTTTTTACTGCATCAAAAGAATCTATTCCTTTTTCTTAGATATTATTAAATATACCTTTTAAAAAATCTCTCTCAAACTCTACATCTGATCTTGGAAACCTACTTTGTCAACAAACACAATCATCCCAAAAGCACTGTAAAGTTACCTTGGGAGATTTTCTCCTAACAAGGTTATTGTCTATAAAATAATATTGACATAATAATTATTTTTATTATAGTGGTAATATAAAAAAATATTCTTTAGTGAATACAATATACACTAATGATGATACATTAGATATATTGAATAATAATTATCCTGGTGGTAAATTTAAGAAATATTTATATATAGTATATATATTAGAGGTATCTTTATTCATAAACTATGGATAATAAGAAAATGCTTTCAGAATGATGAACAAGTAAAGTATGATTTTTTGGCATACTCCATGTAAAAAAATTTGCATTTGAAGCACTTAATTTTTTTTTATTTTACTTCTAAATACTCTTTATGTAATCTCATATTAATAAGTTCTTCTTCATGAATTTTAATTTTTTTACTTTTTGAGAGTTTTTATTTTGATATATAGGAAGTAAGTTATGATTAGTCATTATCTATTATAAGAAAATATACATCATAAAGATATTATAAACATAGTTGGTTAGTCTAATCAATTAAATGTATTTCTATGATTTCTAAATAAACATAGTGGCTAAATATTCTCTACATAATTTTTTTGATAGATTTATACATAAAAAATCGGTGAGCTTAGTCAATATTGTGTTTTTTTAGAGTTCTACTCAATGAAACTTAAATTTATATTCAATATAGTGTGTACCATTATGTTTTACTTAATTTTTTTGGGTTTTATGAGGTATTTTAATGCTTAAACTAAGTATTGGAAAAAACTAGAATCCCATGAACCAAAGATCTACCATTAATGAATATGAAACCAGTAAAAAATAAAATAAAAATACTATATGTGTGTACCATACACCATTGAGTTACTACTACTATCTTTGATTAATTATTGATGAATATCATAAGGAATATATTTTGTAATCGTCCCTTTGTAGTTTAAACAATAACTAATATGAATCACCCGTAATATGGGAAAGATCCTCCACACACCCATGATATGTTAGTATCTCACTCAAGAAAATAGTGAGGGAAAAAGAGAGAAACAGAGAAGAATTATGTATAAGTAGTTGGAAAGGAATTCATTAAATTAAATTATCACAATGGGTTTTGTCTCATTATATATACCTTGATACATTCTTAATCCATCCATGTATTTTCTCATGCTTTGCATAATGCATGAGTAAATATCATATGGTTATAATGGTTTGTAAACCTTAGACCATATTTATTTATGAAATAGTTTATCTTTAAAATGGTACATTTAAACTCCATTAATAATAATAGACAAAGTTTAATACGGTCTAAATGTTAAACATTTAACACTTAGTTGCCTTGATGTATAATATAAAAATCATAGGGATTTTACAATATTAATATATAAAATGTAATGGATAGGTTCTTCCATGTCATACCATATGACATGTTTATATCATACCATACAATATTTACTAAAACAAATCATATGAATAAATTATTTAAAGAATATCATCACCAATATCCCTTTTTCATTAAATCCTCGTAGACTCTTTACTATTTTTCATTATATAATATCACATACAATAACATGTGGAATCATATCAAAAAATATTTTGGATATATTCCAAGTTACTTTTGGTATGTTCTCTTCAACTTCACTAAGTTTTACATCATTTGTAATACCTTGTGAATTCTCGTCCCAAAAATCCATTGAGCTAAACTCTAAGACATTTTAAGAGAGGATATTTGAGTCAAACTCAACCCACATTTAGTCAACCATAGTGTGTTACCCTAGGATACATTTTAGAATTGATATAAAATAAAAATAACTAAGTATAAAAATATAATCTGAGAGAAGACTCTTTCAAAGCATTAGGGATAATCGTGTTACAAATGGATCTAATGTGATGTTCATCAAACACATGTTTCATTACACCTATACCCATTAATTTCATCATATACAGGCATAAATTTTCTTATGATCCCTGTATGTATGAAATAAAGTAACCATGGGAAACAATGAATGTTAATGCTATAAATACAACTCATACATTATCGATACTGTGAGTATAAACTAGTTAGGTTGGTGTACACTAAACAAGTCACTTTCCTTTCCAGATAACCATACCATGCTCCCCTTAACCAAATAGGTAAGTACATCATATATACTATATAGGTATGGTTGTAAACTTCCTCATTTTATCTTAGTTGTTTTTCCTAGATATAAAACCCATCATAAAAGAGGATATTTCATATTGGTTATGCGACAATGGACCACATGATTAGAAACATACCCAACAACCCCTTGAATAGCTAAGCATCGAGGCTTGTATACAAAACAAATATCAAAGTGTGACGGTTCACATGCCATATATCTCACCAAAATTTGGTATTTGGAGCTCTAAATATAAACCATGCACCCTTTTTATAACTAAGACAATGTATATAACACTCATTGTGGTATACATTATGGTCCATCCAGTATAAAAATATCATTTTCTACCTGATAATCATATCTTATATCATGATACAATAATCTTAATCACATTGACCTTAACATTTCATCAAAACCTATGATCTCTATGAAGATCATTGGTTAGGGATAACTCAAATTCATACCTTGAGTGGTCAATTAGAATTTTACTTCGTGAAATATATATCTATATAAATACATATACATTTGACATAAAATAATGATAAATTTGAAGTTTCCTTCTATATAACATGATAAATTTTATATCCGTAAAATATATTTAATAATACATTATCTAACTATTTACAAGTGAACATCTAACACATCACATATGATATTCTTTTATATCATCCTTATGTTTTCTTCACTTTTAGTGTTTTTGTTAAAATCTTGGCATCTCTATGTAACTCCTTCCACATCAATATTTGATCACTTAATAAAACCCTCACACTAAAATCTTTAGTGAGTAAAATCTATGAATAAATCTAGTTTGTTTAATGGTGTGACTTAGGAATCATATTCTTAATGATGAAATCCAAGAACTTATCTATACTTCTTTACTCTAAAAAAACAAATGTTACAATGTAAATAACTTCTATTGTTATCCTTGAAATATTTATAAGTATATCATCATTATTATTAACATCCATTCAATTAAAATTTTATCACTTTAATTTTTTATTGATATAATCCTTTATTTATTAACTTTAAACTTCTCTAAGTAAAAAAATATTACCACTAGTCTCTTAGACACTATATTCTCTATGTAATAACATGATATTATTCACAAACTATATTTTATTTATTAAATAACTAATATTTCTTTTTATTATAAATATTCAACAAATAAACTATTATATTTGTATATTATATGGTTTTCAATGTGTTTTTATAATTTTCTTGAAAAATGATTATTATTTAAAATATTCTACTAAATGTGGTGGGATAAAATACTACATATTTTTAAAAAAAACATGTGGATAAACATAGTTATCTTGGATAAAACATTTGTATCCTTATCTTCTTCTCAAAATAAGTTATATAATTAGATGAATCATAAACAATGTGTATTATATCCATCATCTCATATTGTTCATAAAAAATATATTTTATTAAATAATTTCACATTTCATATAAGAAAAATGAGATGGCGATACACATCCTTTACATAGATTTATCAAAGCTCGATATATTACTTTACATTTTAATCTTTAATGAATAAAATATTTGATTCATCACTTGAATGAAAAATGTAAGTTCCATCAACACTTTCCTTGATTTTAAAATTTTATATATTTTCTACATTTGTAGAGTATGAATTTGGTATCATATACTCTTTCAAAACAAATAATTGACTATGTAACATTAATACCGTACATAAAATTTCTAGGAATTTTTAAAAAATTATTCAGGTATTAGGGATAATTTCATCATATGTAATTCTTTGTCCTTCTTGAAACCACCATTATGTTTGAATAAACATGGATAACTATTATGAATATTTATTATCAGACTGTCCAACTAACTTTTCTTTTTATGGTTTAAACTTTTACCTAATTTTACTATTTATATTTTACAAGGCATGGACATCACATACCTAGTATATCTATCCTAAACACTTTTAGAAAATAGGGTAAACTTTTATCTAACTCATTAACATTGTCAGAATAATTCCAAAAATGACAACATAATGAATTCCACTACCAAAAAAAACACAAGAGATCCTTGAGTGATTCTCTTTATACTTCTTATAAGAATATAGATTCATGTGTCAAACAACTTCAATAGTTGGTTACCAAGGAGTATATTATTCCATTACATAAAATGTCTATATATAAGAAATTTTATTTAGTTACCAACATTAGGAAGTTTATTACATTAATCATCTCCTTTCCATTGATTAATAACAATGTTATTTTTTATGATAATTTTCTTATTCATCAACAATAAAATCTTTCATCATATGATTACCATATTTTATATTCTTTTAATAAATAAGTTTAGTAAATGTTTTACCATTAATATAATGACCCATTATAAGTTCATCATATACATTAGTAGGACCTGATCCATATTTTTCTAGTAATGAGTATGATTTGGTGTTTCTCTCACCACTTATATATTTTAATAGGTCATAATTCCAATCATATCGTATATGAATCTTGAATGGTTAACCAAAAAACACTTTACTCAATCCACCATATGTATAAAATTAACTCTAATAGTATGGTAACTTAATCCTATCAGGGTATTTAGGCTAAGTGTAACCCAAATAAAATTACAAGAACATGAACTTAATCCTATTAGGGTCAGTCATTACTTATTTTTCTTATACAAGATAATACATGGGAACACAGCTTTGGCATGACTGACCTCGTTAGATGATCAAGGTCTTGAAAAATGCCTATTTGGAAGGAATTTAAAAATTAGTATTTTTAAAGGTAATTTAACTACACAATATTATCTAATGTTATTCCATTTATAAGTATGATTTCTAATAATTATTTTATTTTTGGAATATTTTTAATTCCACCTAGTTAATCGGTATGAACCATATTGATGTGTAACTCTTTACACAACTCATGGATAAGCCAAAATTAATTTAAAAAAATATAAATCCATTATAATACTTATCATATATTACATTATGTGCATGTATGAAATTTTATAGAATAAATATATATCTTTAAACTAAATCATATATCTATTCATAATCTAAATAGTATATATCTTTGGATAAATCATGGAATGAGTAAATAAATGAACAATTCAAATATTTATACATGATATGAACAATTTATGAATCATCATCATCATTATTATATATTTTATTCAAGGAGGTACAAGAAAAGATTAAAGATCCTCAGAACAAAGCAACTCAAGGACTAGGGGGTTCTAAAATAGTGAAGACCAAGGGCGTCCCCACGAATTAGATTCATACCCTCAGGCTTCAAGGAGGTGAAATTGTGAATGGAGGTGCCATCAGAGCCAAGGATAGCAAGAGAGGCAAGGTAGTCCAAAACTTTATTCCCCTCTCTCCATGTATGTGTAACTTGAATGTTGCTTCTCAGGAGTTCTTTTAATATCCTTATGATGTACATAACCGACCATGGGTTGGAACCACTGTTCTGCAGGGAGTCATGGATGATCCTCGCGTCAGTTTTCGCATGAGAAATTTCAATATTGTTCTGATTACATAGATTTATCCCGATGAAGAGAGCCTTGGCCTCCGCCTTAAGAGCATTGCCATTACCGAAGTGGGCCGTGAAAGCAAGGATCACACTCCCTCCAGAATTCCGAACCACTCCTCCTCATCGCATGGTACCTAAGATGCAGGATCCATCTGTGTTTAACTTCAAACCATTTTTTGGAGGATTTCATCTTACCCATTGCCCCTGCATTCTATATAAGGGAGGAGACAATTTGGGGCCAACCTGCAACATCCTCAGGGAGGGGGCCTCTCGCCAGTTATTGATCAGGGAGACAAAGTCCCACAACAGGCATTTTATTCTAACAATGATGGCCCTCCCGGTGGATTTGATCCTTTAGAATTTCGCCTTGTTGCGGGCCTGCCGGAGGCACCAACACCCAGCACTAAGAACCACAGAATGGGACATTCTCTCCGAACATTTATACGGTATTCCCTGGAACCACTTCTCAAAGAACGAAGACCCTCGAAGCTCATTATAGGAGACTGTTATAAAAACGCCAAAGCACTGCCACACCTACTTAGCCCACTCTCCCTCAAAGAAAATATGATATGTGATCTCCTCGTTTTTTATGTTGCAGCACTGACACCATGATGCAAGGCTAATTCCCATTTTCTGGATGTTCACATCAGAGGGGATCACCGAGTTCCTTAATCTCCAGACCAGGAAATTGTACTTGGTTGGAATTCTGCTACACCACAGTAAATTATTCCGATTTTCCAGTGGCTCTTGATAAGTGGAAATCCTACGGAAGTCCTTTGAGGAGAACTTCCCAGACTGTGACGGAGTAAACACACATTTTTTCGGCTCTGAATTGATAAGGATGGAGTCAAAAATCTATTTCTATCTCTTATCCAGCACAGCATTAATGAAATTCGGGTAAGAGCTTGCCTCCTTGAAAGTAATCGAAGGCCCTGGGCACCCTGGGAAACCAATCATGGAGCCCGCCCAGTTTCTATTTTAGAAGGAAATGTTGCCAGCTTCCACTATCCAGCAGGAGTGTTGATGAAACCCCGAGACCAGGGGACAAATCAAATTCCAAAAGTGTGAGCCTTGGACACTTCCATTTTCAATAAAACAGGTGTGGTTGTGTTTCATGATCCTCCCCCATAGAGTCTGCTTCTCCACGATCTCCCAAGCCAGCTTGTCATGCATGCACTGCACAGTACTCCTAATGCTTCTGACGTTGATGCCCCCCTCATGAATAGGTCGAGCCATTCGCTCCCAAGAGACCCAATGCCTCTTTCCTTCCGATAGATCATCCCAAAGAAATTCGGCTAAGACCCTATCAATAGCTTTGATAACCCCTTCTGGCACTGAAGTTGAAGCCATTTCATGCACCGGGATGGCAGCCAGAACGCTGTTAATGAGATCGATACGTCCCCCCAAAGGATAAAAAGTGGTTTTTCCAGTTGAGAACATGGCTCGTGATCCTGCTCACCACCTGATCAAAGTCATGAATGCGCATCCTTCTTGAGGATATTAAAGATCCCAGGTATTCCATAGGAAAGGATTCGGGCTGCATGTCCATTCTATTGCACAGGGCCACAACCCAGCTCACTGCACACTTGTTGGAAATGTACAGGTTGCTTTTGGAATGGTTGATCAGCTGACCTCTCCAATAACAGTACTCCTTCAGGATACTCTTGATCACCTGTGCAGATCTCTTCCCTACATTTAAGAAAATAATTGTGTCGTCTGCAAACATCAGATGAGAAATGTGAGGAAGGTTCCTTTTTCTTCTGAAGGGAATTAGACTACTAATGGAAATTGCCCGGTTTAGGAGCCTGCTAAGAATGTCCTGCATAAGAATGAAGATACTTGGAGAAATCGGGTCGCCTTGCTGTAAGCTGCGGGTGGTCTTGAAGAAGCCTTGGATTTTCCCCATGAAAGAGACAGCCATCCACGAAGAACTAAAACATCTAAAAAGAATGTCTGAGAACTTGGGGGACATACCCATGCAAGCCAGTTCCCTGTTGATGAAGCCCTACTCTAGTCTATCATACGCCTTCCTCATGTCCAGTTTAATGAACATATTTGAACCATGGGTCTTTTTATTCAGGTCCCTTAACATTTCTTGTGCCAGGGTAATCAACCCTCGATTTATCTCCCCCTCACGAACCCGTGTTTCTCAATGGAAATCCACCGGGGAAGATGCATGGCTAGTATCATGTTGATGATGCTCGCTAGAATCTTGTAGGGGAAATTGCACATGCTCATGGGCCGATAATGGAGAAGAGAGGAGGGAGCCTTCACTTTCGGGATAAGGACCAGAGGCGTGGTGCTAGCAACCCATGGGAGGGTTCCTCCTCAAAAAAAGTCCTAAATAGCAGAGACAATGTCCTCCTTAACAGCCTCCCACGAGACTCTATAAAATGCTCCAGGGAAGCAATCCGGCCCCGGAGCATGCTCTGGATCAAGACTCATCATGGCTGCATGGACCTCTGGCTCATCAAGGATCCCCTCTAAGAATACGTTGTCCTAATAAGAAACGTTGTTGGGAATTACCTCCCACAAATCAGTCCCTCCGCTCGGATATCCGCCAGCCATTCTTGAGTTTGGTCCAGTTAGAAGATCTTCAAAAAACGCAAAAGCCATACCACCAATAGTATCAATGTCATCTATATAAGAATAATCCTCAAGAATAATATTTGGGTTGATCGTCAGTCTTTTCTCCCTGATGCATGCATGGAAAAAAGTCGTGTTCTTGTCTCCCTCCTTCAGCCACTTTATCCTAGATTTTTTCCTAGACATACGTTCCTGTCTGAGAATCATCTCTGCCAGACATTTCTTCTTAGATGAGAGATCCTCAAAAGTTAATTCATCCCAAGCTTCCTCCAAGCCGCCTTCCAGGCACTCGATAACCTGTTTGAGATCATCCATATCTTGATCACTAAGGGTAAGATCCCCTGCCCATGCTTGTAACCTCTGTTTAAGTCGCCTGGGCTTGTTGTGAATAGCCACCCAGTGGTGGCCTTGCACCATCTCCCCCCATGAAGTCCTTAACAAATAGTTAAACTCGTGATGGCGTATCCATTGATCATAGAATCTGAACCATTCGTGGTAGGCATGTCTGGGTTCCAAAGATAATAAAAGCGGTGAGTGATCTGATATCCCTCAGACCATGTGATTGACCTTGGCATTCGGGAATGTGGTGATAGCATGTAAATTAGCGAGACATCGGTCCAGCCGGCCCCAAAATCTACTATTTCCTCTTTGATTATTACACCCCTTGAATTGGTCCCCAGAGTACCCCAGATTCATAAGTCCTTTTTTTTCATGAACTGGCCAAAGTCCATGCTCGCCCGACGAGGAAATGCCCCATGACCCTTTTTCTCAGCTGGTTCGGTGATGATGTTGAAGTCGCCCCCTACTATCCAAGGATCATCTCCTTGATCAAAAGCACTGAGCTCTTGCCATAGAGTTTCTCTTCTCATGTGGTCACAGCTTCCATACACAAAGGACACAAAAAAAGTGTGTTGGCCACTTTTCACCTTTTTCGTGATAAATTGGTCCCCGTCCTGAACCATATCCACCGAAACATCTCTGTTCCAGAATATCCAAATATGCTGGTTAATTGGAGCCGCTTGAATGGATGCTTAAATTTTGATCCTGTGAGTGAACTGGTGAATCTTGGCCAGGTTTTGTTTGTGTTCCAGAACCACAGCAATAAGAGCTTTGGGTTTCTTGATCTCTGAAGCCATGAAGTCTGATTTAACTCTTGCCCCAAAACCTCGAGCATTCCATATTATAATGGGAATCATTGATGCCACTCCAGCCCGGCTTTGGCCCCACACGACTTGGTCTCTAGCGAAAGGAAGCAACACTCCCGGTTCTGAATCCTTTGCAACCTCAGCTTCGAATGAGTGCACACCCCAAAACAAAGATCCTAGAGGACCGGGGGAGAGAAGTGGATGAGGGAGTGAAACTTAAGGGTCTTTCCTTTACCCGCGCTAGGAGGCGACAGGTCCATTGGGCGTTTTCCTTCCTCCCGCGAAGCCTGGCTGAACAGCTCCTCAGACCTAGATGAGCCAGACTCAACCTTATCACCAGCCACCACCACCAAGGTAGAGGGGGAAACCAGCTTTCCTCCACACTCAAGCAACCCTGCACCAACGGGGACTGCCACTAGAGCCAGAGAAATCAATAGAAAGGGCTCCATCCTGCCCTAGAGAGATTGAATGAAAAGCTCTAGGATCCCGCCCGTCAAGAGAATCTGGTGTGAACCAAAGATCCACTCAACTATCGCTGACATCCCCGCAGGGGGATCCATTTGAGTCCAGGAGGAGAGAGCCATGCCGGACGAATCGACGACCATCGGAGATCAGGAATAGGGGATGCACCCAGAAGATACCAAAGCTGGGGGATAAACCTCCTCCTGAGAAACCGACTCGGAGCAGAAAGGCCCATCCGACCCTCGGACTGGAGCAGCATGTCTCTGGACGGGCCTGCCCTCTTGATGGGGGGGGACTTGGCACTTCCGCTTGCACGCGTGCAGGGAATGCCCTTGGAGGAGGCAATAGGAACAGAACCTGGGAAACACTGGGTACACCACATCCTGAGACCACAGAACTGATCCCTGAACCTTCAAAGAAATATTATCCGGGATGGGAGAGGACATATCTAGTTCCACACACATCCGGGAAACCGAAAGATCCGCACCACACAGGGTACTCTCGTCCACGAAGAGGAAACCGCCAAAGGAGTCTCCTATAGCTTTGAGAAAATCCCCATTCTGAAAGTCCAAAGGAAGCCTAGGAAGGCTAAGCCAAACCGCCGCCTGCAAACTCTCTTTGACTTTGTGCGCTTCCAACGACCATTTTGCTAGGCTAAACCGCCACCGACCCACTCGACGAGGTGCTCTGCACCAGGCATGGACAAAATCTGCTTCTGAAGAGAAGACCAAGCCAAAGGATAGGTGGTGAACCGCAGAAATCCGGGTCGGCGCCTGCAACCCCCAAGAGTCAACCCAGCATTTGAAGATCTGAAGAGGTGGCTTCTCCCCTCCAAATCAGTCCATAAGAGTCCATCACAAGACATCCATAGCCTTGTCAAACTCCATCACTGAAAAGTCCAAAGATAGGTCGGATCCGTCCCGTGAAACCAACAGAGCCATCGGAGGAGCCTCTGGGAAACAAGGTTGATGGGGGATGCAAAACGATCCGCACAACGCATCTTTGAAGGAGGTATCAGGTCTTCAAAGACTCGGAGGATGTCTGTCAGCCTCCAGAGGCCGAGAAGGACCACCGGAAGCGGGGTTCGTGCCGGGATCGACGGCCGTCGGCGCCGAGGAATCCGGCTGGAATCTCGAATCTGGCGGAGGAACGGAGGAAATTTTTTGAAAGTGAGACGGTGCGTGAGGCGCGTTGTTTTGCACAGTGAGAGCCATTTATCATCTACTCCCTTTTCTACAATTTATGAATAATTCCTAATGAAACCATTATAAAAACATTTTAATTAAACCATATTTGAAGTAAATTCGATAATTTAAAATATATAAACATTTTATATTTATTTAAAATATGAAATCTTTCATATTATTCATTATATGAAATTTAATTTGAATATATCATATAAGATGAATTATAAAAAAATCTATTCCAATTTTAATTATGTAGACTATTTACATAAGCACAATATCAAATATTATTTATTATTCATTACTTGATTAAATAAATCATCAAAACATCATTTAATGTGTTTCAAATTACATCTAAAATAAGTCCCTTAATTAGAACAATTCAAATAACAATTATTAGCAATTCATAAAATTAAATAAAAATTCTTATATTTTTTTCTTATTTTTTAATTTATAAACATTATTATAAAATAAAATTATAATTTCAATACAAAAAAATTATATCTAAATTTTAGGTCAATCCATATAATTTGAATGGGGTATTTCAATATTAACAGTTAATATTTATGGATGTTTATTTATTAAATATTTTACAAACATTTAATTAAATACTTATAAACAATTAATAAGTAATTGAATTATAAAAAATAATATAAACTAATAAATATATAAATATAACTTTTATTATGATTTATAAACCATTCATAAACTTTATAATAAAATTCATAATTAAGATTCAAGAAAAACAAATTTTTCTTCTTAATTGTATTCAATGATATACAATATATTGTAATAAATGACTGATAACTATGCGCATAAGAATAAATAAGCCTAGGGTGATTTTCATAGGATTAATTCATCACCCCAAATATGGTATTATGTGATATAGGTTCAATGTAAGGCGTAAAATCATAAAGAAGTCTGGCATAAGAATAACCTAGCATGGATGGTGATTGTGTATTATAATAATCCAATATGTTTTATTAATTAAGTGCATCGAGAGTCTATCTAAGAAAAAATCCATGATGCCTAGCCATCATAGACTATGATTAGAACCTACATCGGAATTACCCATCACATCTCATACACCTATTTATTTCATCCTATGATATGTCATTGTGTATGGTGAACCATGGACATGAAAATCTAACTATTGTACTTTACACTTAGTCATGATATCAGTTAAGTGATATGATGCTCTATTTTGATGGTTCCTTTCAATATTATCGCTCTATATGATATCTAATGAAATTTGATATGATACAAACAAAAACTAAAGAAAACACTATATTGCATCCTATAATAACACATATCATACAATACAGTCTTGTTATGGATTATGATATCACATATAAAATTTCCATCTGTAGAAGAAAAAAATCAATTGTATTTTATGATTTCCAATAAAATATCAATGTGATATCATATATTCTTCATTTTAGCATGATTTTGAAAATTAAATCCCTTTTAATGACTATGACACAACTATTGTGTTTAATGGTATATTTGAACAATTAAAAAAATGCTAAAAACAACTAGAAACCCAAGAACTCATGATCTACCATGAATTAATCTAAAACTATACAAGATTACAATAATGAAACTATTTGTGTGTACCTTATCATATCAAGTTACACTTCTATATTTGATTTAATCTTGATTAAGATCACCAAGAACAACCTTTGGACTCTTACAATTAGGTGTATCCATTGGATAATAAGAATAAACCATTATAAAGGTAGGATCCTCTACAAAAAACATGATTTCATAGTATCTCACTCAAGTAACGGGTGAGGTAGAAAGTGAACAATTACATAGGGATACTATCGATAAAAGGCATAAAATTAATTTAATTAATTAATCAAAATGGTTTTATACAAATTATATAGCCCATGTGCAATTCATAATCCAACCATTCATTTAGTCATGAATTAGACAGTGTGTGAGTAAATATTGTATGGTTATAATGGTTTGTAACCCTTAAACCATTTTTATTCATGAACACATTTATCTTATAAATTATAATTTAAAACTCCCTAAATAATGATTTCCATGGTGTAATATTATATGAATGTTAAACATTTAATGATCATCTACCTTGGGGCATCATAAGATAATAACACAAATCATGTAATATGATTCTATACATGTTGGTTTCTATGATATCAATATATCATAAAAAATTATATACCCAAACCATCAAATAATAAAACATAATTTGGTTTCATCTAAATCCTATTAAATTACTTCTTTATATCATACCATATGGTATAGTACAAAACACATCTTATGTTTAAAATAATTAGGGCCCATCACCTTTAAATAAAACATGGAGTTTTTCTCTATGGAATCTGTTTTAATTGGATATACTTAATGAAACTCTCATGTGATACATCATTAATACTATTCAAGTTAATAATTATCAAACTTCTAGAAATTAAAGTTATAGCCATGGAACTATAGCCATGGTTTTATTGGTCTGTGTCTATATCTTTCTAATTTCTATAGTTTAATTTAATAATCGTAGCTATACCACATGTTTTCCTATTTGGTATCAGGGTCCCCTGATTCGCTACTCTCACGCTCCTCCTGACTTCTTCTCCTCCTGGCTTCTTCTCCTCCCGAAAGGTTTTCCTACCCAACCTCACCTGACCACGTCACCCTCCTCCCCTACCTTGCCAAACCGTGGAGCCCTCCTCCCCGACCTCGCCTGACCGCGGTGCCCTCCTCCCCTAACAACTTCTCCTCTGTGAAGTTTTCTCCTCACCACAACGCCCTCCTCCCCAACAACTTCTCCTTCCTACTCTCCTCCCCGACCTCTCCTCATCGTGGAACCCTCCTCTCTGAAGAACTCTCTCATCGTGGTTCCCTCCTCCCGACAACCTCTCTCATAGCGGCACCCTCCTCCTCAGAGACCCCTCTCACCATGGCACCCTCCTCTCCGATGACCTGTCACCATGACGGCCTCCTCCTGGATTCCAATCAACACAGGTATTTTATGCCATATTATTTCATCAATGTTCAGAATTTAAGGTTGTACTGTGATTTTAATTTCATGTGATGGTTATTTAGATCACCCTTACTCTTGTATTTATATAGGAAATTGGTAGAGTATGTGTAGAAATTGAAGGCATATTGATGTGATGATGTTGAACATATAAGGGAACCATACATAGTGATGGTGATATAAGAATTATTGATAATAAAATATATGGTATTGGATTCCTAGGATGTTTTATGATGTTTAATGTACTTATTCAACAATTTTTTGTATTTATAATAGGTTCAAGTAGGTTTGAAGATGTTTGGAGAAGGAAAATTCACGTCTTGGAAGCATTTATTGTGTCTTTTCACCATCCTTTGTGATTATCTTACTCAAGTGGTTTGTAGATCGATTTCCTTTTCAAGAGAGACCACCCCGATCTGTTGTCAAGCTTCTCTTAGAATATTTTTCTAGGCTCTACCTCTCTTCATTATGGTTTAATGTGTAAATCAATAAATTCCTTTTTGAATCATTTGTTCATCAGGAGATGGGATCACATGGAAGAACATGTTTTTTAATGGATAATTGATGGTTCAGTTTAATGTTTTACCTGTTATTCGTGGACTACTTTGTATGTAAGTTTATCCAATCTTCTTATTTTATTAGAAATTTTAAAATCTTAATTTTCTGGTGTGGTTCAATATCTAGTTCATCTTTGTGTGTATAGGGACATAAATTGTTAGATATGAAGGTCTGTATTTTGATAATTAGTTTTAGTGTTACTTTAATTTAATAGCTTTATGGAAAGTGTTCAATATGAATTGTTAATTTTCATTTTTGAAACTATGGATTACCATGATAATGAAGTTTTACTTCTATATGGTTCTTGATCTTTCTTATAAATGCATTTATAGATTCTTAAATGTTTTTGTTATACAAAAAATCAACATTTACAAAATGAAAACCTTTTATAACATAGAAAAATTATTTATACTTTTCCGTTAAATAATTTTATTTATATTATTCTTTTTATTTATTTACATTCTTTTTCCATTCAGGATAAACTGTTATTTGTTCTGTTATCAATGAGGAATTATGCTTAGAATATTAGTGTAATAGATGGGATATATAATTACATGAAGCCTTCAATCCTACCAGCCATCACAGGTAAAATATGGCCACTACTTACTATTACAAACGGTAGGAGACAAGTCAACGACGTCAATTTTACCATCCATAAGACTAATCTATTTGACAATGTACTCTTAAGAAAATGTACTCTTAATGAGCCCTACTATTTGAAGGTAACATTTTGGCATGTTCATTTATTTATTATTTACATACTAAAAATGTAATGTTGAGAGGTGTATTTTCTCATTATTCATTCATGTGGCTTTCCATATTGAAATTCATGATAAATATGTAAATACCATTATTTGGATTAAAAACTTTGATATGACATATTTCATTTTTACTATTTGTTTGCGGTTCGCGATTAAAAAGTTCATTCATTATGCTTATTTGGATAGTATTATACCAATAATTCATGGATCTAACATTTTTTCTTTATGAACTCTTATATACATGACTCTGCTTCTGTGTTATATCTCATTAAACATTTGGGTTCAGGTTGATTATTGTATAAGAACTGTCACTTAAGTAGTCTGGTTGTTGTTAAGGGGGTGCATACCAGGAAGAGCTACTGAGAGGTCTTAATGGACATCGTATTGACTTAACTCAAGTTTATTTTCAAGGGGAACTAAAATCAAAACTCAATAGAAACAATATGGGGTGGTTCCTACTCTGATGACCACACCCGCAAATGGAATCGGGTTGACCTGTTGGAACTGTCCAGCTATGGATAGTTTAACAAGAGCCCCTGTTCGGGGTTTGAAACCTAAAAATTATTTTCCATTTTATTTTCTTTTATTTACTTTAGTTATTTTACTATTTAATAACATTTTTATTGTGTTTTATAGGAAGTAAAAAAGCTGGAAATCACCTCTTGCACCTGTTGAAGATCGAATCATACTATTTTTGGAAGAATAAACAAACATCCAGGTTCATGTTTCTACTTTGTTTTCAATGGTTTTTATGTTTTCCACCTTCCTATTTAAATTTTATGTGAGACATTGCCCATTTAATTTGAAGGTTTTTGTAAAGGAAATTTAATGTATAGGCTCCAGGTGACTGTTATCCAATATGTGATTTAGTTCACTCTGTAATAGACATTTGGGAGTCTATTTAGGTAAATATCTCACATACAATGTGTTGCTGCTGATGCTTCCATCGAAGGAATTAGGTAAACCTACCTCCATCAACACTATAAGACACTCCAAGAGACACTCAACTCATCCTACAATTTTCATACTATATAATTTATTTCATTCAATTTATTATCTTTATTATTGTCATATGTCCTTCCTGGTCTTCATGCCTCTTTCTTGGTATTTTTAAATTGTTTCGAATGATGGTACCATTAAATTTAGAAATGGTGAATGTTTATTTGCAGGTTTCAGCGTCTATAAAGTATATAGAGAAGACCAACCATCTTAACCATGCATTTATTATTGTAACTTCAGGGGCCTTTTTCCTATGGTGTTTCTCAGACTATAACTTCACCCCTTGATGTTATCAAGATAAGATTCCAAGTCTAAATATAGTTCCATGATTTTCATTTTATGCATGATTGCATTCCTAACAATAGATTATACTCCATGAAAACAATACTCTATGACCTGACTTGTGCCATTTAAACATAGATTATAATAATTTTTATGTTGTATATTAAGGTTTGAAGGTGTTAGCTACTAGATGTTACCTAAATAAATTCAGATTTACTAAAATATGATCATCATCAGATGGTATGATATGCTGATCTTGATGGTATATTATATTTTTGAACAAATTCTAAATCCCAGTGTTTTTTTACTGAAGTATTTCTTAAAATGAAATATAAAATTGTTTTCTCATTTTGTATTTTTGATGATCAAAATTCAAACATGACATTATATTTCTAATTGTAGGTTAGTGAACCATAAGTTTCATGAAACCAGAATGTTGTTCATTGATATTGATGATGTGTTCACACTTCTAAGATATAGCTTTTAAAGGGGTTATCTATTTGAGTTTTTGGAACACAAAATTTTAGTTAAAGTTATAATTTTATATCATAAATTTCATATTTTTTTGACATGGAGGCTTTATTTTTTAATAAGTAGAATTGATGTTGTGGACAATGTTATTATTATAAGTTGATGTCATTGAATCTTGTCTGAATTCATCCTCCAGATTTCATCTAATATAGAGATTTTGTATATTTCTATTCTATCTAGGAACTATACACTAAGCTGTTTGAAAACACTAAAATACTTTTTAAATTTGAATTAAATTTTTTATGGCCAGATTCTCTCCCTATAATTAAAATTCATGCACGTCATGTCTTCTACCTCCTCTAAATTGTAAATAACTCCACCATGTTGTTTCTAGCACAAACAAAGGGAGTTTGAAGTGAACATCAAGTGGTCATTTTCATATTCTTGTGGATACCCTCACAAAAACCACTCCATAATTGATTCTCAACCTGAATTGATGTTCAACCTGATGTGAACACAAAAATCTTACAAGCACCTCACATGAAATCAAGTGATCATTCAAGTAAACTTATTTTAGATTTATTTTTTTCCTTTAATCATACATGTGTGATCCCTCCCCATATTACAAAAACATTATAGAGGCCCTTCTGTAAGATTCATATCTTTTATGAATCACTTGAAATCCATGAGTATAAAGGTTTCAAGTTAAATATGTTGAAACAAATATACTTACAGAATTTGGGTTTGTCTGTGGGATCTTTGAAGTGAAACTTCATGTCAATAGACTCATCAATGAGTAGAAAAATAATTGGTTCAGCACTAAAAATGCCCCCCTTCAACTTCGAACAGTAAGGGATCTTCACAAGCACAACAATCTAGTAGTTGGGATTTATCTATACCTTCTTATTTTCAACATGATAAGTAATGAATCCATTTACTCCGGTTATGATGAGGTTTTTGGGTGCGTATGAATCCAATTCACAATATTCCAGGTAAAATCGATTCTATCATATCTTCTGCTCACCAAAATTGCATGTCTTTCATTCAAAGCATGTTTTTATTCCTAATTTTGGAAGCAAGTTTGTTAAAACACAGTATAGTTTTGTACATGTAGGGGTATGGGGGAGGGTGGAGGGGGTAGGGGGAAGGGGGAGGTCTGAAAGGAAGGGGTTAGGGGGCAGGGGTAGGGTGGAGGGTGGAGGGGGTAGGGGGAAAGGGGGTGGTCTGCAGGGGGGTCTGCAGATCATGGGGAGGGGGTGCAAGGGGGGTGGGGCAGACGGGCAGTGGGGAAGTGGGGCAAGGGGGTGGTGTAGGGGGTGTAGGTGTAGGATGGGGGGTGGAGGGGGATGGTGCAGGCTAGGGGGGCTGGTTTGGGGGGGGGGGGGTGTTGGCTACAGGGGTGGTGTAGGGGGGTTGGTGTAGGCTAGGGGGGCTAGTTTGGGTGGAGGGGGTGATGGGGGGTGCTGGTGCATGCTAGGGGGTGGTGATGGGGGGTTATAGGATGGTTGTGGGAGAGGGGACTGATTTTTGGGGGGTGTGGGTGGTGCGGAGGGTGAAAGGGGGTGAGGGGGGGTACAGGGGGGATGGTGCAGGCTAGGGGCTAGTTTGGGGGGGTGCAGGGTGAGGAGGGTGTGTAGTGGGGAGGGGGTGCACCCTGGATTGTCCTGCCATTAACAAACCCATGTTGTTCGTCTAAAATCCAATGAGTTAGAATCTGGGATAGATGTTTGTTTACCGAACTAGCCAAAATATCATTTTATAGTTAATGTAATGATTTAGTTAATTTAAAAAACTGGGCATAAGAACATTAGGGCGTGACCCCGGGATAATGACATGACTATCCTTCTAAACACATCACAGTGTGACCCCCTGGACCACAATGTATTTCTAAAAGAGATATATAACCTAAATCCAATTTTTATACGAAAAAAATGGGTGATCATATTTAATTATTTATGGAATCATAAAGGAATATAAATCATATCATGTATGTGATAAATGTATATATCATATCAAATGATTATGAGATATAGAAAGGGGTAAGAAAATGTGATTTTCTTTCCATTTCCATCACAGTCATAAAGCATGATTGGGGTGGTCATAAAGTAGGCATAGAATGATATTTCATACCATTTCATTCTCCATTCAATGAAATCATAATCTATGGTTAGCTTAAGTAAAAAATAGTTGTTTCATGGATTTTTCATGCCATTGGATTTGAAATTTTTGGTAATCTAGGATCTTCTACATTTTCAACAGGGGGTAGGGGCAGGGAGTAGGGGGCATGGGGTAGGGGTAGAGAGCATGGGGGAGGGTGGAGGGGTAGGCGAAGAGGGTAGGGGGAAGAGGGAAAGGGCAGGGTGGAGGGGGCAGATGAAGGGGGGTAGGGGCAGGGGGTAGGGGGTAGGGGGAGGTCTACATGGAAGGGGGAAGGGTGGAGGGGGGTAGGGGTAGGGGAAGGGGGAAGGGGGGAGGTCTTCAGGGAAGGGGGAAGGGGGTAGGGGGCAGGGTGGAGGGGGAAGGGGCAGGGGAAGGGGGTGTCTACAGGGCAGGGGCAGGGGGAGGGGGGAGGTTTGCAGAGCAGGGGGGCAGGGGAGAGGTCTGCAGGGCAGGGGGAGGGGAGGGGGTGGGTGTAGGGGGGTAGGGTGGAGTGGGGAGGTCTACAAGGAAGAGGCAGGGGTGGTCTACAGGGGGGTCTGCAGGGGAGGGGGAGGAGGAGGGGGTCCAAGTGGGGTGGGGCAGTTGGGTAGTGGGGCAGTGGGGCAAGGGGGTGGGGCAGGGGGTGTAGTTAGTCTCTATAGGTTTCTTTAATCTTAGATAAGGTTAAATAACCATTAAATATCTTGATTCAATATGATATTTTAAATTACATTAGATATATCTAAATACACCACATTTCATCAAGACTCTGTAAATAGATATTTCTTTCTTCTTCATTTAGGTAAACTCTGAACAATAAACAACCACTTTTTTATTCTTATTTTACTAAAACTAACACAATGTCATGTTTTCAATGTAGGAACAAATTTTAAGAGAGCATATTGATCAAGAAACGCCTGTCACATATTATAGTATCTTGCAACATTCAATGTTCCTAATTTTTTTTGTTATACAATAACTTTAATTTATTTCCAGATTTATGTTTTTTTTTAATATATGGTTGTCGATGTATCAACCAAGTCTTTTTGTGCTAGGCAAGGATAATAGTTTGGATCATTCATACATGAATGTCTCAACTCTATATCCTTGTAGAAACTGTATCGATAATGAAAATATTATAATACCATATAATAGCATACAACTGACAATTGACAAGACCATTCCCTAAAACCAAACCTCCTCATAGCTGTGACAATCTGTCCAGGAAGGAGGGGGATCTGTCCAGGGGGTGGGGGTTTGTTCTGGAAGGAGGGGGTCTGTCTAGGAGGGTCCAATAGAGGGGGGTGCTGTCCAGGGGGGTTCAGCAGGGGGGGAAGGGGTGTGTAAGGGGGTTGCAAGGGGGTGTGTGCAAGGGGTACAAGGGATGTGTGGGGGTGGCGGTTGTCCAGGGGTGAAAGGGGGAAAGGGGTGTGCAATGGATGTGTAGGGGCGGCTATTGTTTAGGGGGGTCCAGTAGGGGGGGATGATGTTCAGGGGGTCCAGTAGGGGGCTTCTGTCTAGGGGTCTAGTAGGGGGGTCACTTTCCAGGGGGTCCAACAGGGGGGCTATTGTCTAGGGGGTAGCTGTTCAGGGGGGTACAGAAGGGGGGGTGCTGTCTAGGGGGGTCCAGTAGGGGGGCTACTGTTCAGGGGGGCTGGGGCTGCTGTCCAAGGGGTCCAGCAGGGGGGGTGGGGGGCTGCTGTCCAAGGGGGTCCAGCAGGGGGTGCAAGGGGGTGTGTGCAAGGGGTGTGAGGGATGTGGGGGGTGGCTATTATGTAGGGGGTGCAAGGGGGTAAGGGGTGTGAAAGATATGTGTAATGGGGGATGTTGTCCAGGGGGGTCCAATAGGGGGGATACTATTCAGGGGGTCCAAAAAGGGGGCTTCTGTCCATGGGGGGTCCCATAGGGGGGTTGTTGTCTAGGGGGGTCCAGCAGGGGGGATGTTGTTTAGGGGGGGTCCAGCAGGGGGGACTGCTGTCCAAGGGGGCTGGGGATACTGTCCAAGGGGGTCCAGTAGGGGGGTGGGGGGGTTGCTGTCTAAGGGTGTCCAACAGGGGGGGTGGAAGGGGTGTGCAAGGGGGTGCAAGGGGGTGTGTGTAAGGGGTGCAAGGGATGTCGGGGGGGCTTGTTTTCTTATGAAATGGGAAGGGTTTTAGCCACGGTTTAATGAACTGTGGATATAACCTATAGCCACAGTTTTTTGGGCTTATAGCCACGGTTCCAAACCATGCCTATAGACTAATTTTCTAGTAGTTTCACCCAAAATTCATCTCATCACACCTTACAGATTACATAGTGTTGAGGGAAATTAATTCAATTAAATATAATTTTTTATTTAAATTTTTATGTCCATTATTCATTATTAATAGAAAATAATGAATTGGATGACAATTGGATCAATGACCATTGTTATATTCAATATTTGAAAGCTTAAAATTTTGTGATGTTGTTTTATAGAAATATGATACAATACTATTAATTCAAAATTAGATGATTTGATAGATTAGGTTTTTGAGAGAAATAAGAGAAAACAAAAATAGAAAATGAAGAAGAGGGAAATCTGAGAGTAAATTTGGGGAAAAGGGAGAAGGAAAGGAGGAATAAGGGAGTCATGACTAAAGAAATTGAGGTAATTTGGGGTGAATAATTTCTAGGTTCATTGAAAAATAAGTATAGTTAGTGATGTCTTTCATTTAATTGTTTCCAATTATTATTGGTAAATCATTATCCTTTTGTGTTTTTATTATTTACTTAATGATCTGATATCATGTACAAAATCATTTCCTGAGACCATTTTTCATGACCTGACCCATAGAGGCCCACCAAGATGGTGATAATCTGAGTGTTACCACCCCAAGAACACCTCTAATAGGCCAAGGGATGGAGACTATAATCGAGTAGGAATATCCCACATATGGGAGGTGTTAGCCTAATATACTTGTATACATTCACTCATATCCAAGCCCATACAATGTTGATAAATTAAAAACATATGATACCATAAATTCATGCATCCCATCTATCTCGCATTAGAGTATGACAATAAGAACTGGAAAATGATAAAGGGTATAATACAAGACCACCCAAAATAAAAATGAGTCCAATATACTTAGGAAGATACTACTTTCAAATGCAACACTGGTATATACCTAGGAATATCTAGACCATAAATATGATCTGCCTACTCTTGATCCTCCTATGACTCTATCAAAAGGTCTCTCATCTACATAAGACACAAAACAAGTGGAAATAAACTATACAAAGGTGTGTATCACAATACTGAGTAGGAATACTTCATATTTCAAAAACATAAATCGTCAATAGTAGTTAGATCATAAAAAAAATACAATAAACAAGCCTAGATATAATACTAATAGAAAAATATTCTCAAGTAGACTCAACTAATACTTTCAACCATAGGATATTTCTCAAAGATTTAAGCTAACACTCATTTCTGGAGTACTCACTCTACGAACCATGTTATCACTGATAATTCTCATCAGGAGGTCATGATCTTCTTTCCTCGCCTAATAAATACTCACCAGATCTCTGAATATATCATCATCCAGGTATGGGATCACACCAAGGACCACTAGGGGACACCATAAACCCTACTAGATCATCATTGTAGATAAGGGATTGATTCTCTATCCATGTCGGTTACACTGATACCATGAACCCCACCTAGTAACAATAAGGGATCTCACCCTGGTCCCCAATGTGGATTCATCGAACTCTATTCAAAACTGAACTTGTCAAAGGGATCACAATCCAATTCCAAGAAATTAATGCAACAATGTACCCTTGTGGGAAGGGACTAGACAATTACACTCAACTATGTATGGTATAAAGTGAGTAAATAAAGGGTTCCTAACACCCTCATAGGGAGTACACTATGTGTACTAAAGGTACACAATGTGTCTTTACAACCTCTAGTCATCTCATATAGTTTCGTCTCACACAGCATATAAACCTCCACATACATGGAATGTCCCTTAGGGATACTTGGTGTGTAGATCTTGGATACTACCCTTCATGTGTCATCTTCCCATGACCATGTACTTTAGGACGTGCACGTGTACATGTGGTCATGCCCATGTAGTTGGTTATGTTCGAGTACACAACTCTTACCATGTACACATGGCCTACCTATGAGTATAGTTTTTCTTGTTATCTTGTATCCTTTGGGATACACATTTATCTATCATCATGGGTCACACAATGTGTGTTGGGTGTCACATTGTGTGTGTTCCTTAACTTTCTATAGAAACCATAGCTCTGTAGATAGGTCCCCACACAACATGTAACTCTATAGTTACACGCAGTGTAACATGGGTTTTCTAGAAACCAATTGTTCATTCTTTGCAAACTCCCATGAAACTTTTTCCTCTAAATATTCTTCCAATATCACTCGAGGATTGCGGATCACATCCAAGCAATCCATTATATCACGAGAGATCTAATTATATCCATCTAATTCGATCAGAAAAACAACACAATCACTCATTCCATTGTCATGCACCAGACAGGGGAATAAAGAATCTCAGAACCAGTCTGATCTACCTCCATTCATCTTATTCTATTATCGATACTTGATCATATCCTTGATCAAAATCCATACCCAAGGTATCAATCTATTGCACTGAAGAACAAACAAATTCTGGATATTCATTGAACCATGGGAAAAAGAAATTTCCAATGATGAGAGTGTGAAGAAATAGGGGATAAATTCATAAAATACCAAAATAAGAATAAGCCTTATCCATATTTTGGTTGTCCTTTATTTGTTTCTGTTAGAATAAAAAAAATAACCAACAAAATAACCAAATCAATAGTAAAATAAATAAACTATTGATTCATGAATCAACTCTTGTCAGTGGAATTGATTAGTTTTTGACATGAGATTATAAAAAGAGGTGAATACAAAAAAAAAATATCCTACCTAGACTTTGGATCAATCATTGATGAATTATGATCTTGTATGATAATTTTTAGTAAGATCAACAAACTTTGTTGGCGTAGACGATCCTCATGGTATCGATCCATTCCTCTCATCCATTATCATCTACCAACAATCTCCTTTTATGAACTTTCTCAGTACTCAGTGTTATGTTGATAAACCTATGAATTGGACATAATAATTTATTTATAGAGGAGTATATGTTTTTGTATTTAATAAAAAAATAAAAAAATTATTTATTTATTTATTTATTTATTTATCCTCCCATGATGGCGCCCAAGACGAACATCCAAGGAATATAAGGTTTATAGTGTACCTTGGGTAAAACTCATACTCTTAACTCAAATAGTATCATATTTTTGATCTGAGCCTCCCTTCAATTGTAATTTCACTTTTTCAAGAAAACTATGCACACATGATATTAATATTTTTAAAATTTTTAAAACATCAATTTCAGGCTCACCAGGCCTTGGAATCTCATGTCAACTTAGTTATTGGATTCAAAATTATTACTAAATGCATTTAAAATATTTACATGGAAAAAATACATATTACATTATCCCCACCTTAGGTTTTTTTATCCTGAAAATTGAAAAAGAATACTCAAAAATATGTGGGTATAGAGCTCACATTTGGGTCTCCCACTCCCAGGTGATCTCATGAAGATTCATGTGCTACCACCAGACATGCACTAATGGAACCAACCAAACGTGGAGGATCTTATTCTATTGAGCCTCAATCTCCATGAGGTACTCCAAAAAGGTGTCCTCATGCTCAATTTCTAGTTCTCCACATTCAATAACATGTGATGGGTCGTTCATGTACCTCCTCAACTGTGACATGTGGAAGACATCGTGTACCCAATCTAACTGATTTGGTAGAGGAAAGGGGTATGTCATCTCACCAACTCTGTATAGTATCTATAAGGGATTGATAAATATCATAGATAACTTTCTATAATGTCCAAATCTCTACAATTCACATCAAGTTGAGACCTTAAAGAACACATAGTCTCTATCCTCAAACTCCAAACGCCTTCATCATCAATCCATATATAACTTATAATGGGTTTTTGTAGTCCTCAAATTATCTTCAATGGTTAGTACATTTTTTATTGTAACCTAAACCGACTCTGGTCCCATGAGTATTGTCTCTCCTAGATCATCCCAACATAGTGGTGACTTGTAGGTTTGCTCATAAAAATAATCAAATGGTGTTATATAATAGTGGAATGGTGTAATTTTTTGTACATAAAATCCACCAATGTTATTTTATCCTCCTAACTATGGCCAAATTTTAACAATCATACCTTAAACATGTCCTCAAAAACCTAAATTGTCCACCCAGTCTGGCCATCAGTTTGGGGGTGAAACATCGTGCTGAAATGAAACTGATTCCTAAAGTCCTCCTACAATCCTATCCAAAATCATGATGTGAATTGATCATCATGGGTTGAAATTATCTTCTAGGGAACTCTATGGAACTAGAATATATCCTTTATGTAAAGGAATCTAAATAAATCTATATAACTCTTCTCTCAAATATCTAGGAAGTATCCTCACATGGTGAGTTAGTCTATGGTCACTTAGATGGAATCATGTCCTCTAGATATCCATGGTATCTCCATCATAAATTCCATAGATATCTTATCCCAATTCCACTATGGAACATAAAGGTCCTAATATAAATGCACTGGAACTTGGTTCTCAACCTTTACCTACTAACAAGTGAGGAATTAGGTGACAAACTCTATTATAACATTCTTCATAATTGACCACCAAAACTAACATCAGAGGTCCTAGTACATCATTTTCACATTCAGATGTACCACCAAAGGGGATGTATGAAAATTTTATCATCACCTCCTCCTACAACATCATGGGAACTATATCTCATCATCTAAAAAGGATAATGTTCTCTTCACCTTCATCAAATCCATCAGGATTACATCCAATGGATATATGAGTATGTAAGGTTTTAAAGTTGGTATCTCCATAATAAGACTCACTAACATGTGGATAAGTGGTGGAGTAAAAACCATCATGTTTAGATATTATAAACCATCCATTTCCACTAAGGAAAACTAAAATGAGGCTAACTGCTCCAGATCCTCATTTAATTAATATGAGAAAGATCGCTTGTTGAGAGAATCTACTACCAAGTTACACTTCCCATAAATATAGAGTATCTCAAAGTCATGATCTTAGAGGAACACTATCCATCATCTCTACCTTAAGTTAAGATCCTTATGAAGGAAGATATACTTAAGACTCTTTCAGTTATAGTAAATGATAAACCACTCACCCATATGGTAGCTTCACTAAAACTTTAAGGAGAATACTATAGTTTTCAACTCAAGATCATGGTTTGAGTAGTTCTGATCAGTGGTATCAATTTCCAATACCCATAGGCAATCAAAACCTACCTCTGCATTATTACAGAACCATGTTTGGTCTTTGAGTCATCTCAAAAGACTACATACTTGACACCCTCCTATATAAATCTCAAGATGGATGTGGTCATCAACCTTTGACTCAACTCATGAAAATACTACTGAAACCTATACATCCAAATGAATGGATATCCCTTCCATGTTAAAGCATAAATGGTTCCAATATCCTAGAAAAATTGGGCCTAAATGTTTTATAGTATCCTACCAACCAAAGGTATCTCTAAACCTCTGTCATGCTCTTGGGTGGATCCCAAGCTCACACTACCTCAACCTTCTCTAGGTCCATTTCCACCCCATTAGTTGATATGAAATGTCCCAAAATGTGAATGTCATGTATATAGAACTAACACATCAAAATATTCCCATAAAGATAGTTCTTTTTGAGTATGTCCAGGACTATCGTCAAGTGTCTTTGGTACTCCTCCTCATACATTGAGTACACTATGATATCATCAATGAAGACCACCATAGACCAGTCTAGAAAAGGATAAAAGATCAGGTCCATTGGTCCTATAAACACTTCTAGGGAGTTATTCACACCAAAATTCATCACCAAGTACTCATAGTGAATATAGAGACATCTAAATGTCATCTTCAATATATCCTCAGAATTTACTCAAAGATGGTGATAGATTGATCGAAGGTCAATCTTCAAGATCAATCACACACCTCTCAAATTATAAAATAGTTCATCAATCCTTAGTGGTGGATAGATATTTTTAATTTTCACCAATTTTATGCATTGATAATCCACACATAACCTCAATCTCTCATCCTCCTTCTTGGAAGACAATACTGGGGATGTCTAGGGGGAAACACTGGATCTCACAAATCCCTTCTTCTTCAAGTACTAAAAAATCCCCCTCTACTATCAAATATATATGGGAGAAATCCAATATGTTGGTATAGATATCAATTTTATAATGCCTTGACCCTAGTTACCCAGAGTTGGTACATTATTACATAACAATATCATGATACAAGGAATCATGTCCCGAAAGACCAATCATTTTAGTAGCCTTGGAAGTACTAGATACATACATAAGTTTTACATTACATCATGAAATAAAAAAACAAAAAAATTGTTCCCCATTTTAGGACACTCATATTCTTTAGACTATCCTTATAGGTCAGTCATAATATACTTCTTCACATCCTAGTAAAAATAACACATATAAAAAGTTAAGCTCAGATTCTCAGTAAAGATGATAATATAGTGTAAACTTTCATAAATAAGCATAAATATTTAAGGCAATGTATAATACTTAAAAAAAGACTTTTAAACTTAGATATTAGCATAATAAGGAAAAGATAAATCAAATAATGTCATTTACTTATTCAAATGGATATTATACTAGTCGAATAATCACATGTTATATTAATAGATAATTTCATAATGATGGAATGCATAATGTCGGACATCATAACCACTTAGTCAAGACCCCATTCCAAGACTACAAATAATATTTTGTCAAGGACTTGTTCCAAGAAACTATTTTGTCTCATGATACCTACTGATGCATCAAGGAGCTATATCAGGCTCCACCTGTCACTTACTAAGTCTAATACATTCCTCATATGAAAAGGTTGAAACATAACGTAAACATTCGTATTAAAACTAGCATACAAAATGTTAATAATTTAACAATAAACCATGAATGGTATAAAAATAACACATTCATAGTAAAACATATCACAAAACCTTAAATATAATATGGATGATTTTATCATAATAAATAAACTTCAAACAAGTGTAAACTCCATCAAAAGATGTTTATATAGATGAAATCAAAACTATTTGAGAGAAATATCTCTTTCTATTTTGAAATCATTTAACAGTCACATAATTAAAAAAGAAAGCATTTATTTTGAAAATATTTTTATAAGTTTGTAACAGAAGCTTCAAAGGTTTTATAATGGTAGAAAATAGCCGCCCTCATCATATAAGTTAAAAAAACATTATTTCCTTAATTTTGTCAAAAAGGTTGTAAAGAACCTTGTTCGGAAAACGATGGAAAGATTCCTTTATAAACATTTAATAAAAATTTAAAAAAGGGTATAAATTACTTTAACCCATAGTCTAGGAAATAATAAAAAAAATTGAAATAAATTTTTTGAGAAACACAGATGTGGATGATAGAGAGGTCCCAGTAGATACTCACACATAAACAACTTCAGATAATGAAGAGATTATAGAATTAACCCTTACATTGTACTTTTACTTTATTGAGGGTAAGTTAACCTCATTTATAATAGTTAAATCATTGTTATTAAATTATATAAGAACCACATACATAAATATTATATCATATGATCTTCTAATATTGTTTTGTTAATAATATTTCAGTTATATCACTGTTTTGTGTGTTAACTGATTTGTTTTCCTTTATATGCTTGGTTACGTAAGACATGTTTGTTATGGATAGGATGTATTTGATTCATATCAATAATTATATTAAGTTTTTAAACACTATATTTAGTCATAAAATGAACATTATTCTTGAATGGTTATGATGGGGAGTGAATTTCATCGCGTTCGTGGAGACGGTAATCCATACGTACGCACGAGAAAAAATATCATTATATTGATGGTGAAATTGTATGTAACATGATATTATATCATATATAAATAATAATTAACATGTTATATTTATTATTTACATCAGTTATATTCATTATTATACCCATCCAAATAGTGAAGTGTTTGAATAACAAACTACACCACAACGTGGAGACAGTAAGTCGTATGTACGCACGGATGGTGACTTGTCATTCATTGGATGGATAGAATACTTAATATAGTTGTACCATATTTATAATAAAATCACAGTATGTATAAGTTAATGGAGTTATTATTTTGTTGTGGAAATGGAAAAGAAAGAGGATGTGGAAGAAGAAAATAACTTTGAAAGAGGTGGTGAAATTATTACCTCTTCTTTGGGTGTTTTTTTTTTGAGTTAATAAAAATGTCTCCTTAAGTTAGTTTTATGATCAAAGTAAGGCCTATAGGTCTATGTGAGGTTAGTTGAGATGATATTTGAGTAGGTTTTGGCTGAGACAAATGGATATGGAGGTGTGATTTGGAGAGAAGGGGAAGTACTCTTTTATAAGAGAGGTGAGGGTCACTTTAGAAAAAGTTTGAAATATTATTTTATTATACAATCATATTCCGTTTATAATGGCTCCAAAAAGATTTATTTAGAGGCTAAGGTGGAGATAGGTCGAAAAACTCTCAAAAATAGGTTTTATACAGGTTTAGGTCACCATATTAACATTATATTTTATATTTAACTCTTAGTTAAATAGTTTAAATTTTACCATGAATTCTTGTATTATTATAATAAATGGTTAACAACCTATAATAAAAAAGCAAAGAAAACCACAAGTGGTTAATTATTGATATATATAACCTTTTATAAGTCCTTTTTCAGAACATTATATCTTTAGGAATATTATAACAATTAATAATATAGTATTTGTTTTAAAAACTCATTTATGTCAATTTTGACACTATTTGATATTTTGATTTCGTGAAAGTCATAAGAACTTTATCAATTCAAAAACAATTTATTTAATCAACCCTAACATGTAATATTAACTTATAAAATTATTGTAATTATTAAAAAGTATCAATTTACAATTATATTAATATTGATAATATAAATTATTTTAATCTTTCAAAAATAAGGTAATTACTGCATCATCATTGTGTCATAAATAAATTTAATTATTTAATGTCTAAAATTTATAAATAAAATAAAATTATGTAGGAAATATTTTTATATTTCTAATGAATATTTATATTCTAATTTATCTTATGAATAACCCTATATAAAAAATGATTTAGTTATTAAACATTCAATTTCACACTTTTAACTTTTCTTTAAATATAATAATAATAAATGTCCTAATCTAATCCAAGTGGGCCAAAAAAACACATTTTATTCCTAGGGTTTAATTTTTTTGAAATAAACTTATACAATAAAATTATGACATGTGTTAGGGTAATTATAATATAATTTTTTACCTTTAATTGTCCTTTTTACATTTAACCGTGGTAAATAAAAGTCAAAAGTTACTATTCACCAAAAATTATTCTCATCTTATTGAACCACATTTTTCTTACTGATGTTAACCGCGTCTCTTGGATTTTTGAAATTCAATTCACAAAAATGGTAAAATTATGTTTTAGGCAAATTTGCAAATTCCCCTAGAAGGTGGGTAAAAGACTGTAAAAAGTTCAATAAAATTTTATATATCTAATATTATTATAAAATGACTCCAATTAATTACATTAAACATATGTAGGTATTATTTATCTATTTTTACCTTAAATAAATTTAATTAAAATAAATAATTATTTAAATAAAAAGTTGGTTTTAAACAATAACAGTGTTTTTCACTATTCATCAAAAATTGAAAGTTTTCGGAAAAATACCAAAAATTCACCCTAAGCTAATTTTGATATTTTGAATACAAAAATGAAGTCCATTTTAAGAAATAAAATTTATAAAATTTTAAAAAGTGCGTATTACTATTCATAATGGCTAGTTTGATGGGTGGTGGTGTGCTAAAACTCCAAGTTGTGTATATCGTAAGTTATTGCATTATTCAAAGAGAAATGTATCGTGGAAGCTTAGGGTGTTACATTCTTCCCTCCTTAATAAAATTTTGTCCTCATAATTTCTTGAATACTACTGCATAAAATGATTCGGGTGGTTATTCATCATAAGTTCCTTATGTTCCCATGTTGCCTCTTCCATCTTATAGTTTCTCCATAGAAATTTTACCAAACGAGCCGTCCGGTTTCTCAAAACTTGTTATCTGGTATCAAGAATCTTTACAGGCTCTTCACAATAAGATAGATTGGGTTCCAGTTCTATTTCTTCATAGGTGAGTACATGTTTTGGGTTAGTCATGTATTTTTTCAATAGTGATACATGGAACACATCATGAACTTTGGAGAGACTTAGCATCACCTCCAAACAATAAGCTACAACTCCAATTTGTTCTAGAATTTTGAAAGGTCCGATGTACCTGGGACTTAATTTTCCCTTCTTATCGAATCATATAACATCCTTCAATGGAGATAACTTCAAGAAAACATGATCTCCTACTTGAAATTCAAAATATTTCCTTCGATTATCGACATAGCTCTTTTTCATACATTGAGCTGCTTTGATGTGGGTTTGGATAACCTTCCCCTTTTCCATTGTTTCCTCAACATGTTCTGGGCCTAAAAGTTTTCTTTCACCAACATCATCCCAACAAGTTGTTGTGCGACATCTCTTTCCATATAATGATTCGCATAGTGCAATCTGAAAACTTGAATAGAAGATACTATTATAGGAAAATTATACCAGAAGTAAATATTGATCCACATACCTTAAAAGTAAAGTGAGTAAGATCTCAAAATGTATTCTAAGGTTTTAATAGTCCGTTCTGATTATCCATCAGTTTGAGGCTGGTAGGCAGTGCTCAAATGAAGTTCAGTATCCAAGGCCTTCTAAAGACTTTTCCAGAATCTTGATGTAAAACAGGGATCACAATCAGAAATAATCAATAGGGGTACTCTATGATGTCTTACAACTTAATTAATATATTGACTTTCTAAATGTTCAAGTGGTAAATCTTCTCTTATAGCATTAAAATGTGCTAACTTGGTAAGACGATCAGCAATGACCCATATTGCATCATTCCTTCTAGGAGTCTTTGGTAGCCCCATGACAAAGTCCATCGTAATATCATCTCATTTCCACTTAAGTATGGGAAGAGGTTGCATGACTCCTCTAGGTTGGTGTCTTCCGGCTTTCACTTGTTGACAACCCATACATCTTGAAACATAATAAGAAATATCCCTCTTCATGTTGTCCTTCCAAAAATGTTCCTTCAAATCTATATACATCTTAGTGACAACAGGGTGTATAGAGAAATTGGAGCTATGAGCATCATCAAACAATTCCCTTTTTAGATCAGGTATGTCAAGAACACAAAGTCTCTTCCCAAATTTCAAAATTCCATCTTCATATACGAATTCAATCAATCTCCCATCATTCACAGCTTTAATTTTCTTTTTAAACTCATTATCATCAGTCTGAGAACTTTTTATCCTTTCTAGTAAAGTTAGATTGGAAACCATTTGAGAAAGTAATGATGTTTCACCTTCCATTATTATTCCCATATATATATTTACTAGATCCATGAACATAGGATCCCTTTCAACTCTCATCATGTTCAAAACTCCATGATCCTTTCCCATCAAAGAATCTTCCACCTTATTTTCCTTCCCTGGGTGGTAGTGTATAGTGAAATCATAATCCTTGAGTAGTTTAAGACATCATATTTGCCTCATGATGAGTTCTTTCTATGATAAAATATACTTCAAACTCATATGATAGTTATATATCTCACATTTTTTACCATAGAGATAGTGTCTCCATATCTTCAAAGAAAATATTACAGCTGCTAACTCAATATAATGAGTAGGATAGTTTTGTTCATGAACTTTTAGCTTTTGTGATGCATAGGAAATAACCCTATCATTCTGTATAAGGACACAACCAATTCATTTATTTGAAGCATCACTATAAATAATAAACCCATCATTCCCAAATGGTAGTTTAAAATAGGATCATTGAATAATCTTATATTTAATTATTCAAAACATTCTTCACACTCTTTTGTCCAAACAAATTTAACCCCTTTAAGTGTGATCTTGGTTAATGGGTTAGCCAATCGAGAAAAATCTTGGATGAAATGCCGATAATAACCAGCTAAACCAATAAAACTACATACCTCAGTTATAATCATCGGTTCTGGCCAATCTTGTATTTCTCTTGTCATAGAAGGATCAATAGAGATTCCATCCTTAGAGACAATATGGCCAAGAAAATAAATCTCCTGAAGCCATAATTCACACTTACTAAACTTCCCATATAATTCATTTCATTTAAGAGTATTTAGAATAGTGAACATGTGATTTTCATGATCTTCATAGATTTTGGATTAAACCAATATATAATCAATAAATACCACTACAAAGTCCTCAAGATATTCCTTAAAAAATCTATTCATTAGATCAATGAAAATAGGGGTGCATTAGTCAGTCCAAAAGGTATTACTCTAAACTTGTACTGCCCATACCTAGTATGAAATTTTGTATTTGGAATGTCTTTCTTCTTCACACACAACTGATGATATCCAGATCGAAGGTCAGTCTTTGAAAAATATTTATCTCCATGAATTTTATCAAATAAATCATCAATGTGAGTTAGGGTATACTTGTTCTTTATTATTATATCATTGGTCTCCCTATAGTCAATGCACAACCTCATAGATTCATATTTCTTCTTAACAAAAAGAATAGGGGATCCCCATGGAGAAACACTAGGGAGAATAAATATTTTATTACTCAGTTTCTCTAGTTTTTTCTTTAGTTCCACTAATTCCACAGGGTCCATTCTATAAGGGGTCTTCGATATGGGCCTTGAACCAAGAATTAAATCAATATAAAACTCAATTTATAGTTCTGAAGGATGTCCGGGTAAATCCTCTGTAAACACATCAATATATTCTTACACAATAGGTACATCCTATATTTGAACATTCCTTTCCTCACCCATAGTTATTTCACTCTCTTCCTCTCCAATAATAGAATTTAGTGGAGCTACAGGGGGTAGATCTAGATAATAATTGAATGGTGGTGTTTCTGATTAAAATATAAGGTACTCCTTATCATCATCGAAAATTGTAACCTCCTTCTTAAAATAAATTTTCACATCATGGTATGAAAGCCAATACATACCGAGTATTATATCAAATTCAATCATGGGTATGATGATGAAATTAGTAGATAAAGAAAGTTTATATGCCCTAATGGGAACTAATTCACAAAACTTTGTTGCAATGATACTTCCCTTGGGAGTTTTTGACTGACAACTCCCTTGTTAAATCAAATTGGAAATATCTAATTTTCTTAGAAAACTGGGAAGATATGAAATAATGTGATGATCTAGAATCAAATAAATCATTATCTAAAATTGAGGAAACCATTAAATTACCTACCACCATGTCATTCAAAGCTTCAACCTCCTCAGTAGTGATCGCATAAGCTTAGCCTTGCTCCCTTGGCCTTTTTTGTGGTTTTTTTCCTTAGAGATTAGGACATTCATTTTCATAATGCCCCATTTCTATACAATTGTAGCATTCAACATTGACAGCCTCTTTCTTTACCATGAAATCACGAGCTTGGTGGCCTTTTCCACCACATTTGTAACAGACTCACATTCCCTTTAGGCAAGTACCGGTGTGTTTCTTACTACATTTACCATAGGATGGAAATTCAACTTTTCCCTTCTACCCCTTATTTCCATTTCCAGAGTGTTCAACAGATCTCTTATTCTCTTTCTTTGAATTAAATTTTTAATACATAGAGAATTCATTTTCAGTCTTGAGAGAACATGAGATAATATCTTCATACGATGAGAAGGATTATGAGACTAATTCTCAGCCGATAAATGTATTTAAACCATCCAATAATCGATCAATATTACTCCTTGGGTTATGTGTATAATCTGATGCATGCCTTTGTAACCTTGTAATGTTAGCCTCATACTTTGCAACATTCTCATCCTCTTTTTTCCTCAGACTTAGAAATTGTTTTTCCATATCCGCTCGATGGTCACGAGGAAAGAATTTTCTAAGAAAATTTCTTTAAACTCCCTCCATTCCATATTTTATACTTATTCATATTCCTTTGTGTTTTTAATTAATAACCACCATTGATCTTCATCTCCTGTGAGGTGGGAAACTTCCAGGACAACTTTTTCTTTTTTGCTACTTTCCAAAGGATGATATATTTTCTCTACGGAACTTATCCATTACTCAGCTATAAATGGATTTTTAGTCCCATTGAATGTTTGTGGTTATTTCCTCATGAATAGTTCTAACATTGACCCCCCAAATTTTAGATTATGGTGCTTCATATAGGTAAGGTTATTGTTCATAACCTGAGTGAGTATTCCCGGTATGGTGATAAGCTGATCAGCACCTGTTGCATCACCAGCTCCACTATAATTATCTTGAGTAGGATGGTAATCCTTAAATGGATTAAATGCGTTGATATGATTTCAATTCTTTATACTAGGCACCGTTTATAAACAATGGAATACACTATATTAGTTTATGAATCATAATACATAATTCCAAACTTGTAAAACACTTAACATAAATTGAACAGTTTATGGATATAATTCATAATCATATAAATTTTTTCTTTGAGGAGTTATATACTCATAAATCCATTATAATGGTTTGTAAAGAAAATGTGAATTATCCTAATCATATACCTGAGGATTATCACAACCAAAAGTTCATCAAGGCCCATTGTCGTGAACCAGGATACCCCGGGTCAAGGTCAAAACTCCTTGTCAGAGTTTTCACTCCTAGGTACATCTGTCCCAGAGCTACCTCTATGGGCTCGTATCCAGATAGGGATGTATTTCTTGGAAAATACACAAAATCTATACATTACCAAAATTCTAGGAAGTTCTTCTATACTAACCCTCAAAGTATATATTAGGGTAATGTTCTCTAATCAGAGTTTATCTAAATCTATCTTCTAAGGTTTGTAATAAAACTTCTTCTGATACAAACTATAACACCCTGACCCTAGTTACCCAGATTAGGTGCATTATTACAAAACAATTTCATGATACAAGGAATCATGTCCTGAAATACCAGTCAGTTTAGTAGCCTTGGATGTACTAGATATATACATAAGTTTTACATTACATAATGAAATAAATAAAGGAACATTGTTCCCCCTTTGAGCACACTCATATCCTTTAGCCTATCCCTTCAGGTCAGTTATAATATACTTCTTCACATCCTGGGAAAAATAAAATATATAAAGGGGGAGCTCAGATGCTTAGTAAAGATAACAATATAATAAAAATGTTCATAAATAAGTATAAACATTTAAGACAATATATAAGACTAAAACATAAGCCTTTTAAAATCAAAAATCAACATAATATGGCAAAGATAAATCAAATAATTCCATTTACTTATTCACATGGATATTATACTAGTCTAATAATCACATGTAATATCAATAGCCAATTTTATAATGATGGAACGAATAATGTCGGGCATCATAACAACTTATTCAAGGCCAAGTTCCAAGACTACAAAAAAGATTTTGTCAAGACCTTGTTCCAAGACACTATTTTTTCACATGAGACCTACTAGTTCATCAAGGAGCTATAGTGGGCTCCACCCGTCACTTACTAAGTTCAATGTATTCCTAATATGAAAAGGTTGAAACATAACGTAAACATTCTTATTAAATCTAGCATACAAAATATTAATAATTTGACCATAAACCATGAATGGTATAAAAATAACACATCCACAATCCAACATATCACAAAACCTTCAATATAATATTGAAGATTGTATCATAATAAATTAACTTCAAACATGTTTAAAATCCATCAAAGGATGTTGACATAGATGAAATCAAAACTCTTTGAGATAAATATCTCTTTCTATTTTGAAATAATTTAAAAGACACGTAATTATAATAGAAAACATTTATTTTGAAAATATTCTTATAAGATTTTAAGGGAATCTTAGAATTCTTTATAATGGTGGAAAATAGTAGCACATGCCATATAAGTTAAAAAACATTCTTTCCTTAATTTTTTCAAAAAGGTCGTAAAGGACCTTGTTTGGAAAATGATGGAAATATTATTTTATAAACATTTTATAAAAATTAAAACAAGGGTATAAATGACTTTAACCCATAGTCCAGTAAATAGTAAAAATGTTTTGAAATATATTTTTAAGAAACATGGATGTGGATGATAAAGAAGTCCCAGAAGATACTCATGTATAAACAACTTCAGATAATGAAGAGATTATAGAATTAACCCTTACCTTGTACTTTTCCTTCATAGAGGGTACATTAACCTCTTGTATAATAGTTAAATAATTTTTATTAAATTATACAATAACCACATACATAAATATGATATCATATATGATATTCTAACATTTCTTTATTAATAATATTTTATTAGTATCATTGTTTCAGGTGTTAACTAATTATTTTTCCTTTATATGATTGGTTACGTAAGCCATGTTTGTTATAGATAGGATGTATTTTATTAATATCCAGAATGATATTAAGTTTTTAAAAATTATTTTTAATCATAAAATGAAAATTATTCTTGAATTGTTATGCTGGGGAATGAATTTCATCGTGTTCGTGGAGACAGTAATCAGTACGTATGCACGAGAAACAATATCATTTTATTGATGGTGAAATAATATGTAATTGGATGGTATATAATATATAAAAAATAATTAACATGTTATATTTATTATTTACATTAGTTATACTAATTATTATACCCATCCAAATAATGAAGTGTTTGAATAACAAACTACACCACAACGTGGAGACGGTAAGTCATACATACGCACGTATGGTGACTTGTCATTCATAAGATGGATAGAATAATGAATATGGTTGTACCATATTTATAATAACATCACAGTATGTATACGGTACTAGATTTATTATTTTGGTATGGAAACAACAATGAAAGAGGAAGTGGAAGAAGAAAAGAACTTTGAAAGAGGTGGTGAAATTATTACCTCTTCTTCGGGTGTTTCCTTTTGAGTTGATCAAAAGTGCTACATAAATTGGATTTATGATCAAATTAATGAATATAGGTCTAAGTGAGGGTAGTTTTAAGGATATTTTAGTAGGTTTTGTCTGAGAAAAATGGATTTGGAGGTGTGATTTTGAGATAAGTGAAGTACTCTTTTATAAGAGAGGTGAGATTCACTTTAGGAAAAGCTTGAAATATTATTTTATTATACAATCATATTCGGTTTAAAATGGCTATAAAAGGATTTATTTCAAGGATAAGGTGGTTCTAGGTCAGAAACATCTCAACCAATAGGTTTTAGACAGGTTTAGGTCACCATATTAACCTTATCTTTTAGATTTAACTCTTACTTAAATAGTTTAACTTTTACCATGTATTGTTTTATTATTATAATAAATGGTTAATAAAATTACTATAAAAATCCAATAGAACCCCAAGTGGTTAATTATTGATATATATAACCTTATCTACATCCTTTTTCCTAATCGTATATTTTTAGGAATATTATAGCAATTAATAATATAGTATTTGTTTTAAAAACTCATTTATGTCAATTTTGACACTATTTTCTATTTTGTATTTTTGAAAGTCATAACAACTTTATCACTTATAAAAAAATTATTTAATAAACCCTAACATGTCATATTAACCTATAAAATTATTTTAATTCATCAAAAGTCTCAATTTTTAATTATATTAATATTTATAATATCAATTATTTTAATCTTTCAATAATAAGGTAATTATTGCATCATCATTGTGTCATAAATAAATTTAATTATTTAATGTATAAAAATAATAAATAAAATAAAATTATGTAGGAAATATATTTATCTTTCTAATTAATATTTATAGTCTAATTTATCTTATGTATATCCCTATATTAAAAAAGGGTTAGTTATTAAACTTTGAATTTAACACTTTTAACTCTTCTTTAAATAAAATAATAATAAATGTCCTAATCTAATTCAAGTGGAAACAAAGGGTCATATTTTATTACTAAGGTTTATTTTTGTGGAAATACACTTATCCAATAGAATTAGGACATGTTTTAGTGTAATTTTAATATCATTTTTTACCTTTAATTACCCTATTTACTTTTAACCGTAGTAAATAAAAGTCAAAAGTTACGAGTCAACAAAAATTATTTTCATCTTATTGAACCACATTTTACTTACTGATGTAAACTTTGTCTCTCATATTTTTTAAATTCAATTCACATAAGTGGTAAAATTACATTTTATGCAAATTTTCAAATGCCCCTAGAAGGTGGGTAAAAGACGGTAAAAAGTTCAATAAAATTTTATATATCTAATATTATTATAAAATGACTCCAATAAATTACATAGAACATATATAGGTATTATGTATCTATTTTTTCCTAAAATAAATTTAAATAAAATAACTAATTATTTAAATAAAAATTCATTTTTAAATAATGACATAGTGTTTTTCACTATTCATCAAAAATTGAAAGTTTTCAGAAAAATACCACAAATTCACCCTAAGCTAATTTTGATATTCCAAATCCAAAAATGAATTCCATTTTGAAAATTAAAATTTATAAAATTTTAAAAAGTGGGTATTACTATTCAGTTCGTCTAGTTTGATTGGTCGTGGTGTGCTAAAACTCCATGTTTCATACAACACAAGCTATTGCATTATTAAAAGAGAAATGTACCGTGGAAGCTTCAGGTGTTATAGGGTTCATACTAGGGTGTAAATAAATGTAAAATTCAATGTCTAAATGTGGAGTCAATCTAGGTGTGTCCTCAGAAAAGATATCCTCATACTCTTCCACCACTGTAGGAAACTGAAATCCCATAACATCCACTGCTCCAAGGGAAATACTATCCCATGTTGAGTAATCAATTGTATCCTCCTCTTTATGATCCCATCCTACTTTTACTAGGTTTTATTCTCACCCATGAAGGAAAAACTCAATCCATCTCCACAGATACATCGCATCCTCCTATTAAAATAGTTAATATGGCAATGAACTTTGGATAACCAGTCCATACATAAGATGAAATTGTAAGGACTCAGTGCTTCTATAAAGATATCCCATATAAATATATTACCTCTAGGTGTTAGGTTATACTATCATCAAAATTGTGTGATAATTGAGTCACCTATATTCAGAGTCTCCAAGTGTAAGGGTCGAGTCAGGGGATCAATTGGAATCTCCAAGACTCAAACTAGAGAAGTGGAAAGAAAATATTGGATCATACATGTGTCTATCAATACTAAAGCTCAGATAAAAAATAAATTTATTGTAACTATAATAATTTCAATATCCCTAGGGTCATAGGCCTCTAATTCCTATAGTTTTCTCCTCCCCTAACCACCAGCTTTCGTAGCTTGACATAGAAAACCTAGAGGTGGTGGTGGTTATAACTAAAACCATCTTCCACCTCCTAGTGCTATAACTAATCCTCTTACATGTCTACCACCTTACAGACCTCATTGATCCTAGATCTATATCTGTCTACGTGATATATCAACCATATCTCTTTTAGTTATGCATCATGTCATATAATTTGAAGCATGATTTCTCTGACAGTCACATGAGAAGTATTTCTTCTCCCTCAGCTGAATCAAGCCATCCCAAGTTCCCTAAAATACCAAAACTCTATCCTAGTATTGACCACTGAAGTATATTTCATTCCTTGATATCAATGACTTCCATCAACTACCATATTCTAGTGTCTCATCTCTTACGTTCCCACTACCATCACCCACTGTCGATGTCTACCCTACCTGGAATCTCTCTACCACTAAATCCTTATCAATAACTCCATAAAAATGGTGGAATTCAAAGATATATCACTGAATCCATAATATATAAGAGTTTTCTATCTTCTATGGTTTATTACCTGAATAATTGATCATGTATTATATTTATAAAGTATCATGATGGATCGGTAAAACTCATTGAATACTCTGTGATGGTCATACTTCCCTATTATAAATGCAAGACCTATAGGATTCCCATTGATCATAATGTTTCTAGATTGAAATCTTCCATGGAGATATGCTCGAGTTATAACCAATAGAGATCTATCTTATCAAGTGACTGAGTTACCAGAATCCACCATCTCCCAATGGATACCTAAATAAGACTCATTGTGAGGACGTCCATCTGATCTGTAGGAATCTTCATAAGGTAGAAAACATAGATAACTACCTCTATCCTATCCTCAGCTACCTAGGGTCTAGTTCACCTCAAAACCTTGGAGGTTTCTTCCTCTAAAATTCATTCACTACACTAATCCTTCCTTTATCCTCACCCAGTACTACTGATATTATCTTCTACTCAATGGGTGGTGGAATAACTTAAAAACCACTCAGATATACTATTCCATATACATTCCCCTATACTTAATTATTTTCACTCTTAAGATCATCCTTGTGATCACTTAGTGGAATCCTAACTAGCTATCTTAATAGAGGAATCCTGAAATAAACAAGGTGCACCACATATAATGAGTATATCTGGGGATATGACTTGAGGACATGGTAACCACAACCCATTCCTATATGATATATATACTAATGTTTTTTCCTACAACCTATTTCAATATAAACTAAGTCAACAAGTAAGTTATCAAAGTATAGTTGAAAGGATAAGTTGGTCATCGCACAAACACTAAGTTTATTAGCCTGAAATATGAACATGAAATTTTTTAACAATGTTTCCACAAATACCAAACAAATATCATAGCTAGATAAAAAACTGTGCTTAAATACTAAGGTTCAACCAGCTACTCAGATACTACTCAGTCATGACCTGACATACTGGGGCCCACCTGGCTAGTGATAAGCTGAGTGTGACCACCCCAACCTCACCTCCAATGGTCTAAGGGTTGATAACTAGTGCTGAGCAGGCATATCTCGCATAATTTAGGAATTATCCTAATATACCTATATACAATCACACATCTCCAGGCCCATACAATGATGATAATTTAAAGAAAAATTGATACCATAATTTCATGCATCACATCTATCCCATATTAAAGTGTGAAAATAGGTATTGGGAAGTGATAAATAAGAAAAATACAAGACCATCCCAAAATTCAAAGGATTCATATATTTTTAAAATGAGGGGACTAATATCAAATTCAACACCTGTCTACACCTCAGTCTGTCTATCCAACAACTATCCTTCACCTTCTCCTGGTCCTTTCATGACTCCATCAAAAGGTCGCTCATATGCATAAGACATGAAACATGCAGTAATATTCCATGAAAGTTTTATTATAATAATATCCACTAGAAAGACCCTAAATAACCAAACATAAATCATAAATTGTAGTAATCTCATAACATAAATACAATAAACAAGCCCAGATATACTCATAACAGACAATCGGTCTCAAGTGGTCTCGACCAATACTGGAAAACATAGGATACAACTCTAGGCTTCAAGGTAACACTCATTCTATTTGTACTCACTCCATGATCCATGCTATCACTGATGATGAATATCGAAATGTCATGATCATTTGGTCCCACCTAAGATGTACCCAATGGATCTCAAAAGATATCATCATCTGTGTAGGAGATCACACATAGGGACACTAGGGCACACCAAAAACCCTATTGGATCAACCTTCTATATAGAAAATCAATTCCAAGTTCATGGTGTTCATGGAAATACCATGGATTCCACCTAATAGTGATAGAAGATCCCACCAGTGTCCCAATGGGGGGTACATCGAACTCTAAATTAAATTGAACCTCTCATGAAGATAACAATCCTATGTTGAGTACATAATTCCACATTATACCCTTATGGGAAGAGGATAGGTAATCATACTCATTTGATACAAGTATATAATGAGTAAATTAATGGTTCCAAACACACTTATAGAGAGTACACAGTGTGTACTTTGGTTACACAATGTGTTTTTCTAATATCTAGTCTTCCCATGTATCATAATCTCACACATGTAAACCTCCATATACACGGAATTTACCTTAGAAATACACAGTTTCTATAGTTCTTATGGTACCCTTCCCTTGTCATCTTTCTATTCCCATGTACTTTGGTTCATACCCATGTACATGTGGTCGTGTCGTGTACTTGGTTGTGTCTGAGTACATGGAACTGCCCATGTACACCTGACCTACCTGTGTGACTAGTCATGTTTGAGCCCATGTATCCTCCAATATACACATTGATATTCCATCATGGTTCCCAAAACATGTTGTGGGGTCCACAGGACATATAATCTGTAACTTTTTACAGAAACCCATGTTTTATAGGCAGGGCCCCATACGGCATGTAACTTCAGATTACACACTGTGTAACATGTGTTTTCTAGAATCATGTGACTCCTTATCTCTATACCACCACAATATTATCACCTATTGATCCACTGAGAATCACCCTCATAGATAGTGGATCTCATCTGGCTCAGCCTTTACATCATAGAAGATTTTATTCTAGTTGTTTGATTTGATCAATAAAACACTATTGTCTCTCATATCGTTGTCACATGCTAAATCAAAAAATGAGGACCCTCAAAACTAGTATGGTCTACCTCTATACATACTATTTTTTCATCAATCCTCAATATCAACCTTGACCTAAAGTTTTACCCATAGTATTGATCTGTTTCATTAAATAACGTTCATACGACGAATGAATACTGAGTATTCATCAAACCACGGTCCAAAGAAATTTACTATGCTAAATGTGTGAAGAAATGGGGGATAAATAAATAAAACATAAAAAGAAGAATGAACCTAGATCATGTTTGGGTGGTCCCCATTTTTTTTAGAACGAATAATTAATTAACCCACAAAGAATAAAATTAACCATAAAATAAATCAATTTTCAGTGCATGAATCAATTCATATTAGTGGAATTCATCGAAATTTGAAATGGGATAATAAAATTGGATGTATCCATAAAACAAAAACATCCTAAATCAATTTTGGACCATTACCTGATGAAGAATGATCATGATTCATAGTCGTTGATGAGATCCATAAACTCTGTTGGCGTAGATTCTCTCTAAGTTATCAATCTGATCCTCTGATCTATTATCATATGCCAATGATCTACTCTAATGATCTCTCAAAATTCCCTTGGTAATGTGGATAACCATGTGAATTGAACATAATATATTATTTATAGAGGATTATTGGTTTTTGGATTTAATTTAATGATTAAATAAATTTTATATTTATTTAATTATTTATCTCTCTATAATGGAGCCTAAGATTAACTCCTTATTCACATAAGGTTTATGTAATTCGAAGGGTAAACCCCTTTTTATGAACTCAATAGTGGCCTTATATTTCTGATCTAATCCTTCATTCTAGAGTTTCACTTTTTCATGAAAAATGTGTGCATGGTCTATTAATATATTTAATATTTTTAAATCATCAATTCCAGGATTCTCGGGCCTCAGAAACTCACATCATCTCCATGTCTGGCTCCTAAAAAATTACTTGATATATTCTAAATATTTTCATGGAAAAAATAGAGACTTTGCACCACTCATTAATGTCTCAACCAAAGTGATATGTTACCTAAATCATTCATTATCATACACCAGAGACCAGTTTCCAATGGTGATGGACTAAATCATTTATTGGGGAGACTATTACCTCAATATCATTGCAATAAATAACAAAAAAAGTACAAAAAAACATTCTTAAAAAACATCAGATTATAGAAAAGAAATTGAAATATCCATGCTATAAAAAAAATATATGGGTAAATAATATAGCATACATCCCACTGATCACCCATTGGTTTGATTACATATAAAAGTAAAAAAAATACACAAGAGGGCTTACTAATATCCCCAAGCCTCAACTCAATCCCAGTTACCAATACATAGTCAACCTACCCTAATCGAATTGACTACCCAAAAATTTATCAGACTTATAAAATAGACATAAGTTCTAAATGCACACTTGAATGATTATGTATGATGTGATACATACAACTTAGTAGGGTCTCAACAAGTTCCTCTAATATAGTCTTCCATATACATGTATTCATGGGAAAAATAAATAAGTTAAATAAGACACACAATCATGTGTATTATTTCATCATCTACTAACTAGGATATCATGACACTAGACCCTACCTAATCAACTATCTTTGAGGGAGAATCCTCTTTATGCTAAAATAACCAACCCTTTCTCAAAGACACAAGGTAGGGTTTCATCAAATCACAACCACTACCCTTTTTATCAGGTTTGGTCCTCACATACATGTCCTAGATCCACCTTTCTTCTTCGACGAATTCATGCCAATACCTCCTCACTCAAGGTGAGGCCAACATCTATGTCCTAACCCCTACTTTATCACTAAAGGTAGGTTCAATCATCCATGATAACATTACACTACATATCAACCCACTATCCCTTAACATGGGTGTGGTTGACCACACCTTCTCACTCATGGTGGGTCATGACATCTTGACTGATACCATGTCACTCAAGGTAGGGTCTTTCATGAACAACAAGGACCATGCCTTCTTACTAAAGGATATCCTTCAATGAATTATCACTCAAGGTGATTACATCATCCTTAACAACACACTATAACATAATTTGTAGCTTGATGCAACATTAAAACCTAGACACTACACTATCACTCAATGTAGAATTCATCTAATACCTTTTTCACTCAAGGTTATTCCACTATCCTCGCCACTTATTTGATACTAAAGGTTTTTTATAATATCACGTTATAATATTACCACTACATTATCACTCATTTTATGGTCCATACATTATTTTTTTTATTTGACACTTGCACAATTATACTTTGGTATTTAACAATAATAAAGGAACATATCCCATCCCATAGGCTCACTAACTCATCACTAGGGTATTAGTTACTCAAATCCTAGACCTACATATCGATGCACGTATCACCACCCATCTAGGATCATGAAATAATCTTCCCAAGACTATCTCATTCGTACAATAATAACATGATGAACTCATCTTCATCATCCTATCACCCATAAGGGAATCCACTAGGGTCTTTCAGAATCATCTTAATGTATTCCCCCTAACCCCATTCTACATTAATCACCCCATGGTTATCTCATAGCTCATAATAACTTCTCGACTTCTACTGAAAATCCCAGTCCAAAATCTCATCACAATCGTATATAACACTCATCCCCACTAACTCAGTATCATCCTATATAACTCACACTACACCCCTCAGAAACCATGTTCCAGGTCACCGATACAATTCCTATGACCAACACTCGAGTCCTATTACATATCTCCCATGGAGATCTCTCAAATTAATCACGTATAAAAATCCACTCCCTTTCACACCTCATCAATCCCTAGATAACTTATCCCTCTCATGATACTCATGAAGATTCATTTATGTTAAGTTAAATATTTTGATGGCAGAGGGGGTTAATAAACAAATTTAAAAATTTAAAAAGAAGTATTAAATTATCTAATGTAATTATAAATGTTAATTATTATAGTAATTTATCATGCATAGAATATTATAATGTAGTGGAAAAAATAAATAATGAACACTATTTATTTTAATACTAGTTCTATCTAATATGGACCTACTCTTCTCTTACACCTATATACTCATTGATAGATGTGATTTCACTAATTAATATTTGTGAGGAATCATATCTTGATATAATGTGTACCTTTTATAGTAGATGTATAACCAAAAATATGCACTATAATTTTTATAGTGAGTCACAATTCATAAAAACTTTTTAAAGAAACTCTAGCTTATCCTATCTTTTATAATCCGGGAGTCATATCCCAAGTGATAGAAATTTAGAATCTGCGATTCACAACCCAAAAAGATAGAGTTATTTTTTTATAGGAAAATCACAAGAAAAAAGTTACTGGTCAAATTAGAAGATATAAATAATTATCACATACATAATTTTAAACTCAAAGAACTTGGATTAATTTGATAAAAAAATGTTGATGCATGGCCTGGGGTTCTTGATTTTTGATTCATACCAATGAATTAAGGCATTATTAGTAGTCGAAGAAGTTTGTAATTTAGTACTTGAAATTTTATCTAGTATATGAACAATTGATTTCATAGGACAAGGTTTTAACAACACTTTAATGTTCACAATAAATATTTTTAGTTCTCAAGTTTTGTGTTATATGTAATGTCCTGACATGGGATCCACTAAATGGTGCCCCAAACTGGTGGGTCACATAGAATCATTCACACCTCCCTATATGCCAAAAGCTTCCAACTTGTAGGGAGGGACTAGGGTGTGTAAGAGGGTAGACTATTCCCTCATGTCATAGTGTAGTATAGAGGTAGTAATAATAACAATCAATAGATGAAGTAGTAAATCAACCTTACATTAGATAAACATCCAATATGGTAATAAATAAACAACGCTAGAAGTGATATCACATACAATATGATGTTTCATATAATTTCTTTATAATGTAAGATAACTAGTATACAAAAATCAAGTATAATACATGTATCAAAATACAAAAAGACCAAAAATAACTATCCTGGATAGCATCATGAGCCTAGCTTGGTCTTTCACTCCCCTTATCTTAAGTAATAATAAAATCAAGCATCATTTAGTGGGAACTTTCCATAGTCCCTACCTGCATCCATGAAGTCTATATGGATACCCAATGGAAACCCGAACAGGGTGTGAGATAACACTCAGTATGAAATAAAAAATAGTGTCTATAACAGATCTAGTTTGTGTATTACAATCTAAGAAATGTGCAATGCATATTGTAGGTATAGTAATAACTAAAGTTATGTGATATAAGTCAGGTGGTAATTTCTAGCCTACTATGTCTCCCTATAAATATTAGTCAATCTCTTATAAATAAGTGAAGCTAAAAAAGATTAAATAAACAAGTGTGACACAGTACATTCTAACCACTATAATCTAATACCCATACCAGGTCTATCTATAAATCATTCCAAAATATCCACAATGGCCTATCCATGTAACTAGGTATATAATATCCATCATGTACATTCCATATAATCAAAATCATCCACAATGGTCATTATTTGTAATCAAAAGTTTCATACCATGAAGTGTTAGATCCAATGTATAGAAGTCCAAGGAATCCACATTTAGTCCTAGGAGAATCTTGATGGAAACTCAATAATGACCTAGGTGGAGTCCTTGTAGAATGTGAATAGAGCATGTGAAATGTGAGTATAAGGAAGTTAGATCAAATGGGTAGTAAGGCCCAAGGCATACCATAAAAGTAGGACCCATGGAGTAAATAGTTCCAAGGAATCCACTACCATAATCAAGACCCATGGAGTAGAAATTTCCATAGAATCCTATGGAATTAGGATCCATGGAATACTTATTAAGGAATCCACTAAAAAAATAATCATATCAATGCATATATTCATCATTTAATAATTCATCATATTCTATGATTTCATCTAACTCATTTCCATAATTTCTAAAAAATCGATTTAAATAATCAAAACATTTCATATCAATTCATCACATAGCACAGAGGCATCAACACTCCTCTATCATCTCAATTCAATAATCATCAATTTATAAGGGTTCTCCCTAATATTTCAATCACCCACACACCTAGTGGGATGGTATAAAATCAGTTACATACTAAGTAACACCTCATTGGTGACCTACATTGGGACTAAAAAACCCCCAATGATCACAAAGTTACTAGTGGGAAACCTAAATATGTCCTAATTAATCTAATAAAAAAAACTCAATTAATTTTAGGGGAAAAACTAAAAATTATATCATGTTTCACAATGGAAACTATCCTTATAAAACACAAAATTTTTGGGAAAAGGTATATACCACCTACCATAGGTCCGTAGTAGAGTACTCATCCGGTATCATCCTATGATTCAGTCCATATAAAGAGAGAAAATGAATAGAGGATGAAAATACTGAAAGCAGGGAATATTATCTTTCACAAAAATAACTCCATATATATGAATACAAATGAATAAAGTCACAATATTAATGAATAACTCACCAACATGGATCCAACGAGACATACGATTCTTGAATCTGAGTCTGAATCAAGAAACAGTGGAAAAGTCAATGGATTGAGATTTAAATAGAGCTCCCACACCTTAAGTATTTCCACTAGAGGAATAGAGAAAAATTATTTAGGTTATAGTTTATTTTAGGGGGGGAAGGTAAATTCACAACTTTTCACTAGGTCACATGGTTTGGCCACACGGTTGGCCAAACCATGCGCCATCCATGCACCCTTCATTGTCTTAAGGGGGACCTCACACGGTTCATGTGCATAGTTTTTATAACCATGTTTAGAACATTTGTTAAACTTCAAGTTCTCCTGCATAGTCATACACCCCTGGAATCATGGTTTCCTCAAACCGTGCAGCCCTACTATGGACTTCAAAACACCCCCGTACAATTTACTCAAACCATGTTTCCTAGGTATTGCAGTTTCTACTAACCATACAACCCATCTTCCTTTTCCAAAATCCCATGTTCCATGTTGTAAACAAGCCCCTAACACCCTCATAACCCCCTTGATCTCAAAATTCACTCACATTAAGTCAAACATATAACAACCCTGGTCTTTATTACACACTTAAACCTGATTTATTAAATAAAATCTTTACTTGATATAAATAGAAGATAGATAGTTCTAGTGACTTTGGGGCTTAGGAAAATTACATAACAGCTTAGAACATAAAACACACAACATCTTTATTGAAAACTTCCTTTACATGACCACAACATTCCCTCGTACTTAGCATTGTATGGGATAACCTGAGGATATGCATAAGAAAAGGGTGAGTTATAAAGCCCAGTAAGGGAATAAACATGGAATAACATGAGGAATACAATACATGTTAGAAAAAAGGCATTAAAATTGGTAACAAGAGAAACATGAACATAAAGGCATGATAAAGCACAATAATCATAACATGGAAATGTGGCAACAATACTTAACATGGAATTAGCATGATCCAAGGCTCATTTCACATGGATCATGAGTAAACCCTCATTGAAAATGAAGCACGAGTAAACCCTCGTTGCACTTGAATTATCATGATTCAACACTCATTGCACATGACGTATCATGATAATATAATTTACCCAATGCATTGGAGTGCTATCAGGGTGCACCATTCTTAACATTTCATTTCATTCATAAGTGTGCCACGTGGATTATACAATATGGAATCAATCATCATCATTTATTCCATGATAAATGGATATGGAGTAAATACATGAATCTTTATAATCAATAATTAAAGTTTCATAAAGTTGAATACCCTTGATAGAGAAATGGGAATGGTATTCACTACACAATGACATTGGCTTGGAAAATCATAGTGCAATTTAGGCAGCATAACGGCGTGAAATAAGAACTCATAAAAAATAGTTGATGAGAGAGAAAGGGGTGTATCATCATATTTACATGAAATGGACAGTAATGGGTTCATATAGATACATTTCCCCAAAAATTTAATGGAATTTAGATGCATAATTCAAAAGAATTACTTGGATGTAAAAGAGGTGAGAGAAGTCCCTCACGGAATTTCAGCATGGTAACGGGTGTACATGGGAGGCATTAATGAGATATAAATGGGTATAGCATCATAAAAACATAAAGAGGGTAGTATGGGTGAGGTTCAAAATCATACTCCAACATTTGTAATTGAAAACAAAAGGGCATAACAACTTAAATAATATTTGACAGAAATGAGAAAGGAAGAAATCCCTTACTTGGAAGTGTGATCCCAATGGCTTGGGAGAGGCTTGAGAGAAGCTTCTTGGGAGATTGGGGCACCTTTGGAGGATTCTAGAGATAGGGGTTCAGAGGTTGGTCGAACTCCAAAAACTTTGAGTGAAGAGGAAGTGGGAGCTTGGGTGGGTTTCTATAGGAAAGGAGAGGGAATTCTTTATTATTAAGGTTTGGGACACCTCACATTAAACTAATCACAACCACAAACCAGCCCATGATTTTTGCCCATGATTTTTTCCAAAGGGGATTGGAAAAAAATATTTTATAATTCCAATGGATGAAATTATTAAAATAATAGGGTTTCTTATGTTGAGATGAGTCACACTTTCAATGAAAACAATTTAAAAATACAAATTGTTTTATAAGCCTTGAAGGGTCCAGTAAAGCTTTGTAAAATAAATCAAAAAAACCCAAAATCACATTATTTTAATGTTAAAACATATATTGGCCGAACATAATGTTTATAGTATTTTATTACATCACTATTGGGTCATTATGATGTCATAAAACACATTATATATTTAAACGGTATTTGATTTTTACCCAAAAATCTGACTGTCTCAGAAAATTATGAAAAATTCACCGTTGGATAATTTCAACGTCCTGACTCCAGAAATAATATTCATTTTATCTAATAATTTTCTCAATATTTTATTTTTTACTTTTAAAATAAAAACTGCCATTTATTGAAAATTCATGGGTTTTGACAAAAACTGCTTTCAAACCTTAATAAAATTACAATTTCATTCATAAAATTATATAATAATTTATATTTAATAAAAATTAATTTATTAATAATAATAATATTTTATTAAAAAATTATTTAATTCAAAAATCCATTAATTCATCAAAATAGATTTCTTAGTAGAATATTAACTAAAAAAATACAATGTGTGCTTTAAAAACTATTTAGAAAGTAACAATAATAAAATGAATGCATATTCTTTGTAAAAAAATAATGTAGATAGTCATAGTGATAGGGTATTGTTACATAACCCCTTATAACACCCACATAAGACCAAAGAGTAACGTGTGCGATGGTGACAGACTCTTGGGGTGGCTCGAATAACATTGCTCAGGTGGTAATCACTATTAACTTCCACTTATCCTGTAGTCGGTTCCACTAAAGCTTAACATGTTCAAGCTTGGATTGGGATTGGTCAAGAGAAAAAACCAATGATTCCAACTCCTTTATAAGCTTAGACAAATGGGCTTCGTACGGGGCAAGTCTAGTAGATTAGGTCATCACTTCCTTTTTCTGAGTAAATTGGATTTGTTAAAGCCCTATATTTATACAAATCACATGATCTCTGTTCAATGGATATATTAGCAATGGTCACAATTAAGAGTGGTATTTTAAAATCCAAAAACATAAAACTAATTAATTTCATATTTTATATAACCATAATAAGACATTTAACTAGATCAAGAGGAATTTACATTAATGAAATTTTGGGTCGTTACAATCTTCCCTCCATAAGAAATTTCTTCCTCAAAATTTCCTTTTCCCACTCTAAAAAAAATGTGGGTAACTCTTCATCATCATTTCCTATGATTCCCTTGTCGCTTCTTCAAACTTTTGGTTTCTACAAAACACCTTGACGAGGGGCATTGTCTTATTTCATAGAACTTTTTATCTACAATCTAAGATCTTCACTGGTTGATCCTCGTAAGAAAGATCATCCACTAGTTGTACTACCTCTGAAGAGAGTACATGTGAAAGGTCTGGTATGTAATTTCTTAAGATGGATACATGAAAGACATCATGTACTTTGTCCATGGTAGGTGGAAGTGCTAGTCGATAGGCCACATCCCTAACACGATCAAGAATCTTGAAGGGGTCGATGTACCTAAGACTTAACTTCCCTTTATTTCCAAACCCCATGACCTTATTCCACGGTGATATGCGTAGAAATACCATGTCTCTGACTTTAAACTCAAGGTATCATCGATGGTTATCTACATAACTCCTATGTAAACTCTGCGCTGCCTTGATATGCTGCGGAATAGTTTTCACCTTCTCCACCATTTCTTCGAGCATTTCTGGTCCTAGCAGCTTACAGTCCCCGAATTCATCCCAACATGCTGGTGTTCTACACCTCTTCCCATATGGGTCTTCATAATGTGAAATTTGGATGCTCGAGTGGAAACTGTTACTGTAGGATAATTCAACCAGAGGAATATATTGATCCCACCCTCCTTTAAATTTCATTGAACATGATCTTAACATATCCTTCAGTGTCTGAATAGTTCTCTCATATTGGCCATTAGTTCAAGGATGATAGGTCGTACTGAAGTTATGTTCAGTATCTAGAGCATGTTTAAGACTTTTCTAAAACATAGAGGTGAATATTGGATCTTGATCAGATATAATAGATAGTGGTACTACATGGAGCCTTACCACTTCCCTGATATATATCTGTGCCAGTGGATCTAATGATAAATCCTCCCAAATTGAAATAAAGTGTGTAGACTTTGTATGATGATCCACAACAACCAATATTGCATTGTTTCCTTTGGATGTCTTCAGAAGTCCGGTGACAAATTCCATGGTGATGTTCTCCCATTTCCATGCTGGTATGGGAAATGGTTGTATCATACCCTTAGACTTCTGTCTATCTGTCTTCACTTGCTGACACACCAGGAACTTCGATGTATACTCAGTGATCTCCTTCTTCATATTATCCCACCAATAATTCTCTCAAATATCTCGATACATCTTTGTGTGTCCTTGGTGAATAGAGAAATTTGAACTATGTGCATCATCTAAAATTTCCTTCTTCAGATATGGACTTGATGGAACACATAGTATTTTCCCAAATCTTACAATTACTTCTTCATTAACATTTAACTATGAGGATTTCACTTTTCTGATAGCTTCCACTTTCTTCTGAATTCCATCATCATCCTTTTGAGCATCCTTTAACTTTTCCAAAAGAGACAGTTGAGCAATAATTTGTGAAAGGATTGATGATGTTCCCTTATTTATGATTCCCATATCCATATTCATCAAATCTAAGATGATTTGATCCTTCTCAATTCTCATCAATGATAGAATCCTCAGGTCCTTTCTACTTATATCATCCACCACCTTGTTCGCTTTCCCAGGGTGGTAATGGATTGAGTAGTCATAGTCTTTGATCAGTTGTAACCATCTTCGTTGGCACATGTTCAACTCTTTCTGTGTGAATATATACTTGTGGCTTTTGTGGTCCATATATATTTCACACTTATCCCCAAAGAGATAATGCCGCCAAATTTTTAAAGTGAAGATCACCACATCCAACTCCTGATCATGTGTTGGATAATTCTTCTCATGAACATTCAATTGCCTTGAAGCATAGACAATGAAAATGTCATTTTTCATCAACACACAGCCTATGCCCTTCTTCGAAGCATCACTGAATACCACAAAAAGTTCTCCACTTGTGGGTAAAGTGAGAACGAGAGCAGTGACAATCCTCCTTTTTAACTCCTTGAAGTTTTCTTTGCATTCATCACTCCAAGAAAACATTAATCCCTTCCGAGTTAGCTTGGTAGGAGGGTTGGACAATCGTGATAAATTTCTCACAAATCGTCAATAATATTCAGTTAACCCCAAGAAGCTACGGATATCCATTATTGATGTTGGCATCAGCCATCCCTCAATTGATCTGTTTTGGAGGGATCCATAGATATCCCTTTTCTTGTGATGATATGGCCCAATAATGAGACCTCCTTCAACCATAACTCGCACTTGTTGTACTTTGCATAGAGATTCTCCTGTTGCAAGGTCTCTAGTACAGTTCCTAGATTCTCCTCATAATCCTACTTGTTTTTTGAGTATATAAAAATATCATCTATAAAGAATACCACAAATTTTTTGAGGTAATCCCTAAAGACTCTATTCATCAATTCCATGAAGATTACTAGAGCATTAGTGAGTCTGAAAGGCATTATTATGAATTCATAGTGCCCGTATCTTGTACGAAAATCAGTCTTGTGGATATCTTCCTTCTTTACCCTTATATGATAATATCCTGACCTAAAATCCACCTTAGAGAAGTATTGTGCTCCACATAGCTGATCGAACAATTAATCAAATCATGGGAGAGGATACTTGTTCTTTATAGGGATTTTGTTAAACTCATGATAATCAATGCAAAGGATCATTGACCCATCTTTCTTCTTAATGAAGTGGACTGGTGCACTCCAACGTGAAGCACTTGGACGTAAAAACCCTTTATCTAGATTCTCTTGTAGTTGTTTCTTTAACTCCTCAAGTTCCACAATATCCATTCTATATGGAGTATTGGATATTGGAAACTCCCCAAGTATAAAATCAATTTAGAATTCAATATCTCTTCTAGGAGGAAGACCGGGCAATTCCTCGGGAAACACTTTAGTGAATTATCTCACAATAGGCATGTCTTCAAGGATGGTTTCCTCCTTAGACTCAATCATCTGAGCCAGTTACACATGCTCATAGGGAAGTAATATCCGTGCTTGAGATGATGGATCTAAATAAGATTCATCTTCCTCTGTGCACTTGTATGGAATCGGGGGTCGATTCTCCACATAGGGAGTGATTTCCCTATCTTGGAAATTTATGTTAGCTCTATATAGGGAAAGTCAATCCATGCAAAGAATTGCATTAAATTCCACCAAAGTAAGTATGAAGAGGTTCTCTGGGAAATTCAATCCACATATTATAATAGGGTAGGAGTTGTCTTCCTGGGATGCAATGATTGCCCCATTTTCCGTACTCATTGGCATCTTTACTTCCATGATTTGTGGTGGGGTTGGGATTTTTCTACTAAACTTTTGGGATATAAAATAATGTGTATAACCTGAATCAAAAAGTATGTTCGCTATTATTTAATTAATAACTAGAATACCTATCACCACTTCATTTTCGGGGTTCACTTCGGCAGTAGTGATGGAAAAATCTCTCTCTTGCTACCTTGGAGGTTGTTGGTTGCCTCTGAAAACCCATGGCTTAGGGCACTGATTTGTAATATTCCCTGATTCATTGCAGTTGTATCAATGAAAAACACGTTAAAGTTTGAACGGAGTGTTCCTCTCCTCTGTTGCAATTGTGTGTTTTTCTTGTCCTCAGTTAACAGCTAGGTACCCTTCTCTTCCACACCTAAAGCATTTCCTCATCCCCTTCAGGCAGTTTTTGGGGTTCTTATTTCCACACCTTTGGAAAGTGGGGTGTTGGATATTCTTAGAACCATTGGATTTATCCATCAGACTGCTAGCATTTATTTCCACCTTACACTTCTTATCCCCATGATACCCCTAAGATTCTCAGATCTTTATTTTGACCTTAAGGGAACATCAGACAATTTCCCCATAGTTGTCAAAGTCACTGATTGCCAATGCTTTCCATAGTCTAGGTTTCAGCCCACCAAATAAGCGATCAACCTTGTATTCAGGGGTAATGACAAAGCCGGAGGCGTATCGTGCAAGCCTTGTAAAGTTTTCCTCGTACACTCTGACAGATTCATTGTCTCTTAGCTTGAGGGCAATAAAGTCCCTTTCCATCTTAAGCCGGAGGGTGTGTGAAAAATATTTATCAAAAAACATCTTCCAGAAATCCTTCCATTCTAACGCCTCAATATCATCCTCAAGATTCATATTTTTTATAAATTTCCACCATTGATCGGCTTCACCCGCTATACAATACGCAGCCAGAAGAACCTTCTCTTGTTCAGAACATTGAAGGATAGAGAAGATCTTTACAATGGATTCGATCCATTGTTCGAGGATTGAAGGATCAAATGATCCATTAAAAGTAGGAGGCCTTTGTCTCATGAAGCTCTAAATAGGGACTTGTTCTTTCTTAGGGGGGCTTAAATGTTACTATTGACCCATGTTTCTATTCAAATCTTGAGTTAACTCAGAGATAATCATGACAAAGTTCACGATTCCCACTCCCATCAGATTGGGAATCTCATTAGTACAATCATCACATTGATCTTCACATAGGTTGTTAGCCCGAGTCCACTTATTTCCGGCCATTATTTGGAATAGAAGGAAAGTTAGGGTTAACACATAAAGGGTAATCCAAGGACAAAACTGATGACTTATAAATAACTTTTATTTCCTTAAATTATGAATACATAGGCTTCAATCTATGTTATTCATAATATACTTTATAACCTATATTCTTAGGGGAATTTTTTTAATTCCTTTAATAAGGGTTCATACTAAGCTTGTGAATTTACCAAAGCATATCCCTCGGAAGTGTCGTAACCAAGAATGTAGCAAGGCCCGTTGTCATGCACCAGTTCCCATTCGAGTCTAGCTCAAAGTGGTGTTTTTGGGTTTTACCCCTAGGATACATATGTTTCAGAGCCGCCTCTACCTACTCATATCCATACAGGGATGTATTTTCTTGATAAACCACTTAATAAATACTGACCAATACATATAGATTTTTTTATTATACTTATTCTTGTCTCTATGTATTTACTAGGGTTTTCAATCATAATCCCAAAAATAACTAAACCTCCCTCTGGTACCAACTATAACAACCCTGCTCTTTATTACACACTTAAACCTGATTTATTACATAAAATCTTCACTTGATATAATATAGAAGATTGATAGGTCTAGTGTATTTAGGGCTTAGTAACATTACATAATATCTTAGAACATAAAACACACAACATCTTTATTGAAAACTTCATTTACATGACCACTACATTCCCTCATACTTATCATTGCATGGGATAACTTGATTACATGCATAAAAAAGTGTGAGATATAAATCCCAGTAAGGGAATAAACATGGAATAACATGAGGAATACAATATATGTTTGAAAATAGGCATACCAATGGGGGAAAATAGAAACATGAACATAAAGGCATGATAAATCTTGATAATCATAGAATGGAAATGTGGCAACGACACTTAACATGGAATTAGCATGAGCCAAGGCTCATTACACATAGAGCATGAGTAAACCCTCATTGCACATGAAGCATGAGTAAATACTTGTTTCACGTGAATTATCATGAGTCAACACTCATTACACATGATGTCTCATGATACTATACTTTACCCAATGCATTGGAGCACTATTAGGGTGCACCCATCTTAAACATTTTATTTCATGCATAAGTGTGCCACATGGATCATACAACATGGAATAAATAATGATAATTTATTCCATGATAAAGGGATGTGGAATAAATACATGAATATTTATAATAAATAATTAAATGTTCATAAAGGTTAATACCCTTGATAGAGAAATGTGAATGGCATCACTACACAATGACATTGGCTAAGAAAATCTTAGTGCAATTTCGGCAGCATAACGACGTGAAATAAGAACTCATAAAAAATGGTTGATGAGAGATAAAGGGGTGTCACATCATATTTACATGAAATGTACAGTAAGGGGGTCATATAAATACATTTCAAAACAAATTTAATGGAATTTAGATGCATAATTCAAAAGAATTACTTGGATGTAAAAGAGGAGAGAGAAATCCCTCACGGAATTTCGGCATGGTAACGGGTGTACATAGGAGGCATTAATGAGATATAAATGGGTCTCCCATTATCCAAAAATAAATATGGCAGTATGGGGGAGGTGTTAAATCATACACCAATATTTTTAATTGAAAAAAAAGGCATAACAACTTAAAGAAAATTGGACAAAAATAAGAAAGGAAGAAATCCCTTACTTGGAAGTGTGATCCCAAAGGTTTGGGAGAGTCTTGAGAGAGGATTATTGGGAGCTTAGAGCACCTTGGGAGGATTATAGAGAGAGTATGGTATGGTTTTGTCGAACTAAAAATAATTTGAGTGAAGACGAAGTTGGATCTTGGGTTTCTTTATATAGGAAAGGAGAGGGAATTATTTTTTATTTAGGTTTGGGACACCTCACATTAAACTAATCGAAAACACAAACCAGACCATGGTTTTTTCCATGTTTTTTTCCAAAGGGGAGTAGAAAACAATATTTTATAAGTCCAATGTAAGAAATTCTTAAAATAATATGGTTACTTATGTGGAGGTGAGTCACACTTTCAAAGAAAACAATTTAAAAGGACAAAAAAATTTATAAGCCTTGAAGGATCCACTAAAGCTTTGAAAAATAAATCAAACAAACCCAAAATCACATTATTTTAATGGTAAGACATATATTGTCCTGAATCAATGTTTATATGATTTTATTACATCACTATTGGGTCATTATGATGTCATAAAACACATTATATATTTAAATGGTATTTAATTTTTACCCAAAAATTCGACTGTCTCAGAAAATTATGAAAAATTTACAGTTGGATAATTTCAACATCCTGAATCCAAAAATAATATTCATTTTATCTAAATAATTTTATAATTATTTGAATTTTTACTTTTAATATGAAAACCGACATTTATCGAAAATTCATGGGTTTTGACAAAAACTGCTTTTAAACCTTAATAAAAATTGTAATTGAATTCATAAAATTATAGGATCATTTATATTTAATAAAAATTAATTTAATAATAATAATAATAATTTATTAAAATATTATTTAATTCAAAAATCCATTAATTCATCAAAATATATTTCTTAGTTGAATATTAACTAAAAAATATTATTTTTGCTTTAAAAAATATTCACAAAGTAACAATAATAAAATGAGTGAACTTTATTTATACAAAAATAATGTACATAGTCATAGTGATAGGGTCTTGTTACAGAACCCCTTATAGAACCCTCATAAGACCAAAGAGTAAGGTGTGCGATGGTGACAGACTCTTGGGGTGGCTCAGATATCATTGCTCGGGTGGTAATCTCTATTAACTTCCACTTCTCCTGTAGTCGGTTCCGCTCATGATTAATGTGTTCAAGCTCGGCTTGGGATTGGTCAAGAGTGAAGCCCAATGACACCACCACTTTTCTAAGCTCCGTCAAATGGGCTTTGTATGGGGAAATTCTACTGGATGAGGTCATCACTTCCTTTGTCTGAGTAAATTGTATTTTTTTAAAGCCCTATACTTATACTAATAATGTGATCATTGTTCAATGGCTATATTATCAACGGTCACAATTAATAACAGTATTTTAAAATCCAGAAACATAAAACCAATGAATTTCACATTTTATATAACCATAATAATACATTTAATTAGATCAAGAGGAATTTCCATTAATGAAACTTTGAGTTGTTACAAAACCCATGTATTTAAACCTAAAAAAAGATCATTAATTCATAAGAAAACCCGGTATCTTACAATATTCCCCCTTAATGTTATCCATCCCTAAAATGCCCTTCCAAGGGTGGTCAAGAATTTCCTGAGAATAAATCTGGGCACTAAACACCTACGTCAGCCTCCTACTCCCAAGTCTAATCCTTTAAATTACTATTATACAATAACTCCCATAATAGAGGAACTTACCAGCCTCAGAGAACCTTTGTGCACCTGTCAACAACAAAAATAGAATCCTCATCGAAGGACACATCTACCTATAACTCCACCTTATCTAGATGCAAAGTTTGTGGCATGTATGAGTGCTAATAGAACATCCGAGATACATGAAAGATGTTGTACGTGGTTCGGTAACTCTGAGGTAACTTCAAACAATATGTTACCAGTCAAAATATTTCCAGAATCTTGAACGGACTAATATATCACGGTGAAAGATTATCCTGTCTCCTAATCTTCCAGTGTCCCAACCTCGATGAGATATGTAAAAATTATTGACCCCTAACCAAAAACTCTTGAGGCCCTTGGTAGTGATTGGAAAATGATTTATATCTTGACTGTGCAGTAGCCATTTGTTTCTGAATCATATGAATCTACTATTAAGTATCCTAAATGAGACTAGGTCCATGCAACGCTACCTCACCTACCTTTATCTAGAATAGGTTTGATCAGTATGTCATGTTGTACAAAGCCTCATAAGGTGTCATCTTTATAGTCGCCTAATGTCTATTGTGGTAGGATTACTCAACTAAGGGTATATGACTCTACCAAGAGTTCTAAAAATCTTGGACTCATTCCCTCAACATGACCTCAAGCACATAAATCATGTACTTTGACTAGCCATCAGTTTGAGGGTGGTATGTCATACTCATAATCACCTATTTACCCAAGTCCCTCTACAAAGTCTTCCAGAATTAAGATGTAAACTGGTTCAATCCCATGGTATGATGGACCCCTTGAAGGTACGCAATCTCATGGATATATAATATCTCAATCTCATCTATCGATAAGGTCTCCAAGATCAGCAATAAATTAGTGAACTTTAGGAGCCTATTTTAAAAAACACAAAAAGCATCACTACCTCATTGTGACCTTGGAAACATGGTTACAAAATACATCGTAACATCATATAATTTCCACTCAGGAATAGGTAACTGATGTAAAATTATATCTAGTCACTGGTGTTCTGCCTTCACCTACTGATGGGTGGAATACCTCGTAAAAAAACCAGCTACCTCAAGTTTTATCCCCAGCCACAAATACTAGCAATGCATGTCTTGGTACATATTAGTAAATTCGGGATGTACTTCCCAAATTGAGGTATGAAAATGTCACATCATATCCTTGTGTTCATATTTTTTAACCCAAACTCGTCCATGGATATTAATAATTTCATCGTTGACCACATTCTAATCAGGTGGCAAGTCCTCACCTCCTATACTCTTTTGTAGGACTAGGTCCTCATAATCTGATAACTATATCAACCTCACTCTATCCAGAAGATTAGATGTCACTATCAAGGATGAGAGAAAGTTTGGTATTGAATATACTAAACCTTAAAGTAAATCTCATAAAATAATTCCATAACCCCCCACTTACTACTAGCCTCCTAAACTACCTATATTTGAGTCCTTATAATCAATGTATCATCCACTAGATTACATTTACCAAGCATATAATCAAGATTTAAGTCAAATGATCATAGATACTCATCCCACCTTCACTTCCTAAAATCCATATCACACTTGTAAATATATACTTGAGTATTTTTTGGTCTATGTACACCAAAAAATTCTCTCCCAATAAACAATGTCTCCAACAATGCAAGGAATATACAACCGTGGATAATTCGAGATCATGTGTCTGGTATTTCCTCTCATGTGGCCTCAACTGGAGATACTTATACTCTATGATTCTCTTAACCTACATTAGAACTACTCCTAGCTCGATACCTGATGCATCGCAATACACATTTTATCTCTTTCCCAACTCTAGAAGAATCGGTACTTGCACTAAATTCAATCTCTCTTTCAGCTCCTAAAAAGTTGTCTCATGGGTATATATCTATACAAACTTCACACCCATCTTATTCAAGACTATAAGAGGTGATTCTAAGAGTGAGAAGTCTTGTATGAAATTCCTGTAATATCATGTTATCCCCAAGAAACTCTATATGTCAAAGATGTTCTTAGGATGATCCTAGGAAGATACATATCTAACCTTATATGGGTCAACTGATGCTACTATATCTAAGATAATATATCCTAGTAATTGAATATTTTCCATCTAGAAGTGGAACTTTGTGATATTAGAATATAACTAATTCTCTCTTAGTGTATCCAAAATGATCTTAAGATGTTTGGCATGGTCATGTCGATTGTGAGAATAAACCAAGATAATGTCAATGAAAACCGCCACAAATGAATCTAGATAAGGAATGAAAACTCAGTTTTTTGGTTCCATGAAAACATATAGAAAATTCATGAGACTAAACATCATAAACAGATACTCATATAGAGGATACCTACTATTAAAAGATATATGAGATATTTCTATAGGACGAATACATACCTGGTGATAACCTAAAATCAAATCAATTATTGAGAAACCCCAATATCCTTGGAGATGGTCGAAGAGATCATCTATCCATAGGAAGTAATATTGGTTATTAACCATCAACTAGTACAATTTTAAGTAATCCACACATGTCTTGAGAGTATCATCAACCTTTTTCACAAAAAGGACCAGTAAAACCCATGGAGAAGTATTGGGTTATATAAACCAATTTGTTTAATAGTCCAATAGATGCCTCTTAAGATTCTGTAACTCCATAGTATCTATTTTATAAGTAGTAATAGATACCGGTGTATCTATAGGAACTGGATTGATAGAGAACTCCACCTCTCTTTTAAGAGGTATACCAAAAAAATTATCCAGGAAAACATCCCATAAATGATCAACCACTAGATTGAAATATTCCTGACATGTTCCCTGATCATATAGATATAAACTAAAAAAATTAGTCTCTATCCCTCCCATACCATGATTCTCTGGTCCATCTTGGATCACCTGCAAAACCTATTCACCCTTTTGAACAAAAATCTACCCTCAGGTGATGTGAAGGTCGCCCTCCGGCAATAGAAACTGAAAAAGGATTTACAAGTAACTAGTCATTCCATCTTGAGTATAACATACAACCCTTTAATCTCAAGGAAAAAATATCTCATGTGAATTGACACCTACCAATATCATGGGAGAAATCCCTGTATTAAAGTACACCCCCCTTTTTTATCCCCAATAAAGTATCGAGTGTCATGATGTCATAAGAAAATTGAACAACGAGCCTAAGGCTCTCTACAATAGGTATAGATATGAAACTATGTGATGAACCTATATCAAAAATAGAAAATACTATCATAGAGTCCATTATAATCATACCCCTCAACATAGATAGCCCATTACTCTACTCCTTAGTTTTATCCTATAAAAAATATATCTAGCCGGAATCGTGCCCCTATAAAACAACCTCGCCACTTGGAGTAAGATCACTATGATATCTAGGTATAGATGGTTCCTGGATACCTCATCCATTACCATATCCTCAACCTGAATGACTTGCACTACTCCATATCACAGCCTAAAGCAGATCTATGAAACCCACTCCAGAACATGGAGTCGGATTCGATCCCCTTCCACTAATTTATGGAGAGATTGTCATATAAAAATTCTACATGTGGCCCATCCTATGATAAGATCAGCACTCAAATGGGCCTCGATCACAATGATTCCTCATGTGTCCCTATCTCCAACACTATTGATAGAAAATATAGCTATCAACACTAACTGTCTGGCTGGTACTCCCCTTGTAAGCATCCTCAAAATGGTGCTTCCTACCACTGGAAGATGAACCACTATGCCAAGATGCTACACTTCCTTGATCTGTTCCCCTGGCTTCCATTAGGTTTCGTTCTATAATCAGATACTAATTCACTATTTTAGAAATAGTTTTCAACATGGAAAAGTTGACATGTGATTCAATGTAATTCCTAATACCTTCCTCAAAGAATCTTTCCCTTGATAGATCATTAGTAAGATAAATAGACACATAGAGATGAAGCTTCATAAAGTATGTAAAATACTCCATAACGGTCATTGCACCCTGCTCTATATGCTTGAACTCACTATCCCTTTCAATTATCTAGGTCTCAGGAAAAAATTATTAATAAAACCTGGATTGAAAATCCCTCCAAACTGTATCTTAGAGTGCATCATCTTAGTTCAAAACATCCCATTAGTTCTTAGTTTCTCCCCAAAGGAGATATTTCTCAAGATTTAATCTCCTATCATGAGGCATCTCTAAATACTTGAAGATTGAAAAAATATTCTTGAACCATAGCTCAGCATCTTGTGGACTACCATCCCCAAAAAATGTGGGAGGATGTTTCTATTGGAACACATGATTCATGTAAGGACCTAGTCTTAAACATTACATAGCATAGGACCTTTTACTGGTCTAGGTTCTGGAGAGTTAGATACAAGCTTACAAATTATCCAAGTTGCAATAAAATTAAACAAACAAAATCCAAAACTTTTCTTCCACATGCATAAAAATGATGGCATCTAACATTGGAATTCCAAATGACCTATGAATAATAATTTTTACATAAGGGGTGAGCATTGGAAATGCCCAGTAAGGGGTTTTAAAACAAAACCATTAAGAAATAATATTCTTTAAAACATTTCTTTAAATAAACACATGCTTTAATTAAAGAAGTTAACATTTAACATAACATGTCATTATCATTTTCTTTAGAGATTCTAAAACATCCTTTAGGATAAACTCATTCTCAAAATTGATAAACTTATTTAGGAGTTATGATAGAATGTAACATAAAATCGTGAACACACAAGAAAAGAAATGCAAGAAGTTCCACCCATAAATTAGATAATGACCAAACTTAATCATTCTATGACATGCCACTAGTGCAGATAAGAATTTACACAAAAAATGATTTAATTTTTCATTATATCTTGGAAACTAAATATTAATCCTTCTTTATAAATAAATTCATATACAAGTATATGTTTAAATATAAAACTTTAATCCATGTTCACATAGAAATATAAAACTGATCAATACTTGTTTATAGAGAATGATCATTGGCCATGGATATTTTACTAGCTGAATATTCACATGGAATTTCACTTACTATAATCATTATGAGGGAATGAATAATGCAAGACATCATAAAAATTCTGTTAAGAAATTATGACAAGACCATACATAACCATGTTTTCATGGCCTCATGCCATGAACTAGTTTGTCTTATGAGACCTATCGATGCATCAAGAGGCTATAGTGTGCCTCACCTATCACATAATAAGTCTAATGCATGTGTAAATTCATAATGTTGGACAGCATAATCATTATGTCAAGGCCTCGTTCCAAGATATTAGTTTGTCTCATGAGACCTTTCGATGCACTGAGAGGCTATAATGGGCCTCACCTGTCACATAATATGTCCAATTCATTCTTTATATGTCTAATAAAAATATTCTTTTAAATGAAAGTGTCTCATACCACTTTAATTTATTTAAAAATTCACTGAAAATTTATTGAGGTACATATTATTTAAAAAATATAAAGTGTCCCATAACACTTTGAAATGTTTAATTATTAATCCATATAATATAAAAAAATATATTAATCCCATTCTTGAAATAATTGCCTTTATTTGTAAGCCATAAATAAAATGAATAATGAAATAAATTCACATTTAATCAAAAATTCATATATAGATTTTCCTTCTCAAAAAAATCTTTTACAATAAATATATATGTTTTACAAAAAAATTATAAATAAAACATTTCAATTATTGAATAAATCCTTGTACTTGGTAAGAGGATGGCGCTAGGGTTTTGGGGGGAGCGGGAGCTTTGCGGCCATGGCTGCTGCGTCTCTCCCGTCTAGGAGTTTTTTCCCATGCCTTTCCCACATTTTCTTCACTCTGCTCTCGTGGCCGGAGACCCGGGCTTGACCTTGAAGGATGTTGCGACTGAAGTGAAGGTGTTGCATCCAGATGCGTGGGGTGACGCTCGGACAGATCTCCGAGATCTGGTTTCGACGGTGGCCCCTTCAGATGTAGCCATCGCAAGTCGGGTTGCAGGTTTCCCAGATCTGTCGTCGGCTTCGATGGGGACTCCTACAAGTGTTCTTCACGCCTCTGTTTGCGATTCCAGATCTGGAGGCAGGGTTTGCAATGTGAATCGGGGGGCTGGAGCAGTGCGGGACTTGGCTTCGAATGGGTCTGTGGTGAAGAGGGTGTTGCCGAAGAGTTTGGCCCCCACAATCATGCGTTCTGATCCTCTTGCGGTGAAGCTGCAAAAGTCTTCATCGATAGCAGATGTCAACGAACAGAACCTGTGTGGTCAAGCGGGCTATCTTTCTTCATTGCCTGTGTTCTCTTCATTTTTTGATTCCCATTCAAATAGGATTCTTCAAAAGGGGACAGCGGCTCATGTTGATGTCAGTCCTGATATTTTTGAGGAAAGGATTGCAATTGGGAAGAACTCTCTAATTGCGCGCCTTGTTCTACCGAAGGGTGTGATTTCATGGACGTTTGATGACCTTGTTAGACGGGTTTCGTTTTTGTGGGGCTCATCTGATTGGCGGTGTGTCTCTCTTGGTCGAGGATTCTTCCATTGCATTTTCCCAACAAATGCTCTAAGAGTACATGCGTGGAGCATTGGTTCCCTATCTTTGAAACCTGGCTGGCTCCATCTTCATGAATGGTCCTTGGATTTTAATGCCTCTCGTGCAAGGAATGCTTTCTCTCAGGTCTTGGTTTGGTTTCATGGTCTTAATTGGGTCCTTTGTCATCCCAAGATTCTTCATGACATTGGCATGGCCATTGGGTCTCCTATTCGCCTTGACAAGGAAACTGAAGTTGTTCGGTTTGGCCACTTTTCCAGAATGTTAGTGGAGGTTGATCTGAGCTCCACCTTAATTGATAAGGTATCTCTTTCCACTCCCACTGATAATATCAATATTGAGTTTGAGTATGAAAGGAAGACTCTCTTTTGTACTGAATGCATGGTTGTTGGGAACTCGTTGGATTTATGTCATAGGAAGATCTCTTGTGAGAGATGTGGGATGAAGGGTCATTCAGCTACTCTTTGTAGAAGGAAACTTGAGGGGAAGCGTGTGGACTTGTCAACTCATGATAGAGACTTCCACAAGAATGTCTCTCAGGCTGAGATGGCTTCAGGTAAATCTATTCCCTATGTGCATGATTTGAATGGGAAAAAACCGATAGTGGACAAGTCTCTGATGAGTGGTCTCTCTAATGTTAGAGCAGATTTCTCTAAGGAGATTACACCCAAGGATGGTTGTGCTTTTATTCCCACTGATTTTTTTGAGACTGGCATTACTCCTAGCCTATCTGCGGCTGGATCCCCTGCATGCGCTGACCCTCCAGATATAAGTGTGCATGGTAGCCCTGATGCAGGCTTGACATGTGATGAGATTATTGAGTTGGCTCCTGAATCCGAGCCTCCACAAAATGTTGATTGTCATCAAGAAATTCAGCAACTACCTTCTAGGATTTCTGGGAAGTGGGGTGACATTTATGAGGCAGAAGAGACAGCGGCGGGTTGCGGCGGTCCTAGCACTTTCAAGGATGCGCTTCTCTCTAGGTAAGGGAAGGTTGATGAAGCCCTCACTCCTCCTCCTTTGAAGCGACGACCAAGGAAGGATTATTCCAAAACACCTCGGACTGTATCTACCCGATCTTCTAAGCTTACTGGTAAGTTCAATTCTGATATTCTTAAGATCCTCAATCAGGGTAAGTCCAACTCTGAATGGGAAACTGCGGGTGACTCTGACTATGGGAATGACATGTCTTATTATGATCTGTAATGTTGTGTTTGACGGGTGAGGGCTTGTTCCTTTGTTTGACCTCACCCGTCTCTTTTGTACCTTTTTCTTTTATTTAATAAATTGTCAGAAGCTTAGCTTCTGGCGGATCTTGCTTTGCCATGTACTTGGTAATCTTGGAAAATTTATTTGAAACCATGAGTTTATTATGAAAGAAAGATGTGTCGATGTTACTCCTGATGCATGACATGATTGTATGAAGATGAGACATCCTTAAGTTTAAAATAACACAAAGACATGTTATGTGCATTATGACTTTAAGTATTATAACCTGTCAATGAACATTATATCCTTCATATATAAATATATATACATATATATATATACCATAAGTCTAATTTTTAAAACAAAAGAACATAATATTTCCCATATACAAATATAAATATATATAAAAACAAACATTAATATCCCATGCACTTATATTTATTTATAAATGTGTAAGTATAAACTATCAAGGAAATTAACATATTAGACTTGCACAACCAAATCTCATGATACATGCACATTGTATAATTACATGAAAGATTAATTGTCAACCATGTTCCTAAACACTTCTTCCATAAACATCCATTTTGAGGGTTGTTTTGATAAATGTAGAATTAATATGATGATTGTACATATAAAATTTATAAATAAAAATATTAATTAAATCATTTCAATAATGTGCTTATTCATCTCAGAAGTAAGCCATAAAATTTGAATTAGAACATGAAATTATTATAAATGCAATGGGTGTTGAAGTATTTCACAACACATGGCCATGTATATATGAAAACACGACGCCCATAATGTTGATAAAACATGATGATGTATTATGCGCATTTTCCTAGAATCATGGAAATAAAATTTTAAACATAACAAGAATGATGCCATGATTTTATGAAATACATATTCACATTGATATAAATAGTCATCAATAATTTATTTATGATTAGTTATGCACTTAAAAAAATAATTTTACATATATATATATATCCGAATAAGTTATTTATACATATATATATGTTATATGCCCTAATTAATTGTTTATATATTCATGTATGTACCCAACGTGAATTATGTAACATTAAGTTGGATGAATTCATTCTACAAAGAATTTGATAAGTAAATATATCTGAATTTCAACATAGTTTTAATATAAATATAATCATCTACATAAGTACATAAATAATTTTATTACACCTTCATGTACTAACACATGATTTGATATGAATAATTTCTTAAAATGATTTCAAACATACAAAAATAATAAATAACCTTACATAATCATAAAATTAGAATTTTTGAAGGATTAATTTTGAAATTGAAATAATTGTTACATATAAAAAAAGGATTGAATTTATTGAATATATATATATATATATACTAGAATTTACAGTAATAAATTCAGTTCAAAAATTCTCCATAGACAAGCATAAATTTAAATTGGAAAATAATTCTTTATAAAATCTGAACACTAAAATAAATTTCCCATGCCTTATAATTTTCTGAAAAATTTGATAGATATTAAATCATGTATGTACATAAATATATGTAAAATATGCGCAATAGCATAAATTTGACAATATAATTTAAACCCCTACAAATGAATTTTAAATTAACGTATAAATCCCTTACAAAATTCAGTATATTACAAAACCAATAACCAGAAAATAAAATTTAATGCAACCATTGCTAAAAAATTTGGAAAGAAAATAAATCAACTACATAAAACTATAATATTAAAACTATAATTTTGGAATGAAAAAACAAAATAACCCTTTAGAATGAAAAAATTCAAGTATGGTTTTGATAAAAAAATCAATATATCTCCTTACTCAATTTTTAAATTGAAACAAATAATTAGCTTTGACAAGCAGATTAGAATTGAAAAAATAAATAAAAATAATTTTACCCTTACCTGAATTTATTTGTAGAAGGTGGGAATATGTTGAACATTCTGATGCCTTAGAAAGATACACACCAGACTGCATATTGGTTTTCCCACAATTGAATTTGAGCATAGAAGGATTTTATAAATTTCAGAATGAACTTAATACTATACATAACGTTTTTTTGAACAGCTTGTTTTGTAAGTCGTAGTCCACTCAAACTCGGTGTTGTGTGTGGCGCAAGACATTGATTTAGATTAAAGAGATAACATACTATGAAATCCTGGGGTGTTTCAATTTTTTCAAAATATCTAGTGAATTACACTTCTTTAGTGTGGAAAAGTCAATTATAGTGTATCATGTTTTTCTTCACGGCCACACAATGTTTGTGGAGAAACCAATTCTTGCATAAATATAGCCTCATTATTACTTATTTGTTCATAATTTTGACACTTCTAATGTTCCCTCCACCTTGATAAATGATAAAACCCATGGTGGAGCATCTTTGAAGAGTTTTATTCTAAGAAAAAAGTTGTTCTAGAAAATCAATTACCACCACAGTTCATGAAAACTACCCTGAACAACACCTTACCCATATATCCTCTTTCCTGTTGGATATGGTGTAGATGAAACACTCATGATACATCATCCATCAACACATAATTATCCCTCACTCTCACTTATTCTGTATATAAAAATTCGTCCATGGAGACTCTGACCATGGAATGGCCTCCTAAAGACCACTGCTCGACTCCCCTTGGAAACCCATCCGGTCCCCTCACGCGATTCACAGACCTCGCCCCTCTCACATGATTTCTTCTCTTTTTATCTTATTTTATTATTATTATTATATCATTATACTTAATTTATTTAATAAAAATTAGTTATATAAAGTGTATATTATTCTATGTTTATTCTTTAGAAAAAAATTGTAACTTCTTGTTTCTTAAGAAAAATAATCTCATAAAATTTATTAATTTAAAACTAATCATTTTAATTTCATATATATGCATATATATATATCCTAATTTTTTTAATCTATTTCAAACATTATAAAGTAATAATTTAATTCATATTTTATAAAACTAAAATTTCATATATATATATATATATATATATACTTTGAAAATCAAATATTAAAAAATTAATTACAATCGTATATAATATTAAATAACGTTTTGGATAAAATTAGTTATTTTAAAATTCTTCTTTTAAACAAAGAAAAATAAATTTGAAAACTATTAATTATAAGTATTAAACACTTAATTTAAATTATTATCTTCAAAGGAGAATATATTATTAGTTTATTTTAACTATAAATTATTCCATTTAATATAATCACTACTAAAAAATCGGGCATTAGCGACCGACATTGGCGGTCGCTATAGGCCTATAGTGACCGCCCAGCGACCGCCATTGGCGGTCGCTTCAGCTTCGTCGCTGTAGGCCAATAGCGACTGCCAATAGCGGTCGCTATAGGTGGTTGAAATTTCGGCCTTAAGCGACCGCCTTTGGCGGTCGCTACCCTGGGAAATTTATTTTTAAAAAAAAATTCCTACTGAAAGAAATCTATATATAAATATATTTATTAAATAAAATATATATATATATATATATTTAAGAAAATATTTATATATATAATATTAAATAAAATATTATAAATATATATATATATAATATGTTTTAAATATTTTAATATATATATATATATTAAAGAAATATATATATATATAATATTAAATAAAATATTTTTCATTTTTTTAATGAAATGTACGAATTGTGTTTTTTTTCTTCACGGTGCAAAATCAGAGATAAAACAAGGTAAAAATCATAAAAAATGGAAAAAAATTCAAACTGCATAAACATCAAGATCGTCGTAAACAATAAATGATAAACGTGCTTCAACGATCCGAACAGGTCCATCCATTTCAATCTTCTGCTTCAATAAACCTACAATAAGACAAAAAAAACAACAAAACAAAACAAACGTAAATTGGACATAATTATTCAGTTATTATATACATATAATAAAATTAAATCTGACATCAAATTATGGTGCTATAATAATTTAAAACCCCCAATTTAATAAATGCTATCATTTCAGGTCATTCGGAGCACGTTTGCTCCGAATTCGACCGTCTCACGCCGTTTTTGGTGTTTTATGACACCGGAAACGCGTTTCCGGTCACCGTGGTCAAACGAAACCTCTGATTGATGTTTCGTCGGCACGACCATTTCACAAATCACACAATGGCTGTTGTCGTACGGTTTCATGGCATTCTGAGGTCGTTCGGGTGATTTTGACCCCCCAACACGCCATTTTAGCGCGCGCCGAGCTGCTGAAAACGACACAATCGGTCGTACCGCGCGCACCACACTTCTGATGGGCACGTTGTCTCCTCCTACACATCATGAATAATATTCCTAATGTTTTCGTGTGATTCAGGTCATTCGGAGCACGTTTTCTCCGAATTCGACCGTCTCACGCCGTTTTTGGTGTTTTATGACACCAGAAACGTGTTTCTGGTCACCGCGGTCAAAAAACACCTCTGATTGATGTTCCGTCTGCCCGGCCATTTCACAAATCACACACAACGGCTGTTGTCGTACGGTTTCATGGCATTATGAGGTCGTTCGGGTGGTTTTGACCCCCCAACGCGCCATTTTAGCGCGCGTCTAGCTGCTAAAAGCGACACAATCGGTCGTACCACGCGCACCGCACGTCCGATGGGCATTCGGTCTCCTGTTACACGTCAAGAATAATATTCCTAATGTTTTCGTGTGGTTTCAGGTCATTTGGAGCACGTTTGCTCCGAATTCGACCGTCTCACGCCGTTTTTGGTGTTTTATGACACCGGAAACGCGTTTCCGGTCACCGCGGTCAAACGACACCTCAGATTGACGTGATGTTGGCACGAACATTTCATAAATCATATAACGGATGTTTTCGTACAGTTTCATCGCATTCCGAGGTCGTTCGGGTGGTTTTGACCCCCCAACGCGCCATTTTAGCGCACGTCGAGCTGCTGAAAACGACACAATCGGCCGTACCGCGCACATCGCATGTCTGATGGGCGCTCCGTCTCCTCCTACACATCATGAATAATATTCTTAATGTTTTCGTGTGGTTTCAGGTCATTCGGAGCACGTTTTCTCCGAATCCGACCGTCTCACGCCGTTTTTGGTGTTTTATGACAGCGGAAACGCGTTTCCGGTCACCGCGGTCAAACAACACCTCCGATTGACGTGACATCTGCCCGACCATTTCAAAAATCACACAATGGCTATTTTCGTACGGTTTCATTGCATTACGAGGTCGTTCGGATGGTTTTGACCCCCCAACACGCCATTTTAGCGCGCGCCTAGCTGCTGAAAACGACACAATCGGCCGTACCGCGCGCACCGCACGTCCGATGGGTGTGTCATCTCCTCCTACACATCACAAATAATATTCCTAATGTTTTCGTGTGATTTCAGGTCATTCGGAGCATGTTTTCTCTGAATTCGACCGTCTCACGCCGTTTTTGGTGTTTTGTGACACCAGAAACGCATTTCCGGTCACTGCGGTCAAACAACACCTCCGATTGACGTGATGTCTGCCCGACCATTTCACAAATCACACAACGGCTATTGTCGTACGGTTTCATGGCATTCCAAGGTCGTTCGGGTGGTTTTGACCCCCCCAACGCGCCATTTTAGCGCGCGCCTAGCTGCTGAAAACGACACAATTGACCGTACCGCGCGCACCGCACGTCCGATAGGCGCGCCGTCTCCTCCTACACGTCACGAATAATATTCCTAATGTTTTCGTGTGGTTTCAGGTCATTCAGAGCATGTTTTCTCCGAATTAGACCATCTCACGCCGTTTTTGGTGTTTTATGACACCGGAAACGCGTTTCTGGACACCGCGGTCAAACGACACTTCTGATTGACGCGTCGTCAGCACGAACATTTCACAAATCACAAAAGGGATATTGTCGTACGGTTTCATGGAATTCCGAGGTCGTTCGGGTGGTTTTGACCCCCCAACGCGCCATTTTAGCGCGCGCCGAGCTGCTGAAAACGACACAATCGGCCGTACCGCGCGCACCGCACGTCCGATGGGTGTGTCGTCTCCTCCTACATGTCACGAATAATATTTCTAATGTTTTCGTGTGGTTTCAGGTCATTCAGAGTACGTTTGCTTCGAATTCGACCGTCTCACGCCGTCCGGGGTGTAGGGAGGGCTGTCCGAGGTGCGGGGAGGGCTGTCCGGAGTGCGGGGAGCCTGTTCGGGGTACGAGGATGGATGTCCGGGGTGCGGGGAGGGCTGTCCGGGGTGCGGGGAGGGTTGTCCGGAGTGCGGGGATCCTGTCTGGGGTGCGGGGAGGGCAGTCCGGGGTGCGGGGAGGGCTGTCCGGGGTGCGGGGAGGGCTGTCCGGAGTGCGGGGAAGGCTGTACGGGGTGCGGGAGGGCAGTTCGGTGTGCGGGGAGGGCTGTTCGGAGTGCGGGGATGGCTGTCCGGGGTGCGGGGAGGGCTGTCCGGGGTGCGGGGAGGGCTGTCTGGAGTGCGGGGAGCTTGTCTGGGGTGCCGGGAGGGCTGTCCGGGGTGCGGGTAGGGCTGTCCGGGGTGCGGGGAGGGTTGTTCGGAGTGCGGGGAGCATGTCCGGGGTGCGGGGAGGGCTGTCCGGGGTGCGGGGAGGGCTGTCCGGGGTGCGGGGAGGGCTGTCCGGAGTGCGGGGAGCCTGTCCGAGGTGCAGGGAGGGCTGTCTGAGGTGCGAGGAGGGCTGTCCGGGGTGCAGGAGGGCTTTCCGGGGTGCGGGGAGGGCTGTCCGGAGTGCAGGGAAGACTGTCCGGGGTGCGGGAGGGCTGTCCGGGGTGCGGGGCGGGCTGTCCGGAGTGCGGGGAGGGCTGTCCGGGGTGCGGGGGGGGGGGGGGGGGGGGGGCTGTCCGGGGTGCGGGGAGGGCTGTCCAGAGTGCGGGGAGGGCTGTCCAGGGTAGCCCGGGGACTACAAATAGTGGACTCAGCTCATTCATCAAAAACAAGTTTAATGGTTTATATTAGGAATCACATGTTTTTTTCAAAAATATTACAGAACATGCAATTCTAAACATTGAAAATTAAATGAACAAAAAATATCCAAATCAATAATCAGTTTCATGGTTACTTCTCAATTCGTGCACACAAACATTGCATGAGGCCAAAACACACATGATACCCCCAAATCACAAAAAAACTCATTAGAAACCCAACATAAATATCAATAACAACCCCACCATTAAAAGCAGAAACACACCTCGTGAATATGATGTGTCATGCGTGTTCATCACTGACCTCCATCCGGTGGGCTAGGGGCCTACAACAAATAAACATTATGAATATTTTCATAAAAAAATAATTTAAATTAAATAAATAAATACAGTATAAACCTATGTCGTATGATCCCCTGCACCATCACCTGGATGCACATATTCTCGCAGTGCTCTAACCTTAGCAGCCAATTGCGCATTTGCCTCCTCGGAAGCCCGCAGTCATGCCTCAAAATCTGACAACTGTTGTGTCATCTGAGCAACAGTAGGACCGACAACCGCAGCGCGTGACACTACAGAATGAGGAATCCCTGTTCCATAGGTCAAACTATATTCATGCCCATCCCGACCAATAATGCGATGAAAGATCTCATCCCTTCACATGGGAAGTTGTCGCTGGTCCTCTGCCAGATGTTCTAATTCAGCTTCAAATTGAGCTCGTGAAATATTTAAATATATATACAAATATTAATATACAGATTTTATGTAAGTATTGGTAATGAGTACAAGCACTTACTATCAATGTTGCAGCCTCAGGATCATTGCGATCACGAGTCCTCGTCCACACCGACATTTTATCAGTTGGTGCACCTTGCTCCCGCAACTATATATGAATAGAATATAGACACAAAACCGTATTAATTAAAAAAATTAAAAAATGAATAATAAATACCTCATGTCGGATCTGAGACACGTGACGAGTCCCGAGCCTGTGAGGTGGTCCCTACAATGCTCGATTCTCAGAATGGCTTGTTGACACCTCCTACATTCAATTCATTCAAATTTCAAACAAATCACACATTCTTGAATATATATATACCAACATAAATATACAAACCGCAACACCCTCAGTAGACCAATATGCAACTAAATCACGCCACTGAGCCGGGAGGACACCTCTCGGGACTTTTTCCAGAATGTCTGGGGCACCCACATTTGGTACCCAGTGGTCCCTCTTGACTTTGCCTTTATAGTCTTTCCACATCTTACGGCATTTTCTCATACACACTGGCCGAAACTCATCAGGACATACTTTAAAATTTTGCTATTAAAGAAAAAAATCACATATGTTATTGTTGTTTACACATAGGGAATAAAGTAAAATGGTCTTCTTATCTGAACCTCCCTCCAAAGACGATCTAATGTGTCATGAGGGATAGAAGCCCAGTCGCACGTGGTCAATGGAAATCGATGTGGATCACGTATGATATGACCCAGCTGACGAATAAATGCAGGGGAATTCCGTCCCACAGGATGAAATATCTCATCAAATGAAACATCAAAAGTCGTGTCAGAATTCCATGATAATATGCCACGACCAGGGCCTCTCCTGCGAGAGGAAGAAGCAGTCGAGTCTGATCCTGTTGAAAACAATTTTATATACAAATTGACATATGTTATATATATATATATATATATGTTTATTAATTACATAAAAAATAGAGACAATGACATTCCAACATGCCTCGACCCTGAGACGTAGATGCCTCAGATGGATGATGTGGAGCTTCTGCCTCTTCCCCTGACATGCCTGCAGTCATGGAAAACATTAGTAAGGGGACTATCCAAAGTGTCCAAATGATAAATTGGATTGTTTTTAAAAAAAATCAAACTTGTACAGTTGTTAATCAAACAAAAAGGGATTGAATAATTAGTTGTGAATGAATTTTAAAAAATCAAAAAGTTCACAAAACAGATATACAAATTATGTACAAAACCAATCAATGCATAGCCAAATTTGAAATTGAATTAATAAAAATTCAAGCAGCACATGAACCAAATGAAGAATACCTCAATGGGAAGATACACCGACAATAACATCAATATAACATGAGTTAAATCACCCTAAATATTTATAACTGAATAAACATCCAAAAGTGAGGATTAAAACTTACAAGGATTTATAAAATGTTTAGATGATTTATGATATCTTAGGCTGAATAACGGGAAAACAATTATACCTTTCATTAAGCATGAAAATCGATTGTTTCTCCTTCAACAGCCGCTCTGACCCAATAAATATCTTCTTCACGTTGAACTACGGTATGTTGATCAAGCTGTTGGGAAACAAAAGGAACAGTCTCGGGTTCATCTTGTTCAAATACAAACACTCCTCGCTGAGACATTTTAACAACAACTTGCCAACTTGGATTCGAAGGCAAAGTAACGAAGAATACTTGTTCCGCTTATGATGTCAAAATGAAAGGTTCATTATCAACTCTTTCATTTCTGTATAACATATAGTTAAAATTCACCAATGAAAACTGATATTGATCGAATTTACATCCACGCACTGAATCAACCCAATTACACTTTAACAATATGTACTTCAACCCGTGTGTGTATACAACTTCAATGATGCCTATCAATTGACCATAGTAATAACCAGAATTGAAAAAATGGATAACTGATGCCACTGTTTTGTGTTGCTCGTTTGTCTTCAACATCTTTAATGCAAAATCGAAAACCATTAGCATCTGTAGATTTATAATGACGAGCCGTTATAGATGGACCCTCATCCAGTTAGACAAATTCTTCAGTTAGCGTGGGGTCCCCAAACTCCCTCAGCTTATGAACCTACATAATTAATAGAATTTAATAATGATATATGAACAAAGAAATTAGTATAATAATTCACTCATAATGAAAATCAATTTATACGTACATAATCCTTGAACCAATCATGAAATAATGCATAATGAGACTGTTGAATTTGCAACTCAGTCGCACGATACATCTCCTCTTTTATCTCATTAATGTGTTTTTTGAAAATGATAAAACGATGTTTAAATGATCAACTTATGCAAACAAAACATGTAAAAGTTAAACAATAAAACTGATAATATACTTACTGTATTAATGGTGAAACTTATGGAGTATTGAACAAGATATATTGATGCGTTTGTATCCACTCGATGTTGTCCATATCATATGTGGTTCCTTCTCTAACTGGACCATCATGAATCCGAGAGGGCTTATCTAATTTTGTTTCAACATCCATAAGATATTCTGCACAAAAAGTAGTACACTCATCCATCAAATAACCATTGGATATTGATGCCTCCGGACGAGCTCTGTTGCGTACAAATCCTTTCAATGTACTCAAATATTGCTCAATAGGATACATCCACCTGAATTGCACTGGACCAGCAGCCATTACTTCATCAGTTAGGTGCACTGTCAAGTGGACCATAACATCGAAAAATGAGGGGGGAAATAGTTTCTCAAAGTGACAAAGCGTAAGTACAATTCGGTCCTGTAAAATTTTTAAATCACTCATTCGTTGATTTCTTAAACAAAGATATCTAAAAAAATTACTCATCTCAATCAACGGTTGAACAACATTGGGGGATAAACAATCAAAAATTGTGATTGGAATCAACTGCTTAAGTAGTATGTGATTGTCATGACTTTTCAACCCTTGCGATGTCTTGCTCATCAGATTCACACACATTGAAATATTAGAAGAGTAACCATCATGCACCTTGAGCATCTTCAAAATGGAAAGAAATGTCTCTTTCTCCTTTTTAGTCATCGTATACTGTGCAGTAGGCATATATGCCTTGTTTCCCTTAGCTAACTGTAAATGCAATTGTTTCCTTAAACCCATTTCTTCCAAATCACGGTGTGCATTAACATGGTCCTTTTATTTCCCACTGATACCTAAAATGGTCCACAATATGTTATCACAAACATTTTTTTTCAATGTGCATGACATCCAAATTACGCCTCAGCAAGTTATTTTTCCAATACAGAAGACTATAAAAAATACTTTTCTTTTTCCAATTGTGACTGCGCTGCCTACCCACTGCTTGAATATTACGTACCGGAGGAGCCACCAAATCCTGAATTTCATATACCGTGCAGATGTTTTCTTCCTCAATCTGCGATAACATTTCAACTCCTGTCACGATCTTTGGTGTTGGGATGAACTCTCTAGAACCATCAAATGCCACTCTGTCCTTTCTGAACCTGTGCTGAGGGGGGAGAAAACGTCTGTGACCCATATATGACCATTTTTTGGAATGCTTAAGCCATACATATTTTTTACTTTTGTTGCAACAAGGGTAAGAAAATTCCCCTTTCGTACTCCAGCCTGATAAATTTTCATAAGCTGGAAAGTCATTGATTGTCCACAATAAAGCAGCATGCAGTTTGAACATTTCATTCGTTTCACAGTCATAAGTCATTACACCATCGCCTCAAAATTCATTCAACTCATCAATAAATGTATAAAGGTAAACATCAATCTTATCCCCTGGACTTTTAGGTCCATCAATAAGAGTTGAAAGTAATATAAATTTTTGCTTCATACAAAGCCACAAAGGAAGATTATATGGAACCAACACCACGGGCCATGTGCTATGAGTTGCACCAACCATAGTCTTGAATGGATTGAAACCATCTGCTTCCAATCCCAATCGGACATTACGAACATCTTTGGCAAAGTCGGGATGTCTCTTATCAAAATCCTTCCATGCATGAGAGTCTGCCGGGTGGGTTAACATATCACTTTCATGAACTCTTTCTGCATGCCATCTCATTAAATTATAAACTTTAGATGACATAAAAAATCTTTTCAACCTTGGTTTAAGGGGAAAGTAACACATTTGCTTTACGGCAATCGGTTTCCCCTATATCACAATCTGACTTTGATGAGTCTGATTTCCCCTGTTCTCTTTCCACCTGGAAGCACCACAAACCATACAAATATCCAAATGGGAAGTTTCCTTTCTAAACAAAATACAGTTTTTTACACATGCATCTATGGTCTCATATGTAAAAACTATGTTCTTTGTCAGCTTATGAGCATGGTAATATGACTCGGGAATATTAGCGTCGACAGGAAGAACCTTTTTCAATAACACCAACAACATGTCGAATGATGTGTCTGACCAATGATTCAAAGTCTTCAAATTCAACAACTCCACGATAAACGACAATTTATTGTAAGAAGTAAATCTAGGATATAATCCTGTTTTTGCATCATCAATTGCTTTATAAAACCTCCTCGAATCACGATCTACACCAGAGAGAAGATTTATCTCACCGGTCTCAAGATTCTGGATGTCAATGCCTTCAATATCCAACCCACGTACCATTTCAGTAAGCATTTCATGCATTGGATCATTCATCCTTTCATCAACATCCATCTGAATTGCATCCGTATTTTGACAAAGAATATATTCTTCTCCATGATGAGTCCAAATCTTATAATTTTTCAGAAATCCATTAAAGAATAGGTGCTCCCTCACAGTATCTCGTGTGAATTGATATCTGTTAGCACATTTTCTACATGGAAAGCTAATATAGTCACTTTCAAATCCTCTGGTGAAGTAAATAAATTTCATAGTTCCATTGAAATACTCTCTAGACGTTCGATTTGGAAGATCAATCCAACTCTTATCCATAATAAGATCCATATAACAAACATTTACACAAGACTTATTACATTTTCATTTTTCATATCAAATATATTTAAAATAAATACTAATTAATTGTTTTTGAACCATTTATAAAATAATAATGTAAGTGAAAGCTCATGTCATACCTGATTGCGCTACAAACCTGGAAGGGAGGGGAGCCGAAGGCGGTGCTGTGAGGGAGAGGAGAGGCAGTGGTAGGGAGCCGGAGTTGGAGCTGGTGCGGCGAGGGAGGGGACGGGCGGCGGTGGCGACAGGGAGCCAGAGGAGAGGAGGCGGTGAGGTGGCGACGGTGCATTGAGGGTGGAACGACGAGGGAGGGGACCAAGGACAGGGGGAGCCGGAGTGGACGGGCGGTAGCAGCGAGGGGACGAGTAGCGGTCGTGCGGGGAGGGAGGGGACCGGGCGGCGACGGTGCGGTAAGGGAGAGGACGATGAAGGAGGGGACAGGTGGTGGTGGTGCGGCGAGGGAGGGGATAAAGACGGAGGGGACGGGGGTTGGCGGGGTATGGGGGGGTGTTTGGGGTGCTGAGGGGAGGGACGAGGGGGTGGAGGGCCGAGGGTGGAGGTCGGAGGCCGGAGGGCTGCCGGAGGCGGGTGGCGGGAGGCACGAGGGTAGAGGGAGGCCGAAGGGCTGCCGGCGGAGGGCGGGGAGGCGGAGGGTGGCCGGCGGAGGGCGGAGGGAAGCTGGAGGGTAGGGCGGAGGGCGGTCGGAGGGTGGAGGGTGGCCGGTGGAGGGAGGGGCGGCGGAGGGCGGCCGACGAAGGGAGGAGGGTGGCCGGAGGGTAGGGCGGAGGGAGTCCGAAGGGCGGAGGGCAGCCGGAGGGCAAGGCGGAAGGCGGCCGGAGGGCGGAGGGCGGCCGGAGGGCTGGGCGGAGGGCGGCCGGAGGGCGACCGGAGGGTGGACGGAGGGCGGCCGCTGGAGGGAGGGGTGGTGGAGGGTGGCCGACGGAGGGCGGAGGGCGGACGACAGAGGGCGGAAGGGCGACGGGGAGGGCGCGCGGCGACGAGGACGGCGCGCGGCAGTGGGGCAGGAAGTGCGGCGACCGGGGATGGCGGCGACGGGGAGGGCGCGCGGTGATGGGGATGGCGTGCGGCGAAGGGGAGGGTGGAAGGGTTCGGGGGGGGGGGGGCGCTTCGTGAGAGGAGGGAGGAGAGGGTTCGGGGGGGCGCCGAAGCTAGGTTTCTGTTTAGGGAAACCTAGCGACCGCCATGGGTGGTCGCTATAGGTAAAGGGGCTCAAAAGCCCGTATTTATAGTAGTGAATATTTATACAATTAAACTATGTATGGAGTTTTTGGGTCATTACATTATTCCCCCCTCAAAATAATTGTTTTCTCACAATTCTTTTAGTTGGACTAAAAAGAATTCTGAATTTTCATCTTCAGAATTAAGAAACACTAAGACTGCTAAACTTCTAAACTCTACCACTTAGATAACAATATTTAATCTCTAAATTTTTCTATACCATTAAATTGATACCAACTATAAGGATCCGACCTTAAACAATACATAGCAGAGGACCTTTTATCAGTGTAGGTTCTAGAGAGTTAGATACAAGCTTAAAAATTATTATAGTTTCAATAAAATTAAACAAACAAAATCCAAAACTTTGCTCCATGTGCATAAAAATGATGGCGTATAACTTTGTACTTCCAAATGACCTATGAAAAATAATTTTTACACAAGGGGTGTGCATTATAAATTCCCAATAAGGGGTTTTAAAACAAACCATTAAGAAATAATTTTTCTTTAAAACATTTCTTTAAAAAAACACATGCTTAAATTCAAGAAGTTAACATTTCACATAAAATGTCATCATAATTTTCTTGAGAGATTCTGAAACATCCTCTAGGATAAACTCATGGTCAAAATTTTTAAACTTATCTAGGATTTATAATATAATGTATCATAAAATCATGCACACACTTGAACATAAATGCAAGAAGTTCCACCCATAAATTAGATAATGACTAAACCTAATCACTCTATGACATGCTAGTGGTGTGGATAAGAATTTACACATAAAATGATGTCATTTATCATTATGGCTTTGATACTAAATATTAATCCTTCTTTATAAATGAATTTATATACAAGTATATTTTTAAATATAAAATTTTAATCTATATTCAGTTGGAAATATAAAACTGATTAGTACTGGTACATAGAGAATGATCATTAGCCAAGGATATTTTACTATCTGAATATTCACATTAACTTTCACTTACTAGAATCATTATGAGGGAATGAATAATGATGGGCATCATAAAAATTATGGGAAGGCTTCGTTCCATGACCATACATAACCATTTTGTCATTACCTCATGCCAAGAGCTACTTTGTCTCATGAGACCTACTGATGCATCAAGAGGATATAGAAGAAATCACCCATCACATAGTAAGTCTAATGCATGTGTGAATTCATAATGTCATACCACATAATCATTCTGTTAAGGGCTTGTTCCATAATGCTAGTTTGTCTCAAGAGACCTGCTGATGCACATAGAGGATATAGCGGGAATCACCTGTCACATAATATGTCAAATGCATTCCTCATATGTCAAATAAAAATATGTCTTTAAATCAAAGTGTCACATACCACTTTGATTAATTTAAAAATTCATTGAAAAATTATTGAGTTACATATTCTTTAAACAATCCAAAGTGTCAATACCACTTTGAGAAGTTTAATTCTTAATCCATATAATATCATAAAAATATTATTCCCATACTTGAAATAATCGTATTTATTTGTAATCCATCATCAAAATGATTAATGAAATAAATGTACATTTAATAAAAAATGCATATATAGTTTGGTCTTCTCAAAATAATATTTTAGAATAAATATATATGTTTCTCATATAAAACTATAAATAAAACATTTCAATTCTTTAATAAATCCATGTGGTTGATAATCTCAGAAAATTTATTTGAAACCATGAGTTTATTATGAACAAAAGATGTGTCGATGTTACTCTTGACGTATGACCATGATTCTATGCAGATATGAGATCCTTAAGTTTAAAATAACATGACGACATGTTATGCACAATATGACGTTAAGTATTATAACATGTCAATAAAAATTATATCCTTTGTATATAAATATATATACATAGATATATGTACCATGAGTTTAATTTTTAAAATAAAAGAACATAATATTTCCCATATATAAATATATATATATAAAAACAAACATAAATCGCCCATGCACTTATATTTATTTATAAATGTGTAAGTATAAACATTCATGGAAACTTGCATATTAGACTTACACATCCAAATCTCTTGATACATGCACATTGTATAATTACATGAAAGATCAATTGTCAACCATGTTTTTAAACACTTCTTCCATAAACATCCATTTTGAGGGTTGTTTTGATAAATATAAAATTAATATGATGCTTATACATATAATATTTATAAATAAAAATCTTAATTAAATCATTTCAATTATGTTCTTATCCTTCTCAGAATTAAACATTAAAATTTTAATTAGAACATGAACTTATTATAAATGCAATGGGTGTTGAAGTATTTCACAACACATGACCATTTATATATGAAAACAGAACACCCATAATGTTTATAAAACATGATGACGTATTATGAGCATTTTCCTAGAATCATAGCGATAAAATTATAAACCTAACAAGAATAATGCCATGATTTTATGCAATAGATATTCACATTGATATAAATAGTGATCAATAATTTATTTATGATTCATTATGTAATTAAATAAATAATTATATATATATATATATATATTCGAATAAGTTACATACACATACATTTATGTTATGTTCTTGAATGAATTATTTATATATACATGTATGTACCCAACATGAATTATCTAACATTAAGTTGAATGAATTAATTCTGAAAAGAACTTGATAAATAAATATATCTAAATTTTAACATAGTTTTAATATAAATATAATCATATCCATAAGTACATAAATAATTTTATTACACCTACATGTACTAAAACATGATTTGATGTGAATAATTTCTAAAAATAATTTTGAACATACTAAAATAATAAACACCCTTACATAAACATGAAATTAGAATTTTTGAAGGATTGATTTCGAAATTGATATAATGGTTAGATATGAAAACGAGGCTTGAATTTATTGCATATATATATAAACTAGAATTTTCATTAACAAATTCAGTTGAAAAATTATCCTTACCCAAGCGTGAATTAAAATCAAAAAATAATTATTTATAAAATCTGAACACTGAAATACATTTCCCAAACCTTATAATTTTCTAAAAAATTATATAGATATGAAATCGTGTATGTACATAAATATATGTAAAATATGTGCAATAGCATAAATTGGATAATATAATTTACACCCCTACATATTAATTTGAAATTAAAGTACAAATCGCTTAAAAAATTCAGTAGATTAAAGAACCAATAACCATAAAATAAAATTTAATACAACCCTTCCTTTAAAATTAGGAAAGAAAATAAATCCTCTACATAAAACTATAAAATTAAAACAATAATTTTTGAATGAATGAACAAAATAACCCTTATAGAAGAAAAAATTAAAGTATGGTTTTGATAAAAAAAATTAATATATCTCCTTACTCAGTTTCAAAATTGAAACAAATAATTACCTTTGAAAAGTAGATTAGAATTGGAAAAAAATCAAAATAAATTTACCCTTACCTGAATTGATTTGCATAAGGTGAGAATATGTTGAACATTCTACTGCCTCGGAAACATACGCACCGGACTTCATATTGGTTTCCCCCCAATTTTATTTACACATAGAAGGATTTTATACCCATTCCATTCACTTCTTATAAAACAAAATAGAGAGATTTAGATAATTCTTATATATGGACCAAAGACAAGCTTACTAAGCAAGATGATGCAGATAGTATAGTATAATATATATATTATATATCTATACATTTGGTATAACATAGATATCTGAAAAATAATGACCAACAATTGAAATATTCAAAATAAAATAGAGTTGAAAGAGACACTTTAGGACAGTGCACACAAGCTTTCTCTACAAGCTAGATACATAGGTGAAATCGGATAATAACGACACAAACAAATTGACAAAAAAATATCTTAAGATTCCATCTACAGTGACATATGCAGACCAAAAATACAAATCATCCGATAAAGGAAAACTATCGATGTAGAAATTGGGAATGAAATGACAACATCGAAGTTTTAACAGATAGAAAATCGGAATCCTGTAAAACAAAACCTACCTCTCATAGGTATTAAATTAATCTTTAGGTAAAGAAGAATGGACCGCATAAACCGGGGTTAAAACATAACCATACTTCAGATCCGATGACGGCGATGCTCGAATCTCCATGCACAACCTTCCTCCCTGCACGGTGATGGATTTTGACCCTACTTCTGAAGTCAACCTCACCAGAAACGGATCTCCACAGTCTCACTTGGACAACAACCTCATAGTGGCTTTGACCATGGCATAGCCTCCAAACGACCCATGCTCGACTCCCATTGGAAACCCATCAGGCCCTCTCGCACGATTCACGTACCTCATCCCTCTCATAGGATTTACTCACTTTTTTTCTTATTCATTTATTATTATTATTATTTGATTATTATATCATTATACTTAATTTCTTTCATAAACATTATTTATATAAATTATATATTATTCTAAGTTTATTCTTTAGAAAATAGTTGTAATTTTTTATTTATTAAGCAATCTAATTTAATAAAAATAATCTAATCAAAATTAATAATTTAAAAATAATCATTATATTTTCATATATATACATATATATATATCATCATTTTTTAATCTATTTCAAACATTATAAAGTAATAATTAATTCATATTTTATAAAACTAATATTTCATATATATATATATATATACTTTCAAAATCAAAGATTTAAAAATTAATTACAATTGTATATAATATTAAATAACCTTTTTTATAAAATTAGTTATTTTAAAATTAGTCTTTTAGAAAAAGAAAAATAAATTTGAAAACTATTAATTATAAGTATTAAACACTTAATTTCAATTATTATCTTTAAAGTAAGATATATTATTAGTTTATTTTAACTATAAATTAATCCATTTAATAAAATATTTATACAATTAAACTATGTATGGAGTTTTTGGGTTGTCACATCATTCCCCCCTCAAAAGAATTGTGTCCTCACAATTCGTTTCATTGGACTAAAATGAATTCTGAATTTTCATCTTCAGAATTAATAAACACAATGACCGATAAACTTCTAAACTCTACTTCTTAGACAACAATATTTAATCTCCAAAGTTTTTTAGAACATTCCTTTGATACCAATAGTAATGACCTAATCTTAAAAATTACATAGAAGATGACATTTTACCAATCTAGGTTCTGGAGAGTTAGATACAAGCTTACAAATTATCAGAGTTGCAATAAAATTAAACAAACAAAATCCAAAACCTCACTTCCAAGTGCATAAAAATGATGGTGTCCAACTTTGGACTTCCAAATGACCTATGAAAAATAATTTTTAGACAAGGGGTGAGAATTGAAAATTCCCAGTAAGGGGTTTTAAAACAAAACTATTAATAAATAATTTTTCTTTAAAACATTTCTTTAAAAAACACATGCATTAATTCAAGAAGTTAACATTTCACATAACATGTCATCGTCATTTTCTTGATAGATTCTAAAACATCATTTAGGATAAACTCATTCTCAAAATTGATAATCTTATTTAGGAGTTATAATATAATGTAACATAAAATCATGCACATACTTGAACAAAAATTCAAGAAGTGCCCCCCATAAATTAGATAATGACCAAACCTAATTATTATATGACATGTTAGTGGTGAGGATAAGAATTTATAGATAAAATGATGTCATTTATCATTATGTCTTGGAAACTAAATATTAATACTTCCTTATAAATGAATTTATATACAATTATATGTTTAAATATAAAACTTTATGCCATTTTCAATTGGAAATATAAAACTTATTAAAATGGGATCATAGAGAATGATCATTAGCCATGGATATTTTAATAGATGAATATTCATGCGGAATTTCACTTACTAGAATCATTATGAGTGAATTAATAATGCAGGACATCATAAACATTCTATTAAGGCCTTGTGTCAAGACCATACATAACCATTTTTTCATGGCCTCGTGCCATGAACTAGTTTGTCTCATGAGACCTATCGATGCATCGAGCGACTATAGTGGGCCCCACCTATCACATAATAATTCTAATTCATGTGTGAATTCATAATTTTGGACAATGTAATCATTCTTTCAAGGCCTCGTTCCAAGATGTTAGTTTGTCTCATGAGACCTTTCGATGCATCGAGAGGCTATAGTGGGCCTCACCTATCACATAATATGTCCAATCCATTTCTCATATGTCTAATAAAAATATGACTTTAAATCAAAGTGTCCCATACCACATTGAAAATTTTAATTCTTAATCTATATAATATCATTAAAAATTTAATCCCATACTTGAAATAATTTTCATTTTTTGTAATCCATCAATAAAACGAGCAATGAAATAAATATACATTTAATAAAAAATGCAGATGTAGTTTTGTCTTCTCAAAATAATAATTTACAATAAATAAATATGTTTTTCACATAAAATTATAATTAAAACATTTAAATTATTAAATAAATCCATGTTCTTGATAATCTCAAAAAAATTATTTGAAACCATGAGTTTATTATGAATCAAAGATGTTTCGATGTTACTCTTGATGCATGACCATGACTCTATGTAAATGTGACATCCTTAAGTTTAAAATACAAAGACATATTATACGCACTTTTTTAAAATATGACGTTAAGTATTATAACATGTCAATAAACAATATGTCATTTGTATATAAATATATATACATATATATATATATATATACTATGGGTTTAATTTTTAAAAGAAAAGAACTTAATATTTCCCATATATAAATATATATATATATATATATAAACAAAAATTAATCACTCATGCACTTATATTTATTTATAAATGTGTAAGTATAAACTTTCATGGAAACTCAATTATTATACTTGCACAACCAAATCTCTTGATACATGCACATTGTATAATTACATGAAAGGTCAATTATCAACAATGTGCGTAGACACTTCTTTCATAAACATCCATTTTGAGGGTTTTTCTGATAAATGTAAAATTAATACAATGCTTATACATTTAAAATTTATAAATAAAAATCTTAATTAAATAATTTCAATTATGTGATTATTTATCTCAAAAGTAAACTTCAAAATTATAATTATAACATAAACTTATTATAAATGCAATGGGTGTCAAAGTATTGCAGGATGCATGACCATGTATATATGAAAAAACAACGCCCATAATGTTGATAAAACATGATGACGTATTATGTACACTTTCGTAGAATAATGGTGATAATATTATAAATATAACAAGAATGATGCCATGATTTTATAAAATACATATTCACATTGATATAAATAGTCATCAATAATTTATTTATGATTTTTTATGGACTTAAATAAATACTTGTATATATATATATATATATGAATAAGTTATTTACGCATACATATATGTTATGTGTCCAAATGAATTATTTATATATACTTGTATGTAACTAACATGAATTATGTAACATTAGGCTGAATGAATTCATTCTACAAAGAACTTGATAAATAAATATATATGTATTTTAACATAGTATTAATATAAATATAATAATCTGCATAAGTAAATAAATAATTTTATTACACCTTCATGTATGAAAACATGATTTGATATGAATAATTTCTTAAAATAATTTTCAACATACTAAAATAATAAACACCCTTACATAAAAAATAAATTATAATTTTTGAAGGATTGATTTTTAAATTTCAATAATGGTTAGATATGAAAAATAGGCTTGAATTTATTTAATGTATATATATAAACCATAATTTTCAATAACAAATTGAGTAGAATAATTCCCCTTACACAAGCATAAATTAAAATCTGAAAATAATTCTTTATAAAACCTAAACTCTGAAATACATTTCGCTCACCTTATAATTTTCTGAAAAATTAGATAGATATAAAATCATGTGTATATATAAATATATGTAAAATATGTGTGTTAGCATAAATTGGACAATATAATTTAGACCCATACAAATTAATTTAAAATTAAAGTATAAATCCCTTACAAAATTTAGTAGAGTAAAGAACCAATAACCATAAAATAAAATTTAATACAACCCTTACTATAAAATTTGGAAAGAAAATAAATACCCTATATAAACCTATAAAATTAAAACCATAATTTTTGAATGAATAAAAAAAATTACCCTTACGGAAGAAAAAATTCATGGATGGTTTTGATAAAAACAAATCAATATATCTCCTTACTCAATTTTGAAATTGAAACAAATATTTTTATTTGACAAGAAGATTAGAATTCGAAGAAAAAAATACCCTTACCTGAATTTATTTGTATAAGGTGAGAATATGTTAAAAATTCTACTACCTTGGAAATATACACACTGGACTACATATTGGTTTTCCCCCAATTTCATTTTCACATAGAAGGATTTTATATCCATTCTATTAACTTCTTATACAGCAAAACAGAGAGATCTAGCTAATTTTTATAAATTGACCAAATAAAATCTTTCTAAGAAAGATGATGTGAATAGTATAGTATAATATATATATATATATATATATATATATATTATACATTTGGTATAGTATAGATATCCAAAAAATAATAACAAACAGTTGAAATATTCAAAATAAAATAGAGTTGATCGGTACACTTTAAGACAGCGCACACAAGCTTACTCTGTAAGCTGGATACACAGGTGAAATCGGATAATAACAACACAAACAAATTGACAAAAAAAATCTTAAGATTCCATATAAAATGACATATGCTAACTGAAAATAAAAAATTACAGACAAAGGACAACATTTGATGTAGAAATTGGGAATGAAATGACAACATTAAAGTTTTAACAGATAGAAAATTGGAATCCTGTAAAATAAAATCTACCTATCATAGATATTAAATTAATCCTTAGTTAAAGAAGAATGGGATGCATGAATTGGGGTTGAACCCTAACTGCACCCCAAATCTGATGACGGCGATGCTTGGATCTCCATGAATGGCCTTCCTCCCTGCACAATGTTGGATTTCGACCCTACTTCCGAAGTCAACCTCATTGGTGGCCGATCTCCACGGTCTCACTCGGAAGAAAACCCCACAGTGGCTTCAGCCATGGTGTGGCCTCTTGAAGACCCCTTCTAGACTCCCCTTGTAAACACATCGAGTCCCCTTTCATGATTCACGACCCTCCCCCATCTCACATGATTTCTTCTCTTTTTTTCATATTTTTCTAATTATTATTATTATATCATTTAACTTAATTTCTTTAATAAACATTATTTTTACAAAGTGTATATTATTCTAAGTTAATTAAGAAAAAAATTAATTAATTTTGTATTAAGAAAAATAAATTAATAAAATTAATATAATCAAAATTAATAATTTAAAACTAATAATTATAATTTCATATATACACATATATATATTATCATTTTTTAGTCTATTTCAAACATTATAAAGTAATAATTTAATTCATATTTTATAAAACTAACATTTCATATATATATATATATATATATATATTTAAAATAAAATATTTAAAAATTAATTACAATCATATATAATATTAAATAACCTTTTTGATAAAATTAGTTATTTTAAAATTATTCTTTTAAACAAAGAAAAATAAATTTGAAAACTATTAATTATAAGTATTAAATACTTAATTTCAATTATTATCTTCAAAGGAAAATATATTATTAGTTTATATTAACTATAAATTAATTAATTTAATATAATATTTATATAATTAAACTATGTATGGAATTTTTGGTTTGTTACACTTTAGCACTTCTACATATGAGGTATGTTAAAAGTATCCCTAAACGATTTTCATAAAGTGCATAAAAATATCATGGAACTATGCCTTAGAACCCATATCCAATACGGAAATTAGTTTCTTGGTTGGAACTATAAAAGGATATAATGGTATCCCATATCCAACCACCTTCGGATCATGGTTGTCACCACCCTCCAGGCGTATGAATGGAGTTCAACGTGGTAGCATGTCTCTAAAATTCCAAACACAAACCTCTTAAAAGATCTATAATGAAGATATCATCGCTAAAATAACAGGATAGGTTTAATACTTCCTATAAATAGATCACATCCCTCTACCTTATCCTAAATCTTGGACTATGTAAAAAAGGAAACATTTGTAAACATCACTAGATTCAATGCCTACTGCCCACTAACATGTTGGTACAAGGTTAAGTTCTTTATTCCATCATTTCATTTTCCAATTGAATTAATATTCATTTTATAATTATATATAAATGATTTAACCAAATGGGTAACCACTTAGGATCTATAAGGGACCATACACCTCATGAACCAAAATGTGGTGTCCACTTAATCTACACCATAACACATTCTATTCTATGCAATCAATAAACCATGACTCAACATGCCATAGTTGACTACTTAAGGTTTGTGTTATAGCCTAAGAATGAAACAAATAGGTTATGGTATTCACTCTAAGTACCAATCATGTTTCTCAATTACATGCAAAAATCATAAACCAAATCACATATATAACATGCAAGGCACACATAATCAATTCATGTAGTCAAGAAATTCACCTTATATGTCTTGGGATAATGCATGGAATGTAAATTCTAACATGTGCCTAAAATGATGAATGTGGTGCAATAACCTCATCACATTGGGTAAAAATAAAATCAATAATCATAAGGAATGTAAAACAACAAGTGCATCACCCAATGGTGGAATTAAATCAACTATAATAGGAAAAATCATAGAAAATGTGTTCTGTTTTAGGAAATTTTTCTTTTTCTTAAACATGGTTTACCTACTACCGGGCATAGCTCATTACCATATTCCAAAATATTTCTACTATCCTATCTATTTTCTCAAAACTGTAAATCTAGGAAGAAAATAAACACCTTTGATACTACTTTGTAACATCCCAACCCAGGATCCACGAAATAGTTCCCCAAGCCAATGGGCCACAAGGCCTCAAGCATGACTCCCCATACACTAAAAGGATTCCAACTAACAGAAATGTCCTAGGGTGTGTCTATGAGGAGACTATGCCTTCATGTCATAGTGTATCGTAGTGGTAGTAATCACAACAGTCAATAGTGGAGGCAATAAATCAACCATACCAAAGATAAAAATTAAAGACAGGAAAAAATAATTAATTCTATAAGTAATCTCATGTAAAATATTATGTTTCATTTCATGTCTATAAAAAGTAGGAAAGCATGTATACAAACATCCAGTACGATACATGTATCAAAATACTAAAATACCATAAATAATTTTCCCATCCAATATCACAATCCTAGATTAGCCATGTGATCCCCTTCTCCTAAGTTATAAGAAAATCAAGCATCGTATAATGGGTTCTTTCCCCATCCCCTAATTGCATCCATGAAGTCTGTCTGGGTACCCAATTCTATCCCAAATAGGTTTTTGAGAAAACACTTAGTATGCCACCGCCAATGGTGTCTATAAAAAACTAGTTTGTGTATAAAAATCTAATTAGTGTTCAGTGTACACATAAGGTATAGAAGTAATGAATGTAAATTGATACTAGTCAAGTGGTACTGTCTTACCTACCAAGGCTCCCTATAAACAATACTCAAGCTCCTATAAACAAGGTCAGCTATAAAGCTGAAATAAATAATTGTGATAAAGTCTAATCTAACCGCTGTAATCTGATACCCATATCAAGGTTATCTATAAAACATGCCAAAATATAAATAATGGCCTTTTTATGTAATTAGGTATATAATATCCATAATAACTATTTTGTATAATCAAAATCATCTACAATTTCCATGTTATGTAATAAAAAGTGTCATACCACGATGGGTCGGATCCAAGGTATAGAAGACTGGGGAATCCATGTTGAGTCCCAAGAGAATCTCAATGGAAATTTTCTCAAGACTTGGGTGGAGTCCTTGGAACATTTCAATAGAGCATGTACAATATGGGTCCAAGAAAACCAGATCCAATGGTTAGTAAGGCCCACAAAATTCCATGAAATCAATATCCAAGGATTAAATAGGTCCAAGTTATCCAATACCATAATCAAGACCCAGAGAGTATAAAATTATATGGAGTCATATGGAATCTGGATCCAAGGTATATCAACCTTGGTATCCACTACCATAATAAACTAATCAATTCATACATTCATAATTTCATAATTAATCAAATTTTATGATTTCATCCAACTCATTTACACATTTGTTATAAAATTCATTGAAACAATGAAAACATTTCATATCAATTCATCACATAGTAAGGAGGCCTCAAATCTCTCATATCATCTCGATTAAATTATCATCAATTTATAAGGGCACCCTCTAATAAGGTGATCATCCACAAACCTAGTGGGGGGGTACAAAGTAAGGAAGATACCAAGGCACACTCCATGGGTGACCTAGATTGGGGATAACAACCACCAACTATCACAAATATACTAGTGGGAAACCTAAATAGGTTCTAATTAGTTTAATCAAATAAATAAATTCCTTTTAGGGTAAAACTATAAATTTTGACATATATCACAACCGAAACAAGATTTATAAATCAACAAACTTGTGGGAAATGTTATAAACCACCTACCATAGTTCTGTAGTAGATCACTCATCCAGTATTGACCTATGATGTAGTCCAGATCGAGAGAAAAATAAATAATGGATAAAAAGATTAAAATTATGGAATATATCTTTCAACTAAATAAAATTTTTGATACTAATACAAATGAAGAATGACCTAAGAGGAATGAATAACTCACCAGTGTGAATCCAATGAGGCTGACTGTGCTTGAACCTGATTTGGATCGATAAAAAGTGTCAAATCCTATAGATTGAAATTTAAAGGGAGATCACATGCTTCAAAGTTTTCCACCATATGAAGAAAAAATATTTAAGTTATAAGATTTTGTAAGGTAAAAAAGGTAGATTCCCAACTTTTAACTGGTTCGCATGGTTTGGTCACACGGTTGGCCAAATTATGCACCAACTGTGCACACTTCACTATATTAATGGGGACCTCACATGGTTCTTGCACCCAGTTTTCCTAACCATGAGAAAAAAGTTCTAAAAACCTCTACTAGAAACTTCAGCTGATCCTACATGGATGTTCACCCTTGGATGCATGGATTCCTCAAATCATGCTACCCTTTTATGGCCTCTGAAATTCCCCTACACTGTTTACTCAAACTATGTGGCCTAGGTCACACGGTTTCTACTAACCATGCAGACCATATTCCCTTTCCAAACACCCAGGATCTAGGTTACGGGCTCTGAATGAGCCTTAGACACCACCCAAAACTCCCATTATATAAAATGTCACTCACATTAGGTATAAAACTAGTAGTTAAACTGAAAACAAAAAGATTTTTACCTTATAAGAAAACCTAGGATATTATAGTATCATTTTTCACCATGCTTCCTTGAGTCCTTTATATAGGATCTATAAATTTTTAACACTTATTCAAATATTATATTAATTCCAAATAATAATAACTTGTCTACAATTATCATAAAAATTATAATGGAGAGATAAAGTAGTTTCCAATATAATCAGAGAGAGAAAATTATCATACCTCAATAATTAACAATTTTCAAATACTAAAGACTAATTCAAACATATTTGAATACATCGTTAAAAAACAAAATATCTTTATAATAATTGGCCTATAAAATCCCATAAATATCACATAATTTATATCGATAATATTTCAAATTTCAAATTTTGAATAACACTTTCTAAATTTTTATAGATATTTAAAAAGATAGAAATAAATAAGACTACATTAAATATTGAAAATCAAGTTTAAATAATTTTCTTGTCAATAGATATTAACTTATAAATGAATAGAACAAATAAATCAACTACAAATATAAAAATTAAAATATTGGGAAATACATGTTGTAAATTTTTATGAAAAAGGAAGAACGTATTTAATTAAAATTTAAATCTATTTATATCATTCAAAAAAACATTTTTTATAGTTAGTACATAATTTATATGATTTTTTGAAACAATTAAAACATTTGAAATTGAGATAATGTAATTCAAAATGAAAAAAAAAGAATCGAAAAACAATTCATATTGAAAAATTTCTGATTTTTCAAAATAATTGAAGTATTGAACTAATCATGAGTGCATAGTGACTGTTGTGGATAAAACTAGAATCATGTGGTTGATATATACACCATGTCAATTTTTACAGTTAATCACATATCTGAAAGTTAGTATACTTTTAAACACACATGATAATACTATAAAATATATTCATGGGTATAAAATTTTCACAAGCACATCATATATAATTAAAAAAAGTGAGTTTAGAACAATACATATGTATGTGTGTATTATTGAAATATGAATATTGTCCAATGAAAGAGATAATTATATGTGAATTTGAGTTTGGGTGCCATTTATCTCATTACAAGTGGGTACTGTATGAGGCTAATATTTTTGTTTTTGATGAGTAGTAATAACTTTGAGCAACTTCATAAGAAAATCACAGAGGATTCAAAGTGTGCTTTGTATATGAAGAAAAATTCATGCATAGTTGCATCATGGATGAAATAAAGTATTCTTTACGGATGATGGGTGAACACATGCAAGAAAGGTTGTTTGAAAAAATTCACGGTGGTAAGAAGAGGTTTTTCAAAGATATAGTGATTCATAGAAGATATAGTGACTCATGAAAGATACAAAAAAAATAGGTTCATGAAAGAATAGGTTCATAGAAGAAATAGATTCAAGGTAGAAGTAGTTTCAAGTAAATATTAAGTTCAAGGAATAATTTGGTTCAAGTAAGAAGTGGGTTCATGGAGTAAGTATAAAAATAACTCACGTGAGATATAAAAAATAAAATTAATCATAATTAAAATAATAATAATTTCAAAAAGATAAACAATGATTGAAAATTTGTTGTGAGAAGTTATAATTATTCAATAAAAATTATTTTATTTGTGTAATATAATTAATTAAATTTCTAATAAAATCGATATGTTTTTCTAATATTCAAAACATGAAAAATAAATAAACTCCCAAAAAACACCCCCTTTTAAAAATTACAAAACCAAAAAAATATTTGGTATTAAATTCTTCCCATTTTTAAAATTATTGAAAAATAAAATATTAAAATAAATACAAATCAGTTGAAAACAAAAAAAAATGGTAAAAACAAGAGAATAATTCCCCCTTAATAAATTTATATTGAGTCAATCCAAAAAAAAATTTAAATATTATTTTGAAACAAAATTTATAACACCCCTAACTCAAAATTTATTTTCTCAAACATTGAAAAATCTAATAGTTTATTAAAGATACCAGAAAGTTGGTTTCCAATTAGAAAAAACAAGTTCAATGTCTTATTTATTAACATAGTATCTAATAAAATAAAATTTCATGTCAATATGATTTCTTCAAGAATATTGTATAGGGTTTTCTAAAATTAAAATTATAGAAGAATTTCTATAGAAAATATAAATATTTTAAAATTTAAAACTATAGTTATATGAAGTTAATTTAATCTATAATGATTGAGAACAATATAAAGTATCATAAATATATTCACTTTCAACAGTAGATAAATAAATTGATTTTTTTTGAATTCTAAGAAAATGAGATTATACTGAGAAAATAATATATACCTAAGGTTACTTTTCTATCAACTCTGTATCCTCAAAATTTTGCATCAGAATAAATAATTAAATTATAATAGTTCTGTTAATAAAAATAATCCATAATTAAAATTTCCTATAACATATATAATAATTCTCTTAACAATTTTTAAGATTGATTATATAAGATCAAATTGAAATATCTCATATAAAAAAAATAAACGCAATATTTTTTCTAGAAGAATTAAAATATAAAACACTTATAATCATGACGTTGAATATTTTAGAATCTATATATTAACCAAATTTGTCAAAATCTAATTTAAAATTAATACTCATAGGGGTTTTAAATGTTTTAAAATAATCTAAACAAAAAAAATCTTAATCATTATCATATTTATATTAATTAAAGAATACACAATCAATTTCTTAGATTAATTTAAAGACCTAAAAGGATTTTAAGTTCACTCATTAAGCTGATATAAAATTTACTAGCCATAAAATTATAAAATTAATTTCAAATCTATCCACATGAATATCAAAAAACAATATCATCAACATAAATTTGAATAATTAAAATAACATTTGAAATATTTTTAATAAACAATTTAATATCTAATTTACCTTTATTAAAATCATTTTTCAACAAAAACAAGATATACCAAGCACTAGGTTCTTACTTATGACCATATAAATATAATTTAAAATAATGAGTAATAAATTTCTTATTTTCAAAACTAGGGGGTTGAGAAACATAAAATTATTAAGAAATAAAACAATTTAAAAACTCACTTTTGATATCCATTTAAAATAACTTAATACCATAAAAATATATAAAATCTTATAAAATTATAAAATATATAATTCTAGAAACATTCCCAAAATATTCACCAAAATCAATACCTTATTTGCGATAGTAAACTTGAGCTTTAAGAATAACTTTTTTTTAACAATTTGACCATATTCATCGATTTTATTTCAAAAAATCCACTTAGTTTCAATAACATGATTATCTACAGGGATTAAATTTATTCCCAAACATTATTTATAGATAATTTATTAAGTTAATATTGTATATAAATATTACAATTATCATAATTCAAAGCATTAAAAGAATTATTTGGCACAAAATAAAAAATTTAAGTAAAATTTAAAAAAAATCAAATAAGAACATATAGTTTTAACATCAGAATAAACATTACCAATAACATCAATAACAGTGTGGTATCTATGAACATTTCAAGATATACAATTAAAAGGAGTAAGCTTCCCCTCAATAATTACATTATCATATATAGGTTTTTATTCACTAAAATTAAATTTATTAAATTCTTATTGAAACTTCTCTATACTAGAATCTTTTTTCAAAACATCTTCAAAAAAATTAATATAAAAAATTTATTCTACAACCATAGATATTTTATTATAAACAATAAATATATTATGTTTTTTATAATGGATAGTAAAAATTCATTTATCACTTTTATAATTTATTTTATCCAAGATATCCTTACTATTTAAAACAAAATCTTTACACCCAAAAACTATAAAATAACCAACATTAGGTTTTTTACCTTTATAAATTCATAAGTGTTTTCTTTAAAAATGGTCTAATTAAAACTCCATTTAAAATATATTATGTTTTATTAATAGATTCTATTCAAAATAATTTATGTAAACTATATTCATTTAACATAGTTCTTGACATTTCAATAATATTTCTATTTTTTATGTTCTACAATAACATTTTGTGTAGTATTGTAGGAGCATAAAAATTATAAAATAACAATTTTATTCACAAAAATTCAAAATTAGAATTAACAGATAAACCTACATTATCATTCTAATATAAAAAATTAAATAACCTTTTTTATTCTGAACTAAATTACAAAAGGTAATAAATCTAGATAATTCATCACTTTTATGTGACATAAAATAAATAAAAATAAATCTACTAAAATCATCAAAGCTTAAAGAAAACATATTTTTTTACCACATTAACTAGAAACAGTTCTAGGACCAAATAAATCTAAATGAATATATTGTAATGGTTTGGTAGTTATAACCTCATTAAGATATTTAAAACTAATCTTATGTTGTTTAAATTTTACAAAAATAACAAGTAAAATTATTAATTATTTTCAAATTAGATAGTTATTGGACATGTTATTTCTTTGAAAGTTAACATGAAAAATTAAAAGTTCACATTTCCAAGACTCTAATTCCATAAGATATCATTTATTTTTATATAATTAAGACACTTAAAATTCTAGTTAATTAATTCAAAAAAAAGTAAATTGAATAAATATTCCCTTTTATATTAGAATAAAATAAAGTGTTTTCATTTTTTAAATATAAAAAATTATTATTTTTAAATTTCACACTCATTACATCATCACATAATTGTGCAATACTAATTATATAATGTTTACAAAATTAAAGATATAATAATTTATAAATTAAAACAATATTAGATATACCTACTTCACCAAATCCCCTAAATTTTCTTTTTGAGTTGTCATTGAATGTCACAAATCCACCATAGCATTGATTTGAATATATTAACATCAATTAATATCTATTAATATGTCTATATATTCCATTTTCAAGGTACCATGTATCTTTAATTCTCGTAAGGCATGTTTCTTGAAAATATTATTTAAGTATAAAATTTTTTTGGTACCCATGTTATCAAGGGTCCAATCGAGTTAGTATAATCATTCTTATGTACCCATGCAGATTTTAAATTGGTATTTAAGGGTAACCTAAAAGATAATTTTTTTGAAATAAATGTTTTAGTATAACTAAGATATTGAGTAAACCTCAACAAAATTCATTAGCATAATTCCCTTGCATAAAATATTTAAATCATGTAACATTGGATATAATTTATTCATAACACATAACAAATAAAGTATAATATATCATAGGTATTTTTTATTATATCCAAATCCAATTTCACCCTTATTTGTATTCATCATTGGCATTATTTTATCATACTCCACTTTTCATCAAATGAATTTATATAAATTTTATTTTAAACTAATAATTTTTTTCTCTAAATTTCCATTCACCTTTTGTTAAATCTATAAATTAATAAAAAATCATTTTAATAAGAATAAATATGTTTTAATATATAATTTTATTGAGTCAATTTATTATTTTTAAGAAACTCAATTTATTCTCTATTTAAATTTTTATATAAATTAGCAATTTCTGATACGTCATTTTACAAATTTTTTTAATTAATTATTCCATATTAATTTATTAACATTCAGAATAATATGAAATACAATCAAAATGATTACAAACCTCATTTTTACTTTGATCAATTAAAAAAAATGTTTGTCAATTCTTTTTTACTTTTAATTTCATTTCTTGAATCAGATTCTTCAATACAACTCCATCCATTAGTCAATTTTCTTTTCTTCTATTATGTTTCTTATCTTTTCTCAAATACTTTAGATTTAAAAAAATTATTTTATGTGTCCCATATTTCGACACTCATAAAAGTTGAGTTCTAAAACATCATTATAATCAGTTTTCCATATCTTCTTTCCCTCATCCTTGTTATTATTCTTATTAAATAATTTGTTGAATCATATGGTTCTTTACATCATTTTATGGACAACTTTAGTGAAATTTTATTCCTCTTTATCACTTTTGTAAGATTGATAATTAGAAGTGTTTTTGGAATTAGTTTGATTTGATTTAAATGAAACAACTTTCTTCTTTAAAGTCTCATATTTAGCAATGTTCGTCTACTCTAGTTTATATTGAATTAATGAATTGATGAGTTCATCAATTTGTATTCATTAAAAAAATATGGATTTTTATTTTCTTTTAATACCACTTATTTGGTAAAAAAATTAATAAATCAAAAATAATATATCCCTATAACATTCTCTAATGGAATTCATTCCATTCATGTAGCTCATGAATTTGTGGAACATTTGGTTAAGTATTTAATCTTCTTCCATATTGAAATCTTAGTACTTATCCTAAAGTATTTTGAGTTTGATTCTAATCATAATATCTAATCCAAGGTGATTAAATTCTAGAATATTCTATATCTCATGAGCTATCTTACAGGAATACACATGACTAAACACAATTTTCTTAATAGTATAATATAAAATATTTATTACTTTTAAATTAAAAACATATTTAGTAGCATCATTTCCTATAATAGTATATAATAAATATTTTGGTAGTTTTTTTTGTTTTACAATTAGAATCAATTTTATTTTCTTAACTTCTGAGGTATTCCTCTATTTTATATTTTTAGTAACCATAGATGTTGTCATCAAAGTGATGTGTATTCTAAGGAATCCATGAATCATTTATGTTCATTCCTATCATATTAAAAAGATATTTTTCCTTAGAATTTATGATGTAGGATAAACATGTTATCAAAACAAAATATAAACAATAGACACTATATCCAATAGAAACAAGTTATTCAAACTATGTTTTTGATATCTGTAAAATAAAAGGAATTACTAATATATCCATTCAAGTAACACCATTTGAATCCAATTTTTAGGTAAATTATGGTCATGACAGATAGTCTAGAGGGTGTGAATAGACCATATTAAAAATATAAAAAAAGGTTTAAATTATCTAATTTAATTATCAATGTTAGTTGTTAAAGTAAATTATCATGAACAACATATGGAAAGGTAGAAAAAATAAAGAATAAACATAAATTATTATTATTATTATTATAGTAGTTTATTTCAAAGTGGTCCTACTCTGCTCTTACACCTCTCAACTCAATGAGAGATGTGTTTTGAATACCATATTTTTTAGGGGAATCATAATTCGATACAATATATACCTTTTTCGGTTATCATGACTTTTAAAATCATGGAGTCACAACCCAAATAATCTAAGTTTATAATCCATGAGTCACAAACCCAATAGAGAGAGTGATTTTTTCTGAGAAAATAAAAAGCCTATAATTATATCTGGGGTTAGAAGATAGAAATAATTATCATAGAAAAAATTACATACTCAAAGAACAAGGAGAAAGTTGAAGAATATAGTTGATGAACAACCTGAAGTTATTTAGCAGTAATTTAGATCAACTCATCAAGGAAGTAGTAGTAGTCTAAGAATTTTACAATTTAGCTCTTGAATGTTTTTCTAGTAAATAAAATATTGTTTTCATTGGACTTGATTTGTATAACACTTGAAAGTTCATAGTAAATCTTATTAGTTCTATAAGGTTCATGTTTTTTTTTCAACATTCAACCTAAAGTACTTAATAAAATATCTTTATGTGATACACACTCATTCAAATCATTATAATAATTCAAAATAACAATAACTGCTCTAGAATTACCTTAAAAATTATCATAGAGAGAGAACATAGTTTCCAATATTATTGGAGAGATAAAATTTTTATTTCTCAATAATTGTTGATAATAAAATAATAAAGAGTAATTTAAATATATTTACATTCATATTTAAATAAACCAAACTATCTCTATAATGATAGGTTAATAATATCCTATAAATGTCACATGATTCATATTGATAAAATTTCAAATTTTAAGTTCGAAAAACATTTCCAAAAAAATATACAGATATGTAGAAAATTCATAATTTAATAAAAATATATTAAATATTATAAAAAAAAGTTTAAATTGGTTTTTTATCACTAAATGATAAATTATAATTCAATAAAATGAATAAATAAACTCAAAATATATAAATTAAAATATTAGGAAATATATGATGCAAGCTTTTACAAAAAAGAAGAATAAATTTAATTAACCTTTAAATCTATTTATAAAATTTGAAAAATAATTTGGTATAATTATTAACTAATTAATATGATATTTTTAAACATTAAAAAAATTAAAATATTTCAAATTTAGATGATATAATTCAAAATTCTAAAAGATAATAAAAATAGAACATTTTGAAAAAATCCCTATTTTTTAAAATGACTAAAGTATTGAACGGACCGTGCGTAAAAAGAAATCATTGGGAATAGAACCTAAAACTTTCGCTCGATATATCCACCATTTAGGTTTCCACAATCAATCACATATCATGTAATTGATATATAGTTAAATACACATATCAATAATATATAAAAATTACATGCGCACAACATTTTCACCTGAACAACATATAGAGTGAACCATAGTGAGTTTAGAACTTCATATATGCATGTGAATATCATTGATAGATGAATATTGTGTCATTTAAGAAGGAATTCTGGGAGAATATGAGTTTGGGTGTCGTTGATTTCATTGCAATCTGGTACTATGTGAGGTGAGTGTTCTGTTTTTTCGATGTGTGGTAAGAACTTTGAAAAGATTCACTAGAAACTCATAGAATATTAAATGTGTGCCTTGTGAACAATGAAAAATGCATTAATAGTTTCATAAAAAATGAAGGAAATTATTCTTCATGGAAAATATGAGAACTCATGCATGAAATTTTGTATTCAAAAAGGCATGGTAGCAGGAAGTGTTTCATAAAAGATATAGTGATTCATATAAGATATATTGATTCAAATAAAATACAAAAAAATGTTCATAGAAGAAGTAGGTTCATGAAAGTAGTAAGATCATAAAAGGAGTAGGTTTAATGAAAAAGTAGGTTTATTGAATAATTCAGTTCAAGGAATAAGTATAAAATTAACTCATGAAAGATATAAACAACTAAATTTGGACTGAACTAAAATAATGATGATTTTATATAGATTAATATTGATTGAAAAATTACTCTAAGAAATTTTAATTTTTAAATAAAAAACATTTTATTTATGAAAATATAATTAAATTAAATTTATAATAAAAGTGATATTCTTTTTTAATATTCAAAAAATAAAATATAAAAAAAACTCCCAACAACATTCACCCTTAAGAGGGTGTTCCTATCCATCTATGAGATGTAAAACCATCTCACTCACCACCACCCATCATAAGACTCTCATTATTACCCAGCTAAACCTAGGGAAACCATACCAGGCTTCCTACAACTCATTATGATCCCTAATACCTACATCGGATCTCTCATACCAGGCTAGATTCAATCATATCTCTTAACCAAGGGTTCTCTTAGTCCCTATCCCTTTCTACTAAAAGGTGAAACATACATAAAATAATTAAGTCATCCATAAACTTGAATATGATTTTTAATTTTAGGAACTATATACCTTAACATGGATTTAGCATCCCCCACAATGCTCTTCACATCCACGATCATGTTCTTCAAGGCCTCATCCAAGATCATATCAACACCTGAACTCTTATTTGAAGACACAATATACAAATAATTAATTGTAACATATTATAATTAATTATTTACTTTAATACAATTAGGCATAATGGATAATAAAACTCATTGGGCATCACCTCGTCACCAAATCCACACAAAACCATGTGCATTAATCCTCTCAGGATGTCATCTAAACAATCTGCACAAAATTAACATTATTTTGACTAGATATATCCATTCTCTAGTGAAACATATGCCAAAACCTATCCTAAAGACATCCAAATATATGGCTAACATAAGGGAAAATAAACAATTGGGAACAAAAGGATGAAATCACCTTAATCCACTATATAATCATCTAAAAATAACCCATTAATAAGGGTGAAAGAAGCGAGGAATAAGTAGGGGTGCTGGCCAAAATAGCCCACTCCCTATGCCCCTTGTCCCCGAATATGAAAGGGAGATAACACCAAAATGATGGGTTTTATCAGGTTTAAAAAATATCCCAGATGCATGGTCTTAACATGATCATGAGGATCATGTTGGCACACCTACTTAGTATGAATGATCATGGAATGTCCCCTCTAGGTCATAGCCTGACTACCCCTAAGAAAAGGGCCCAACACCCCTGTTTACCCCCATTGTAGTGTAATCCTTATGGGTTGGGTGGATGCACCTTTTCTAAGTGAGACCCAAGACCTCCCAATATAGCCTCCATTTTCCCCATTGAATATCCTCCCACTCGTGGTGAAACCACCTACATACAACATAACCTCTCTCTCACAAGAACATTATTCACTCTCTATTTAGTGATACCTCCTCCTTGACATACCATCATGGTGCAACCCATAGTTCATAACAATTCCTCCCTTTCTTAATCAAAATATATAAAAAATTAACTATAAGGATCCTACTAATAAATAAATTAGAGACACTATTTTTGTGTGACCTTCTATCTCATGAAAATTCCAAGGCCTATAGAAGGGTCATTCACGGTGCGACCTACTACCCGTGACTGAAATTTTCAGAAAGGTTCCCCTAACATTGTTCTAATATTTACCCAAGCACCCTGAAACATATCTTAAACCTATGAACACATTAAAAAACCTCTCCAATTAATGTTTTATCCTTATAATTTTTTTTGGAATACAAATTCTAAAAAATATCCCTTTCCTAGGAACTAAAAAATAAAATCACCCAATAAAATAACAACACTAGAATCCATAGGTTATTGCGTCACGTGAGAATGATAGAGTAAAGATGTAGGATCTATTAAGTATCTTATATAGAAGTATTTTATTTCTCATTTTCCTTATATAAAGTAGTGTATATATATTCATGGGGGAGTAACATCAATGAGATAAACCATGTTAATGGTTATATTTGAGTTTTTCCACTGATTGATTTTATTTATTTTTTCCAGTATTGTTGATGTACTCCATAGTTATAAAATTTGGACCGTGCCTCCATATATATCAATACCTAGAGTTAAATTTGGAAAATTATTTTGTATCTTGTTTTACCTATATAAAATATTATAATTTCTTGAAATGCCCAGGAGTCACGTGATGAGATGGACGAGGCCCTAGGATGCCCGATATGTTTGGTATCTTGTCTCATAGTATTTAGAGGGAGGATTCCTTGTTTGGATATCTTTTATTGGGGGTGATGTGATGGTGGATTCCTAGTGATGGTCTTTAGGATTAATCAATAGAGTACATGTTTGTGTGCATACAAGAATGTCTATGATGGTAGGGGTTCCTTTGATAGAGGTACACCAATATGAATTCCCAAGTGTTATGATTCAAATTTAGATACTAGTAGACCATTATGAATGCCTGCAATGCCTGAGATTTGAATGGTGTTTTGAGATGTTGGATGGGAATATATCCCCAATAATGGATGTTGGAAATCCCAAGGGTTATTTTTATTTCCCCTAGATTGATGCCTAGGATACCCCCAAGGATCAAGTGGTCCCAACCTTGATGGTTTGGCTGAGGAGCCATGAAATATTGGATTCCTAAGATATTGATCTTAGGATCTAGGGAGGGTATTCTTTTTTGATTTTCTGGGTCACATAAGAATCAGTCACACCTACACTATAAGATTTCTTATATATTACCTCTTATAGGAATCAAATGTTGGTCTCACATTGAGAGCATCCAATTATAACCATGGGATTCATCCTAAGGAATTATAGACGAGGGATGTCTGGTGATGCCTTAGGATTTGTTACTCATTAGAGGAGGTGTGAGAATAGGATACCTGAAGAGAGGACATATGTTCCTCTGAGGTGATTCTTATGATCAAAGACACTTTGGAATTATCTGAATCAGTTATGTTCAATCAAGTTCAATGACCTAAGGATATATGATTTTTGTTGGGCTTGACCTGGTGTTTATGAACATTCCCTTGGGGAAGTAGTGTTACTAGTAGTCACGATCATCATGATGTGCTCAAATACATTATGATATTGGTTCTAAGTAGGTATTGAGCCTGGATTGTTTATTTATTATTAGCTAGGGGTTTATTTATTTATTTTGATCATGCTACATGCACACATCAATACATTGATGGCATATTATGGTACAACATTGGGGGTACCTTACTAAGTTATGTACTCACACCATGCTTGGTCCTCCATTATATTGGGGTACTTGAGAAGACTTCACTTATTTTAGGTTAAAGTTGGGACAAGTCCCGGTATTTGCATGATTGACTAGGAAAACATGAAGGGTGTTAGGTTATTGGGATAAAGTATATCTCAATGTAGCATTAGATCCTCTAGTGTATTTTATTTTCCTTCAATATTCTAAATATTATGGGATCAGATGATTGGTGATCAATCTTGTATGTGAGTATGATCTTTTGAGTTGTCTGTTTCATTTCATATATTATTTAATATTGATAATTCATTCTACATAATTTTATGGATGAGTTTTGGTTATTTATATTATTATTTTTAACTCTGATATATGGGGTATAATCTCCCTACAGTACCTTCCTAGACCCCAATTCTAGTTATGGATTATGGGGCGGCATGCCTAAGGTTTCATAATGAATAAGTCTATTTCTTATTCATATATTGATTTGAGTCGGGGAATTATAGTCACAATATAACAACACTTGGGAAAAGGTCCCGACACTCTAGCCTACCCCCATCATGGCACGGTCCTTCTAGGTCATGGAGTGATGCATCTTAACTAAGAGAGATCAAAGACCTAATAGAAAATCTTCAATTTTACCCATATAATAGACTCCCTATCATGGAATGACCTCCCTCTTACAACACATCCTCCCTCTCATGAGAGTAGTATTCAGACTCTGCACTTAAACTCCTCCTCCTCCTCAATAGGACCTCATGGTGAAACCCAAGGGATAAATCATGACCTGTATTCCTCTCTTGAAAAATCACAAACATGAAGTGTAAGGGTACACTTTTTAAATTAATTGGATCCACCGTCATGGTGTGACCTGCATTCTCATGAAAATTACAAGTCCTATATAAGGGTCCTTCATGGTGCACCCAATTTCTTACCACATATATTCTCTGCAAGGTTGCCCCAAGTTTGTTCTGATATTCACCCAATCATTCTAAAACATATCTTAGAAATTTTATTACCATTATAATTCTATTTTTAGTCCCAAATATCAAAACAACCCTTTCCTTGAAACCAAAAATGTCAAATTTACTAAGAAAATAATAGCTCTAAAATCCATAGGTTATTACATCATGTGAGAATTATCAAGATTGAAGATGTACTCTCTCTCAAGTATCTTCTATAAAATTTTTCTTTTATATTTTTATCCTTATAAAAAGTTGTGGGTATAAATTCATAGTGGAGTAACATTATAGAGATAAACCTTGTTAATAATGGTCTATGAGTTCTTCCACCATTTTCTTTTATTTTTATACTTCTATTATTATTTATGTAGTCCTTCATATTTAATAAATTTGGATTTTAATTCTATACTAATTTTAATTTTGGATAATTTTTTTTATTAAGACCAAATATATTTTAGGTTGTTGTGATTTAGAATATTTTTTGGGTATTCATTTTCCATATATTTGAATGTTCCAAGAATCATAATAAATGACATTAAAGATATTTCTATGTGATAGAGATACAAACCAATGTTAATTATCATGTGAAACCCATTTTTTATAAAAATAACATAGTATTTAATTGGTATTTTTTAGGGGTGGGAAATTTAATGATTTACCTAATGGTTAATGGAAACCCAAATTAAAAATAATTAAATAAAGACTAAATTAGTTTGGGATAATAAGCATATTTTATCTATTAATAATCAAAGTACATAGGTTTGGTTTTTTTTATTAATTTTAATAATTGAAAAACTAAATAACTAATAGAATTTATAATATTTTTAATTTTTGTTAATTTATTATTCAAAATAACATAAACTTTTGGTAACATTCATATAATAAATAAAATATATTTTTAAATTTACTCATAGGTTAAAATAATTTTTTATTTATTATTTTATAATGATATGATTGTCCACAACCTTGTATTAACAATTTAACATTCCATTCCCTAATTAGAAAACTACTATAAAATTCATGAAAAATAGAATATCATTTATTAACGCTAATTGAAAAGTGATAATAAATATATACTTTATCAGTATTAATAAAATGATGATAAACGTACCCTTTATCAAGGATTTTATTAGGATTGATAAATATAGGCCTTTATTTGTGCTTTTTTTAATGCTGATAAAGGCCACCCTTTATCAATATTATGTTTTATCAACACTAACTGAAAAGTGCTGATAAAGGTATCTTTTTTCAATGCTAAAAATTCAGCATTGAAAAGGGGTGTCTTTATCAGTGCTTCCTTTTTAGTACTGATAAATAATGGTCTTTATCATTGCTTGTTTAGCACTGATAAAGGGTGTCCTTTAGCAGTGCTAAAAAGCACTGAAAAAAGGTATATTTTAAAAAAAATCATTAATAACATATAATCATACATAAATATATTTATATTGATAAAAATATAATATATTTTATTAAATATGATTTATATATGGCTAAATATGTATGTACACTTGATATACAAGATATTTAATTAAAAATTGCATATAAAATAAAAATTATATATTATTAAAAAACTTATTTAATGTTTAAATATATATTGATATATATATATATATAATTTTATTAAATATAATTTCTATAATAAAAATTAATGTATCACAAACCATATTTATGTGGCATAAATTGAGTGAAAATGGTTTATAATTTAATTAAAAAATAATATTAATTAAAATTACTGACTAATTAATATTAATAGTAATAAAATTTTATTTTTTTAATGCCATTTTTTTTTCAATTTGACATATATATCAAATAATAAATATTTAATTATTAATTAAAAAAATTGACTTAATATAAACTCCATATAATAAATTATCAAGTACATATACAAAAATAACTAAATTTTATATAGACAAACATATACGCAAATGATACTTTGATAAAATTATGTTCTATATTTTTTATTTATTTTTATTTAATATTTAATATATTATGTTTTTAATTATAAAATTTTATACATTTTTATATTTATATTTAATATATACTATTTATTTCTTGTTAATTGATACATATATATATATATATATATATTTAATTTATTAATTTTTAAATTATTTTTGTAATTTTATTAAATTTTAATATTTATTTATATTTATTGATTAACATTAAGTATGTTTTTAATAAAGTGGTAATTTACAAAATTAAAATTTGTATTCAATTTCATTTGTACATATATGCATTTTTTTTAAAAAAAATCTATAATTAATAACTCTAAATAATTTTTTTAATTTTTTTCAATGTATTCATTTTTTAATTAAATTTAAATAATTTTTAACATTCATTAATTTGATTTTATTTAGTCATTAATAATGTTAAGTATTTTTTCTCTTTTCATAATATATTCATTTTAAATATTTATTTATTTAATATTTTCATAATTTAATTATTTTTAGTGTTTTTAATATATAATAATTCATTAATATATTTAATTTTTTTAATATAGAAATATATTCATATATATATATATATATATATATATATATAACATTTAAATATGCTTTATATAAGGTAAAATAAGTGTTTACATTAAATAAGTCATGTATTTGGTGAAAAAGGGTTTAGAATTAAAAATTGATATAAATTAGAAATGTTGAATAATTAGTGTCACGTAATGGGAATTTAATAAAATGTCATTTGTTTCTTCAATTTAACATACATCAAATATGTGTTACATTAATTTCACATATATATATATATATGTAATTTATGCACCTTTATATTGAAACACAAACATGAACATAATATTTCAATAATTTATTGAATTTTTTAATATTCATTGTATAATTTTATTATTAACATAATATATTTAATATATATTATATTTTTAATCGGTATAATTTATTATTTTTTTATATTTTTATTCAATATATACTATTTATTACTTTTTAATATTTTTCCATTTTTAATAATATTTATTCATTGATAGTATTAATTATTTTTTAGTATTTTTTTATTTTATTCATTTTCAATTCTTCGTTGTTTAATATTTTGTAATTTTATCTATTTTTTATATTTATTTACACATGTTTATTCATTAATATTTTTTTAATATGGTTATAATTTTTATAATTAATATGTATTCATTTTTATTTTTACATAAATTAATTTGTAATTTTAATAATAATATATATAATTAATAACACTTATTCATTTTTTAAAGTATTTAAAATCTATTTATTTTTTAAATTATTAAACTTCCCATTTTTTAATAGTCATTCATTTAATATTATTTGGTAATATTTATTTACTAATAATGTTAATTATTTTTTAATTTTCTTTTTAATTTATTCATTTTTTATATTTATTATTTTAATATTTTTGTAGTTTATTCATTTTTAATTTTTATTTTTACATATTCATTAATTAACATTAAATTTTTTTTATATGGTTGTATTGTACATATTTAAAATTAATTCAACTTCATTAATAATTTTTTAATAATTTATATAAATAATAACACTTATTAATTTTTTTTTTAATATTTTTGAAGTCTATTGATTTTTAGGTATTAAATTCCACTCATTTATAACATTATATATTTATGACTATTTATAAATTAATAATGTAATTATTTTTTACTTTTTTACATTTTTTTAAATTAATTCATTTTTAATATATATTCATTTAATATTTTTAAATTTATTTTATATATTTTTTATCAATGAATTTCTAAAATCTATGAAAAAGATAGGTTTTATCATCTCTGGAATAAATTTTTTTGGTAAAATGTATCTTTATCAGTGTTATGTTTGACCGATGATAAAGATGTATTTTCTCAGCACTTTTTTATTTTATCATTGATAAAACCCTTATGTTCTTTTAAATAGAACCTTAATTGAGAATCTCGTCACTCGTGTTGTTCAAGCTCTCTTGAAACTAAACCTTTTCCATTACTCCCCCTCGATCTTCTCAAACTAATTCATGCTCTCAAAACCCAAGGTATGTGATTCTTTCTTCTCCTTTTTAGTACATATGGCATTGTTTGTGTGTTTTTAATATTTCCAAAGGTTTTGGGTTTGTTGTGTGATTTTCATAACTCAAAGAGGCTTGAGAACCGCTGATCCAAGCACCTCATGCTCTCCACCCCCATTCCAATCATACCAAATCCATTCAACCATTAAAGAAAAAATAGTGTTCAATGATAAAGCTAAAGTTTTTTTTATTATACTTTGATTTTCTGTATAATATTATGTGTTCTATACTACATTAACATAATCTAAATTAAAATTTTAACAACAAATGCCAATATTTACTTCTTTATATGGTAACATTACCAATTATTAGGAAGAACTGACTATCAATGCTCAAACTACAGAATTATTAAGGGATCAAGAACATGCTGATGAAAAAAAGAACGATGTAGCATTATCATGTTAACCAAAACAATCAAGGTAATAATCAATGGTATAATATTTGAGGTTGGATTAAATCAATGTGACTAACCCTTTGATCCCAGAAAAGAAATTTTTATTAGTTACATTGGGATCACAATGAGAATGCATGTTCCAATTAATATAGATACACGAAAAAATGTCATGTCTGTATTAAATACAGCCATATATGGATATATTAAAGTAATATTATGATATACATTCACTATTTTACCAAAAAATTATATAATGAAACATTGATTTCGTTTTCATTATCCATTAAAGTGTTCATTTATTTTAGATTATTTTCATGAGAAATATGTCTTAATGGTCTCTAGAAAAGCTCATAGAGGCTTCGAGGCACTTCTTACAAAGTATCATCTCAGAGATGATAAAAAGAAAATAAACCCCCACCCACCAATTATGTATGCACATGTTATAAACTAAGAAACATGGAAATATTTCATTAGTCACTGGGAAGAATAATCAGTTTAAATGCATTCTAATTGATAATATTTTATTTGAACATATTTATTTTATCCACTTTGATTCGGAATTATTAATTTATGAAACAGTGAAAAAGTGTTGAAAATAATAAACATGCATATAACCCCATGTACCACTAATATAAATAAAGGATGAAGTACACTTAACTTGAGAATAAAATGGTATGTATTTTAAATCTACAATAAATAATTTTTGTGATTTTAAATAACATATATTCATTTTTTTATATGAATATTGATTAATCAAAATCCAAAGTCAGTTCCATCTCACGTCATCTACTAAAGAAGAAGGCTTGCATAAATAAATTGGGTAAACAAGTTGATGAAAACACATAAGTGTTATAAGAATCATGTGTATATATAATATAATAGTAATTCATTATTCTTTATAATATTATTACATAAAAATATCTAATCATGTTTGTATGTTATTTATATGGTTTATACAGAATAGTTAGCATCAACTGTACCAGAAGAACAACAACTTTCATAAGATTTGATGCAGCCAAAACAATATGGCTGTGTTAGAGGGGAACGTTTTGGAGTGTCACCTCGAACATATTTCGAGAATAAAAATCCACAATTAGATATATAAGAGATGAAAAAATGAATAAATGAACAGATAGATGCTTTAAAAGATATTATTTTTCAATTTGGTTTGGTGGAACAATATATATCAAAAGATCAAACTTAACCAATAGTGGAACAATGATCATTTCATGAAGATACACATGTCCCAACTAGCTTTGAGGCTAGACACTCCCCTAAAATTTCTACCTTGCATGAGGTAATCCATTTTTAAATAATTCAGTCTATTAAATGTGAATAAAACAGCCTTCGATGACTTTATATTACTAAAATTATGTAGGGTGAAGTTGTATGTGATTTATATCTATCAATACCAATGTATTACCTTGTTGTGAGGGGTATAATGTACAATATCCTAGGAGACATGATACATAATAAAACTCACCCAAAAAATCACATGAGAGTGGGGATTGAAGTAGCTCATGATCTGAGTGCTGAGTTTCATGTTCCACAAGATGATTTGGATGTTACCATGATCGATAATGTTGTTGTAACTTTTATAGCATAGTTGTAAAATCTTTTAAAGATACATATGGTATTTCCTTAAAAAAATTTAATAGTTAATGAAAAAAAGTTTTAAATGATTTATGGTATTACAGATGGATTAAATAAAGGAGAAACAAAAGGTTGAATTAAGAAATTCCAGTGAATCAACCAAGAAATCATAAAGACCCTCTGGGAGTACCTTCACCTAGCAAGTTACACTGCCACATATATTAACATTATAATTTCATGAAGATATAACAATCAATGTTATAAATATTTCCTACATTGAATATGAATAAAAAATATTTAGATATTTTATTACATATACAATTGTTCTGGAGAGTATAAATGTGATTATCAAATATGAATGGTTGGGATTCTAAGTTGTGAATACATGAATATGATACATTTCATAATATTTATATCTAAAAAATGATCTAATATGTTCATTATAGTTAATACCTGTTATTTTTCTTTATAGGTGTATATATTACTACTATATAAATGGGAACCCCTATGAAGTAAGATTTGGACTTATTAATCCAGCTATCATTTCTATGAAAACTTTATTTGTAATTGAAAAAAAATGAAAAGAAAAAATATGCACTAAGTGAGGAATTTGAAAATAAAATTTTTTATGGAAGACTCTTCATGATGGATACAATACAGGGGTAAAAGTCTACAATATAATCATATAAAATAACATTTTTATTTTTTCATTAATTATTTTTTTTATGAAGCACTGGAGACACATATCAATCAATTTGGATACCCTAAATGATTATTTCTTGGATCCAATACATGTATTTCTATTAAACTGACCACACATAATGTTTGTTGTGAATTTTTAATGCACCGCAATCAACATTTTATTGATAAAATTAAAATTATATGTTTTATGTTCTGTTTTAATGAAAATTTTGTTATGATGGGATAATCTGTAAATATATTCAAAAACATGGTATGAGGTTAATAGATAAACATAATAGCCTATGGATTTTTTCAAAATAGAAACATATTAAGGTATATGTAGTAAGATTTAACTATAAACACATATTTCAAACCAATTTATGTATTTTGGTCAATGTTTCTACCTTGTTCAAAGTTAAATAACAATAACAATTGATCATATTTCATTTTAAAATTTATGAAATAAATCATATACCTTCAAAATACTAGCATCCCTGAATAGGTAATTTCCAAAGGTAATTACAATTTAATTTAAAATATTTGTTAATCATTTTTTTCATATACTCTCATTACTAACAAGATTTACACCAATCTATTTACTCAAAAGAAGAAGTAAATTTGTTTATAGATAAGTGGGTAGAGTACATGGTGTCAGAATGTTTGTTGAAACCAAATTTGGGTGATTACCTATTATGATTATGATATATTATGGGCTCTAACCTTAGAGATATATTTGTTATATGAATCATTAGTATTGTAATGTTTATATATTATTTTTTACCTATTTCTCAAGGAGAATTATAATGGAGTGTTGTGCTCTACAAATTCTGGTAGATCCAGTAATATGTCTAAAGCTTCTTGTGCTCATGAGAGACTGGAATTCAGGGCTACAACTAAGATAATGGTGATAGGTAAATGGGTCAAGAATCTTTCTACCCACAAGTATTATGATGTATCTCTAACTATCAGGTAAGGTACTTCTATGCTCATTTCCTCATTCATATTTGATATTTAAGAGTCGAACTCATGTCAATATGACATACTATGTGTCTGGTATGACTTTAAGTGTGTGATTTCAATAAAAAAATTCATTTTAGTTTAAAATATGCATCGCATAGACAAAAAAATAAAAAAATACCATATTTTTTTATAATTTAGAATAATGATCCATAATTTATCTATGATGTGTAGGAATTAAATATATATCAATCTAATACAAAATGTGGAAGGTATGACTTGAAGTGTGTGTTTTCAATATAGAAGTTTCATTTTAGTTCAAAACATAGGTTACCAGTAAAATCATATCAAATTTGTTTTAATTATATTTAAACTTTAGGCCCATATTCTATAATTAATTTGGGATATGCTGGAGTTGACCTCATTTAAATCATACATGTGATGTGTCCAGTGTGACTTGGAGTTTCATGTTTTCAATATTAAAGTTTCATTTAGCATTAAAACATGTATCCCCAACAAAAACTAAGAAAAAAAGATCTTATTGTTTTCAAACTTTATCAAAATGATCTGTACTTAATTTTTTATGTGTAGGAATTGAACGCATGTCAATCCGACATACAATGTTGTCAGTATGACTCGAAGTGTGTGTTTATAATATATAAAGTGTCATTTTAGCTTAAAACAAATTTTGTGTATCCAAAACTAATAAAACAAACTAGTATTATTTTTAAACATTAAAGAAATGATCCATAATTTATTTATGAAGTATAAGAAGTAACTGCACGTCAATCCGATACACGATGTGCCCAGTATAACTCGATTTGTGTGTTTTGAATATAAAAGTGTCATTTTAGTTTAAAAATTTCATCAATGCATAGAACCAATCAAATGAGCTTATATTATTTTCAAATGTTAGGAAAATTATCCATAATTCATTTTTGATATATGGGATTCAACCACACATTAATCTGAAAGACGATGTGGTCAGTATGACTTGAATTGTGTGTTTTCAATATAAACGTTTCATTTTAGTTTAAAACATGCATCTCTACCAAAAAACAAGAAATATATTTATAATTTATTCGAAACTTTAGTAAAAAGTTTCATACTTCATTTTTGATGTGTATTAATTGACTGCATGTTAATTTGACACATAATGTGGCCGGTATGACTCGAAGCATGTGTTATCAATAATAAAGTTTCATTTAAATTTACAAGGCACATCACTAGAAAAAAACAATAAAACGATATAATATTGTCTTAAACCTTTAGTACATTGATCCATAATTTACTTTTTATATGTCGGAATTTACAAAACATCAATCTAACACTTGATGTGTCCGATATTACTCAAAGTGCATGTTTTTAATAAAAAAGTTTCATTTTAGTTTAAAATAAGAATCACTAGAAAAAATTGAGAAAACAAGCTCAAATTGTTTTCAAGAAATCCAAAAATAATTTTTTACATGTAGGAATTGACCAAACATCAATATGATACATGATGTGGCGAGAATTACTTGAAGTGCATGTTTTCAATATAAAAGTTTCATTTATTTTAAAATGTGTGTCACTAGACAAAACCAAGAAAACATGCTCATATTGTTTTCAATATTTAGGAAAATGATCCATAATTAATTTTTGACGTATAGTATTTGACCTCACATCAATTCAAGACATGGGGTGATCGGTATGACTCAAAGTGTGTGATTTCAATATAATTTTCATTTAAATTTAAAACATGTGTCACTATCCAAAACATATAAAAAGTGCTCTAATTACTTTCAATGTTTATGAAATTGATCCATAATTTATTTTTGATTTGTAGGGATCGATCGTATGTCAATCTAGAACACTATATGGCCAATATGAATCGAAGTGCAAGTTTTCAATATAAATGTTCAATTTCAGTTTAAAACAATATCACGTTGTCAAAACCAAGAAAATTACCTCATAATTTTTTTAAACTTTACGACAGTGATCCATAATTTATCTATGACATGTAGGAATTGAACACATTTCAATCTGACACACGATGTAGATTGTATTACTTGAAGTGTGTGTTTTTAAAATAAAAGTGCAATTTATATTTAAAATGTGTATCTAGAAAAAAAATGAGTAAATGAGATTGGATTGTTTTCAAAATTTAGGAAAATGATCCATAATTCATTTGTTATGTGTACAAATGGACTGTACATCAATTAGAATGTGTACATACATCTTGAAAATGTGAATTCCTACTAATTATTTAGATAATTTTCTCATTATTTTATCTACAATTTTTTAGTTAATTTCTATATAAATTTTATATGATACTTATTTAGTTAATTTTCATAGAGAAAATTCTTGAAGATGAATAATAAATTGTGTGCCATTTGAAGGTTTTTTATTTTAAAAAGAAATTTTACATGAATTGGATCAAATATGTGGTGAGAGTTTTTTATCATATCGAATATGAACCAATTCAATAGTAAATTATTTTGAGAACAAAAAGAAATGACGTGATGTGTAGAAATCAACCACATCTCAATCTGACACATGGTGTTCCCTATATAACTCGAAATATATGGTTTGAGTTTAAATATGACATTTTATTAATTTATTTTTTAATATTTATGTTTAATTTATTTTCTTATATTATTACTAACATAAGAATTGTTATCTTATATATGTTCTTGAGCTGGGGTGGTTTATTCAACAACTGATAGCATGATTGGGCTTTTTTGTGAGGGGTTTGGGGGAAAAGACAATGGAATATTGATGTTTTTTAATGTTTATGATTAATTTTACTTACTAATGTAATTGTACATACCAATGTTTGAAATGTTTATAATGTAGTTTTATTTTATCTTGTATTTGTGATATTTATTTTCTTTTAATTACCTTATGTATTTTTTTATCCCTAAATTTGTTTCTACAGTGTACTATAATTTTAGTAACACATTGCAATAGTATGGATTTTATCATTGTTATTACCAGCACTGATAAAGGACCCCCTTTATCAATTCTAAACTAGCATCAATAAATGATCCCTTTTATCAGTGCTTTTTAGTGATAATAAAAGACCTTTTATCCATTCTATTTTTAGTGTTGATAAAGGATCTCTTTATCAACACTAAAATGGATACACTTGGTTATTTTATCAACACTTTATTTTATCATTGATAATGGTTAACGACACTTTTTATAGTGTTGATAAATAACTAATGCTTTTAATAGCACATAAATTATTATTATTCAAATATAATAAAAATTTATTCTTTGAATATCAACAACCTAGTATTTTTCACAAAAAAATAACACAAACTTTGGCTTGGAAAATTAAATCTTACTTTAAAAATCAAAACAATGTATGCCTTTATCAATGATAAATAGAGCTAGAATTTATTATCAAAGTTGAAAAGATCGACTAAATTATCTAATGTAATTATAAAAGTAAACTGTTAAAGAAAATTGTCCTATACAACAGATGAAAAATCAAAATAAAATAATGAATAAACACAAATTATTATTATAGTAACTCAGCCCAAAGTGGACCTACTCTACCCTTACACCTCTCTACTCACTCAAAGATGTGTTTTCAATACCCTATTTTTTAGGGGAATCATAACTCGATACCATTCATACCTTTTTTGGATTATCTTGACATTTAGAATCAAGGATTCACAACCTAAATTAACTAAGTTTAGAATCCATGAGTCACAACCCAAATAGAGAGATAAATTTTTTATGGGAAAAGTCTAATCCAAAAATCACAGCTCAGACAAGGAGATTGAAATAATTAGCACAGAAAAAATTACATACTCAAAGAACCATGATAAAGTGGAATAATATAGTTTATGCACAAACTAAAGTTCTTAACCAATGATTTACATCAAATATTCAAGGAATTATTAGTAGTCAAAGAAGTTTGTGATTTAGAATTTGAATGTTTATCTTCTGGATGAAAACTTGTTTTCACAGTACATGGTTTGTATAACACTTGAAAGTTTACAATAAATCTTTTTAGTTCTCAAAGGTTCATGTTCTTTTTTTTAACCATTCAACCTTGAGCCCTTCATATAGGTTATTTATGTGTTATATACTCATTTATATCATTAGAATAATTCAAAATAATAATAACTAATCTAAATTATTTTGTCAATTATTATAGAGAGAGAATATAGTTTCCAGTATAATCAAAGAGAGATAGAATTTATGTTCCTCAATAATTGTTGATATTTAAATACTAATTATTAATTAAAAAATATTTTTATTCATATTTAAATAAACAAAAATATCTCTATAATAATAGGTTAATAAAATATTATAAATATCACATAATTTATATCGATAAAATTCTAAATTTTAATTTAGAAAAACATTTATAAAAATTCATACAGATATATAAAAATTTCAAAATTTAATAAGAATATATTAAATATTATAAAAAATGTTTAAATAATTTTTTTCACTAAATATTAAATTAGAAATGAATAAAATTATTAAATCATCTCAAAATATGTAAACTTAAATATTGGGAGATATATGTTTCAAGTTTTTACAAAAAAAAGAATAAATTTAATTCACATTTAAATCTATTTATAAAATTAAAAAAATAATTTAGTATATTTATTACCTAATTAATAGTAATTTTTTAAATAATAAAAACAATTAAAATATTTAAAATCAAGATGAAGTAATTCAAAATTCCAAAAGAACCTAAAAATAGAACATATTGAAAAATCTAGATTTTGCAAAATAATTAAACTATTGAACTGACAGTGAGTACCGAGATATAATAGGGGATAGAACTTGAAACTTTTTATTGATATATATACCATTTATGTTTCCTCAATAGACATATCAATAAATTGATATACTGTTAAACACGCATATAAATACTATATTAAAATTGCATGTGCACAACATTTTCACTAGCACAACATATACAGTAAACCATAGTGAGTTGAGAACTGCATATATGCATGTGCATGTCATTGATAGATGAGTATTGTGTCATGTAAGAGGGAATTATAGAAGAATTTGAGTTTGGTTTTTGTTTATCTCATTGTAAGAAGGTACTATATGATATGATTGTTCTATGTGTTCGACATGCGACAAGAACTTTGATTAGATTCATAAGAAACTTATAGATGATTAAAGGTGTTCCCTACAAACAATGAAAAATTCATTCATAATTTCATAAAAAATGAAGGAAATTATTCTTCATAAAATATAAGAGAACTCATGCATTAAAGTTTTTTATTAAAAAAGGTGTAGTAGTATAAAGTGTTTTACAGAAGATATAGTGATTCACAGAAGATATATTGAATCAAAGAAGATAAAAAAATGTTCATTTAAGTAGTTGGTTCATGAAATTAGTAAATTCATAGAAGGAGTAGGTTCAAGGAATAATTAGTCTTATGTAAGAATTCTATTCAAGGATGTAGTATAAAATTAACTCAAAAAAGATATCAAAAACTAAAATTGGACTGAACAAAAATAATAATGATTTTATATAGATAAAAAGTGATTGAAAAATTGTTATGAGAAATTATAATTATTAAATAAAAAACATTTTATTTTTTAAAAATATAATTAAATTAAATTTCTAATAAAATTGATATACTTTTTAAATATTCAAAAAAATATAAAAAAACTCCCAACAACACCCACCCTCAAAAGGGGGTTCCCATCCATCTGTGAGATGTACAACCATCTCACTCACCACCACCATTCATAAGCCTCTCATTCCTACCCAAATATCCCTAAGGAAACTGTAATATGATACCCACAACTCATTTTGATCCCTAATAACTAAATCAGATCTCTCATCTACATAACTGGCATCTTCTTCCCTTGAAAAAAATCACCGATAGATCCTAAAAATACCCCAAGTGAAAAGGTGAACTAGCTCCAACTTAAGGAGGCTCAATTCCATCATATCTCTTTACCCAGGGTGCTCTCAGTCCTTATCCTTTTCTACCCAAAGGTGAAACATACATTCATGCATGAAATCATGAAACCATACATAAACATTCATTTGATTTTGAATTGAATGAACCACCAACCTTAACAAGGAGTCAACATTCCCACAATACTTTGTACATCCACGATCAAGTTCTTCCATACCTCATCCAAGATTTTATCAACACTTTAACTTTTTATCTGAATCTGAAATATCCAAATAATTAATTATTTAATTTAATACAGTGATTCATAATGGCTAAATAACTCATTTAGAATCACTGCATCACCAAAACCACACAAAACCATGTCAGTTTATCCTATTGGGGTCCCTTCTAACCAATTTGAGAAAAATTAAAATCATTTTTACTTGATCTCTCCATGATCTATTGAAACCTATGCCAAACCCTATCTTGGAGACATCTAAATCAACGGATAACATATGGGAGGATAAAAAAAAGGGAACAAAAGGATGAACTCACCTTAATCTACTATAAAATTATTCAAAAACCACCCCTTTCCAAGGGGGAAAGAAGTGGGCAAGAAGTAAGAGTGTTAACCAAAATGGCCCACTCCCTATGCCCCTTTTCCCCAAATACTAAAGGATGATAACACCAAAATTATGGGTTTTATCATGTTTAAAAAATAACCCTGACTTATTTCCACAACATGATCATGAGGTTCATGTTGGGACACCTCCTTAGTAGGAACCATCATGGGATGGTTCTTCTAGGTCGCAGCATGACAACCCTTGGGAAAAGGGCTCAACACCCTAGCTCACCCCCATCATGGCACAATCCTTGTGGGTTGGAGTGAAATGCACATTTCTCAAGTGATACCTAAGTCCGCACGACATATCCTTCCTCTCTCCCATGTCATCTCTTCCCTCTTATGGTGATGCCTCCCACTTACAGCACAACCTCCCTCTCATGGGAATAGTATTCATGCTCTATTTAGTGATGCCTCCTCCTTGATAGACCCTCATGGAATGACCCATGGGCTACAACACTACTATATTTTCATACTAAGAATATTGGAAAAACAAATTGTAAGGGTGAATTACTAAATAAATTACATATACTCTAATTTTGTGACCAACCATATCATGAAAATCCCAATGCCCATGTAAGGTTCTTTTGTGGTGTGATATGCTACCTGTTGTTGAAATATTCAGAAAGGTTATCCCGAATTTATTTTAATATTAACCCAAGAACCCTAAAACGTATCTTGAACCTCTGAACATATCCAAAAACATCTCCTAGAAATGTTTCAAACTCATAAATTTCATTTCAAGTACAAATTCTCATTATATTTCTTTCCCTATAACTAAAAAAATAAAATCATTATAGAAAATAATGGAACTAGAATCCATAGGTCATTACATCATGTGAGAATTATTGATACTAAATATGTATGATCTCTCAAGTATCTTATATAAAAGTATTTTATCTCTAATTTTTCTTATATATAGTAGTGGATAGATATTCAGGGGGAATAACATTAATGAGATAAACTGTGTTAATAGTTTTCTTTAATTTTTTCCACTAATTGATTTTATTTATTTTTTTGGTATTGTTGATGTAGTCCTTCATAGTTACAAAATTTGTATTTTTACTCTATATATATCAATAACCAAAGGTGAGATTTGTAAAACTATTTTATCTCTTTTTTACCTATAGAAACTATTATGGTTTCCTAAATTTCATGGGAATCACCTGATGATATTGATGAGACACTAGGATGCTTAATATGTTTTGGATTCGGTCTCATAGTATTTAGGGGGAGGATTCCTAGATTGGATTTCTTCCATTATGGGTGATTTGATAGTGGAAGCCTAGTAATGGTTCATAATATCCATCATTAGAGTACATGTTTGTGTGTATACATGAATGTCTGTGCTGGTAGGGGTTCCTTTGATACAGTGACACCATTGTGAATTCCAAGGTGTCAAGATTCAAAAGGATATATCAATAGACCATTTTGAATACCAACAATTCTTGATATTTGAATGGAGTTTTGAGATTTTGGGTGGGAATATATCCCTATGCATGGATATTGGATATCCCAATGGTGATTTTTGTATCCCCTTCATTGGTGCCTAGGATAACCACCTAGGATCGGGTGGGTGCACCCTTGATGGTTTGGTTGAAGACCCATTAAATATTGGATTACCAAGATATTGTTTGTGGGGTCCAAGTAGGGTATTCCTTTTGATTTATTTGGTCACCTAGTAATCATTCACACCTAGACTATAATATTTTCTAGGTCCTCCCAATACAAGGAATCAGATTTCGGGCTGACATTGAGAACATCCATGTACTGTCATGGGGTTAATATTAAGGGATTACGTATGAGGGATGTTTGGTGATGCCTCAGGATATACTGCTCATTATGGGAGGTGTGATCACAATATCCTCTGAGAGAGGACACTAGTTCCCCTGAGGTGATGCTCATGACCAAAGACACTCTGGCATTGTCCAAATCATTTATGTTCAATCATGTTCGTAGACCTGATGATATATTAATTTTATTGGGATTAACCTGAAATTTATGAGCACACCCTTGGGTCAGTGGTGTTACTAGTTATCACAGTCATCATGATGTGCTCAAAGATATGATGAAATTGGGTTGAAGCAGGTATTGGGGTTGGTTTATTTATTAATTCTTAGCTAGTAGTTTATTTATTTATTTTAAGCATGTAACGTGAACACATAAATACATTGTTGGTGTGGCATGGTACCATGTTTGTGATGCCTTACTAAGTTATGTACTCACACAATGTTTAGGATTACATTGCACTGGGGTACTCAAGAAAACTTCACTTGTTGTAGGTTTAAGTTGGGCCAAGGCTTAGCAAGCCACAATCCATATTTTTATTTTCTACTAACACTTTTAAAGGGTATGTGTGAACCAAAAAACTCCAAAAGGATACAAATTCAACCACCTTAAGATCCCACCCACTGAAAATTCAAATTTTAAAATACCTCTATAAAATTTCCAAAATAAAAAATTAAAATGGATTAACTCCACCAAACTCAGACCACGATCCATCCCACATCACGCTTTCACCGGCTGTCGTGTTACTACCTACCATGGTCATCATTACTGCCAAAGACGAACACAAACTCACTGTTGAGAATCAAGCCATCATCAACATCTTCTTCCCAAAGCCACATGCTCAAACTCACATCCCAAATAGCCTTGAAGACCACCATGCAACTCCACATCAAAGGGAGTGGGGGAATCCTGGATCCAAAGCAATGAAAAAAAGTGGGAAATTTCAGGTTAAAATGACAACAATAATATCATAGAACCATCGACACCAAAGAAAGACAACATCATCTCTTCTATCTTATTCAACCTCGAAACAAAAAAAATGCGCTATAGAGGCCACAATACCTCCATTTTGGATGTAAATCAAACTTTGAATGAGATCCACATGATCTGCACACCCTAACATGCCATTCGCATCAGACCAAACCAACAACATGTCGGTGACATCTAAGATGACCACTGAAACCCACCCCACCATGGAAACATATCTCCACTACATAAAGGGAATAAAAAATACAAGAATTGGCATGCCACTTGAAAAATATTCATTTAATCCTTCACACTAATGACCGACACCTGAATCGAACAACCAGTAGAAAAAACACATCGGACCAATCCCATTGCAAAAACACAAAAGTATCCAAAAAAATGACTGAATGTCACATCAAAGAAAGAACCAAATATGAAAACAGAATCTGGGATAAAACTCTAGAGAAAAAAAATAATTAGAAAGTGGATAGGAAAAAAGGATTTAAATCCAATAAAATGAAGGATACCCTTGGAGATCAATGACCGTTGGACTGTGAAGCCCAAAAACTCATAGAATCTGACGTTCCCAATCTAACCTAGAAAGGAACGATTGACTACAAGTTCAGAGTGCCGAAGAGTCGGTTGGGGAAGAACCGACGTGCTAAAAATGAAGAAAAAAAGAAAACCAGGACTTGAGAGCAGACGATAGAGGACCAACCACGAGAGAGAACTGGGGGAAGAAACCCTCGAATAACCATGTTGAAGGAAGAAGAGAATGATAAGGGGAAAGTAGAGTGGGGAGAAGGAACCCTAGTGAAGTGATCAAGTGGGAGAAAGTTGAGAACTAGGGTATTGAAGAGCCATTTGGGTTGGGCCATGGCTTAGTATTTTCATGATTGAGTAGGAAAACTCGAAGGGTGTTAAGTGATTGGGATAAGGTATGACTCAAGGTGGCATTTGATCCTCCAGTGTATTTTATTTTTTTTATTATATATATTTATGGGATCGATCGGTGGGTAATCAGTCTTGTATGTGAGTATGATCATCTAAGTTGTTTGTTTCATTTCATATATTATTTAATCTTGTTTATTCAGTATACATAATATAATGGATGATTATTTTTATGTATAATTAATTGTTATTTATATTGTTATTGTGCACTATGATATATGGGTTATAGTCTCCATATAGTGCCTTCTTAGACCCCCAATGCTAGTTGGCTACCTCTGGCGTACAGGGATCCATGCCTAAAGTTACGTAATTAAAAATTCTATTTCTAATTCATAGATTTATCTATTTCAAGACATTATAGTCACAACAAGAAAACCCTTAGGCAAAGGTCCCAACACTCTAGCCTACCACCACTGTGGTGTGATCATTACAATGGTGTGATGCACCTTTCCCATGAGAGATTTGAACCTTGAAAAAAAATCCCTTTTCCCCCATTGCATATCCCCACTATCACGCAATGACCTCCCTCTTAAAACACATCCCCCCTCTCATGATAGTAGTATCTGGGCTCTATACTTCAACTCCTCCTCTAGGACCGGCCCTCGCGGTGCAACCCAAGGGCCACATCATGACTTATATTCCTTGACCTAATAAACACACAGACACAGTGTAAGGATCCTATTTCTATATGAATTAGTGCCACCATCATGGTGTGATCTTTCTTCTCATAAAAATTCTAAGTCCTATGTAAGGGTTCTTCATGGTGTGCCCAGTTTCCTGCACTAAAATTCTCAGCAAGGTTGCCTCAACATTGTTCTAATATTTACCCAAGAACCTTGAAACATATCCTAGACCTCTGAACACATCCAAAAACATATCCTAGAAAATTTCCAAACATTATAATTCTATTTGAGTCCCTATTATCAAAATATCCCTTTCCCTAAAACCAAAAAAAAAATTTGTAAGAAATTAATAGCACTAAAATCTACTAGTCATTACATCATGTAATAATGATCATGACTGAAGATGTAGGTTCCCACAAGTATCTTATATACATGTATTTTATCTATTTTTATCCTTATAAAAAGTTGTGGATAAACATTTCTGGTGGATTAACATCATAGAGCTAAACCTTATTAACCATGGTCTATGAGTTCTTCTACAGTTTGATTTAATTATTTATTTCTGGTACTGTTGATTTAATCCTTTATAGTTAGTAAATTTGGATTATACTTATATTCTTATTTTAATTTTGGATAAAATTTTTTATTAAGACCAAATAAATTTAAGGTTGTTTTGATTTAGAGTATTTTTTGGTATTAATTTTCCATGTTTTTTAATGTTCGAAACATCATAAAAAATGAATTTAAATATTTTTCTATTTGATAGAGATACAAATAAATGTTAATTATCATGTGAAAAAATTCTTCTATAAAAATAATTTAGTATTTAATTGGTATTTTTTGGGTTTATCAAGTTGGTGATTTACCCAATGGTTAGTGGAAAACCAAATTAAAAATAATTTAATAAAGACTAAATTAGTTTTAGCTAATAATAATATTACTTTGGTTAATAATAAAAGTAAATAGGTTTTCTTCTTTTATTAATTTTAATAATTGAAAAACTAAATAACTAAAAGAATTTATAATATTTTTCATTTTTGTTAATTTATTATTCAAAATAGTTAACACTTTTGTTAACATTAATATAATAAATAAAATATTTTTAAAATTTAATCATATGTTAAAACAAGTTTTTTATTTATAAGTTTACAATTATATGATTTTCCACAACATTGTATTTACAATTCAGCATTCTATTATCTAATTAGGATAATACTAAAAAAATATTTGATAAACATATCTATAATTTATTAGTGCTGACTGAAAAGTGCTGATAAATGTATACTTTATCAGTGCTAAAAAAGTGTTGATAAAGGTACAATTTATTAGTTTTTTTATTATCTATAATAAATATAGGACTTTATTGGTGCTAATTTTTAGCACTGATAAAGGAATACCTTTATCAGCGCTAAGCTTTATCAGTACAAACTGAAAAGCATTGATTAAGGTATCCTTTTTAGCACTGATAAATACATGCCTTTATCAGTGTTTTTTTTCACTAATAAAGAGTGACCCTTGCTAGCGCTAAAAAGAACTAAAAAAGTGTATATTTATAAAAAAATTATGTCATTAAAAAACATATATTCAAATGGGATTTAATCACCATGTCCAATGTGAGCAGGCAGTGTATAGAGCCTATGTTTCATGATGTGTGTTCTCTGGGAATTTTATCCTTTATGTGTGAGTCTACATTTCTTGTTATGTTTTTTAGGCAGTAATGTTTTGATGATTTTTATATGTAGTGGTGATTTTTTTGCCACAATCATATTGTTGTTTTTATACCTTTATTTTTATTGATAATATTTAGGGTCGAGTATGCTCGGTACCTGAACCTTTTTGTTAAAAAATGGCATATCAAAGAAAAATTATATATTACTAAAAATATTATTTCATGTTTAAATATATATTGATATATATATATATATATACATATAATTTTCTTATGTATAATTTATATAATACAAATTAATGTATTACAAATCATATTTATATGCCATAAATTTAGTGAAAATTTGTATATAATTTAATTAAAAAATAATATTAATTAAAATTATTGACTAATTAATATTAATAGTAATAACATTTTGTTTTATAAATTTCATATTTTTTTTCAGTTTGACGTATATATATAATAATAATTAATTAATTATTAATTAAAATAAGTGACTAAATATAAACATCGTACAATAATTTGATAAGTACATATACAAAATCAATTAAATTTTATAGAGAGAAACATATAAACAAGTGATACTTTGTTGATATTATGTTTTAGATTTTTTATTTATTAATATTTAATTTTAAATTATAATGTTTTTAATTATTAAGTTTTATGCATTTTTTATCTTTATATTTATCATATATGATTTATTGATTTTTAATTGATATATATTTATATATCTCTAATTAATTTATTTTTAAATTATTTTTGTAAATTTATTTATTTTTGATATTTATTTATATTTATTGATTAACATTTAATAAGTTTTTAATAGAGGGGTAATTTACATAATTAAAATCTATATTTATTTTTATTTGAACATATATGCATTTTTATTTTTTAAAAATTTATTGAATTAAAAACTCTAAATCAATTTTTTAATATTTATTTGTTTAATATTTTTTAAAATTTATTTATTTTTTGTGTTTTTTATACATGGTCATTCATTAATATATTTAATGTTATTAATATAAGAATATATCCATATATATATATCAATATATATAACATTTCCTTAAATATGATTTATATAATGTAAAATATGTATTTATATTAAATAATTTATATATTTAGTGAAAAGTGGTTTATAATTAAAAACTATTATTAATTATAAATGTTGAAAAATCAGTGTTGAGTAATGAAAATTTAATAAAATTTCATTTTTTTCTTCAATTTAACATGCATCAAACTTTTGTTGCATTAATTTTACTCATACATATATGTAATTTATGTACTTTTATATAAAAACACAAACACGCACAATATTTCTGTAATTTATTGAATTTTTTAAAATTCATTATAAATTTTTATTTATTAACATAATATATTTGATATATATTATATTTTTAATTGGTAAATTTTATTTGATATATATTATATTTTTAATTGGTAAATTTTATTAATTATTCATTATAAATTTTTATTTATTTTTTGTGTTTTTCTAATTTTTCCCAAGGGTTTGGGTTTCCTTTATGGTCTACATAACTCAAAGATGCTTGAGACCCATTGATCCACAGTACCTCATGCTCCCCACCCTCACACCAATCATACCAAATCACTTCATCCTTTAAATAGAAAAAGAGACTTCAGTGATAAAGTTAAATTGTTTTTTATTATACTATGATTTTTCGTATAATATTATGTTTCTTACACTGCATGAACATAATCTAAATTAAATTTTTAGCAACTAATGTAGATAATTACCTATTCACATGGTGACATGACCAATCCTAAGGAAGAACTGACTATCGATGTAGAAACTGTATAATGATTAAGGGGTCAACAACATATTGATGAAAAAAAGAGCAGCGTAGCACCACCATGTTAACTAATATTATCAAGGAAATAAGAAATGTTATAAGATTTGAGGTTGGATGGAATCAATGTGGCCAACCTATTGACTCCAACAAGGTAATGTTCATTAGTTACATTAGGCTCACAACGAGAATGAAAGTGTTTATAGATATAGATACATGGAATAATGTCATGCCTATATTGAAGACAACCATATGGGGATATATTAAATTAATGTTACGATATACTTTTTATATTTCACCAAAAAATTATATAATGAAAAATTGATTTAATTTTCATTATCCCTTAAATTTTTCATTTATTTTAGTTGATTTTCATAAGAAATATGTCCTAATGGTCTCTGGAAAAGATCATAGTGGCTTATAGGAACTTCTTACAAAGTATCATCTCAGAGAGGCTAAGGAGAAAATAAACCCCCACCCACTAGTTACGTATGCACACATTATAAACCAAGAAATATGGAAATCTTTTATTATTATCCACGAATAATAATAAATTTTGGTGTATTCTAATCAATGATATTTTATTTTTAAATACTTCTTTTATCTACTCTGATTCAAAATTATTAATTTTTGAAATAGTGAAGAAGTGTTGAAAATAATAAACATGCATCTAAACCCATATTTCTTTATAATATTAATTTGTTATTCATTATAATAGTATTACATAAAAATATCTACTGATGTTCATATGTTATTTATATGGTTTATACACAATAATCAACATCAAACATACCTAAAAAATAACTACTTTTAGTATCTTTGAAAAAGACAAAATAATATGGTTGTATTAGAGGTGAAAGTTTTGGAGTGTCGCCTCGAACATATTTTGAGAAGACAAATCCACAATGAGATACATAAGATATGAAAAAAAATAATTCAAGCAAAAATAGATTCTTTAAATGTTATTATTTTTTTGATCTGGTTTAGTAGACCAATATATATCAAAAGATCAAACTGAACCAATAGTGGAACAATGATCAGTACATGATGATTCATATGTCCCAACAAGCTTTGAGGCTAGCCATTCCCCTCAACCTCATACCTTACCTGAGGTAATCAATTTTTTCATAACTCGGTCTATTAAATGTGAATAAAACAACCTTTAATAACTTTATATTACTAAAATTATGTAGGATGGATTTATAATTGATTTATATCTATCAACACCCACTTATCACCTTATTGTAATAGGTACGATTTAAAATATCATATGAGACATGATACATAATAAATAGATCCCAAAATATCACATGAGAGTGGAGATTAAAGTATCTCATTATTTGAGTGTTGAGTTTCCAGTTCCACTAGATGATTTGGATGTTACCATGATCGATAATGCTATTATAAATTTTATAGAATGGTTGTAAAACCTTTTAAAGATACATTTGGTAAGTCCTTAATAATTTTTTTCATATAAAAAAACTTTAGTAGTTGATGAAAAAAGTTTGAAATGAGGTATGGTATTACATATGGATAAAACAAAGGTGAAAAGGAAGGCCATATCAATAAAATCAAGTGAATCAACCAAGAAATCAAAAGGAACTTATGGGAGTACCTTCACTCATCTAGTTCCATTGCCAAAAATATTAACATTACATGTTCATAACGATATGAAATTCAAAGATAGAAATATAGAATATGATGAATATAAAAAAGAAGTGTTTAGAGATTTAATTACAGATGCAGTTGGTATGGAGAGTATAAATGATATTATGAAGTATGTATAGTCGGGAGTCTTGGCTTTAAATACATACTTGTGGTACATTTTACTAATCTGGATAACTAAAAAATGATCTACTATGTTTATTATATTTAATACCTATTTTTTTCTATAAGCGTATATATTACTACTATATAAAGGGAAAACCCTATGAAGTAAGATTTAGGCTTATTAATCCTCTATCATTTCTATGGAAAATATTTATTTGGAATTAAAAGAAGTTGAAAATAAAAAATATTCATTAAGTGAGGAATTTGAAAAGAAAATAACAAATAACAGACTCTTCTTGACTCCTATAATATAGGGGTAAAAGTCTAAAATCTAATCATATAAAATATATTTTTATTTTTTCATTACTTATTTGTTTTTTTAGAAAGTACTGGATTCTCATAATAAATAATTTAGATACCCTAAATGTTTATTTTTTGGAACCAATGCATGTATTTCCATCAAACCGACCACACATAATGTCTATTGTGAATTTTTAATGCACTCCAATCAACCTTTTATATATAAACTTTAAATTTTATGTTTCATCTTGTGTTTTAATGAGATTTTTTTATGATCAGGTGATATATCAATATAGGATAAATCATGGTATGGGGTTGATGGATGAACATAACAAGCCTATGGATTTCTTCAAATAGAAACAGATTAAGGTATATGTAGTAAGATTTAGCTATCAACACATATTTCAAAATAATTTACTTATTTTAGTCAATGTTTCTATATTGTTTGAAATAAAATAACAACAATGATTGATCATATTATATTTTAAAATTTATTAAATATATCATATACCATAAAAAGACCAGAATCCATGAATAGGTAATTTCTAAAGGTAATCACAATTTAATTTAAAATATTTTTTAATCATATTTTTGCCAATATTTTCTCATTACTACCAATATTTATAATAATATATATACTCAATAAAAGAAGTAAATTTATTTAGACATGATTGGGTAGAGTACATGGTGTCAGAATGTTTTCTGACATCAAATTTAGGTGATTACCTATTATGATTGTGATATAGTATAGATTATAACCTTAAATATACATTTGGGATATGAAGCATTAGTATAGTATTGCTTATATATTATTTTTTACCTATTTCTAAAGGATAATTATAATGTATGTTTATGCTATAAGAATTATGGAAGAGCTAGTAACATGTTTCAAGCTTATTTTTCTCATAAGACATTAAACTTCAAGGATACAACTAAGATATTGGTGATTGGGAAATGGGTCAAGGATATTTATACCTGCAAATATGAAGATGTGTTACCAACTACAGGGGAAGTTACTTCTATTCTCATATCCTTATTCATTTTTGACATGTAAGATTCAAACTCATTTCATTACGACATACTATGTGGCTAGTATGACTCGAAGTGCGTGTTTTCAATATAAAAGTGTAATTTTAGTTTAAAACATGAATTGCATAGAAAAAACCAATAAAATAAGATCATATTGTTTTCAAAAGTTACAATAATTATCTATAATTTATTTATGATTTGTAGGAACTGATTGTATATCAATTTGACACTTGATGTGGTTAGTATGACTCAAAGTGTGTGTTTTCAATATAAAAGTTTTATTTTAGATTAAAACATGATTCACTAGTTAAAACATAAAAAAATAGTTTGGATTGTTTCTAAACATTAGTACCACATTCTATAATTAATTTTTGATGTGTAAGAGTTGATCGCATGTCAATCATACACATGATGTGGCAGGTATGACTCGAAGTGTGTGTTTTCAATATTAAAGTGTCATTTAACTTTGAAATGTGTGTCACTAGAAAAAACTAAGTAAACAAGATTTTATTATTTTAAAACTTTATCAAAATGATCAATATTTTATTCGTGACATGTTAGAATTGAATGCATGTCAATCTGACACACAATGTAGTTGGTATGGCTCAAAGTGCATGTCTCGACTATAAAAGTGTCATTTAAGCTTAAAAATGCATCACATAGAAAAAACATATAAAACTAGATAGGATTGTTTTCAAACATTAAAAAAATATGCATAATTTATTTTTGATTTATATAAATCGACCTCACATCAATTAGACACACGATATGCCCGATATGACTCGATGTGTGTGTTTTCAATATAAAAGTGTAATTTTAGTTTAAAATGTGTGTTATTGGAAAAAACAGAGCAAATGAGCTCATATTGTTTTCAAACTTTATAAACATTATCCATAATTCATTTTTTATGTGTGAGAGTTTACCACCCATCAATATGACACACGATGTGGTAGGTATGACTCCAAGTGCGTGTTTTCAATATAAAAGTGTCATTTATGTTTAAAACATGTGTCACTGCCCAAAATTGATAAAATGAGTTCAGATTTTTTTTAAACATTAGGAAAATATTTTATACTTAATTTTTTATGTGTAATAATTTACTTCACATTAATCTGACACACAATGTGGCCGATATGACTTGAATTGTTTGTTATCAATAAAAAAGTTTCATGTAAGTTTAAAACATGCGTCACAAGCCAAAACCAAAAAAACAAGCTCATATTGTCTTAAAATTTTAGTACAGTGATCCATAATTTACTTGTGATATGTATGAATTGACCATACATCAATATGACACACTATGTGGCGGGTATTACTCGAAGTTCATTTTTTCAATATAAAAATGCCATTTTAGTTTAAAACGTGTGTCAGTAGACAAAATCGTTCAAACAATATCAAATTGTTTTCAAGCGATTCATAATTCATTTGTGACGTGTAGGAATTTACCACACATAATCCCGATATATGATGTGGCTGATATGAATTTAGTGAATGTTTTCAATATAAAAGTTTCATTTAAGTTTAAAACATGTGTCACTATCCAAAACCTAGAAAAATAGCTCAGATTATTTTCAAACTTATAGAAAATAATTTATAATTCATTTGAGATATATAGGATTTGACCTCCCATAAATTTGAGATAAGATGTGATCAGTATGTCTCTAAGTGTGTGATCTCAATATAAGTGTCATTTATGTTTAAAATGCATGTCACTAGCCAAAACCTTAAAAAAGAGCTCAAATTATTTTCAAATTTTATAAAAGTGGTCCATAATTTAATTTTGTTGTCTAGGGATTGAAAATTACTCAATTTGACACATGATGTGTCCAGTATCACTCGAATTGCATGTTTTAAATTTAAAAGTCTAATTTTAGTTTGAAACGGAATCACATAGTCAAAACCAAGAAAATTACCTCGGATTTTTTTTTAATTTAGTATAGTTATCCATAATTAATTTGTGATGTTTAGGAATTTATCGCACATCAATCCCATAAACGACGTGGCCAGAGTGACTCGAAGTGCATGTTTTTAATATAAAAGTTTCATTTATGTTAAAACATGTGTCACTAAAAAACTGAGTAAACTAGATTGTATTGTTTTCAAACTTTAGGACACCGATCCATAATTCATTTATGACAAGTAGGAATGTACTTCACGTCATTCAGAATGTATACATACATCTTGAAAATGTTACTTCCTACTAATTATTTATTTAATTTTATCATCGTTTTATAAACTATTTTTTAGTTAATTTCCTTATAATATTTATTTGATACTTATTTAATTAATTTCCATATAGATAATACTTGAAGATGAACAAAAAATAGTGTGACAGTTGAAGTCTTGTTTTTCTCAAAAGAATGTTCTCTTGAATCGGCTCACATTCTTAGTGGGAGTTTCTTATCATCACGAATGTGATCCAATTCAAGAGCACTTTATTTTGAGAAAAACATGAAATGGTGTGATGTGTAAGAATCAACTTCATATCAATCTAAAACATGGTGTGGTCAATATAACTCAAATTGTGCGGTTTTAGTTTAAAATGATATTTTTTTAATGTGTTTTTTCATATTTGTGTTTAATTTATTTATTTATATTATTAATAACATAAGAATTGTTTTATTATATAGGTTCTTGAGCTGGGGTGGTTTTTTCAGAAACTAATAGCTTGATTGGGTGCTTTTGAGAGAGGGCCGGGGAAAAATGAAATAGAATATTGATATTTTTTAATGTTTTTGATAAATCATACTTACTAATGTAATTTTACAAACTAATCTTTTAAATATCTATAATATAGTGTTATTTTATCTTGTATTTGTGATGTGAATTTTATTTCAATTAAATTATATGTTTTTTGATCCTTGTATTTGTTGCTTCAGTGTGCTGTAATTTTAGAACCACACTATATATAGTGTGGATTTTATTAGTGCTATTACTAGTGCTGATAAAAGGCTATTACTAGTGCTGATAAAAGTCTATATAGCAGTATGGATTTTATCAGTGCTATTACTAGTGCTGATAAAAGGCCCATTTATTAGCAATAAAAAGTTATGATAAATATTCCCTTTATCAATGATAAACTAGCACCGATAAAGGAACCTTTTTATGAGTTCTTTTTAGTGCTAATAAAGGATCTTTTATCTACTATATTTTTAGTGCTTATAAATGACACGTTTTTTAGCAGTGAAATGGATACACTGATAAAGTGGTCCTTTATCAATGCTTTCATTTTAGCACTAATAAAGGTTCCTTTTATCATCACTTTTTTTAGTACTGATAAAGATGTTGCACTTTTAACAGTTCTCTAATTTTCAGTGCTTTTTTGCTGAAAAACACTATTTTTATCATTGATATAGACTAGTTTTGTGTGTATAAAACTGAATGGTTAATTGAAAACTAAATTAAAATAAATCGATTAAATTATTAACTAGAACTGAAAAAAAATGTTAGATTTATTATTGGATTTGGTTATAAAAATGGAAAATAAAATTTTGATTATTTGAACATCAAAAGCCTAGTATTTCTCACTAAAAATAACATTAACTTTGGGTCGTAAAATTAAATTTAACTTCGAAAACAAAATCAATAGGTTTTTTTTTATTTTTTTTTTGATTTTTTTTAAAATTTTCCTAGGTCAAAATTTTATGAAAATTGTGTCTGAAAGGAGGAGGGGCCCTTGAAGCCTTTCTATTAAGTTAAATGGAGGCCCTGACACCTTTCAGAAAAAATTAAAAAAAATAGTTTAATCATGCATGTTTTTATATTTATAAATATATAGGTTTTTATATTATGATATATATATATATATATATATTTTGTTTGTTTTATTTTTTTATATAATTATGCCATTGATATTTGAAATTGAAGTTGATATGTTTTTAAGCAGTAGCTTTTGTGACATGTAAATAAGATTTTTCTTATTATATTTATGATTCTTTTTTAAATTATGTTTTATTTTCATTTATTTTCTCAAATGTATCATTACATTATAATCTAACAAATTTAGTCATTTTTCCCCTATGCATCTTGTTATAAATCACTTATATGGGTTTTTATTCTACATTTCATTTAGTTAAATACTATTTTTGTCATTGTTACATAACTATAATATTATTATTAATTAAAAATATATACATTAACTATATATATATATATATTGTTTTGTTATATACTTATTGTACTATTTTATTTCAATCTTTCATTTCATTTGTTTCCATGAAACTCATAAGAAAGCAACATGTGACTTGAATGAAGGACATGTGAACTGTTGAATTTTTATACATCCACCATTTCTATAATATTGGAAGTGATATTAGATTGAAATATTTTTTTATTCTATTCATGACTATTATTATGTTATATTACTCCCTTTTTGGAGTTTTTAAGTTAGTATATTCTATTGAATTATAATATACCAGTAAAATATGGAGTTTGAGTATAAAGTATTCATTTTAGCGGGGTTCAATATCTAGGGTTAGTTTGAATCTATAATGTTCTAAATTCATCACTATTTTATTGAAAACTAATTTTAGTAGCATGATATATTGTTTTTTTAAACCATTATAATTATATTTATTATCTTTTTTTACATTCCTTTCATTTTCAATTATTTTTTATATTTCTAGAATTATTTTTATTTTCAAAAAAAATTTAGATGCTTAGGATATGTTTTAAATTTTATTTAGGTTGTTTTTATAGTTTATATTTAATAATATTTTAAATTTTCCTACTTGAAATTTAATAACTTTTCATATGTTTCAAGTAGTCAACTTTGAAAGATTATAAAATATAAATTGTGAAAAAAATATAAATGAAAATTGAAATAGTGGATAAACATATAAAAATGGTTGATAGTAAAAAGAATTTCTTTATTTTAATAGATAGAAAACATATACATGAATGAGTACAATAAATGTTTATGGTGAGGTTTTGTCCAACATGGTGGTGTCCGAATGGGACGCCCTTATCAAGATCATTGAGCTCTGTGTTGGGGTGGAGTCTCATGACCTGGAGAGGGTTGATCCATGGGAATTGGGACCTCAATATTCAAATGATTTTTATGTATATTAGTGGGAGGAAGTGTCAACTGGATGTCCTCTTGTGCACTTGATTCTTCTCCCACTAGGGTAGTAGAAGGACCCACCATCATCACTGAGGGGAACCATATACCCTGTGAAGGATCTAGAAAGACAGTTAGAGGAATGGGAAATGATCCATGATATAAGAACAAATAATATTCATCTAGATAAAATAGTGGATATTCTACTAATACAGACTTATCCCATGCTACCTGATGCACTCCCACAATTAGTTGAGGTTGGACTTCTAGAGGGATGATCTTTACCTGTGGAATATGTGAGGACTCACATGCAGCATGACATAGTCTACATCATCATCATCGTGGATCCTAAACATCAATAGTTATTGGAGGAGGTTCTTAAGGAGGAACCTCCACTCCCTGGGCAGGAAAGTCATCTCCCTATAGTGCACGATTGAAGATACTGTCATGAACCGCATGATAAGCTGGCATCATCCCTTGTGTTGTAGCATGGATCACTACCATGCTAGAAACCTTCTCCTCCTCTAGATCAAACTTGAAAATAATATTATGTTCTCGATTATATTTTAAAGTGATTAAAAATGAATTATAAAATAGTATAATAAAAAAACTAAAGGAAATTTGTTGACTTGCCATATCTTGAAGCCCTCTTCCATGTCGAGTAAGAAACAATATAGACTTCGGTCTATACCATGGATCATAGTCGATAAGCTCTGAAAGATGGAATTACATCATAGGTACACCATATATATGAAGTGATTCTCCTCTTGATGTTGTCGGTGCCAGTCAACACCATGCCTCCCCTTCAGCTTCAAGGAATGAGGCTCCTGTGACTATCTCAGTGGTAATGGAATGTGCTGAACACATTCAAAATGGTGCATGACTCTATTAGGATACTTCCACTCAATAATATGAAATTGAATTAGTGTAACAACATCCATAGAATCATGAAGACTAACAGTGCAGTATGCAGGCAACTGGTCCAATAAAGCCCAATATAGCATCTATGAAATCTAAAATGACAAGTCATATTTGTCAAAAACAAATTGTCACTAAAAACAAAAAAATGATAATATTATGAAATTTTTTAGTATATGAAAGATTTTATATACTTACATTTATGGGTAGGAGACTATCCAACATGATCTGGTATATGCCCAAATGGTGTGTCAGAGCACCGATGAAGCTATATGTCTGACTCCACCTATAAAATAGAACATAGAAAGTGATAAATAATAATAAATTAAACTCAAAAACTCTTAATAGAATAAAAAATCAATAGATATTAGTGATCATACAAAATTCCATGAAAAGAATCATGTAATCCCTCTATAGGCAGTTGCTAACCAGTATTATTAGGTTATAGGGAGGAGATATGATCCCATGCCCACATCTGAAGAAGGATGACGCATCCCCCAATATCTGTGTGATCATAAATGCATGTCATGCATAATGCTTTGTAAGTGTAATCCAAGTATGAAGATCCCCAGTTGCATGTCCCAGTCCGATCAAAGTCCCTCAGTAGCCCTAGATACATCATGTTCACATTCTTACCTGAGTGATCAGTGCACAGTGCCCCTCCAATGATCCGTAATATATAGGCATAGGCATGACGCATGACAGTATGATCGTCCGCATCCTCAGGTAAATGTGAAAATTACATCTCATGACATCACATAGATATCGATCCACTATCTATAGTAGTATAATTATCCAAAATGTCAACACCTAGCAATATTTGTACAAGATCAGGACAATATGAATGGGTGGGTCCAATAATGTCCTCCCCTGGATAGGAATACTGAGAAGGACTACCGCATCCTTGAGGATGGTAGTCATCTCTCCCTCAGGAAATTAGAATGTGTGTGTGTCTTGTATCCACCTCTCTAGGAGGGAAGTAAGAAGATGATGATCAATGAATGTGAAATCATATACTGTAATGTCATAGAATCCATCATGGCGCTAGTATGGTATAATGGTGTCTAGAGGCAGCATGTGATGATGATAGTGCGCTCAACGCACCCTGATTCTTCGAAGTGGATGGACCTCTATCACGATGCAAGAAACATGCACAGCCTGCTCAGTGAGTAGTATAGTATCCTCCATATATATGTAAAAAAATGAAATAAGTCTTATGTGTAAAATATAAATATAACATTATGGTCAATAGAATGTTATGACTTATATAATTTAATACATGACATGTTTATTCCCATTGTTTTATAAAGTTTTTTTACCAAAATAAAAGGGAATGACTTCATGTTTCTCAAAGAATATTTATAAAGTGTTTTCATATATGTTTTTACCTAGTAAAGGGTGTTTTGTAAGATGTGGTTTTATATATTTATATATATATATATATATATTCTCTGTAATCTAAAATATTTTTATAAAATTGTGTTCTTTGTAATTTATTTATGATTTCTCACGTGATGGTATGTTTCATGATTATTTTCTCACATGCTTGATTTATGGTTTAGGCATGTTCAGTTTGATTATACTTTAATGTCACCACACATATACTTTCCATATTCCTTTTAATGTGAATATGAAAGGCTTATTGTTATTTGATAGTAAAAGTATTCAAAAATATCAGACAATTCTTCAAAATGAAGGATGTTATATTAAAACCATAAAATTAAAAATTAGATAAGATAACATTGGAGATAATACACCATTGTTTTTGAGAGTGTGAACTCAATCCAGTAATGTTAGGGCATCATTTCAGGTTATGACCTTCTTGATGACCTATGTTTCAACTCAAACTTTTCCCTTGTTCTTGAGGCTAGTTCATCTCTTTCTGCATCCTACTAGACTTTAGTATCCCTCATTGATGAAACCTATTGATGTCAGGTGTTACTATCGTCTAGTCTTCGAGCATTGGGAAATATTGAAACTCCCCAATAGGCATCCATGGTGTAACATAATAGTTAGAAATGGTATCTATCTGGTACATTGGATCAACATATACTTCACATGATATGTTCATAGAGACACATACTACAATGGCGTGTGTGTATGGAAACCATAATGCCTAGAAGTTCCCACATTGACATTGCCTCATTTCTAGTAATACCACCATTTTTTCACTGTTGTAACTTGTGATGTGGTATGAACACTCTTTAACTTCAAATCAAGAGTATTTTCTGTGGAACAGGCAGACTCGGTAACTAGACGCTTCTTCAATTTTCTTTTCAATATCTCATTGATGGTGTCTTCTGTACCTTAGCCCCTGTTAAATCCCATTAGATGGTAGTTTTTTTCTATCAACGAAGTACTTCACACAATGATAAAATGTATCCTAAACTAGGGAAATTATAGGTAACTTGTGAAGCCCTTTGAAGACACCAATTATGCACTCCAAAATATTTATGGTCAGGTTTCTGTACCTCTTCCCCCCAGCATATGTCGATGTATTTTTTTCTTTTGAAATATGCATCATATAATCATACACTTCTTGATTAGCCTTATAGATTTCTTTTAAACTTTGTTCAAACATTCATTGAACCGTCTCATATTCTATACATAAGTGATCATATTTCACGTCAATTGATTTTATCTTTATGATGAAATAGTAGAAAATAAAAAAGGCGTTGCATAACATGCCTTGTGATTGCCTTATTCATAGGTTTTTTATGGAATTTTTTTCACATGTTTCTTGTAATGTGCCTTGTATAGTACCAATGATGTTCATTTTGGGGTCTCCATGTATCAAGATCTACATTTATTGCCTCATCGATTTCCCGATGCTGATAAAATATCAAAAAGACACCCTGAATGTTGGTGAAATGGTTGTTGATACATGTCAAAAATCAACTCCATGTTTAGAGTTTTCATTCTCCACAATAGATAATAAAATTATAATAGGTTAATGATTTCCATATTCGGTTTCCACAGTCAACAATATACCCTTGTATTTTTTGTATAAAAAAGTTCCATCAATATCTTTGAACTGTTTGCTGAAACAAAATGTAGAAATATAGGGGAGGAATGCCCAGAACAACCAATACAATTTAACATGAGATAGATCAAGTTTGTTATCTTGAGATACATTTTCTTTCATATGATGATGTAGGGAAACTTGGTCATTGTGTTTCAGTATGGCTATCAATTGTGGAAACACCAGATAAGAGTCATCCAAATCACTATAGACCTTCAAAAGTGCCTTCTATTTTACATCCATGCCTTATTATAGGAAATATTATAACTGAATGTTTTTTGTATCCTCTCTTTCACAAGGTCTAAAAAAACATCTTTGGAGTTTCTAATCATCTCGATGACAATGGATTCCACAAATTCAGCATTAAATGAGGTATGATCTTGTGTCAGGTTTGGATAAACACAAGTATGAGCTACATCAATCTTTGAAATTATCCAACCTATAAATTCAATGCCCGGAATCTCCCTCAAGAGGAATCTACAATTATCCCCATACTTTTCACAACATATGATGTGCTTTTACGGCTTTATTCCTGAACTAAATATCTACAGTACCTCTCAATGTGAAATATTTTTAGTATGTTTTCAGTGAATCTTTACTTAGAAAATCCCTTCCAACATATAATGTTTTTTCCAACTCACTAAACCTATCCACTAAAAATCCATGAAACATAGTTGTATGTGTGAGAACATTGTAATCAAATTCATGAAAATTCTTCATTGCTACTGAACAAGATGCGAAAAGTGGTGGATGATTTATTATGGGTTGAGGTTTCTGTACAACTATTTCATTTCTAAAACCTTCCTCCACAACTTTTGATGCTCCCTACTTAATATAATTGTTGTATCTATCTATTTTATCATTAGAAAAATCCTCATCAGAAGTCAGATTTACATGTATATCCATGAGATGATATGGTTTGTTATATTTTTCATTATAGGGAAGAGCCACAATTTCTTGGGGGAGACCTTCTTCAACTAGTCTTGTAAGTCTCTTTCTTCATACAATAGGACATTATTGTTTTATAGTAGAAACCTTAATATATAACTCCGTGATAAAATGAATTTATAGCTTGGATCCATTTCTCATCAACAACCAATGGACAAGCTAGATTCTATAGTGTAACTAAGAATTAAACATGTATGTAACTAATAGATTTGATCTCTTGATTAGGTCCCATATTTAAGAAACCATGAATTTTTTATTTAATTTAACTTATGGTTACATAATTAGATGTCCTAACCATTTTTATTGGTTGTTGTTGGGAAAAATCCCTCAAGGTAACATTGCATCATTTTTGGGTTGATTGTGTTTGTTGACAAAGCAGGTTTCCATGGTGAATTGTCAAGTTCTAGAGATGTGGTTGATAATCAATGTTGACAAAGAACCATGACAAAGGAATGGATGATCTGGAGGTGGTATCGTGAAAATTTTATTTTTTTGAAGATATAATTTAAATATTGAAAATGCATGAGTTTCGCGAAGATAGGCCTCATGGTTTGGATTTTGCGAAGACCAGAAGAATGTTGACAGTGACTCTTCGTGATTATGACGAGCTTCGCGAATGGCGATGTTGAAGGTAAATGCGAGGGAGCTTCACGGTAGCGGCGTGAAGTAATTGATGGGATGCTCCGTGATTACGATGAGCCTTGTGATTGGAAAATTTTCGTGGTTCTTCGCGATTTTGAGAGAATTTCAGCGGGAACTTCAGAGCTTCGTGATTTGAGATGATGTGGCATTGAGTTCGTGCGTAAGGTTCGAGGGTCGGTGGAATCACCTGTAAATAGACCTCAATCCCCTCAGGAGAATGAGAGAGTTTTTCAAAGAAAATATTTTGCTCTCAGATCACGAAGGTGATTCGTGATGGTAGTGTGCTTCACGAAATAATATCTTCGTGGCAGCTAATCTAGCTCTGCGAAAGTTGCGAGCTCCACGTTGGCTTAGTGAGATTTGTGAGGGAAGTCGCTCTGCGATGAATTGAGCTCCGCAATAGCCTAAGCATTGAGAAGTCTTGTGCTTCGCGAAAAGGCAGGAGCTTTGTGAAGGCTTGTTTGAGCTTTGCGAAATTGGGAGCCTCGCGAAGTAGGGAGATTTGCGAAGGTGTTTCCAAAGTGTGTTGCCTAGTGTTCAGTGGCAGAGGGGTATTCATCAGTGGATGAAATTTTTACTTCAATAGAGCATCTATATTCAGTGGAGGATGCATTCATTAGTGATAATGAAGAGACCTATAGGTCTATAAACTGTGAGTGGATCTTTTGAAGAAGCAGTGAGCTCACTTCAGTTGATAGTGTAGTGAGTTCTCAAATTGTGAGTGGTTGTAATCCAGGAGGGATAGTGAGTCCTCTTAGAACTTTTAAACAGCAGTGCGCTTATAGTGGAATTGGTACATCGGCACTCTGTTGGTGTATGCTCCTTGGACGTAGCCCAGTGAGGGTGAACAAAGTAAAAATTGATGTGTCTTGTGAATGCTTTAAGTTTTATTAATACTCTTCATCAGGAAGGAGATAGAAGATGGTTTTGTCTAATAGAAAAACAAGATCAAAAGGGGCAGTTGTTTTAATCTGTCATACCCTGATTCACCCCCCCCCCCTTAGGGTATCTAAACTAGTGGACCTAACAATTGGTATCAGAGCGAAAGGTTGATATCAGTTTCTCTCTCAGATGGAGGTTATCAATCATAAAGGGATTATGATCTTTGATGGGAATAATTTTCATCTATGGAAGAATCAGATTCAACACTACTTCCGATCTTTGGGAATGGATGTGTTTACAACAGCAATGCGCAGTATCACAACTGATATTAATAGTGGTGCATTATCAGAAGCTGAGCGAAGATAATTGGATGTTGACGTAAAGGGACTCAATGCTTTGGGGGGATCACTATCCAATGCTATCTATACAAAGGTGATGTCATGAAAAACCTCACATTCCATGTGGGAAAATCTATTAAATATATAAGAAGGATATACAAAGGTCAGAGAAGCGAAGCTGCAAGTCTTGTGGAACAAGTATGAAGATATGAGAATAAACCTAAATGAATCTATTGATGCATTCTTTGATAGGGTAAATGTTGTAGTGGAGGACATGCGAGGTCTTAGAGAAGTTATTGAAGACATAAATATTGTGAAGTGCATCTTGAGGAAACTTCCACCTCGGTTCAATCCGAAAGTATCAGTATTAGAAGATAAAGACCTGAAATAGATGACATTGGATAACATGCACAACACCCTTGTTGCAAATGAAATGATAAATGATGATAATGATGCTTTGGAAAAGGGTAAATCCAAAGAGGTGGCATTCAAATCCATGAAGAAGCTCATCATTGAATATTCTCAGGAAAAAGAAGATACAGATGAGGTGATGTCATTCCTCTCCTCAAATTTTCAAAGAGGAAAAGGAAAGTTTAAAGGGAAACATTCACTTGCTTGTTTTCGATGTGGAAAGGTTGGAAATCTTGCGGCAAGGTGCACCAAAATGTTCTAAGAGGATGATGATGTCGATGAAATCAAAATTATCAAGAAAAAGTCTTTAGCCTATGGAAAAGGAAAGAAACAGTTCAAGAGAAATTTATTTAAGAAGAAGAACCTTCTTTCCAAAGAATGTGACAGTTCAGATGAGTCTGAGGTTGATGAGGTTGAAGAGATAGAGAACTGCATAGATCATGGAGAAAATGCTATGGTGGAAGTTGTCAGTAGTTCTCAGAATGATGAAACTGAAGCTGAAGAAGAAGAAGAAGAAGTTGAGGGAAGAGTTGACATGGAAGATAAATTAGAAGATGCTCTTGAAGACATAGATTTTTGGAGATCCAAAACGAAGAAAGCCAACAAAGTGGTCCATGATGCCAAACTCTACATACAGCAACAAGAAGAAGAAAAGTCTGAGTTAATAGAAAAAACTGAGAAACTCAATTCATCAGTACCAGATAATTTTGAATCATTTAGTGAGTACAAACTTAGGATTGTAGAATAGAAGAAAGAGATCGATGACTTGAATATCACAGTGAAAGATCACGTCAAGCGTATTGAAGATATTGAAGAGGAAGTTTTCGGTCTGCGGAGAAAAGTTAAAGACTAGGAAAAACCTTTGATCCCCAACACGTTCTTGGGGAAAAAGGTCATTACAAAGACTGAAAAGATGAAATAGGAGCCTAGTAGTGCAGTACGAAAGAAGTAGCAATCGAGCTCATACGTTAAGGCCGATTCAGGGCTTTATCAGAAACAAAATGCTGTGAAAATTGAAGTCAGACCGCAAGCATCCATTCCGAGATTGAAGGTTGATTTGAGCAAAAAGTAGAATCAGAATATTCAGAGATCCTAGGGGGAAACTAGAAGTGCAGATGTGACACGAATGAATGCACCTTATATCAGGTGTTTTTTTTGTGGAAAGATGGTACATTCACAATATGTGTGTTCCATAGCCAAGAGATACCGAATGGTACAAGAACAGTGGTGGCAGCCAAACAGAGAACGATTCTCCAGAACATGTTTTGAAGGAAACTATTTTTGGGATGAAGTATTTGGACACATGGCTAGGTACTGTACTTCAACCATACAGAGGAATGTGACAAAGCAGAATCAAAATGTTCACAATCAGCAGATCAATGAACCAACATGTGAGTTGAAAATGAAAATTAGATTTGCAGCTTTGAAAGATGAAGTCGGTCCACCATACTCTGAGAAAGATCAGAAGTCTCAATATATGCCAAGTGTGAAGGAAAAAATATGGACCAAGAATAAAAATTATGAGAAGGTAGTGGTGGCAGAAATATCCCTTAAAGCATCAGATCGCTCTGGTGTGTGGATCATTGACAGTGGTTTCACATCTCACATGACAGGTAATAAGGATCTTGTTACAGGCATAAAATATGACCAAGAAGGAGTTTTCAAGTTTGTAAATGATGAAGGTCTGAATATTATTGGCTTAGGAAAGGCCAAGTATGGGGGAAAAGATATGAGACATGCTGACGTCTTAGTAGTAGAAGGTCTCAGTCACAATTTTCTCAGCGTTAGTCAATTATGTGACTCAGGACATTCTATAAGGTTTACTAATAAGATGTGTATCATAAAAGGAAGATATGGGGAAGTGGTTATACAGGGAAAAAGAACAAAGGGAAATATCTACCTGGTAAGTGGAGAAGAATATATGTGCTTTCTGTCTAGAGAGGAAGAAAACAAGTTGTGACATAAAATACTTGGTCATCTATGACAACCATCCCTGGAAGATCTGGTAAAGTGTGATGCAGCAAGAGACCTCCCTAAGCTATCATGTGATCGTACTCACATGTGAGATGCATTCTAATAAGGAAAGATCATAAAAAAGATGTAATAAGGCAAAGGAAAATAAGTCAACAAGAGTGCTTAAATTGGTGCATGCTGATGTTTGTGGTCCTATCACACCAAGAGAAATTGACGAAAAGAGGTACTATGGTATTTTCATTGATGAATATAGTAGAATGGAAGGGGTATTTTTTATTTCCCATAAGTTGGATGTTTTTAGCTGCTTAAAATAGAATCGGAGGGAGTGTGAAAGGATGCTTGGATAGAAAATTTTGAAGCTTCATACTGAAAAACGGTATAGGATTCACAAACAGTCAGGTGGAAGGCTATCTCGAGAAACATGAGATAAGGAATCAAGTTTTCTAAGTAATAACTCCCCAACATAATGGAGTGGTTGAAAGGAGAAATCAGATCATCAACAACATGTCCAGAATGATGCTCATGGAAAAAGACCTACCAGAGAAATTTTGGAAGGAAGCATTTTTGACATTGGTCTACATTTCTAACAGGGCTCTATTGTGTCCGAAGGAAGTAAAGACTTTGTACGAGATGTGGTATGGAAAGAATCCAATAGTGAAATACTTTCGAATATTTGGAAGTAAGTGTTTTATCCTCAATAAGGAAAAACATAGGAAATATGAGTCATGAGGAGATGAAGGGATATTAATTGGATACTCAGGAAAAAGTAAGGCATATAAATGCTTTAAAAAAGGCGGGGAAAAGTAGTTGAGATCAATGACGACACTGTAGTGGATAATGAGGAGATCATTAAATGGTACAGTGAACAATTTTCTAATGAGAGTGATGAGGAAGAAAGAAACACAGGGGGAGTAGAAGTGGATGATATTGATTCAGAAGAAGATATTGATGATGAGCATGAGGAAGTAAAATCCATATCTGCACAAAAGCTAAGGATTCGAGATGAAATTGATAGGCAGAATATAATTGGTGATCAGTCAGCTCCAGTTCAGACAAGAAGAATGAAATCACTGCAGCAGACATCTTTCATATCTCAGGTTGAGCCGAAATGCTTCGCTGATGCAACTGAAGATAAAAACTGGGTTCAAGCAATGAATGAAGAGCTTTATCAGATTGAGAAGAATCATACATGGGAGATTGTTTTGAGTCATGTAGATAAGAATTTCATCAAGAATAAATGGGTCTATCGCAACAAGATAAATGAATATGGCACAGTGATTCAGAACAAAGCACGATTAGTGTGCAAAGGATACTCCTAGATAGAGGGAATATATATTGATGAGACATTTGCACTGGTTGCGAGACTAGAGACAATCAGATTATTTCTAGCCATTGCAGTGCAACGGAAGTTCAATGTTTTCCATATGGACATCAAATCTGTATTTTTGAATGGGTTTATGGAGGAAGAAGTGTATATCAATTAGTCAGATGGCTTCCTCATTCATGAGGATTAGAACAAGGTTTGTAGACTAAAGAAGGCGTTGTATGGGCTGAAACAAGCACCAAGAGCATGGTACTCAAGGCTTGATCAGTACTTGAAGAAGCTTAGTTTTCAGCGTGGGGGATTTGATTACAATCTCTATTTTAACAACAACAGTAATCAAAGGATGATGGTCCTGGTTTATGTCGACAACATAATATTTGGTGGATCAGATGAAGCTCAGTTCATACAATTTTACGAATTCATGAAAAGTGAGTTTGAAATGTCAATGATTGGAGAGATAACATTTTTCCTTGGTCTACAGGTGACACAACTAAGGAATGAAACATTCATTTCTCAATCCAAATATTCCAAGGAGGTTTTGAAAATATTTGGAATGAAAAATTTCAAGGAGATAAAGACTCTGGTTGCTACCTGGATGAAATTATCGAAAGATGATAATGGAAAGACAATTAATATCACAGAATAAAAGTAGATTATTGGGAGTTTACTGTACCTGACAATGACGAGACATGATATTGTTTTCACCACCTACCAAACAGAACGATATCAAATCAATCCCAAGGAAAGACACATGATTTCAGTGAAAAGAATACTTCGGTATATCAAGGGCACAATGGAATTCAGCTTGATGTATAATGGAAGATATCAGACAGAGTTATTGGGATATACTGTTGCAGATTGGGTCGGTTTAGCGGATGACAAGAAATCAACGTCTTGAGGTGCGTTATATCTTGGTGGACTATGTATTTCTTGGATAAGAAAGAAGTAAGATTGCATTTCATTAAGCATCGTAGAAGCTTAGTATATTGCGGCCACTCAAGCATGCACACAATTATTATGGATGGAGCAGCATCTTGATGATATGGGAGTTGAAGTGATGTCTCTGATCGGAATCCAGTGCGATAACTCAAGTGCTATCAATCTCAGCAAAAATCCAGTCCATCACTCAAGTACAAATCACATTGAGATAAAGTATCATTTTATCAAGGAGAAGGTTGAGCAGGGAATTGTGAAGTTGGAGTATGTGCCTACAGAACTACAGGTTGTAGACATTATGATGAAGGCCTTACCCAAGGAAGCTTTTTAGAGGCATTGGCTGGATCTGGGAGTCCAGTTGACTCCCCACACCTAAAAAAGTGTGAATGTGGGACCCCCTCTCACGAAGATATGATGTGTTTTTCCCTAATGTACTAATACGAGTTTTTACCCTATTACAACTGCAAAAGAGTACCCTTTGGGTTCGTTGACAAAGGGGGAGAAAATGGTGATTGTTCAAGGGGGATACAGTGTGGCTATTTGATAAATCATGAATGACATGGGGAGAAGCTAGTGGATCAGTGAGATAGGGGGAGAAATAAGATAGGGGGAGAGTATAAAATCTAACGATGCTAGAAGTGATCGATCAAAGAATAGATATCACACTAGCTGAGAATCGTGATAAAAGTAGATGAGTGGTGTTGTAATGGTGTGAGAAGGTTTCCAACTATCACCAATTGGTATCAGCGTGGTCTCAACAATTGGTATCAGTTTGGAAATTGGTATCAGTTGGGTGGAAATAGTTGGTTTCTGAAATGAAGTGATTCATTGATGATATTTTCATTTAATCTTATTTCTCACAATGAGCATTACTCATGTGGGCTTAGAGTATGTGTTGAGTGACTCTTTGGTCACTATCAGAATCGTAAGAGGCGAAGGATGGGAGATTATGGAAGGAGACTCGGTGAGGTATCAAAGTGCAGAAAATCATTCTGATAAGAGTTGTTAACAAACCCAAAGGGGGAGATTGTTGGGAAAAAATCCCTCAAGGTAACATTGCAACATATTTTGGGTTGATATTGTTTGTTGACAAAGAAAGTTTCCATGGTGAATTTTCAAGTTCTAGAGATGTGGTTGACAATCAATGTTGACAAAAAACCATGAAAAAGGAATGGATGATCTGGAGGTGGTACAAAAAAAAGAACATAAACAAGGTGGCGTCGTTTCCCAGTGTTTACCAAATTTTTGGGGTCCAAAATTTGGATTTTGGTGAGCATCGTGAAAATTTTATTTCCTTGAAGATCTAATTTAAATATATCAAAGGCATGAGTTTCGCGAAGATAGGCCTCATGTTTTGGATTTCACGAAGACCAGAAGAATGTTGACGGTGACTCTTCGCGATTACGACAAGTTTCATGAACGATGATGTTGAAGGGAAATGTGAGGGAGCTTTGCAGCGGTGGCATGAAGTAATTGATGGTATGCTTCGTGATTAAGACGAGCTCCACGATTGAAAAATTTCTGTGGTGCTACGGGATTTTGAGGGAATTTCGGCGGGAACTTCGGAGATTCGCGATTTGAGTTGATGTGGTGTTGAATTAATGTGGAAGGTTTGAGGGTCGATGGAATCACCTATAAATATACCTCGACCCCCTCGGGATAAGGAGAGAGTTTTTCGAAGAAAATATTTTTCTCTCAGATCACGAAGTTGATTCGCGAAGGCAGTGTGCTTCGTGAAAGAAGAGCTTCGCAGCAGCTAATCTAGCTCAGTGAAATTTTTGAGCTTTATGTTAGCTCAGTGAGTTTCGCGAGGGAAGTCTCTCTGCGATGACTTGAGCTCCATGAAAGCCTAAGATTTGCAAAGGCTTGAGATTCATGAAAAGGCAGGAGCTTTGCGAAGGCTTGTTTGAGCTTCATGAAATTGGGAGCCTCGCGAAGTAGGGAACTTTGCAAAGGTGTTTCCAAAGTGTGTTGCCTAGTGTTCAGTGGCATAGGGGTATCCATCAGTGGATGAAATTTGGACTTCAATAGAGCATCTAAATTCAGTGGAGGAAGCATTCATTAGTGATAATGAAGAGACCCACGAGTCTATAAACTGTGAGTGGATCTTCTAAAGAAGCAGTTAGCTCACTTCAGTTGAGAGAGCAGTGAGTTCTCAAACTGTGAGTGGTTGTAAACCAGGAGGGATAGTGAGTCCTCTTTGAAATTGTAAACAGCAGTGCGCTTATAGTGGAATTGGTACATCGGAACACTTCCGGTGTATGCTCCTTGGACGTATCCCAGTGAGGGTGAACCAAGTAAAAATCGATGTGTCATGTGCATGCTTTAAGGTTTATTCATACTCTGCATCGGGAAGGAGAGAGAAGAGGGTTTTGTCTAACAAAAAAACAAGATCAAAAGGGGTAGTTGTTTTAATCTATCATACTCTAATTCACCCCCCCTCAGGGTATCTAGCCTAGTGGACCTAATAGTTGTGTGTTATAAGAATCTCCTTATTCGGTTTGAATAACCTCTTTGTTGTAGTAGACACAGGAAAACATGACTCTCTATGTCTAAAATATTGTTTGATCAAGATTCTAATAGTGTAAAAAACGTTGACTATGAGGGTTGACCATATAATTTTTATGATACTAAAATTTTAGAAAGTCTTGTTATATCCTAAAATATTATAATAATGTTTCATTATATAAAATTCATAAGAAAATAAGACACAGAATGTTTTGGAAACTGAGGAAAAAAGAAGAGAAAACACCAAATCGGTTTATTAATCAATGATTAAAGGAAAATTATGATCATATAAAATGAAATTTTGAAAAAAACACATTAAAACATGCGAATGTTTTATAATATCCAAGAAATACCTTGGCATTTTTCAACAAAAACAGAGTTTTGATGAGATGATCCTAACTTCAAAAGTGAGGTAAAATTCAGCTTATTTTCAAGTGGTAGCTTAATAACATCTTCCAAAGGGATGTACTTAACTTTTTAATTTTCCAAATCTTTAATTCATATAATAACATATCTTAGATGTTAGCTTATATTTTATTAGAAGGCTGAAAGCTTTTGAAAATTCAAAAGTTAAGTACATCTCTTTGGATGTCATTAAAAATCCACTTGAGAAAAACTAGATCTTACCACACTTCTGAAGCTTGGCTCATCTCATCCAAACTGTGTTCTATTGAAAATTTTCAAGGTATTTATTATCTATTTTAATGAATTCATGTGTAATTTAATGTGTTTGTTCTTTCTCATTTCACTTTATATGATCATAATTGTCATTTTATCATTGCTAAATAAACTGATTTGGTGTTTTCTCTTTTTTTCACCTTGATTTTTAAAACATTTTGTGAATACTACTGACAATGAGGGTTGACCATATAATCATTATGATACTAAAATTTTAGAACATGTTCTTATATCCTAAAATATGATACTAATGTTTTTTAGTACAATTTTTAATCATCCTAAAGGTATTTCAGTAGTTTATAAAGAAAATATGAATCATCTAAAGCATATCTCTTGGGAGTTTCAAATCAGATGTGCAGTAAGACCCATTGTCGTGTACCAAGTTACACCGAGTCAGGCCCGATGCACCTTGTTGAAGTTGTTACTCCTAGGTACATTTTTTCAGAGCTATACCCACTTGTAGTATCCCGATATAGATTTCATTTCTTAGATAACCACATAATATTTATGCTACCAAATTTTTAGAATGTTTTCTTATTTCCTAAAAGATGACACTTGTGTTTTGTAGTAAAATTTTTAACTTTCCTAAAGATATGTTCGACAATTTATAAAGAGAATGTGAATCATCTAAAACATATCCATCGACATTAATAAAATAGGCGTGCAATATGGGATGAATCGTCTAAATCTCAGAAGTAACAAAACATATGTGCAGTTTACCCTCTTTATCATCCAGTTTGTCATCTTTCATCTTATGTTTATTCCATGTTAGTCCAATGTTAATCATTGGTTAATCATCAGTTAATCAGTAGTTAATCATTAGTTAATAATTAGTTAATAATTAGTTAACCATTAGTTAATCCTTAGTTAATCATTACATAATAAATATTTAATCATTAGTTAATCATTACTTAACTATTAGTTAATAATTTGTTAATCATTATTTAATCATTACTTAAGCATTTGTTAATCATTGGTTAGTCATTATTTAAACATTAATTAAGGATTAGTTAATAATTTTTTAATCATTCTTTAAGCATTCCTTAATCATTCTTTAATCATTACTTAATCATTCTTTAATCATTCCTTAATCATTCTTTAATCATCACTTAATTATTCTTTAATCATTACTTAATCATTAGTTAATGATTCTTTATTCATTACTTGACCATTAGTTAATCATTCTTTAATCACCCTATAATCATTCCTTAATCATTCCTTAATCTTTTTTTAATCAATACTTAATCATCACTTAATCAATATTTAATCATTAGTTAACCCTTATATAACCATTAGTTAATCATTAGTTAATCATTCTTTATTCATTCTTTAATCATCCTTAATCATTAATTAATCATTCTCTAATCATTTCTTAATCATTAGTTAATCGTATTCCTTAGTTAATCATTACTTCTTTTTTCATTCCTTGTTGAATCTTTAATCATTACTAAATCATAATTTAATCAATACTTAATCATTAGTTCATCATTACTAAATCATTATTTAAACACTCTATAATCATTAGTTAAACATTACTTAATTCTTAATTAAATATACCTTAAAAATTTGTTAATCATGTGATATTCATAAGTTAATTATTATTTGCTAATCATTATATGTAATCATTCTTTAATTCTATGTTATTCATTAGTTAATCTATACTTAATCATTACTAATAATAACTATTATTTCTAAACAATACATAACTAACTAAACTACATAATAAATAACATATTTTGAACAAACTGGAAACAATCCAATTAAATAAATAAAAGAACTTTAAATTAAATAAGTAAAAATACCTCTAAATGGTGATTCGCAAAAAATCAGGACTTCTTTTAGGCCACCGTAACCACCGCGCACAAAGAATGATTTTTTTTAGAGGGAGATGATGTGAAATATGGAGAGATGAGGGAAATTTGAAGTGAGGAGGGGGTGCCTTTTATAGGGACTTAATGGAAAGGCGGCGGAAGGGGGTGGCGTCTTTCGTCTTTACGTTAGGCGAAAGGCGGCACCATCCTTACTGCGTTTCCGACGCAACCTAAAAAAAATTAAACTACACATTTAAAAAGAATATGAAAAACCAATAAAAAAACTCAAAACAATATAATTGTTCTTCACACTCAGTTGACAAACGCACTATTCATAATCATATGCAAATACAACAAATTGCAAATAACTGGTGATGATAACAGATTTCAAATGATTTTTTTTTAATCACAAATATGGTGATGTTTTTTAACATATATCTATTGAATTGGAAGATGTGTTTTGATGTTGAGAGATAGATTTAGAGGTAATGTAAATATGGTGTTTTAAAAGAATTACAAACACACTGAAATGGATGATTTTATACCATAGAAAGACGAACCCAGATATAATTCTCATACAACTCAGTCGCAGCATAGGAAAAGGGGGCTTATTCAGTTCCCTCTAATGATATTAAAAGTGCATGAATCTGTGAATTAGGGTAAGGAAGGGAGAGTGAGCATCCGGCGAAGCTGAGACATCAAGGCGAGTTTCTCGAGGTGGAGAAGAGCACTAATCCTTCTGAGCCTTTCGTTTTCTTGGATAATGGTTTGGTTTTCCAGATACAGCTCCTTGTTCCTCGCCTTCATTTCTTTCTCCTCTCGCCTCCTGTCGCTCCCATGCATATAATAATTAGCCACCGTCAGCCTAAAATCTACAGAGACCTGTCAAAATATATCGCTTTTGGTGTGATTCCAAAGAAAACAAAACGAGAAGGCCATACAGAAAGGACCGAGGCTTGAAACCCAATGTATCGATTTCTTTATCTCCTTCCTTGTTCTTTTTTGGTTTTCTGGTCATGAATTTCTGATGAAGATAGGAAGGGGGGCGACGAACTCGAATCCTGGGCTTCCTTGTGGCGCCGTAGGGGATCCTCCCCGCGTCCTTCATGCACATTGCTTCTTCCTGCGCTCCGCACATACAGAATCCTAAAAAAGGACTGTCTTTTCGAGGGTTCCCTTCCCACCCGGATATGGGTATCGGCAGGCAGAGCCTATGATTATATATAATATAACTGGCGGTGGGTGGCTTCATGGAGAGTACAGTGCGTGGGTAATGATGGGGGAGTGGACTAAATGACAACAGCGCGCATCTCCATTTGGTTGGTGTGTGTGATGGAAAAAGCCTAAGAACATGGGGGAATGATGCTGACTTCCCTTTACTTTCTACATCGACTCGTCTCACTCGTACAAATAATGGTAAACAATGGGAATAGCTATATATTATTGAATATGCAATTATGATGAACACTTGGACTGAATTATATAGAATTAATTATTTGAAAGTAATGATTACATATGCGACCATCTACAATTAATATTTTCATTTTTTTTTATCGTTGAGAAACAGATTAATGTGTTGTTTTGAGATAAGTGAATTCTAAGGCTGTTACGGATTGCTTCAATGAATTTAAGTGTGTTTATTGTGAAATATTTCATGTTAGAGGCGTATGAGCATCTATATAGGTATGGATAGTATTAGTAGGGTCATGATGGGTATTTGGGTGGTCCATGCCATTTTTGAAATCCTTTGCATGCTCATCCTCACCGACTCACGTTTCCTTCATTTTCCCATCTTCTCATCATGTTGGGTTTGAAGGTAGAAAACGAATATCGAAGAGCGTCAAAGGTTCTCTCGAGGGCTTTCCCCATCCCCACCACAATCCATCCATATCTATGCACCCATTCATATATAGAGACAGAATGTTTAAATATATTTTTTCGATGCAATATTTTAAAAGCTAGGTACAGTTTGTTTTTTATAAGTAGAATCCCTCGTAAAAATGAAAGATGATTAAAAAAAAAAGATTCAATGTGCAGCTATATTATTTTCACACCATAATTATCACACGTCCTCAGGTTCATAAATTGTCATCAAAATGAAACTTATTTATCAAAATATAAATGATATGTTCTAAGTGATAGGGTCCAACCCAAAGCCTTTTAAATAGAGGATAACTATATTTTAAAAGGGGTGAACGCTACACTACCATAAATAAGGGTATAAACAGAAAGTGATGAAAAAAGGACTCCTTTATTAGCACTAGCTAAAATCGGTGATAAAAGTTGATTTTTATCGGTGTTATTCTTAACGCTGATAAAACATTTTAACAAAAAATATTATTAATATATATAAAATTATTACAATTATATTAAAAAAATAATGTTTATTTATGTACATTAATTAAAAAATGCATGTTTATAATTAATATAAATATGATATATTAATATATATTTTTTTAATAATTCAAATATATATATGTATGTATGTATATATAATGTTTTAAAAAAAGTATTTATAAAATTATAAATAAATAATTATATATTTAAATAATTATAAAATTATAATAAATATATTTAAATCATAAATATTTTTATTATATTTATCATTATATACATTTATATATTAATATATATATATATAATTATATAAATATAACTAATTATATAAATATATATAATTATATACATATATATAATTATATAAATATTTATAAATTTATAAATATATTTATATTTATATACAAACATTTATAAATATATTAATTTACAAATATAATTATAAATAATTATATATTTAAATAATTATAAAATTATAATAAATATATTTATTATATTTATAATTATAAATACTTAAATATTAATAAGTATATATAATTATATATATATAATTATATAACTATATAATTATATAAATATATTTATAATCATATGCAAATATTTATAAATATATTTACTTATAATTATAATTATAAATAAATATATTTATATATTTATCTATTTGAAAATAATTTAATATATAAAAAACTATCAAATTTACCCGAACATCATGAACCATGAGTGAGACCCCATGATTCAGAAATTTATTTAAAATAAAAGGCAACAAAGTACATGAGGAGATGCAGAGTGCAAACAAGTAAGAAACCACTTTAAAAAGCAAAAAAAATTATCAATGGAATCGGCCACCACAACTTCCTCTTGGATAACACCCTCTCCTCCATGTCTTGGGCTATTGTTATTTCTCCTAATTCTGAACATTCAATGGCTCTTCCGCTATACCCGAGCTCTCCAGTTTTGACTTGACAGATTCTTGTCCATCAATACAAAGAGCCCCCCAAGCGCTTCCAAATTCCTCACGATAGATCCCCTTGATGTTGGACCTATTTAAAATGTTAATCAAACTAAAATTATTATTAACAGGATCCATTGAAACCACGACACCATCGTGACTCTGGATGTCAAAGGTGCCCATCCACTTCCCATCCATGACATCATCAAATGTCGTCCTGTTTCACCAAAACATCCTGCTTTTTATCCACAATCAGGTGCTTGTCTCCAGAGGGAACTATGGACCGTGTCCCCCTCTTGGTGGCAAAACCTTTTAGAAGGTTAACTTGCAAATAAGATTCAGCAACAATATTTCTTTTTTCCTGTGCAATCAAAAGAAGAATTCAGAAGGTCTTTCTGATTCATCTGGATGTTTATTGCAGCCTGAATATCACATTCCTTATCAGACTCATCCTCACATCCACATGTTCACACTACTTCAAAATAGGGTTTTGACAACACTAAAAAAACCTTTATCAGCACTAAAAAAATGTCGGTAATTGATGTGCTATTTAAAGAGAATTCCTTCTATCAGCATTGATAAAACAGATCTTTTATCTGCACTAAAAAAAATCACTGATAAAAGAGACTTTTAACATCGTTTTTTTAGCACTGATAAAAGACTCTTTTATCAGCGCTAAAAAACGATGATAAAAGTCAAAAAATAAATTTTCAAAAAGAATTTTTTTTCTATAAATCAAAGGGTGCCCCACCCCCCTTTATTAGCGCTCAACCCTCTTATAACAATGCGTGTCCAAACTCCCACCCACCCACCTACCCCCTTTAAAAATGCAAGCCTCCCTTTAACAGAGCTATGAGATTGCTCACCCACCTGCACGCCCCTGCCTCTGGTGGGTTTCGAACCTGAGACCTCTCTTTCATACATCCACGCCTCTTCCACTTGCCTATATTGTTTTATTTTGCATTTTATGATATATCTATATATTTATATATATTTCGTTACATTTTTCCCCTATGTGTGTGTGTGTGTGTGTTTAAATACATATATAATTTTTTTGTGTGTCTGTATGTGTGTGTTTAAAAATACATACATACATATATATGTATGTATATATATGAGCGCATCTATAAATATAATTATATATATTTATATTTATTTACATATATTATATATTAATATTTATATACATATATTAGAATATATAGATAAATATAAATTTGTTTTTCAATACACACACAAATATTTTCATATATATAAACATTGTATATACATTAATTGTATATGTATATAAATATTTATATTTTTTTATTTTAAATAAAATGGATATTATTTTTTTAGATGAGGTTTATATGTTTAGAATGATACTTTTCATGTAAATATGTTTACATATATATTTATAAAATTAAACTTTTATGTGTGAACATATACAAAATATATATATATTTTTATATATTTGATTATAAATGAAACTATATTATGAAAAATGATAAAATTTCAAAATCATTATATCAATATGAATGTAAGCCCTGTGATTAAATTCAGTCCCCGCCGAAAAAACCAATAAGACCCCCTTAAACGGGGCTAAAACTGCATCGAATGTTAAAAAATTGGGATACCCCGACTAAAAACTAACTTTTGGAGACCTTCTGAGGCTTTTTGCCCCAAAAAAAGTGAGCGGGGTCTCCCCAATTAAGATGGCGCAGAGCTCATCAAATGTTTCGATTTGATATACGATAGAGCACAAACGAACACTCGGATCAAAAGTTATGGTTGTTTGAAGTTTGAGTCACATTTTCTACTTATTTTAGATTGTTTATTTTTTTTTTCTATCTTTAATTTGTTATTAAACAACTGTTGCTAGATAATGATTAGAAAATTATTAATTAATTTTATTATTATTATTTATTTTATAATCTATTTTCACTGAATATCTTATATAATAATTGTAAATGCCTATTTAGCTTTATATAAATCATATTTTATAAAAATATATTATATTTATATCAATATAAATACATTTATAAATTAATATATGCTTTTTAATGATAAATAATTTTTTTTATAAAATGTATCTTTTGTCAGCGTTATTAAAAGGTGGCGCTATGTAAAGCTGATTCCATGGTAGTGTCACGCTCATGCTGCACGAGAGTAGAAGCTGGTCCTTACATCTATCCTTCATTAGAGCCCGAGATAGTTCGTAAGACAGACCTCTTTCCAATCCTTTCCAAAGAATCATTATAAGAGGAAACAGGAGTGGAGCAGTGTTGACAAAAAATTATCAAATTTATATTAGTCAAAACATTTAATAGTTTATTTATATATATTGATTACAAAATGTGTATATAATTAAATAATTATGAAATTTTAATATTTTATTTAAACAATTATACAATATATAAATTAATATATATATTTACATATATATTTATATTGATATTAAATAATTTAAAATATGTGTACATGTATAACTACAAGTATGTGTGTGTATGTGTGTGTATACATGTGTACATGTAGATATGTGTATGTAGATGTGTATATGTACATATGTATGTTTGTAATTCAAGTAAATGTTACAAATTCACTTTTTAATATTTTTTTGTAATTTATTTAATTTTATTGATCTATTTATTGTTATACATTCATTAATAGTGCTAAAAATATATTTAATCATTTGGTAATATTTATTTATAAATATATTTATTTACTCAAAAAGGTTTGAGTGTGAATTGGAAAAACAACCCACACCCAAAAAAATATTAGAAAAAGCATAAATGTCACACCCCGAACTGATTAATTATATTATTTCATTATTTATTTGGCCTTAAGTAAATTTTGTTGGAGTTCGGGTTGAGTCCCGGACGAAAAACTTTTGAGTTATGTTAAAAAGTGCGCGTTTTTCAGTTGACGCCGTTGGGCGCCCGGGCAGAGCGTGTTTTGGAAACCCCGCGCGACTCTGCTTAGGCATCGACACGATTCGCCTGCCTGCGAAAAATTTAAAATGAGTGAAGTTTGTGATTTATTGTGCTGTTTGAAATTTTTATGGTTAATAATTTTATTATTATTACTATTATTACTACTATTATTATTATTATTATTATTATTATTATTATTATTATTATTATTATTATTATTATTATTATTATTATTACTGATCTTAATAAAAATGTTATTAATTATTATTATTATTTTTATCGAGAGTTGAGATGGGTCTTAGATTGGTGCGCGCCGCACGGTTAGCGGTGGCTGTGCGGTCGGCCTGGGTACCCGTGCGGTGGCTTCTGGAGGAGACGGAAGCTACCGCACGGCCGCTTGTGGCATGTGTGGACCACATAGTTGTAGTATTCAAATAAATAAAATTAAATAAAGCAGAATGAAATTGAATTAAAATAAAGCGGATACTATCATTAAAAAAAATTATTATTGAAGAATTGTTATTATTAAAATTATTATTTTTATCATTTTTATTAAAGTTGTTTTTATTAATCTTATGTGTATCATTATTATTATCATTAAGAAGGTTATTATTATTATTATTATTATTATTATTTTGTTGTTGTTGTTGTTGTCGTCGTTGTTGTTCTTGTTATTGTTATTTTTTTTCTTTTTTTTCTTTTTAGTTGCCCTAACCTACCCGGCGCCCCCCCTTCCCCACCTACCTGCTGCGCCAACCCCTCCCCTCTCCTGACCAGGTTTGCGCGCAGCACCCACAGAGCCCTCCCCTCCTCCCCTCGCCAGCGAGCTGCTCCTCCGGCCGGCCCGTCTTCGGCGCTTCTCCCTCCCGGCGGGCGCAACTCATCCGGACGGCCTCCTTCTCCCCCGCAGCGTGACCCAAACACCCCTGCTGCCCTTTTCAGCGTGCGGCGTGAACTCCCCTGCTGGCCAGGTTTCGAGCTTGCCTCTCTCCGGTCAACTCCTCTCCGGCAGCCGCGACCTCACCGGCGCACCTGTCACGAACCAGACCGGGTCGTCATCCAACCCAACGCCCGACCCGGTCCGCGACATGGCCCGAAGGGCGTTCCCGATCCCCACGGGCTGGCAACTAGTGTCGGGCATCAAAACAAACCAGTTGGGAACAGTTTGGCCCATGACAAAGATAAATAGACATAAACTGAACAAGCAGATAAATAAAGGAAAATAACCTGAACAACGTGGCAGCAGAAAAAGGAATAAACAAAAGACGTGACGTACCTCAGGTGACCCCGTGGATCACCACAGTACGACAACCACACTCGCTCCCAAAAGTGATCCAAGACTGAAACTTGCAACTGAAAAGTAATGTAGGCGTGAGCACCGAGATGCTCAGTAGGAAAGCCAAAATATAACCACGTCCTATGCCTCCGCCTTTATTAAGAAATCCAAATATGCCAGTTTGAAACTAAGATATAATAAAATAATGTTTTCCCTTCTTTTCAAATTCAAGTAATGAGTTTGCATTTTCAAATAAAGCATTCCACTCTTACTACATTTTCAAAATAGGTTCCAAGCATGCATTAACATTTCAAAATGAAAAGAAACCAGTTTGAAATAAAGTGTTTTTTTACAAACAAGACATCAGGTATGAAACAACTGAAATGGAAGTTACATCACAAGCAGCATGTTACAAATGAGCACTATGGGTAATCCCTATAGGCAGCTAGAACAAGTGGGAACCTAAAGACCTCGTACCTCAGTGAAACGTGGCTTAGAAGACCACGACCCTCAGAAAACGTGGCTTAGAAGGCCACGACCCTCAGAAAACGTGGCTTAGAAGACCACGACTCTCAGAAATTCACATGTTTAGTTAGTGTTGTTGCGTCAATCCTGCTAGACAAACCGGGACGAACCCCCTGCCGTGTCATCTAGCGTACTAGTCCTGGTCACCCACCTAGATACCCGGGTTTCCCATTGTGCTCTATTTCAAATGGTGGTGAGTTTTCTTTATCAAACAATCAAACAAGTACATTACACTTTCTTTATCTAAAACTCATTCAACCTTTCACCACCGCACTCCCTACTTAAGTGCATTCCCCCTCTTTACATCACAAAAACACGCACAAGCCTTTACACTAGGCACATATTACAAACCACTCATCAACACTTGCATCACATTTTATTTTCAAATTTAGGGGAATGACTCAAAAGGGGTTTTCTATTTTCGCAAACCAAATCTTAAAGTGCCAAACGGGCCTCAATAGAGGTTTTTATATTTCATAAAACATTCTTAAGATGCCAAACATGCTTAATTACATAAAGGGAACACTTTTTAAAATCAACCGGCCAAAAAGGCCAAACACCTTTGGAAATACACATTACCAATTCAAAACCACTTAAGAAATCAATTTTCCAAGAAAAGTCACTTAAGACCAACGGCTTTGAAATACATTTCAATTTACCAATACAAGGCATACCAGTTCCTAGCAACCGCAATCAGATTCCATGACATGTATATATATAGCATAGTGTAAAACATATTTTTAAAACAATCAAGCAATTATGAATTTCAAATTAAAAGTTTGGGCATAGGGGACCTACCTCAACATGTCGCTGCTTGCCGATGGCCACTCGAACCGACACTAGGCGCTTACACACACATGCATTTATACATATATATATACGCACCCCTAGTTGCATTGCACATATTCCCCACGCAATGAGCGAATATGTACAAGAGGGCACATATATATATATATATGTCTTACCCTATGCATGTACATGTAGGATGTCTCGACATGCGCGGCCCAAAACCAACGAAGCAAGGCGCAACGCACTACACATATAATTTAATAAAACCATTAAACATATAATCAAACATTTGACCAATTTATAAAACATTTTAGTATGCTCAAAGTGGTACATTTTCCATCAAAAATTCTTTTCCAGCACACACACACCTCAAGTACCCACAATATCACATTTCGCACTACTCAAGCGATTAATTGAACACTTCCAATGATTGTCACAACAATATCCGCACACATATACCCTTATATGTATGCTCAAACCCACTTTTGAAAACACTCACACCAAAACAATATACAAACATGTTTCACACACTTTACAAGATTTTATAAACCACTTAAAAATTTTATAAAACCACTCCAAGTGGTATTACAAGACATTGAACACCAAAAGCCTACCCCAAAACCTCTTATAAGGCCAAACGCACACCACTCACTTGTCAAAACAGAAAACGCAGCCCGTGCAAAACATAATAAACCAACTGCATAATAAAAAAACACTTTTAAAACTCAAAAAGACTATTATGAAAATTTTATTAAAAAGTTTCAAAACATTTCGCTTAACTTTGAATACCAAAAGTTCACCCAAAATCTCTTTTGTGATAAAATGCATTTTAACGTCGCATCAAAACACAAACTGCATCCCTTGCACGTCTTAACAAACTATCAAAACAATTAATTAAACACTAATAAATAATTCATCATAGGTTTTTCACACATTAACACACTCATATTTCACAAACAGACTACTAACAAAATAAATACACATCAAAAATCAAATACAACCAATTTCACCCTTTTCACATTCTAACAAATTAAATACACAATTTATAAAATGATGATAAACATCTCAACACGGGTTTGCACCGAAATTTGTACACATGTTGCATCAACATACTATTGAAAAATTAAAAGTATATCAAATCTCAAATATAATCAAACTCGCATCTTGCAAATCAATAAATAAACAAACTGAATTAATTAAACTCCCAAATTAATGCATCAAATAATGGTTATACGCAGAATCACATACCTAATATGGAGGAATTTCAAGTATCAGTGCGAAACTTCAATCGCACACCAAACGCATCACAAGCGAACCCTAAGAATCCATGATTCATCCAAAAACGACAAGACTAAACCTTAACATGAACTCCATACCCGCTGAAAATCTAAAATCCCAAATTTAAGAACCAAAACACAAGAGAAGAGAGGAGAGGAGCTTACCGGGAGGGGAATCGTCCGTGGAGGACGGTTGCGCCGGTCGAGTAGGGGTGAGACGGGTCCGGTGCGAGGTGGACGGATGGCGTCGGTGTGGTTCACGCCGGCCGGAGGAGGGTCATGCGGTCGGGAAGAAAGAGGGGTTGCGGGGTGGCGCGAGCAGGCTGGACGGGAGGGAGGCGGCGCGAGCAAGCCGGACGGGAGGGAGGCGGCGGTCACGGCGGTCGCGGTAGGGAGAGGAGGAGGCCGGATGAAGGTCCAAGCGGCAGGGGGAGGCCGGTGTCGCGCAACCAACAGGGGGAAGGGGTTAGGGTTCGGCGCTGGGGGGGAAGAGAAGCGCGACAGGGGGAATAGGGGAGAGGGAGTAAGTTAGGGTAAAAAAAATAAAAATAAAATAAAAATAAAAACAAATAATAATAATAATAATAATAATAATAATAATAATAATAATAATAATAATAAAAGAAAGGAATGAATAACATATAAACTAAGGGGATAAAAGAAAAGAGTATAAAATAAACAAAATAATAAAATAATAACAAATAATAATGAACAAAATAAGAATTTTAATAAACTCCAATAATAATAATAATAATAACAATTTTATAAATATGTCAATAATTTAATATTCTAAGCCTAATTAAAATATTAACTAAAATAATAATAATAAAATTTTTAACTGAGAGCGGACACCGCGCACGGTCTCACGCGCGGGGTCGCGCGCATGGTTGCGTGTCTCAAAAACAACACATTCGATAACGAACAATCCCTTAACAAAAGTTAGGAACTGTGCAGGGCGTGCATACGCATGCATGTTCGTATAAAAACGAGATTTTCTTTTAATTTAAAACCGGTTCAAAAAACAGTTCAAAAACGAGACCCAAAATAATTAAAATGAAATAAAGCATCGGGTCGGGGTGTGACAGCACCCCACTCCGGCGACAACCATCCTCCTCCCCCTCCAGTAGTATAATTTTTTTTTTCTTTTTACTCCTTGCTTCGGTTCTTCCATGTCCAAGGTTTTTTTTAAGGTTTATCCCTAATATTTTTTGGTCCAATTTGATTTTCAAGGTTGGTTTGAGACTCCTTTAGGTGCGACGATGATACGATTGAAGTTCCGCACCAGTTCTAGGAAGATCTTCATCATTTGAGGTAGTTCCATGGTTTTATGTTATTGGACGAGTTTGGGTTTCTTGTTTGATTATTTACATGAGTTCTATAGATTAATTATGTGGTGCGAAACATGATTTGGAAAGGTTTTGTGATGAACATGTGATGAAAATGAGTTTTCTAAAGAAAAGTGTTTATGTTTCATGTGTGCTTCGTTATGTGCACAATTATTTTGTTTAAACTTGTGGTCTGAATTTGACGGGTTTGCATGAAAAGGCCTAATAAGTCTCGCTGGCCCTTGGTCATAGTTTAAAGTTTTTAGAATTAATTAAATGATGCTTGAGTTGGTTTCATGTGTTTAAAGTCGTGGTATACTTTTCAAAATTGTTTTATAAAATTTTAAAGGATTTATTAAATAATAAGGGTGCTGCGAGCCTGGTTTTGAAAATGTGTTTAGGCACACATGTTTTTAAATGTTGATCTCATCGTGTCGTGCACTTTTGTCAGGTTGTGCCCTCTAAGTGTTTTCTTAAAATGGTTTGTTGGCTCTTTAAAATGATTAGTGAGTAATTTTGGCGTTGTGTGGTTTTTGTAAACACTTTGTGGATTTTAAAGGGGTTTACTAAATAGTGTTGATGGTGCGAGTTGTGTTTTGAAATTATGTCGAGGTGGTGTTTGGGATGTTTGTTTATTTGAATTGTTTTAAGTCCGTGTTTATGCATTTTTAGTTGTGCGGTTGTTGTAGCGTGTCGGCGTGGAAAACCAGCGATACTGCGGTCGTCAGCTTGCGCGTGTTTGTGTGTCTGTGCGAGGCGTGACGTGTCATTGTGTTTGGACAACGAGCTGAGGTAGGTCCCCACTACACTTGCCTTTATATTTAGAATTTATTAATTTCTTGTTATTTCATTAAAATTTAGATTAATGGTAAATAATATTAAATAATTAGTTTTAGAATAAATGGTCATCGTAAAGGATAGTGGTTCTCTCTTGTTTTGAATTACCTGAAAGTGTTTTCATTTAAATGTGCATCATTAGTGTTGATAAAATGCCCAGGTGGCCTTTATAAGTATATTGTGTTTCTTTTAAAGAACGACTTGGGTTCCAAATGTGTTCGACTTTCTAAAATGGATTTCTTAAATGAGGTTTGAAATGGTTTTGAAATTGAAAGTGGCGTTCCTTTGATTATTTGGAAATGAGTTGGTGTGTGTTGGTTCTTCTAAAAATAAGTTGGTGTTGAGTGGTTAGCTAAGACCCGTTTGGCACTTTAAAGAAATGGGATATTTTGAAAACTCTCTTTAAGGTGACTCAGGAGTGGTCTTATTGTGTACCTCAATTGTGTGAGTTGCGTGTGATGTTTGCGCATCATGACTGGTTACTTGATTTACATTGTTGAATCACCCCTTTCCTTTTTATTATACGTGTTGACATGAGAACCTGACATAGTGACTGAATCTTATGAGAACGATTGTTGCACTAGTTTAGATTACGCACCGTCTAGTGGCCCATAGCAGAGAGGTGTTTTGTTATTATTGCTATGGGATTGGGCCCCTTGACCAGGACAGGTAGGGCGACGGTCGGGAGTTAGGGCGTTATGACGTCATCGAGAGTAGGCATGCCTTCAGGATGAGTCACATGTATAGTATGTTCTAAATTTTTCACGATCTCCTAGGTTCGACCCATGTTTTCTTTAGTGTTTATTTGTATGTGGCGGATGATTGAGAGGTCTAGTTCGGTTGTTGGCCCCTGTGTGCCACTTTTTTTTTCCATTTCCCTTAGTGTGTGTTGTGTGTTGTGTGTGGTTTTCCTTTCGATTAACAACTAAAATTTAGATTTCTAAATTGTTCGCAAAAATGTTTTAAAATGCGATGCACTTGCTCCTTTCAAAATTTAAACTTGTTTTTTTGTTCTTAAATTTAAAAGGGAAATTGACTGTTACTTGTTTTAGAAATGAAAGTGTGTGTGTAGAAACCCATATTTTATATAATTTAGTTCAAACCTAGAAATAGTAAATTCTTTTTTTAAAGGTAGTGTTTTGGGGATAGTTTGTTGGACACGCCTACTGAGTTTTAATACTCACGCCTATAGTGTTTTCCTATTTTTAGTTTTTGTTGCAGGTTCGACTCGAGCTTGCTCGCCGTGGGAAAGAGTTGGTTGTGGATTGGTGAGAGGCTCTCAGAGTCGTGAGGAGTTTGGGTCGTGGTTAGGTTATCATGTTATTGTTGGTTGTTCTTCCTTTTTCGTGTCATTTATTTTCCCTACGTTATTCTACTTTTTCCGCTACTTTATTTATTTTCATTGGGAAAAATCATTCCCATTTGTACTCTGTTGATTTCCTGGTGCTTTTCGCCAGCCCGGGAGGATCGAGAACGCCTCTTGGGTCTTGCCACGGATCAGCTCGGGTGACCGGTTCAGGGTTGACCCGGGTTGGTTCATGACAAAATGGTATCATAGGAGGTCGACTCTTGAGTAGACCTTGTTTTTCAGAGCGCCCATTTTTATTTTCGGTTGTCTTGGTAGAAGGAGTAAGATTTCCGTGACTTGAGGTGTAGGAATGGGAAGGACGTCATGAACCCTTGCTCATTCCAAATCTCGGGTTACCATGGGATGTTTGGGTTGTCGGTGTCCTTTGATTCTTATGGTTTGTTTGGTATTGTGAAATGAAAAGGGAGTTAGGAAAGTAGCCCCGTGAGCTCGTAGGGCCTGACAAGCCATGTGGAGCCTGAGACATTACCCTAGAGTGCTCCTTGTGACGGTGACATGACTGGTGCATGGCTGCCAACCATATGTAGGAGTCACCCATCGACACTGGTTTCCTTTAGTGAATCATTTGGGTCTTCTTTGATTCTAAGAACTGTTTTGAAATGTTTTATTTTGGAAATTGTGAAAAGTTGAATTTGAAATGGAAATGACCATGTTTTTATCTCGTTCCTTGTTTTCTTGTTCCTTAGTGTTCGCCCCCACGAAGGTTCGATGGATGCCCAAGGTGCAGCTTCGGGTGGTGAATCCTTAGAAAATCCTCCAGTTGATCAGCCCATAGATTATATCCACAAGTTTCAGAAATTGAACCCTCCTCTCTTTTATGGACAAGCAGATCCTCTTGAGGTAGAGGAGTGGTTGCGTAAGATTGAGAGAAACTTCAGTTTCATTGGGTTTCCTGAGTCATTGAAGGTAAAGTTGGCTACCTTTATGCTTGAAGGTCCAACCTGGAAATGGTGGAAGTCCGTGTCTCGAAGTAAGCCTCGAGAAGACCTCACCTGGGAATTCTTCAAGTCTTCGTTTATCCAACAATACTTCTCTGAGTTGAAAAATCTGAGGAAGAGGATGGAGTTGTGTTGTCTTGAGCGGGGTGCTGAATCAGTACTAGAATTCTATCGACGTTTCTTAGACCTAGTTCCGTATAACCAATGGTTTGTTGCAAACAATCCTGGGAAGGCTTGACAATTTGAGTCTGGACTCCAACCTGAACTGTGATCGAAAGTGGAAGAGCTCAACCCAACCACCTTCTCGGATGTTGTGGGGAAAGCCTTTGTTGCTGAAGCTGATCTAGTTGGAGGACTTGAGGTGGTGAATCCTCCCCCGACCTTGGGAAGCAGTACAAAGGGTGACGATAGGAAGAATGGGAAGAGATTTGATGTTGGTGGCTCTAATAGAGGAATCAAGAGGCCTTCAAACCTTCAGTCTTTTTCTTCACAACGCAATGCCATGATTTGTCACCAGTGTGGTAGGCTGGGTCACAAGAGGCCGATGTGTCCGAGTGCTATGAGACTCTCTCACACCTGTGGACGTTTGGGTCACTTTCAACGATTCTGCCATGGTGTTTCCAAGAAGCACGTTGAAGCTAGACCTGGCTCGTTGAAGGTCACCTCAGCTCATCAGCAGGAGTAGGGTGATGTTTGGGGATCAGTTTGAGGTTTTATCTTTGTAGTGTTTCTTGGATGTAGTAATCATCTCTTGTAGCATTTTGCGGTGTTTCTTTCCCTTCAGTTGTAAGAATGGTTTTTGTCGAACCTCTTTGAACCAATTGTTTTATTGGAAATGTGCTTGGTGAAATTCTGGGTTGTGTGTTATGTTTGGGAATTTCTAAAGCCTGACTACAAGGCAGGATATGCTTCAATCATCGGTGCTCTAGCCACAGGTCTTGGAGTGAAGCTGACGCATAGTCAGGAGAGCCCCAACGGTGAAAAAAGGGCCTTAGTTTAATCTCGGCCCTTAGTGTGACACGGTTTATGTTCTTCCAAGGGTGAAACATTGTTGATATGATGATGGTGGTGGTTTTGATGTTCTATCAGTTGCGCCCTTCCCTTCTTTCCCCCCTTGTGGTGGGGGTTTTTGGGTCCGTGTGAAAAGTTTCCAAGTTTGGTTAACCTCGTCAGTTCTTATGGCGGGGAGACCAACAGTGGGTCTCGCAGAGTTACACCTGAAGTAATTTAGTGTTAGCCCGATCCTTATGGCGGGGAGTCCGTTCGGGCCTCCCCATGAAAGTATCAGAGTTTCTGGCCGTGTATCATTTGGTGGCGGGTGGTCTCGTGTAGAACCACATAATCCTAGGTTCTTCCTCTTGAGTAAATGTTGGGATTGGAGTACACCCAACGGTTTTGTTGGAATAGGATTATGAGAATAAGTGTCAGAGGTGGTTTAAATTCGTTCGTTCCTTGGTTGAAATGGATGGTCTGGGTTCTGTTTGGTAGTTGTTGGGGTGATCGTGTTTCAAAGATGAATTGTATGTCATGGGTTTTCAGTGTCTTTTTGGATCGATCAACTAGAGGTGCTTAAACTTTTAGTGATGTGTGACACTTAGGAGCTTCATCTTTGGGTCTAGGACTTGTTGTGGCTTCCCGGGGGTAGGAAGCATTATGGTGGGAAGAATTATCACACCCTGAACTAATTAATTTTTTTATTTCATTATTTATTTGTCCTTAAATAAATATTGTTTGAGTTTAGGTTGAGTCTCAGATGAAAAACTTTTGAGTTGCGTTAAAAAGTGTGTGTTTTTCAGTTGAAGTCATTGGGTGCATGGGCGGAGCACATTTTTGGAAACCCCATGTGGATCCGCTTAGGCATCGACACGATTCACCTGCCTTCAGAAAATTTAAAATGAGTGAAGTTTGTGATTTATTGTGTTGTTTGAAATTTTTATGGTTAATAATTTTATTATTATTACTATTATTATTTTTATTATTATTGATCTTAATAAAAATTTTATTAATTATTATTGTTATTTTTTTTATCAAGAGTTGAGATGGGTCTTAGACCAGTGCGTGAGAACCGCACGGTTAGCGGTGGTCGTGCGGTCAGCCCGGGTACCCATGCGACGACTTTTGGAGTGGATGGAAGCTATCACACGGTTCACACACAGCCTCTTGTGGCATGCATGGACCGTAAAGTTGTAGTATTCAAATAAATAGAATTTAATAAATCAGAATGAGATTGAATTAAAATAAAATGGAACTATCATTATTATCATTAAAAAAAATTATTATTGAAGAATTGTTATTATTAAAATTATTATTTTTATCATTTTTATTAAAGTTATTTTTATTATTCTTATGTGTATCATTATTATTATCATTAATAAGGATACTTATTATTATTATTATTACTATTACTATTATTATTATTATTGTTATTATTATTTTTCTTATTTTTAGTTGCCCTAACCTACCCGGCGCCCCCCTTCCCCCTACCTGTTGCGCGAACCCCTCCCCTCTCTCGACCTGGTTTGCGCGCAGCACCCGCAGAGCCCTCCCCTCCTCCTCTCACTGGAAAGCTGCTCCTCCGGCCAGCCCGTCTCCAGGTTTTCTCCCTCCCGGTGGGAGCAACTCATCCGACCGACCTCCTTCTCCCCCGCAGCGTGACCCGAACACCCCTACTGCCCTTTTCAGCGTGTGCCGCGAACCCCCTACTGGCCGGGTTTCCGTCTTGCCTCTCTTCGGCCGTCTCCTCTGTGGAATCCGCGACCTCACCGGTGCAACCCACTCCGACGACAACCTTCCTCCTCCCCCTATGGTAGTATAATTTTTTTTCTCTCCACTCCATGCTTCGGTTCTTCCATGTATAAGGTTTTTTTTAAGGTTTAACCCAAAAATGTTTGGGTCCAATTTGATTTTCAAGGATGGTTTGAGACTCCTTTAGGTGCAGTGATAGTGCAATTGAAGTTCCATTCCAGTTCTAGGAAGATATTCTTCATTTGAGGTAGTTCTATGCTTTTATGTTATTGGAAAAGTTTGGGTTTCTTGTTTGATTATTTACATGAGTTTTATGGATTAATTATGTGGTACAAAACATGATTTTGAAATGTTTTGTGATGCACATGTGATGAAAATGAGTTTTCTAAAGAAAAGTGTTTGTGTTTCATGTGTGCTTCGTTGTGTGCACAATTATTTTGTTTAAACTTGTGGTTTGAATTTGACGGGTTTTCATGAAAAGGCCTAATTAGTCCCATTGGACCTTGCTCATAGTTTAAAGTTTTTAGAATTAATTAAATGATGCTTGAGTTGGTTTCATGTGTTTAAATCCGCGGTATACTTTTCAAAATTGTTTTATAAATTTTTAAAGGATTTATTAAATAATATGGGTGTTGCGGGCCTGGTTTTGAAAATGTGTTTTGGTGCATGCGTTTTTAAATGTTGATCTCATTGTGTCATGCACTTTTGTCAGGTTGTTCACTCTAAGTGTTTTCTTAAAATGGTCTGTTGGATGTTTAAAATGATTAGTGAGTTATTTTGGCGTTGTGTGGTTTTTTGTAAATGCTTTGTGGATTTTCAAGGGGTTTAGTAAATAGTGTTGATGGTGCGAGTTGTGTTTTGAAATAATGTTGAGGTGGTGTTTGTGATATTTGTTTATTTGAATTGTTTTAAGTCCGTGTTTATGCTTTTTTAGTTGTGCAGTTGTTGTAGTGTGTTGGTGAGGAAAACCCGCGATACTACGGTCATCGGCTTGCACGTGTTTGTGCATATGTGTGTGGCGTGACATGCCATTGTGTTTGGACAACGAGCCGAGGTAGGTCCCCAATGCACTTTCCTTTATATTTAGAATTTATTAATTTCTTTTTATTTCATTAAATTTTATATTAATGGTAAATAATAATAAATAATTAGTTTTAGAATAAATGTTCATCGTGAAGGATAGTGGTTCTCTCTTGTTTTGAATTACCTGAAAGTGTTTTCTTTTAAATGTGCATCATTAGTTTTGATAAAATTCCTGGTTGGCCTTTATAAGTAAATTGTGTTTCTTTTAAAGAACGGCTTGGGTTGCAAATGTGTTCGACTTTCTAAAATGGATTTATTAAATGAGGTTTCAAATGATTTTAAGATTGAAAGTGGTGTTCCTTTGATTCTTTGGAAATGAGTTGGTGTGTGTTGGTTTTTTTGAAAATAGGTTGGTGTTGAGTGGTTAGTTAAGGCCCGTTTGGAATTTTAAAGAAATGAGATATTTTGAAAACTCTCTTTGGGGTGACTCAGGGGTGGTCTTATTGTGTACCTAGATTGTGTGAGTTGCGTGTGATGTTTTCACATCGTGACTGGTTACTTGATTTACATTGTTGACTCACCCCTTTCCTTTTTATTATACATGTTGACATGGGAACCTGACATAGTGAGTGAATCTTCTGAGAACAATTGTTGCACTAGTTTAGATTACGCACTGTCTAGTGGACCATAACAGAGAGGTGTTTTGTTATTATTGCTATGGGATTGGACCCCTTGACCAGGCCAGGTAGGGAAACGGTCGGGGGTTAGGGAATTAGGACGTCATCGAGAGTAGGAATTCCTTCAGGATAAGTCACATGTATAGTATGTTCTGGATTGTTCACGAGCTCCTAGGTTCAACACATGTTTTATTTAGTGTTTATTTGTATGTGACAGATGATTGAGAGGTCTAGTTTGGTTTTTGGCCCCTGTGTGCACTATTTTTTTTCCATTTCCCTTAGTGTGTGTTGTGTGTTGTGTGTGGTTTTCCTTTCGACTAACAACTAAAATTTGGATTTCTAAATTATTCGCAAAAATGTTTTAAAATGAAACGCACTTGTTCCTTTCAAACATTAAACTTGTTTTTTGTTCTTAAATTTAAAATGGAAATGGACCTTTACTTCTTTTAGAAATGAAAGTGTGTGTGTGGAAACCCATATTTTATATAATTTAGTTCAAACGTAGAATTAGTAAATTATTTTTTTAAAGGTAGTGTTTTGGGGATAGTTTATTGGGCACACCTACTGAGTTTTAATACTCACACCTATAGTGTTTTTTTGTATTTAGTTTTTGTTGCAGGTTCGAATCAAGTTTTCTCGTTGTGGGTGAGAGTTGGTTGTGGATTGGTGAGTGACTCTCGGAGTCGAAAAGAGTTTTGGTCATGGTCAGGTTAGTTTTTTGTTATTGGTTTTTCTTCCTTTTTCTTTTCATTTATTTTCCTTGTGTTATTCTACTTTTTCCATTGCTTTATTTATTTTCATTGGGAAAAATCATTCCCATTTGTACTCTGTTGATGCACTGGTGCTTGTCGCTAGCCTAAAAGGATCGAGAACGCCTCTCAGGACTTTCCACGGATCAGTTCGGGTGACTGGTTCAGGGTTGACCTGGGTTGGTTTGTGACAATAAAGAACACAAAAAAGGAAAGAAAAAAAAGTGGGGACAACAAAGCATGAGATGCTCAGCAAGAGATCAATTACTGTTGCGCCCTCTATAACCCATGTTTCTGGGATGTCAGCCTCAACCCTTTGGATGAAGACCTCTCCGCCATGATTTGGAATTAGGTGGAGTGACCTCATCATCCAATGACGAGTCATAGGAATATTCTAGAATGATGTAACTATTGTATTTCCAAGAGAGATCTAGAACATCCAAGTCCGGATTCAACCGGCAACAAACTTCAATATTTTTTGAAAGCAATTTCTGAACAAGGAGATAATCATTATATTTAAAAACAATTGGATCCATCTTGGTGAAGGTATCTTCAAGCTGATGATCAAACCATTTTGTCATTTCTTCGTTAATAAAAATAAAAATAATTATAAAAATATATTTATAATTATATTAAAATATTTATAAAAATATTTATTTATAATTATAATTATAAATAAATGAATATTTAAATAATTATAAAATTATAATAAATATAGTTAATATATTTATAATTTAATAAATATAATTATTAATAAATAAATAAATAAATATATTTATTATATATATAATTTTATAAATATATGAAATAATATAAATATATTATAAAGATTATATCTTTATCAGTGTTTGTTTAGCAGTGATAAAGATACCTCTTTACGAGCGCTAAAAAAGCGCTGATAAAATCTCTATTTATCAGTGCTAGAATTTCAGCGCTGGTAAAAGGGTATCTTTATCGGTGCTAAAAAATGATTATAAAACTACTTTTTTATCAACAATTTTTTGAAATCATTGATAAAATCCATATGAGTTCTTATAAAAAGAAACCTAACAGAGTGCCACCGCCACTCAAGCCTTCAAGCATTCGCAAAACCGGAGTGCTACCGCCACTTTCACCACTGTCGTCGGACCCTACTGTTGCCACCAATCAACTTTCTCGATGAATCAATCTCTCTAAATCTAAGGTATGTGTCGATTTATCTTGTTTACACCTCTAACCACACTCATTTCTTCAGTCGCACCTCACTGAACCCTACTAGTTCATGTCTTCACTTGCTCTTGATGAACAAAATAAATAACCCCCAAAACAACAATCCTTATTGTGCAAGATCAACATATCAACCACAACCATCCTTTTCCATGACTTCATCTCCTTTGAAACAACCTAACACTCACACACACACAACTAATATCTATAACCACCTACCTCTAAATGCTATCCACATCACCCTTTTCTCTGGGGTTCATGATTGGGGTTCTCATGTTTTCAATAGATACTGTGTATTGTATTAGTCTTTGGTTTGTGTGCATAATGATTTGAGGGAGCCGTTGGTTACATTCTTTTCACGGTAGTTATAATTACATAGCCAGATGTGGGCAGTTCATGAGTGTCAATGATGCATTTAGTGTTTTATTTTGGTATTTAGTGATTGACAGAATGATGTTCCATATATGATTATCAATACATTTAATTATTTTCAAATGTATTTTTTTATTATAAAAATGGGTGTTATTTAGGATATTAGTTAGGGTTTTCATTTAGTTTTATTAACATCAATTATTACTTTTCTAAATTTATAAATAATAATAAATAAAAATTTATAATTTTTTATAAGTATAATTTGTTATATTTATACTTCTAGATATAATTTTTGATACTTATATATACATCTATAAATTATATAGTATATATTATTATATTTATATAATTGTTATATATACTTTTTTTAAACATATATAATTTTATAGTTTTATACATTTTTAAATTTATGTACTTTTATAAATATTATAGTATATCGTATTATACTAATATAATTTAATAATATTTTTTATTAAATATTTATACTTTTATAGTTTTGTTAATTTATAAATTTATACACATTTATAAATTTTATAATATACCATATTATACATACATAGTTTAAATATAAAATTTTATTAATTATTTAGACTTTTATAGTTTTCTTGATTTATAAATTAATATACAATTATTGTTTTATTCGTTATAAATTATTATACTTTTATACTTTCATAAATTTTAATTTTATAAATTACAATTTTATACTTTTATAAAATTTTAAAACAGTATACTTCTATAAATTATGTATACTTTTATAACATATATATACTTTTATATAGTTTTATAAATTTATATACATTTATAAATTATGTATATTTATTTAATATATATATATTTATTTATTTATAAATTATATATAATTTTATACTTCTATATATGTCTATTATTTTATATACTAATATAAATATATATACATTTGTAATTTATATTTTTATACATGTATACTTTTATTCAATTTATCAATTGTTTAATACTTTTATACTTTCATAAATTTTATTTCTATAAATTATACTTTTATAGTTTTATAGTTTTTTAATATAATTATTATTTTATTAACAAATTCATTTGGCTAATTAGGAGTTATTTTATTATATGCAATATTTTCTATTTTAAATCACAACGGATAGAAGTTGGATGTATGCTTTTAATTGAGGGTTGAAGGAGTTTTAAAATAAGCTTTGTTTTTTTGTATTTCATGTTCAATAATGTATCTAAGGGGGGACTTATTCGATTACCTTTTATAATTGCATCAGTAGACCATGGTTTACTCATGAAGAAGTACGTTATCATATTACTAGAGTTGGATTTCAAACCAACTATGAGGTATGAAACCATAACAAATAGACAGTTCAACAACTATAAAATGTTGATAGACCTAAGAGGTGTGATGTGAAGGATATTATATTTGATCAGTTTTCCTTTCTTTCACAATCTGAGTATGAACTAAATGACTAGAAATTCAACATTAGTGTTGAAAATATTTTAAAAAATAAAATAATTTTTTTTTATTTGGGAAACCATTATTACATTCAATACCCATATTTTCATCATTTTTTTATAATTTAAATGTGATTTTAAGGGTAAATGATTGGTTTTAAAGTTAATAACTTGGATTTCTATGATTTTTTTAGAATAAGGATTATATTTTGGATTTCAATGATGATCTAAATAAATGGTCTTTTAAATTTCACATTAACTTTCAGAGACCTCCGAGATACAAAAAATCTCACCTCCTATATAATATAGATTGATAACAAAACCATGGAAAGGGAATGTCACTAACTTTATTCAACCCATATGATATCCATCATGAACTCAAACCCACAAAATGTGAATTAATGTTTAACCCCATTGCAAATTCTAAACCTACTTTCATCCAACATCACTTATATGGTTTAAATTAAAGGATTCCTCCACAACTACATCTTCATTCTGATTTGGTGTTAGCTTCTAATGGAACGAGTCTTAGGAAACAAAATGAAATAATATCTATCGTCCTCATAAATTTCATCTCCCAAAAGTTATTATTAGATTTTGTTTCCTAAGACTCATCCCCCATCTCTTTTTTACATGAACCTATGTTTCATGAACTACTCTGAGTAGTAGTCATCCCATACCGGATCCCGATGATCATTGTGGATGAATTCAAGGGAAAAAAACTACCACTAGTGGAGTAATTATTTTCTTAAATTCAATTACCCATTTCCTTCAAAGAATAGTGAAATTATTTGAAACATTCAAATGTTGGGTTCCCCTTATTTGAAAGGCCAATTTTTTTGTATTTTTTTTTAAAATATTGACATTACCAAATCAAATAAGATGGATATGAATAGAAAATAGATGGATACCAATCTTATGACAAGATATTATGAATATGAGGTGAAAGAGTTCATAAAATTTTCAAAAAATCATGAAAATTACCCATATAAAATCCTTTTCCCATGTTTATGCTATTGTTATTCAAGACTAATTATTCCAGAGTATTTGAAAGAACATTTTATCTGTCACAGAATAAATCAAAGTTTTAAATGTTGGAATAAAAAAAGGTAAAAATAAAATATAGCTAGTGACTATGATAACATCATGTTTTATGAATCATCTAATATGATTACAAGTGTGGACAATGAAGAATACCATATTGAGTATGTGATTACATATGTGAATGATGATGGAGATCATATTGAGTAAATGATAAATATAGTTGAAGATAAACTTTGCGATTGTCTAAAATTGTTTTAGAAGTTAAAGAGTTGTGTAAAGCTATCGTTGTATGTTGGATGCACTAAATATACAACATTTTTATCTATATTAAAGCTGTATAATTTGAAAGATGGAAAAAAATGGAGTAAATATAGTTTTAATGAACTACTTGATCTCTAGAATGATATGATCCCAGAAGATAATGAGATTCCTAGCTGAACATATGATGCTAAATAAATGATATGTTCAATGGTTATGATCTCTGAAAGAATACATTTTTGTCCAAATGACTATACATTTTTTCAAACGAGCCACAATTAACTTAAATAATGCCCAATGTGTGGTGCTTCTCAATAAAGAAAGATGAATCGTTTCCTATGAAAGTTTTATGGAACTTTCCAATCATTCCAAGGTTTAAGCACCTATATAGAAGTTAGTAGACTGCAATAAAATTGACGTGGCATGCAGATACAATAAATAAAGAGGAGAAACTTCATCACCCAATAGACCCTCCTCAGTGGAAGAGAATTGATCATGAGAATCCTGAATTTGGAAATTATTTGAGAAACCTTCATCTTTCACTATCTATAGATGGAGTGAATCCTTTTGGTTTTCAATGTAGCATGCATAGTATGTGGCAGGATATGTTGGTAAATTATAACTTACCATCATGGTTATGTATGAAACAAAAATACATTATGTTATTTATACTTATATAAGGGAAAAATATGTAATGATATTGATGTTTATTTAGCTCCATTGATAGAATATTTGAAATTATTGTGGGATTCAGGTGTTACATTTCATGATGCTTACAAAAATTAAGATTTCACATTGAGATCCTTGTTGTACGAGATGATAAATAAATTTCTTGGTTATAATTTTTTTTAGGATATAACATTAAAGGAACTCAAGGGTGTCCCATTTGTGAACAAGGTACACAGTCAATTAGGTTGAAACATTCATTAAAGACTATATTTCTAGGACATCACAGATTTATACCTTAGTGAAATAAGTACTAATCTTGGATGGAATAATTTTATGGGAGTTCAGAATAACATACAACACCATCTCCACTAATAAGTGATGAAATTTTTTATAATGTAAAAGATACAAACAACGATTTTGGTAATCCTTTTTCAAAAAACCTTATGAAAATCAGTTAGAAAAATTGATCAATTTTTTTTTTGAATTACCACACTAGAATTATTTGTATGTCAGAATTTTTTTTGATGTTATGCATGTTGAAAAAATATATGTGATAGTTTCATTAAAACATTACTAAATGAACCCTAATAAGGGTATAATTAAGGCTAGGTTGGACATGATTGACATTGTAATATGGGAAGAGTTGGCACCAATATAGGGTGAAAAACATATTTTTCTTCCTCCAGCTGCTTAAACTCTTTCCACAAAGAAGAGATACCAGTTTTACAACTTCTTTGAGGATATAAAGGTTCCATAGAGGTATTCATCAAATATGAAGAGTATTGTGTCAATGACTAATTTAAAGTTAAAGGAGATGAAATCACATGACTGTCATGTTTTGATGTAAGATATCATTCCTATAGCTTTACATCTAAATTTTTCCAAGAATGTTTGTCATACATTAACCAAGATATATATTTTTTCAAATCTATATGAAGAAAAGTTACAAACCTAGTGAAATTTCCAACTATGGAAAAGGAAATTGTTATTATATTATGTGAATTGGAAATTTTATTATTGTTGAAATTATCTAATATTATGGTTCACTTGGTGAGAGATATTTCGCTATGTGGTCCAATACATTATAGATTGTTGTACCCCATTGAATGGTATATGAAGATTTTGAAAGGTTATTCTAAAAATCAAAGTCATACAGAGGGTTTTATTTTTGAGCAATATATTGTTGAGGAAGATGTTGAATTCATTATCGACTACATTTTCAGTTTGGAAAGCATTGGTATACTGAAATATCATCATGCTGGGTAGCTTGTGGGTGGAATAATGTCTAGAATAGTTGTTTTCATAATAAATATTATATATTAGGAGTAGTCCCACCTTTACATTATTCATAATAGTTTAGAGGTTTCCCCATATGTTGAAACCCATGAAGAAATTCTGAGGCATTTTTATCCATCAAGGGATGAAAGCTGGATACCGAATACACATAATCAACATTTTATAAGATGATTTTGAGACTATATTTTTAAGGATTCCTATGAAAATATGGAATCAATTTCAAAACCACTTTGATGGTTATCTAGATGACCAAGTGTGTATGTTTTATCTTATAATGGTTATATAATTAATAGTTATACATTCTATACAAATGAATATTATGAAGGAAGTATCATGAAAAATAGTGGAGTTACACTTGTGGCCAAAGCAATGCATGTATTTGGTACCAAGGAAAAATATCCAATTTATGTGAATGTGTCATACTTTGAAATCATAAAACAAATATGGGAGTTGGATCATACAATATTACAAGTGACTATGTTTTAATGAAAGTGGGCTGATAACATGAGTGATGTTAATATAGATGAATTGGGATTTGTGAAAGTTAATTTCAGTAAGGAGTAGCACAAATAAAAACTCTTTATAAGGGAATCATAACCAGTAAAAGTATTTTATGTTCCAGATCTAGGAAAATGAAAGTGGTCAATTGTTATGTTATTGACCAAAACCACTGAAGGGTCAGATGAAAATTCATATAAGGATTACCCTTTCATTGGGTTGTCTCAATCATTTCATACCAGTCCCCATACATAGATGGGGTATTGTATGTCAGATTAGACTATAATGAATGGATTTAGATACTTAATAGAGGGGTTAAATCCCTTTAACATTTTTTAAAAAAGTGTTCAATAATCAGGTTATATTTTTTTGCAATATATATTATGTTACCTCATGTTATTATCTGTTCACTACTTCATTTACGTAATCTAAATTAAATATTAAACCACTTCTATAGATAATGAATTATTTGTGTGCTGATACTCACAATCCTAACAATAGTTTTCTCAACCTGCTGTTGCTTCCAGTGTAGAGGAACAACGAACTTCCACACATTTCGATGCTACAAATCTAGAGGAATAACATATTTACAATGTTAAACTTGAGAAAATGGTAGATGATGAATAAACTATGCCCCCAAAAAAATATGAGTGTCGTAGCATGAAGGTGTTAGAAAAATTATTAAGGTGAAAATCAAATACATCAAATTCGAGTTTGGATGTAATGAGCACGAAAATTCAGTTAGGACAATCGAGTCCATGCTCAGTAGTTTCATTGGGCTCATCACTCGACAGTACATGCTGATTGATATAGATTCATGGAAGCATGCTATTCCCATGCATAATAACATGATTTGAGAAGATATTAGGGTAACATTATGAAATCCTTTCATTATTTTACTAAAAAATAAAATAATGAAACATTGAATTACTCTTCATTATCCATTTCAGAGTGTATTTATAGTAGATGAATCCCACAATAAATTTGTATTAATGCTTGATAGAAAGGATCAAAATGTATTTGAAACAATTCTAGAAAAATGTTACCTCAAAGATTCTAAAGGGAAAATAAACCCACACCCATTATATATGCATGCACACCTGCTAAGCCAAGAAGTGTGGGATGCTTTTACTAGATGTTGTGAGGATATATCTTTTCATGTAAATTGTGACTGGTAATAAATTATTTGAAAATACATGTATTAATCACTTTTAATAATACTTTTTAATATTTTAAATAGTAACTGAGTGCTGAAAATAAGTAACAGGTAGCAAAACCAATGTACCCTTATCCTAAATCAAGGATGGGGTATGCTTCACTTGAAAAAATGGTTCATATTTTAAATATACCGTAATAATTTTATGTGACATGAAACAAAATCATAATTATGTTCCACTATTTATATGAATATTGATGAATCTAAATCTAAATCCACTTTTATCCCATTTCATGTGTTATAGAAGTAATCACATGTAAATAATGAGGGGATACTAGTAGATGAAAACTCACAAAAATTGTGGGAATCATGTGTAAGTATGACATAATATTTTTTTGATTTAAATCACTATTAAATAACAATTATTACTTATTTTCCTATATTTTCTATCCGACTTAGACACAAGAATCATTAAAAGATGTACTGGATAAACACCTACTATTATTATACTTGAAGTGGCTAGAAAAGTATGTGCACTTTAGAGGTGTGGGTTTTAGGGTGACACCCCAAAAATATCTTGAGAAAAGAAAATAACAGTGGGATAAAGATAAAAAAATGGAAGAGATTCAAGCATGATTAGCTACCCTTGAAGAAAAATTTCATTGGTAGTCCGAGTTGCTAGAAAATATTATGGGGGGAATAAAAGAGAAGAAACAACTCAATAACAACCACTACGTGAAGATCCCCCACTATCTTTGAGGCGAGCCATTCCCCTAAAAGAGCTATCTTAGATAAGGTAATCAATAATCTCATAATCGTTTTTCTAAAATGTGAATCAGGTAGACACTAATACCTATCATATACTATATTATATAGGGTAAAAATGACAATGATTTATATCTATCAACACTTACTCATCACCTTGTTGTGAGGGATACTGTTTTCAATATCTAAGAAGACACTATACACAACAAAACCCTTCCAAAAGGTCAAGTGAGAGTGAGGATCAACGTATCTCATGAGTTGAGTGCCAAGCTACCTATTACACTTGATTACGTAAATATTCATACGGTATAAAAAACTATTGGAACATTCTTATAATGATAGTTAGTTCTTGTAAAAAACATGTCGATAATGATATATTCATTTATAATTTATTTTTCATGCTAAACCTTTAAAAATTAATGAAAAAAGGTATGAAATGATTAATTTTATTACATACGGACAAAGAGAAGAGGTTAAAATGAAATATTGAATCAAAACTATCTAAATTATCAACCGACCAATCAAAAAGAGATTCAAAATGTAGCTTTACCCCACCCATTGAATATCCATATTTACTAACATTGAAGGTTCATGCATATACAAGGTTAAAAATTGGTAGTAATCACATAGTTGATTTTGAAGAAAAAATGTATGGAGTGGCCAATAAAGACTCCATTTCTCTTGAGAATGTAAATTAAATCCTCAAGTATGAATTACTAGGACTCTTAGTTGTAAATATATACATGAGTCATGTTTTCATGATTTTTTTCAATATATGATCTACTATGTTAATCATGACTAAATAAAATTCATATTTTTTTTAGAGGTTTCTATATCAATAATATTTGAAGGGAAACCCCTATGAAAATAAATATGGATTCATTAGCCCTCACATCACTATTACAAACCAAATAAAAATAGAATCGTCTTAAATTAATACAATAGTGTAAAAACTGGCCACAACGTTTGAAAATAGAAATCTAAGACTAATAAAATCTTCTTATCAACAATGATGTAGGGGTTAAAATATAAAACTTAATCATATCAAATTTATTTTCATTCCTTTAATTACTTATTCATTTTTTATTTTTTAGGATGTATTAGGTACTCATTGTAGTCACTTTGGATAGTCCAAAAATTTATTTCCCAAATTCACTGCATGAATACCCAACAAACCGACCAAATATGATGCCATTTTTCAATTTTTAATACACTACATCCAATATTTTAGAACTAAAATTCAAGTTATATATTTTATATTTTGTTTTAATGATAATTCTATTATGATATGGTAGTGTTTGAATATCATGAAAATCATGGCATGAGGATAGTACACGTGTACTATAATCCTATCGACTTATATAAGTGGATATGTATTAGGGTATATATAATAATATTTCACCATCAAAACACATATAAAAAATTACTTATTTTTCAAAATGTTTCGGTAGTGTCTGAAACAAACCAATGGAAATGATTATGGTTATTATGTGTGAAAATTTATGAGAGATATCATATACCATCAACAAACAAACATCCCCAAATAGGTATTTTTTAGGACAATTACTATTTTATTTAAAATATTTATTAATCCTTTTTGTATTTAAATTTTTCTAGTACTACCAGGACTGTTGAAAGACCTTGTATTCACAAGACAAAATAGATTTTTTTATAAATGAATGGGAAACATACTATATTTCATAATGAACACATATATCATGAATATGTTACATCCTACTACTTATTTAGTTTATTTTATCATCATTTTATCTACTTTTTTAGTTAATCTCATCATCATTTTCATTTGATAATTATTTTGTTAATTTTCAAAGAGATCGTGAAGAAATGACTTCATCAACTAGTACGATTCACTCATATACTGTGATCATGCACTCAATATGATACACAGTGTACCTAGTATGACTAAAATTATATGGTTTCAGTTTAGAATTGGCATTTTATTAATGTATTGTTACATATTTATGTTTAATTTATTTCTTTATAGTATTACCAACATAATAATTTTTTTATTATACAGGTGGATTATTTTTCTCGGGTTGGGGTGGTTTGTTCGATGCTACTCGTTCTCATGAGGGATTGGACTTCAAGGATAAAACTGAGATAATGACAATAAGGAAATAGATTAATAATGTTTACAACCATCATGAAAAGGTGAATTCCAACAAATTATTTAATTAATCTTGTCATAATTTTATCTATTATTTGAAAATTAATTTCCTTTCATTTTTATCTAATACTTATTTAGTTTTTTTCATATATATTTTAAGAATTCATATTTTTCTTTCAATTATATACAACAATCCATGAATGAAATAATATGTTCCTTTATAATGGAATAGGAAACCCCATGCTACTTGAAACATGTTGCGTTTGATGTAGCATGGGGTTTACTTTTCTATCAAAATGGAAGATGTTCTCTCTTTTCTGGATTTTTTAGATAGTTTAAATCAAAACCAAGATAAAAAAATCAACCATCCACACCCCAATTCGATACATAGTGTGCTCAAAATGACTCAGACTGTATGCTTTTAGTTTATAATTTACATTTTAGTTCAAAACATATGTCACATACTCAAAATGAAGAAAATTCATTAATATTGTTTTGATACATTGTTAAAAAAAATACATAAGTCATTTTTGATGTGTAATAAGCATCCTCCCCTCAATATAATACATGATGTTGCCGGTATGACTCTAGGTGTGTCTTTTTATTTAAAATTGACATTTTAGTAAAAAAGACAAGTGACATACTCAAAACTGAGAAAAAAATTGGATTGTTTTGATACTTTATTAAAATGATCTATAAGTCATTTGTAATGTGTAAGAATCAGCCACACCTCAATATGATACATGGTGTTCTTGATATGATTCAAAGTGCTCATTATCAGTTTAAAATTGATATTTTAGTTTAAAACTTGTGTCACTTACTAAAAATAAAATAAATTCACTCAGATTGTATTGATAATTTTGGAAAATGATTAATAAGTTATTTGTGACATATAGGAAGTAGTCTCACAACAAACTAACACACAATGAAACTAGTATAACCCAAAGTGTGTGTTTTTAGTTTAAAATAACATTTTAGTAAAAATAACAAGTGACATACTGAAAACCAATAAAATAAATTCATATTGTTTTTTATAATTTATAAAAATGATCCATAAGTAATTTTTTATGTGTATAAATATCTTGTACCTCAATTTTACACATGGTGTGATTGGTATGACCCCAAGTGTGTCTTTTTATTTAAAATTGACATTAATTTTAGTAAAAAGAACAAGTGACATACTCAAATCTAAGAAAAAACATTCATATTATTTTGATACATTAAGAAAAAAATCCATAAGTAATTTTTTATGTGTATGAATAAACCACACCTCAATCCAATGCACGATGTAACCAGTATAGCTCCAAGGGTGTCTTTTTATTTAAATTTTTAGTTAATTTTAGTAAAGAGAACAAGTAACATATTGAAAACTGAGAAAACACATTCATATTTTTTTTATAATTTATTAAAACTATTCATAAGTCATTTTTGACGTGTAGGAATCAACCTTACCTCAATAAAACACATAGTGTGGACAATATGACTCAAATTACACCTTTTTATTTAAAATTCACATTGATTTTAGTAAAAAGAATAAGTGACATACTAAAAACTAAGAAAACATATTCATATTGTTTTTATAATTTAGTAAAATGACCCTTAAGTCATTTTTGATGTGTAGGAATTAACCACACCTCAATCTGATGCATGAAGTGACTGATATGACTCCAAGTGTGTCTTTTTTATTTGAAATTGAAATTAATTTTAGTAAAAAAGACAAGTGATGTACTCAAGACCAAGAAAAAGAATTTAGATTATTTTGATACTTTAGGAAAATGTTCTATAAGTCATTCTTAACATGTGGGAATCATCCAAACCTAAATATGATAAACTGTGTGTCCGATATGAATCAAAGCTTCTGTTATCATTTTAAAATCATTATTTTAGTTTAAAATATATTTAACTCACTAAAAACAAACAAAAAGTTCTTCAATTGTCTTAATAATTTAGGAAAATGATTCACAAGTCATTTTTGATGTGTAAGAAATAGCCTCACATAAAACCGGCACACGATGTTATTAGTATGATTCAAAATGATCCATAAGTTATTTTTAACATTTAGGAATCAAAATCACCTCAATTTGATGCACCATGTGAACGATATGACTCGAAGTGTGTATTTTCATTTAAAATTGACATTAATTTTAGTAAAAATAATAAGTGACATACTCAAAAATGAGAAAAATCATTTGAAATGTTTTGATACTTCAAGAAAATTAATCATAAGTCATTTTTGATGTGTAGGAATCAACCGTGCCTCAATCCAATGCATAGTATGACCATTATAACTCAAAGTGTGTCTTTTTTATTTAAAATTGACATTAATTTTAGTAAAAAGAAAAAGTAACATACTGAAAACTAATAAAATGCATTTTTATTGATTTGATAGTTTAGTAAAATGATCCATAAGTCATTTTTGATGTGTAGGAATCAACCACACCTCAATCCAATGCACAGTATGACCGATATAACTCAAAGTGTGACTTTTTATTTAAAATTGGCATTAATTTTATTAAAAAGAAAAAGTGACATACTGAAAACCAAGAAAACACATTCATATTGTTTTGATATTTTAGTAAAATGATATATAAGTCATTTGTGATGTGTAGGAATTGGATTCAACTCAATCTAATGCACCGTGTATCCAATATAACTCAAAGTATCTATTATCATTTTAAAATTGACATTTTAATTCAAAATGTGTGTGACTCACTAAAAACCAAGAAAACGTGATTCAATTGTATTTATAATTTTGAAAAATTATTCATATGTCATTTTTGATGTGTATGAATTAGTCTGATGTCAAAAAAACCCATGATGCGATTGGTATAACCCAAAGTACATTTCTTCAATTTCAAATTACATTTTAGTAAAAAGAACAAGTGACATACTGAAAAAACAATAAAACACATTTTGATAATTTTGATAATTTAGGGAAAAGATATATAAATAAATTTTGATGTTTATAAATCACCTACACCACAATATGACCCACGGTGTGACCATTATGCCTCCAAATGTGACTTTTTTATTTAAAACTGACATTTTAGTAAAACACACAAGTCACATATTCAAAGATAAGAAAACACATTCATATTGTTTTGATACTTTAAGAAAACAATACATAAATTATTTTTTTATGTGTATAAATTATATTCACCTCAATTCAATAGACGATGTTCCCGTTATGACTCAAAGTGTCCATTATCAATCTAAAATTGACATTTTAGTTCAAAACATGTGTAACTCACTGAAAACTGAGAAAATGTTCTTGGATTTTCTTAATAATTTAGGAAAATGATTCATATTTCATTTGTGATGTATAAAAATTACTCTCATGTAAAACTAACACATGATGTGAATGATATGAATCAAAATGTGTGTTTGCAGTTTACAATGATATTTTAGTAAAAAAGATGACTAACATACTCAAAACTGAGAAAACATATTCATATTGTTTTGATACTTTAGGAAAATTATCCATAAGTCATTTGTGACATGTAAGAATCTTCCACACCTCAATTTGATGTACGATGTGACCGGTATGACTCTAAGTGCATCCTTTTATTTAAAAATGAATTTTTATTAATGTATTCTTTCATATTTATGATTAATTTATTTTTTTATAGTATTACTAACACAATATTTTTTTTCTTATATAGGTGGATTATTTTTCTCGGTCTGAGGTGGTTTTTTCAGAAACTGATACCATTATTAGGATTTTTTGAGAGGGGGTCGTGGGTGCCAAAGACGATAAAACATTAATGTTTTTAAATGTGTGTGGATAGTAATTAGAAATTTAATTATACAATACATTGTTTGAAATGTATATAGTAGTGTTTTTTTATTTTTGATTTCAAATTTATTTCAATTGAATTATGTATTTTCATATAGGTTTATTTTTATATAGGTTACATATGTATTTAAAGTAGTGTGATGTCATTGAAACAACACATTGCAGTAGGTGAGCCTTTATCAACATTATTTCTAGTATTGATAAAGGCCCCTCTTTATGAGCGTAAATAAAAGAATTGATAAGGGGGTCCTTTATGAGTGCTAAACTACCACTGATGGGGGGGGGGTGATTATTAGTTATTTTTGAGTGCTGATAAAGGCCCCCCTTTATTAGTGTTGAGGACAAAAATGATTTTTAGTGCTTTTAAATCCAATTTTGAGAACCGTTAAAGGGTCTATCTATGGTAGTGGTAATAAAAAAAATTATATAGAAAACTGCTAGGAATATATATAGCTTTCAGTATATATTAAAGGGAGATACTAAACAGCTTTTGCGATGGAATTTTTTGTAGTATATTCCTCTCGCTAAAAGTCATTTGTGATGAGAATCCATCAATGAAAACAATGTCATAAATATGAGTATTAGAGACAGTCCATCAAAAAAAATATTATTTTCAAAAATAGTTATTTCTGTCACTAATATGTACACAATTTTATTAAAAAAAATAATTGAAACAAATTTTTTAATCCATATCAATTAATTAAATATTAAAAAAATAATAAAAAAATAATAATTTAAAAAATAATAAAAATAAAAAAATAGAAAAGATTAAATATAATTAAAACATGTTGGAAATAACTACACAATTTCACACATAATATGTTTATCAAACCAAAATACATGATAGCCATAAAAATATTCAAGATCAGCTAGTATAAGGGGAAGAGGATCACCCTAAGGGTTGGTGGGGGAACTCCATACTAACATCACACGTGAGTCATCACATATACTCTAACATCTTCTCATCTTTATGACATTGCTACTCACACTTCTCCTACTTATCTCTCTACATGTGTTGTATCATCTAATCCTAAGCTCCCAACCTCTCTTCATATAATACTAAAAACCATGAAATATACAGTGGTAACTTTATCAATGCTAGATAAAATCACTGATAAAGATACCTTTTTTGTGCTACAAAAAGCAATGATAATGTTAGCATTTATCAACACAAAAAAGTGTTGTTAAAGGATGATATTTATCACCAATACAAAAAATCACTAATAAAGTGTATATTCTATTAAACAAATTTATATCATTACATTTCATATATTAATATATTAATATATTTATATTGATAAAAATATATTTTATTTTATTAAATATGATTTATATATATGAAGAAATATACATTTTCACTTGATATATAAGATATTTAGTTAAAAATGTCTTATATATATATATAATTTTCTTAAATATTATTTATATAGAACAAAATATGTATCATAAATTATATGAATTCATATTTCATATATTTAGTCAAAAATGATTTATTATTTTAATTAAAAATATTTAATATTAATTAAAAAAAATTTACTAATTATGTCATTCTATTTTATAAATGTCATTTTTATCAATTTGAAATATATATCAAATAATAAATATGAAATTATTAATTAAAAAATTAAATAAATATGTTACACTTCATATGTCATACAATAATTTCACACATATACATATGCAAAATTATTTCGATTTTATAGAGATAAACATACACAAATAATATAAATTGTAAATATTATCATTTTAAATATTTTTATCAATATTTAATATTTAATATAATATGTTTTTAATTATTTAATTTTATTCATTTCATATATTTATATTTAATACATACTATTTATTACTATTTATAATTAATATGTATATATATATATTAAAATTATTCATTTTTATAAATAATTATTTCATTAATAACTTTTTTAATATTTTTTTAATTTATTCATTTTTTATTTATATTTGTTTAATATTTTTTTAAAAAAAATTATTCATTTCTAATATTTATTTATATTTATTGATTAATATTTAACGTTTTTAATAAAATTTTACGAGAAAGGTCTCACCAGAAGAAAATATTTTGACCTTTTATTAAAATAAAAAATAAAAATAACATAATAGAATGGATGAGGTCAAACAAAGAGACATTCCCTCATCTGGAAAACCAGTTTATGAGTCATAAAATGAAAGATCATTTTCAAATCCATAATCTGAATCATCAGCAGTCTCCCACTCCGACTGTGAGTTAGCTTGATTCAGTATCTTAAGGATCACTCCCTTGGATCTTTCCTGCTCTGGGGTGAGCTTGACCTTTGAAGATTTGGAGGATGATCTGTTAGAAACATTCCTTGGTATAGTGGAATAATCCTTCCACAATATTCTTTTTAGAGGATCCATGTTTGACCCTTCATTGTCATTTATATTTCCTTTACCATTTATGAAAACACCCTTAAAGGAAGAAAATACACCACTGTCTAAAGGTCGAGTGGTATCTAATAAAATCATTATATACTATTTATCACTTCCATCATCTGATATGTTACCCCATTTATCAAAACTCTAGGAGTTGTAATTTTTTCAAGCATCCTGAATAGCTTTGTGGAAATCCACAACCTTATACCCATGCTGCAAGTCCTCACCTTTCCTAGAATGTTGAGGATTCAAGGCATCACTAAAATCAATATCAATAGGGTAAGGAATAGAATAAAGGCCTTGATCCTAACTAATTATATCCCCCAAATGAAACCTCACTGAGGATGACCAACACATCAGAATAAGCATCATCCCTGGTAAACACATCCAAAAAATGCTTCCTTTTCAACATTATTGGCTAGAACAATACCATCATTAACCATATCAGATCCCACATGAGTAATGTGCATCTCAACTCTAGCTTCAGGCAATCCTAAAGGAGTATCAGACTCATCCTTTGATGTTATCTCTTCTGCAAGATCTTACCGAGCATCGGAGTGTCCAACGCTAAATCCAGCAAGAGAATTCTCATTTAACACTAGCCCCTTTACCTACAAGTTAGCCATATAATAATTTCATTTCACACAGTCCTTCAGATCAACCTCATTGGAAAAGAGATTTCGAGGCACATTCCCATCACGAACAAGGGATTTTGACATCAATTTTTGCTTCCTCCAACAGTGAGTAGCTAAATGTCCCTTCATCTCACACCTCTCATAGAAGGTATGCCTCCGAAATAACTCCAGTGAATGATCAAAAAACATACATAAATTAAAAAATAAAGGTTTTAGATCATAGTCAACAACAATTTGAATTTCATCTTTGGGAGCGGATAGAGTTACCTTATCAATAATCATGGAGCTAAGATCAATCTCCACTAACATCTTGGTGAAATGCCCAAACTAAACATTCTCAATTTCTTTATCAAGATGAATAATATTCCTAATTATCATTCTATTTTCATACTAAATATTAGGATTCCAAAGAAACCAATTGATTCCATGAAGATGAACCCATACCTAAGAGAAATAATTTCTTTCCCTAGATATGTTGAAATAAAAATACCATTCATGAAGAAGAATCTATTCGGGATTTAGGAACAAAGAGAAAATGGTACACATACAAAGCTTATAGTCATACAAATAGAAGAGGTAGTGAAATAAATCACACCTAATTGAGACACACCTTTAGTCTGAAAAACCCAACATATACTATTTATTACTTTTTATTATTTTTTTTCAAATTTATTCATTTTTAATATCACATATGTAACAAATTGACCCGAGATACCCTAAAAAACTAGCTCCCAACCAAATCCACTACATTCATAAAGGGAGTTCCTGATCCCCATGGGCTGACGACTAGCACCCGAGCATCAAAAATAACTAGAGGGAAATATTTCCCCCAATATGAAAAAATGAAATGAAATATATATACCTAACTGAAATAAAGTGAGGAAGAGAAAAAGGAAATATATAACATAAAAAAAATAAATGACATAAATGATACAACTCAAAAGTATCTAAACAAAATCCAAGGCACGAGTCCAATAACAAAGGAAAAAACCCAAAATGAGAAACATCTACTCCATGTGATAAGCGGATGACGTCTCACTATTTCACCATGAGCTACCCAAGACTAGCTGACTAGAACCTTGATCCCTCACTATGGTACATTGTCTTTCAATACTTCTAAAGACATAAATAGATATATACACCATTGAAGGGGTGTGGAAGGTGTGAGCTAAATAAGATCATTAGGATCCCACCATCGTGTTCCATAACAAGTCACTTTATAAAAACCTTAACATGATTAAATTTAAAGAAAACGAGTCATGATTATCAGTTAAACATTTTTTATATCAAAATAATGGAAAAAATTCCCCTTTTTCACAGTTCTAAATAATATAGGTAAAATAGTTTCAAAGTATATCCCAGATGTCAAAACAGGTAATCAAAGACAAGCGATACAAACCAAAACATGGGTACATCACACCAATGATCACTACAAGTTATGATAGCTAGAACAATCATATCTAGACATAGATAATCATTCTAATTAATCCCCTAAATATATACATCGAATCTAGGGAGTAGAGAAACACACCAGAAAGAGAACCTCTCAATAGTGTCTAAGAAGTCCTTAGGACACTTAGCCTAGGGAGCAGAGGAACACCCCACAAGTGACCCCCCCAAAAATTACAACATACAATGCCTATTGTAATACCTTCCACCTAAGTAATCAAGGATTACCATGTGTTACATTTTAAAAATAATTTCATCAAAATCATTATTTGAAAATCAATTCTTAAATAAATTTCAAAATTCTTTGAAAATATCTTCTTTGTCACCAAAACAGGGGAATACTATCCTTTCTCATAAACTAGTTTACACAAACATGAAAATCAATAAATCATACTAAATTATTTATATTATTTTATAAAAAAGAGAATTTAAGGTTAATCCAACATAGTTTAGAGAAGAAACCACATAACTTAACCTCAGGTCACACACACCCACAACGGGATCCACCAACATAGGAAGGAATGAAAAGACAACAACGGAGGCCCTAGAATCCATTCTCACATCTTATAATCAAATTATATAAAAAATAGATGAAAGATAGGGTATATAATAATATACCTTGATAAAAATGCACCTTATTCAGCATAACCAACAAAGAACCAACCCTTGAAATAATATCTCACAAAATATCTCAAAAGGACTAATCAAAACGTCGTTATAGGGTTGATAAATCCAAAATGCAGCACCACGCTTCTACTGTGACTTATGAAAGTGAAGAAGTGAAAATAATTATTACTAAGATGAAGCAATACAACTTCCATGAAGATTGAACATCGAATGGATTAACTTGGAAGGATAGAAGACACCAAAACACACCAAGATAAACCCTAGGGTTGGGGGAGAACAACTTCACAATGATATTTTGAAACATCATACATGCCACACAACTTAAACCTATTGGGATGAATGATTTATGACGTAAGCACCCCTTTTAGGATATAAATATTACATAACTCATATACATCATAAAAATATGTCACCTTGAGTTAAATTTACCCTTGATTGATTATTTTACGACATAAAGGTGAATCTTACAACATAAAAACAATTTACAGCGTAAAAAGGATTTTACAGATTTCATGATTCTTGTGCTATTAAATATTTCACTGCTTGTTCCCAAAAACACATTTACACTATAAACTACACATTTATAATGTAAAATGATCCTGTAGGCAGTATCCATCCCAGCTTTTTCAAAAACTCCCAAAAACAACTCCTAAGGCATCCAAACCTGAAAACACTCTTAAACATTTAAAAGAAAATACCTTTTTGTCCAGGATTTTATAATATCATAACCCTAAGATTTTTTTACCATATAATTCATGTTGAAGAAGGGTGCTCTAGAAATAAGTGAGGTCACTACCCCCTCACCGATGATTCGTGCTCCCATGTTTTGTGAGAAACTGATTCATGTCACCATAACACTCTAACAAGTGGGATAGACTTCCCATGAGACACTTTCACATGAAAATAAATGATCTCCACTAGATTATCTACAACTAAAACATCTAGATCCATCTTGATATATTCTCAACTTAGTATGTGATAGGTATTAGGATGATACTTCCTGATATGAGATATATATAAGACATCACAAATGCCCATCAAATATGATGGTAATGTTAATCAATAAACAACTTTACCAAGATTCTCAGGGACCTCGAATAGTATAACATATCTTGGAGCCAATTTCCCTATTTCCCAAGCTGGTGGTGACCCAACCGATGAGAAAACTTCATGAAAACTCAATCCCCAATGGAAAAATAAAAAGGATGACTTCGATGATCGACATATGATTTTTGACGACTCTGATATATAACTAGACACCAACATATATCTGAAATCCTCGATAATATATCCTGAATAAGACTTGGTCCAAAAAGAGATTCCCTGGAAAATTATTCATAAAAAATAGGTGATTTGTATGGGCAACCATATAAATCCTTGAAGGCATCCATTATGATTTAAAACTGAAAAAAATTATTATAATCATACTCTACCAGTCCTAGATGGATATACCATGATCCACTAAAATCTAAGACATATTCATGAAGGATATCCTCCAAGATATGAATTTCATGCTCCATATAACCATATGTCTATGGGTAATAAGCTAAACTTAACCTAAACTAAGCCCCATCACCTCTTGGAGAATTTTTTAGAACTAGGTGGCAAAATTTGGATCCCTATCTGAGATGATAATAGATAGAACCCCATGTAACCTCACGATCTCCCACACATACAATTTACGAAGACCTTCAACTCTAGTGGTATCCCTAATCAGAATAAAACATACAAATTTATTCAACCAATCAACCACCACCCATATAATATTATTCCCTAGATGATTCCATAATAATCCAATAATGAAGTCCATAGACACCTAATTCCATTTCTAAACTGACACTATAAGAGGCTGGAGAAAACCAAAAGGTTTTATATGCTCTACCATTATTTATTTGTTGGGGTAATGGTGGAACACAAAATCAGTAATGTTTCACTTCATACCCGACCACCAAAAATGTTGTCTCATGTCATAATACATCTTCATAGTGCTCAGATGAAAGAACCATAAAGAACTATCATAGTAAAAAAACTAAACTCCTTACAAATGTAAGAAAAAAAACTGATCCCCAAATTTGAGAATACCATATGAAGGGAGGGACCAACTAGAAATGTTATCCCCACCATAAAGGGTTTCTCAAATTCCATTGAATTTATAATCCTACTGCTTTCCTTGTAGAATATATTCGAGGAGAGATGTTGATAACTGAAAAATAGTCAAAACCATACCTGAAACACCCTCTTGAGTGTCTATCTGAAACTGAGTGAAGATCCCCATAAGGTTATACTATTCCTTTTATTTTAAAGAATCCTATTATGAAACACCCTTCCTTGGGGTGTAGGCAATTGTTTCATAGTTCCTTGAAACATGTGTTCTAGTTTTAAGAATCACTACTTCCAGGCGGTTTCCATTGGATTTATTTATGGAACTGAAAAATTCCAATAGTTCTTTATCTAAAGGGGACCTACTTTCCAAAGTCAGACATCTGTTAAGTTTAAACATTATGATAATTAGGAACGTGCATTGGTTGAGAGGATAGGAGGTCGGACTCATCACACCCTTTTTGGGAGGAAACGTTGTCTACTCCGGGACTCTATTTATAAATTTAAGATATTTTTATGAATCCTTATTAATTCACCAAGTATAACATAAGTTTCTCTTGGAATTTACAATCACTTATTAACATGTGTAAAATTTAGAATCATGAGTATGCATTCAAGGTTCTTCATTAATAGAGATATCCGTATGTATTCAAGGTTCTCCATCAATGGTATCCTATAATATACTATTTCATGATTCTTTTAATCATAATAATGATGATACTGGTTTTTAAGCCACTCATCAGGGCACTCTGGGATTTATTGTCATCCAGAGAGACAAAGGATTATTTTGATATTGGGATCATACCCATAAAATGGGCTACCTATGTATCCTTGTGAAAGGAATAAGAACCTTTATAGTTCAGTGCCACTTAATGGGACACATCATACCTTTTAAGGTCATGTGATAAGGACATAACTATATAGTTTAATGTCATGTGGTAAGGAAATCTAAGAAAAAGGTGCTTGGTCGATGTTTGGTGTGGGAATTATGCCGAAGCAGCCCAAGGAACTTGGAAAAGAATATGGGTTCCCAAGTAAGATTAGATACTGTTGAGAATATGGCCCAAGGAGAACATGATTGATTTGAAATTTTGGGTTTGTACTTCAAGGAGGCTTCCTACGTATCCCATGTGGATGGTAATCAAAGTCCACGTAGTTCTATAAGTCTCATAGGAGAGTATAGTCCTTTGAGAGAGATGAGTTTGGACTTACTTCCTAAAAAGGATTCCTTGATGACTTAGGGGTTTAATTTGGGGATTATTCCTATGGAGGATTCCCAAATTAAGGGAATTAGGGTTGGATTACTGAATATTATATCTAGTTAGATCAGGCCCTGAAATGGCTTCCTACGTATCCTGGTTTGAACAGGAATCATAATTCTCATAGTTCTTTCACCGTGGGTGTTTGTGCAAATATTGTAATCATCATGAATCTATAAGCCCACGTGAGTCATGATAGGTGTGAGAAACAAGAGTATGTGAAAGATTCAACAATGAAACTCACTTTTCCTCCTCTACTGGTAGAGGAGGGAGAGCCTATGGTGGTGATAGTGGATGAGGGCAAGGTGACCTAGGAAGAGGGCGAGGCTACGAGACCTCTCTCTGTTCTCTTTACATTTGGACAAGGTTCTAATGAAAGGAAGAAGGGATTAATGTTAGGGGCTTACACCAAGATGGTTTCCCATGGTGAAAAAGCTCAATGGGAGAGGGAAATGGTAACGAAAGTCCCTATTCCCATATCTCCTCTGGTATTTGGCATCGAAGAAGAGAGGAAGAGCAATGATGCTACCTCCTTCAAGAAAAGATAAAGGCTTATGCTAGGATGGTTGCCCTAAAATTGATCCTGGTAAAGGAGGGAGACTTATACTTTATTCAAAAGGAAGAAAAGAAAGTGTGAACTTTACCTTCCCTACCAGAGATCTGAGGTTCTGGGTCGTCTCTTTGAGAAGGGAGAGTTCAGGACCCAAACTCTGCTCCAAACCAGGAACTTTCCAGCACTATTCCTAGGAGAAAAGTCCATGTGACTATGGATATACAAACCCACATACTATCAATGAATCCTAACCCCATTATAAAAAAATGTGGGAAACCTCTAGCTGTGTATATAAAAACCCAAATAGGAGACATGCTAATGTGCCTTTCCCAAAGTTTTTATAAGTCAGGAGGTTTTGGTGGAGGTCTCAAAAGTATTCCTTTTAGACAAGGGAGCCAAGGAAGAATAATCCTTTCCATGAATGGATTTGAATAGGGCTTGATTTATTTTATACTGAAGAGAGTAAGTGAATCAAATAGGATCACCCAAGTAATTAAGGGCGCACAAGTAGACTTGGGCGGCCTGATATTCACTTAAGTGATGAACAACCTGTATGCTAGTACTTATTCAAGATTTGGCTCAAGCCTTTAGGAGTATTCACAGGTGATACTAGAATTTGGGAGCTCAATTTCCTATAAAAGAAATAGGTGACACACAAGTATTTCTGTTTTAGGGAGGTTGGACGCTTTTGGCACGTATGTGTTATGGATTTCAAACACTAAAAGGACTTAAGTCCTATGATCCTCCCTTAAATCATCCAATCAAGGTGTTGAAGAACTACCTTGACAATTTCAGAAGACTGGGGAAAATTACTAGGGTGACCAGACCAGAAATTGGGATTTAGGTAAATTTTTCCATACAAATGAAGTCCCCAAGGGTCTATTTATAGGAAAATATAGTACCCTGGGAGTTTTGGCGTGCAAGTAGGTTGTGCGATAGAATTGTGGCGTACAAGTGGTTGCGCGCTGGATTGGTGGAACCCAAGTATACTTGCATTCCACCGGTGATTTGGACTAACTGGGGCACCGCTTTGAGGACTTAGAAAAAATAAATTCATTATTATCCTCCAACATGGTGGCACACAGGTGTTTGTGCACAAGTTCCTTGGGCACCTCTTTAGGGACTTAAACAAATAAATTCTTCATACCATGAGGGTGCAACCCCCGCACCCATACTTGGGATCATTACTGGGATGCGGTCCTGACCCTTCGGTTTGGTGCCTATGCTACCATCACTGACCCCCATGAAAAATGAAGAGTCACACCATGAACTTTTCAAGCCCGGTTGAGGTCATTTTGAGTCACGGTACATGGAAATACTTCATCAATTGTAGAGAATTTCACGAAACACATTTCATGGTGTCTACAATGATGTCGAAGTCAAACCTATGAAGGTATTCCACCCACCATCTATTTCTAAGATTCAAGTCTTTCTAAGTAAATATATATATATCAGACTCTTATAGTCATAAAATATTGTGAACCTTTACTCAAAGAGACCGTGTCGCTAATATTTAAGTGCATGCATAACTTTAGTGAGCTCTAAATCATGATTGGGGTAATGTTATTTAAGAAGATGATGCTGAAAAGAGTCATAGGACACAATATGATCATCTTGCATTATCATGCAACCCAGAATAGCACGGGAAGAATCAAAATGTACCACATACCCTTTATTAGGCTTAGGAAAGATCAGAATAAGAACTAATGTTAGGATTTGTTTTAGTTCATTGAAAGAAGACCAAAAATTTTCATCCCATATGAATTTCACCCATTTCGTAGTAAGATCAGTCAAAGTTGATTCCAACTTCAATAAATCCTTGATTAACGATTGATAGTATCTAGAAAGGCCAAGGAACATCAGAATCTTGAAGTAATTCTCTGGCCCCTCTCATGACAATACTGTATTCACCTTCTCAAGATCAACTAATGATCCATCTTCAAAAATCATGTGCCCCAAGAAATTTACTTATTGGATCTAGAAATTACATTTTAAAAGCTTTCCATATAAACAGTTACTCATCAGGATTTGAAAAAACAAACTCAGATGGTACTCGTTCTCACACTCATACCTCGAACAAACCAAAATATCATCCAAAAACACTACCAATTTTTTTTCAAGAAACTGATAGAATTTACAGTTAAAAAATACATAAAAATATAGGAGAATTAGTTAGACTAAAAAACATTATAATAAATTAATAATGGTTATACCTTCTCTTTAAATTCATCTTTAGTATATTAGAACCCTAAACCTTAAGCCGATGATAACCCTATCAAAGATCAATCTTAAAAAACCACTTTTCCCACTTTAACTAGTGAAATAGATCATCCACATAGGGTAAATGATACTTAATCTTAACTGTCACCCAATTCAACTTTTGATAGTCAATGAAAAATCAAATAGAACAATCAACATTCTTGAAAAATATCACTAGGGTTTCCCATGAAAAAACACAAGCATGAAAAAAAAAACATTCTCCATCGGACCATTCAACTGAATCTCGAGCTCTTTCATCTCTTCTATATGATAATAGGTTATTGAGATTAGTTATATGTCTGAAATAATATCAATAGTAAACTATACCTCGTATCTAGAGGGATACCACAGAAGTCATATAAGAATACATCAAAAAATCCCTAACAACCAAGATAATATTACCAATAGAAGAAACATCATCAGGATCAATTACAATAGTAGATAAAAAACTCCTAAGCTATGGATGGAAAGGTTCTTCATGACTAGACCTTGGATCCCATTCCCCCTGAAATAATTGATAACTTCCATTAAAGTAAGGAACGAGACATGCTAATGATACCAATCAAACTCAGCATGATGAGTGATAATCCAATCCACCCTAATGATGATGTCAAATAGACTCAAATCAGGAATGAGGAAATCCTAGAATAACTTTACGCCATCCAAAGATAGCAAACAAGAAGTATATCAAAATCCCTACTCTATATTATTTCCAAGATCTATCTCTAAATCCATAAAAAAGTACATGAGATATATTTAAAGATTAAGAATATCAATAAAATGGGTGGATATAAATGAGTGGGAGACATTGATATCAAATAAAGAAGATGCTCTATAATATGCAACAAAGATGGTACCTCTCACTATCACTAGACTTGCATAAACCTCTACCAAAAACTTATCAACCGCATGAAGGTGCTTCACTTCTGAGGACTATGGATATAGCCTTATAATCTTTGAAGCATATGACTATGTTGTAGCGGCCATTGGAGATTAATATCTTTTACTATAACAAGGCGTAGACATATCCTCATAGAATCAATAAAAATAGTCATAGAATACACAACCATTACACATCTTTTTGGGTGTATAAAATGTAAAGACCCGTAAAATTCAAGGGAAATTTTTTCTTAATTTTCTTTAGAATTTTACAAGAGCGCGGTTTCAGACGGCACCTGATTCCGAGGCCCGGAGTGCCCGGAATTAAGTTCCGAAGTTTGGATCGGGTACGTTCAGTGAACGAACGAGCGGGAATTCCTAACTTTTGATCCGGTGCTCGGAATTGAAATCCGAGGTCACCGATGAACTCGCAGCGCCGATATTCGCTTAAAGATACCTTTTCGGGAGTTGCGTTTGTTGCGAGTTGAAAGTTACGTTTTGGGGTTTTTCAGTTAAGTTAAGTAAAATTTGTGTAAGAAAAATTTTATTTTAACTTATTTAAAAACCTATCAAAAGAGGTTGGGAGTGGGACCCACACCCACTTAACCTCCCTTGGGAGGATTAAGTGTGGTGGGGCCCACACGAACCCCTTTTCTTTTCAAATTCTCTCAACGTACTAAACCCCCTCTTTATTGGCTTAGGTTACTCTTAATTAATTTTGGGAGTCAACTCTTTTGAATTTCAAACATTTGAAATCCTTTGAGTTATGTGTTAATAAAATAAGATGTAATATTATTTGTTTATGGGTTGTTCGTTTGTTCCCTTGAGAGCTTTTGAGAGCATTCCTCTTCATCTTCAACTCTGACGAAGAACGAAGAACGAAGAACGCTCAAACTCTGACGAAGAACGAAGAACGACGCCTCTCTTCTTCGTCCTCGGTGTCAACGAGAGGGAACGCCGCTTCCTCCTCGGACCATCTTCGTCGGCGTACAAGTTTCGCCAACGACGCGACTCTTCGAACGCATCCCTTCGTCATCGGATTTGACGAACGGCTTCCGCGACACCCGACCTCCGCGACGCCGTCTTCCGCGGAGCATAGCCGAACCTTTGAATCTTAAACCCGAGGTAGGGGTTGTCATTTTCTTTTGGTTTCCTTAATTTATTCTTGATCGTGAATCTATCAAGACTAACGTGTAACTTGATTTATTTTAAGTTGCGTTTTTAATTTAACGTGAGGGGGGCCGGACCGCACGAACACGGCCGAATTCCCCCCTCCATCGTTCATGTTTGTTTATGCGGGTGGAAGCAAGTAGCGTGGTGCCGTCGCACCACGCGGATGATCGTTCATTTATTTTTATGCAACGCCGTCGCGCTTCGCCGAGGAGAGTCTTCAAGAACGCGACGCCGTCGCGCCGCGTTGGAAGGATTCATGGCACGGCGAAAGGGGCGCGGTGCCGTCGCACCGCGCCGGACGACAAACACCGCGGCCGGTTCCGGGCCGCGGCGGGACGAGAAGACCGCGGCCGGTTCCGGGCCGCGGCGGGACGAGAAGACCGCGGCCGGTTCCGGGCCGCGGCGGGACGAGAAGACCGCGGCCGGTTCCGGGCCGCGGCGGGACGAGAAGACCGCGGCCGGTTCCGGGCCGCGGCGGGACGAGGAGACCGCGGCCGGTCCCGGGCCGCGGCGGAAGGAAAGACCGGCGGCCGGGCCGCCGGCGTCGGAAGTCGAGGGCGGGACCGGAATTTCCGGTCCCGTTGGTAAAAACCGGCCGGCCAGCGGGCCGGCCGGATGTCATAAAACCGGGGGATTAAACCCCCGGCCGGTTCTTCAAACCCCCCTCTTAATGAGGGGGGGCGGTTCAATTTAAGGAGGGGGGGCAAAGCCCCCCCGGTTCGTTCCAGCCGGCCCCCATTTGTGGGGGGGCCGTTTCTTTTGCAAAGGCACGGCACAAGGCCGTGCCACCTTGACAAAAACGCGGGGCTTAGCCCCCGCGTGCCTCCCGCGAGCGCCGCGGCCCGCCGCCGCCCCCACACGGCCCGCCGCCGCCGCCACGCCGCCGCCGTCGCCACGCGGCCCGCCGCCGCCGCCACGCGGTACGCCGCCGCCGCCGCCACGCGGCCCGCCGCCGCGCCGCCCCCGCCGCGCCGCCGCCGCCGGCCGCCGCGCCGCCGCCGCGCCGCCCCCGGGGGGGGGGGGGGGGGTCGGGCCGGGTCGGCCCGGACCCGGACCCCCCCGTTTCGGACCAGTTTTGTTTTTTCGCTCATAACTTGAGCCTCGGACCTCCGATCGACGAACCGTCAGCGGCAACGCGATCCTTGGATCGAGACGGTCGTTTCGGTATATCGCACTCAAGGTTTCGGATTACTTTGAGTTCGGCCGGGTTGGTTCGTTCACGAAACCAACCAGGCATTCGGAGCGGAAACGCTCATATCTTGAGCCACGAACGTCCGATTGACGCGCCGTCAGTCGCGTTGTGTTCCTCTTAGTGAATCGGGTCTTTTGGCATACTCCGCCCGAGGTTTGGACGCAGGTGGAGTACGGTCGGGTTGGTTTTTCCTTAAAAACCAACCGGGCCCCGGAGACGAAAATGCCAATAACTCACAGACCGGGCGTCCGATTGACGCGCCGTCTGTTTCATTGACTTCCTCTTGATGAGACGGAACTTTTGACATACTTCGCCCGAGTTTTGGATACAGTCGGAGTATGGCCGGGTTGGATTGTACTCGAAATCCAACCGGGCCCCTGGATCGGGAAAGCTGATATCTTACAGACAGGACGTCCGCTTGACGAGCCGTCAGCGGCGTTGGTGGTTACGTTGAGTAACGGTCCCTTGAGTATACCCTATGGGAGTTCGGGGTACAGTTGAGATACGGCCGGGATTGGTTTCGCTCACGAAACCAACCGGGCCCCTGGGACGAAAAGGCTAATAACTCACAGACCGGGCGTCCGATCGACGCGCCGTCTGTTGCGTTGAGACCCCTGTGACAAGACGGACCTTTGAGACACTTCTTCGTGAGACTTTGAGATACTTGGAGTATCGACCAGTAGCTCGTGGAGTGGACCCTTCCGGAGACGAGCGGGCGGGGAAGCGCTTGGGTGTAGCGGCGGATCCGTGGTACTTGACAGTGGTGGTGCGCTTGGATGCAGCAGCAGACCCTTGGAGGTGGAGCGCTTGGTTGTAGCGGCGGACCCGCGATACTCTACGGAGTGTGTGCGCTTGGTTGTAGCGACAGACCCGCGACGGTGGAGACGAGCGTGCAGAGTACGGAGACCGTGTAGCCGGCTGAGACCTGACGACTGCTTGACCGACTCGACTTGGAGTGAGTCGACTAGCCCAGTGGACGGAGCGCCCGGTACTTGGCGGCAGACCCACGGCGGACGGAGCGCCTGGTAGTTGGCAGCAGACCCGCGGTACTCGACAGGAGGAGTACCTCAGTAGGCTATCTGGGTAGCGCCCGGTATTTGGCAGCAGACCCTCAGCGGACGGAGCGCCTGGTAGTTGGCAGCAGACCCGCAGTACTCGACAGGAGGAGTACTTCAGCAGTCCTAGGTTAGTGAGCGGCAGCCTCGGAGTCGTGACAGGACCACTGTACACTCTAGAGACGGAGCTCTTCAGCAGTTACGGTTTCGATAATGAAAATCCTGGTTTGAGCTGAGACTTTTGACCTTGTGTTTACTTCATGATTGAGATGGGTCACTTGCTAACTTTGGTATATGTATGGGCATATACCCGGGTAGTGGTTATCCGTCGATTTCACAATCCTTGTGTTTACTTCATGATTGAGATGGGTTACTTGATAACTTAGGTATATGTATGGGCATATACCTAAGTAGGGTTTATCTGTTGAGATCTTCTTGTGTTTATCCTTGTTGGTTTTAGTGAGACCTTGAGGGTCTCGGGGTCCCTACTGAGTATCGTTATACTCACCCCTGCACGGGCTATGCCCGCACCTCGTTGTGTTGGTTGCAGACGACGGCCAGTACTGGCAGAGGCCGAGTGTTCGAGGACTGGACGGTACCTGGAGGTGGACTATACGACGAGGCGGTACCCAGAGGCAGACCACTGGGCGGGTCATACTTGGAGCAGACGGTGGGACCCGAGGAGCAGAAGAGCTATCTGTACCCACCCTTCAGGTGGGATTTCCAGTGGACATCTCAGCGTAGCAGCTTTACTTTTCAGTCGCTGTTTTCCCTTTCGAGTTGTACTTTACAGTTGGACTTGTATTTCCAGCCCCTTTTACTTTTCAGCTCTTCTTTTTGTACTTAGTGTTTTACTTCCGCTTGTACTCTGTGGTGCTTGTTTCCTTTATAAAGGCAATGCCTTCCCAGTTATCGGGATTTTACGCCTTTGGTGCTAGTCGCCAACCCCTGGCCTATGGAAGGCGGGCTTGGGGTAGTCACGGCACGGGCCCCGAGGACGGGTCGTGACAAATTGGTATCAAAGGAGTTCGGTTCTACCGCAGAACTTATAACTCTGATCTTTCTTTCTGTGAAGCGATAGTGTTAAGGGTACCGAGTGTGGTTTTCAGTTCAGGGAGTCCAGTGTTGGTGCGGGCGGCCGACGTATCCATACACCAGGACCCTGACAACTGATTTCCGACTTTGTGCACGAAAACACTGATTGCGTGTGTGTTTTCAAAGGTTTTCCCCCTTAAAACAGCTCAAACCAGGTCAGCTCACCAGGTATAATCGTTAATCGTGTTACGTTGTTTTTTCAGGATGGCCCCACGACGGCAGCCAGTTAGGGTTCCGAGAATCGAACGTGACGACAGCCCACCGAGCGACGAGGCCTCGGTGCAGGGCCCTTTGTCAGCAGTGGCACCGGCGGTAGCTCTACCCGCCGAGCCCCCGATGCTTCCAGCAGCAGCCGCTGACGATGCACGTCGCCTCAGCGCACTGCATGAGTTTCAGCGCCAGCGACCGCCCAGGTTTCGCGGGGAGACGGATCCCCAGGCTGCAGAGGACTGGCTGGAGGCAGTGGTACGAGTGTTTAGGCTAGTGAGGACACCAGCAGACCTCATGGTGATCCTCGCTGCGAGCCTACTACACGCAGCAGCAGGTAGGTGGTGGAGCCACTTGTTTCAGTTTTGCGATGAGATGGACTTCGCATGGGAAGACTTCGAGACCTTCTTCAGGGTGGAGTTTGTGCCAGTATCTCTACACCCCGAGCGTGTACAGGAGATTCTGCCTTTGCCGCGTGTTTTTCGATCAGAAGCCGAGTCATCTGTGGGCAGTAGACTGATGATGCAGAGGTCCAGGAGGACTAGACCAGCAGTTGGGCGATCTCGGGTTTTAGGACCAGTGGTGCAGGGCACCCGGAGTGGGAACAGAGCTAGCCGTGCAAGGAGCAGGTTGTGTTACTCATGCCGCGGAAAGGGTCACCTGGCACGTGACTGTCCGACTCCTCGATCCGCAGGCTTGGAGGGAGCCACCGAGGTTGAGGCAGCGACAAATGCTGGAGCTCTGGGAGCAGGTGGACAGGGGAGGAACTAGTGGATACGTCTTTTGTACTTCTAGTTCCATGTTGATGTTGCTTTTATGTAGCGTCTTGTATTATGAGCTGCAATAATAAAAGACGCATCCTTTGTGATGTTTTCATTCCTGTCCTCTTTTGTGATGTTACTAAGAGGTTCCAGTTGACTGTTGACTTGACCCTCACTTGTGAGACATCTACTGGAGGAGACCAGTTACCACACACTGATGCCGACAGTGTGACTCAACCCTTGGAGGCGAGAGTAACGGTTGGATCTCTTAGTAGTAGCTTCGAGGCCTTACGATGTCATCCTTGGTATGGATTAGTATCATCCATGTTAGGATTGACTGTTTTAGGCAAAGAATGTGGTTCATCCAGGGGATGAGACCAGGTTTCTCTTATCGGCAAAGAAGAAATCTTGCAGCTCTTGTGGGACCAGAGATGGTCCGGGCCACGTCGGAGGAGGTCCATGTCATCCAGGAGCGGATGAGGACAGCTTAGAGCCGGCAGAAGTCATACGCTGACAGGAGGCGGAGGCCACTGGAGTTCGAGGATGGCGACCACGTCTTCTTGCGGGTCTCACCTCGACGTGGTATTCGGAGATTTGGCCGAGGCAACAAGTTATCTCCGCGCTTCATCGGACCCTTCCAGGTCCTCAGCAGGGTTGGTGAGGTGGCTTATCGCCTGGCTCTACCACCTCAATTGCACCGGGTGCACGACGTCTTCCACGTGTCTCAGCTGAGGAGATGCGTGCTCGACCCGACGCACATCGTTGACGATGGGGTGACTTTTACGGAGGTCCCGGTGGAGATAGAGGATCGACAAGAGCGGGTCCTACATGGGCGATCGATTCCTCTTGTGCGCAACAGATGGCGGCACGGGAATCTCCAGGAGAGCACATGGGAGCGGGAGGCTCAGATGCGTGCTCAGTACCCTCTTTTGTTTCCCTAGTTTTTGATGTAGCTTTACGGGGACGTAAAGCCCTGAGGTGGGAGTAATGTAAAGACCCGTAAAATTCAAGGGAAATTTTTTCTTAATTTTCTTTAGAATTTTACAAGAGCGCGGTTTCAGACGGCACCTGATTCCGAGGCCCGGAGTGCCCGGAATTAAGTTCCGAAGTTTGGCTCGGGTACGTTCAGTGAACGAACGAGCGGGAATTCCTAACTTTTGATCCGGTGCTCGGAATTGAAATCCGAGGTCACCGATGAACTCGCAGCGCCGATATTCGCTTAAAGAGACCTTTTCGAGAGTTGCGTTTGTTGCGAGTTGAAAGTTACGTTTTGGGGTTTTTCAGTTAAGTTAAGTAAAATTTGTGTAAGACAAATTTTATTTTAACTTATTTAAAAACCTATCAAAAGAGGTTGGGAGTGGGACCCACACCAACTTAACCTCCCTTGGGAGGATTAAGTGTGGTGGGCCCCACACGAACCCCTTTTCTTTTCAAATTCTCTCAACGTACTAAACCCCCTCTTTATTGGCTTAGGTTACTCTTAATTAATTTTGGGAGTCAACTCTTTTGAATTTCAAACATTTGAAATCCTTTGAGTTATGTGTTAATAAAATAAGATGTAATCTTATTTGTTTATGGGTTGTTCGTTTGTTCCCTTGAGAGCTTTTGAGAGCATTCCTCTTCATCTTCAACTCTGACGAAGAACGAAGAACGAAGAACGCTCAAACTCTGACGAAGAACGAAGAACGACGCCTCTCTTCTTCGTCCTCGGTGTCAACGAGAGGGAACGCCGCTTCCTCCTCGGACCATCTTCGTCGGCGTACAAGTTTCGCCAACGACGCGACTCTTCGAACGCATCCCTTCGTCACCGGATTTGACGAACGGCTTCCGCGACACCCGACCTCCGCGACGCCGTCTTCCGCGGAGCATAGCCGAACCTTTGAATCTTAAACCCGAGGTAGGGGTTGTCGTTTTCTTTTGGTTTCCTTAATTTATTCTTGATCGTGAATCTATCAAGACTAACGTGTAACTTGATTTATTTTAAGTTGCGTTTTTAATTTAACGTGAGGGGGGCCGGACCGCACGAACACGGCCGAATTCCCCCCTCCATCGTTCATGTTTGTTTATGCGGGTGGAAGCAAGTAGCGTGGTGCCGTCGCACCACGCGGATGATCGTTCATTTATTTTTATGCAACGCCGTCGCGCTTCGCCGAGGAGAGTCTTCAAGAACGTGACGCCGTCGCGCCGCGTTGGAAGGATTCATGGCACGGCGAAAGGGGCGCGGTGCCGTCGCACCGCGCCGGACGACAAACACCGCGGCCGGTTCCGGGCCGCGGCGGGACGAGAAGACCGCGGCCGGTTCCGGGCCGCGGCGGGACGAGAAGACCGCGGCCGGTTCCGGGCCGCGGCGGGACGAGAAGACCGCGGCCGGTTCCGGGCCGCGGCGGGACGAGAAGACCGCGGCCGGTTCCGGGCCGCGGCGGGACGAGAAGACCGCGGCCGGTTCCGGGCCGCGGCGGGACGAGGAGACCGCGGCCGGTTCCGGGCCGCGGCGGAAGGAAAGACCGGCGGCCGGGCCGCCGGCGTCGGAAGTCGAGGGCGGGACCGGAATTTCCGGTCCCGTTGGTAAAAACCGGCCGGCCAGCGGGCCGGCCGGATGTCATAAAACCGGGGGATTAAACCCCCGACCGGTTCTTCAAACCCCCCTCTTAATGAGGGGGGGCGGTTCAATTTAAGGAGGGGGGGCAAAGCCCCCCCGGTTCGTTCCAGCCGGCCCCCATTTGTGGGGGGGCCGTTTCTTTTGCAAAGGCACGGCACAAGGCCGTGCCACCTTGACAAAAACGCGGGGCTTAGCCCCCGCGTGCCTCCCGCGAGCGCCGCGGCCCGCCGCCGCCACGCGGCCCGCCGCCGCCGCCACGCGGCCCGCCGCCGCCGCCACGCGGCCCGCCGCCGCCGCCGCCCCGCGGCCCGCCGCCGCCGCCACGCGGTACGCCGCCGCCGCCGCCACGCGGCCCGCCGCCGCGCCGCCACCGCCGCGCCGCCCCCGGGGGGGGGGGGGTCGGGCCGGGTCGGCCCGGACCCGGACCCCCCCGTTTCGGACCAGTTTTGGTTTCTCGCTCATAACTTGAGCCTCGGACCTCCGATCGACGAACCGTCAGCGGCAACGCGATCCTTGGACCGAGACGGTCGTTTCAGTATATCGCACTCAAGGTTTCGGATTACTTTGAGTTCGGCCGGGTTGGTTCGTTCACGAAACCAACCGGGCCTTCGGAGCGGAAACGCTCATATCTTGAGCCACGAACGTCCGATTGACGCGCCGTCAGTCGCGTTGTGTTCCTCTTAGTGAATCGGGTCTTTTGGCATACTCCGCCCGAGGTTTGGACGCAGGTGGAGTACGGTCGGGTTGGTTTTTCCTTAAAAACCAACCGGGCCCCGTAGACGAAAATGCCAATAACTCACAGACCGGGCGTCCGATTGACGCGCCGTCTGTTTCATTGACTTCCTCTTGATGAGACGGAACTTTTGACATACTCCGCCCGAGTTTTGGATACAGTCGGAGTATGGCCGGGTTGGATTGTACTCGAAATCCAACCGGGCCCCTGGATCGGGAAAGCTGATATCTTACAGACAGGACGTCCGCTTGACGAGCCGTCAGCGGCGTTGGTGGTTACGTTGAGTAACGGTCCCTTGAGTATACCCTATGGGAGTTCGGGGTACAGTTGAGATACGGCCGGGATTGGTTTCGCTCACGAAACCAACCGGGCCCCTGGGACGAAAAGGCTAATAACTCACAGACCGGGCGTCCGATCGACGCGCCGTCTGTTGCGTTGAGACCCCTGTGACAAGACGGACCTTTGAGACACTTCTTCGTGAGACTTTGAGATACTTGGAGTATCGACCAGTAGCTCGTGGAGTGGACCCTTCCGGAGACGATCGGGCGGGGAAGCGCTTGGGTGTAGCGGCGGATCCGTGGTACTTGACAGTGGTGGTGCGCTTGGATGCAGCAGCAGACCCTTGGAGGTGGAGCGCTTGGTTGTAGCGGCGGACCCGCGATACTCTACGGAGTGTGTGCGCTTGGTTGTAGCGACAGCCCCGCGACGGTGGAGACGAGCGTGCAGAGTACGGAGACCGTGTAGCCGGCTGAGACCTGACGACTGCTTGACCGACTCGACTTGGAGTGAGTCGACTAGCCCAGTGGACGGAGCGCCCGGTACTTGGCGGCAGACCCACGGCGGACGGAGCGCCTGGTAGTTGGCAGCAGACCCGCGGTACTCGACAGGAGGAGTACCTCAGTAGGCTATCTGGGTAGCGCCCGGTATTTGGCAGCAGACCCTCAGCGGACGGAGCGCCTGGTAGTTGGCAGCAGACCCGCAGTACTCGACAGGAGGAGTACTTCAGCAGTCCTAGGTTAGTGAGCGGCAGCCTCGGAGTCGTGACAGGACCACTGTACACTCTAGAGACGGAGCTCTTCAGCAGTTACGGTTTCGATAATGAAAATCCTGGTTTGAGCTGAGACTTTTGACCTTGTGTTTACTTCATGATTGAGATGGGTCACTTGCTAACTTTGGTATATGTATGGGCATATACCCGGGTAGTGGTTATCCGTCGATTTCACAATCCTTGTGTTTACTTCATGATTGAGATGGGTTACTTGATAACTTAGGTATATGTATGGGCATATACCTAAGTAGGGTTTATCTGTTGAGATCTTCTTGTGTTTATCCTTGTTGGTTTTAGTGAGACCTTGAGGGTCTCGGGGTCCCTACTGAGTATCGTTATACTCACCCCTGCACGGGCTATGCCCGCACCTCGTTGTGTTGGTTGCAGACGACGGCCAGTACTGGCAGAGGCCGAGTGTTCGAGGACTGGACGGTACCTGGAGGTGGACTATACGACGAGGCGGTACCCAGAGGCAGACAACTGGGCAGGTCATACTTGGAGCAGACGGTGGGACCCGAGGAGCAGAAGAGCTATCTGTACCCACCCTTCAGGTGGGATTTCCAGTGGACATCTCAGCGTAGCAGCTTTACTTTTCAGTCGCTATTTTCCCTTTCGAGTTGTACTTTACAGTTGGGCTTGTATTTCCGGCCCCTTTTACTTTTCAGCTCTTCTTTTTGTACTTAGTGTTTTACTTCCGCTTGTACTCTGTGGTGCTTGTTTCCTTTATAAAGGCAATGCCTTCCTAGTTATCGGGATTTTACGCCTTTGGTGCTAGTCGCCAACCCCTGGCCTATGGAAGGCGGGCTTGGGGTAGTCACGGCACGGGCCCCGAGGACGGGTCGTGACATAAAAATAATTTAGAGTGTGCCTAAACTTTACGTACTGATAGAAAATCAAGGGCACACTATTGGCTGCAACTAATGGTGAAGAGGAGGCCCACTGTTGAAAACCACCTCCACCACTCCTGTGATGCTTATGCCACTTCCTATTATTTACTCATGCACCACTGAAGTTTCCATTGGGTAGAAGAAAAGGGATATAATGGCCAATCTTTCTTACTATGTCCATTTATACCATCATAGCCATGTCCACTATCTCTATATAGGTTTAAAGATTCAACATGAATACCTATGATCTGATATTTGGTTGTAAAACATGTAGGTATTTTTGAGCCTTCCTTTGATTATTCTTCACTACCTTCAGATAAAAATGAGCTATCTTTGTGAATATATTGGTTTATGCTAACACTGAACTCTCTCCTCATTGAAAAGAGAGAAAATATAGAGATTTTTCCATCATCAAAGACTCTAGACAGAACTACTGGAAGAAGAGGTTCTTAAAACCCTTCTAGTCCAAGCTCACATGCCTATCTGCATGTACCATGGAAACCCACCATCACTTTTTGGTACCCTCAAGACTGAATTCTTTGAACTTTATCGTGATAGCCTCATTCATGTCCTTGAATTTGTTGATATGATCAATCTTTTTCTGCCAGTCCTCTACCGATTATGGTTCATTTTTACTCTTAATGGACATGGAATTATCATATAAGAACTCCCAAGATAGATACCTTTCTTCTCTATCTCTTGGATGTACCTCAACAACTACGTTATAGACTTTTGGTATGGTTTGGTCCACGAAACTAACTACTCACATGATTGCCTCTATATGATTCTAATCTAAAATAATATTCCATTGAGAAGCTTCCACTATATCATCCTATGAAACCCATGGGAGACATTTCGTAGGTATATTAATGCACACTAAAAATAGAATAAATAGTTATATAATAAGATAATATTAGTTGAAACTAGAATACTAAATAAAAAAATGTGATTAAAATCAAGAACTCAACATAGGATACACACATCCCAACATCCTATGGTAACTTGAGACTTATCATGACTAGAGCTAGCTAGGAACTCATTGAAACCTACCTCTCTAGCCCTAAAAATCCTATATCCAGTCTAAAATACATCTCATGACTAAGTATATCCATTATGTGATATTAATTTTGTAATGAACCAACCTAGCATACCCTAAAAAACTAGTACCCGACTTGATCCACCACATACCCAAAGAGAATTCCCAATCCCCACGGGTTGGAGACTAACACCTGGGAAGCAAAAAAAACTATAAGGAATGATTTATACCAATATAAATAGATGAAATGGAATATATATATATATATATATAATAGAAAGAAATATTATAATAGAAACAAAAAATATATTCCATAACTAAAAGGATTCTACTGAAATGATACAACTCAAAAGCAGCTAAACAAACTCCAATGTACAAGTCCAGCAGAAAAGGACAAAATCCAAAATGAGAAACAACCAATACATATGATAAGCATATTAAATCCCAATATCTCACCACTATCTACCCAAGAACATCTGACTAGAACCACACTACCTCACTATGGTGCCTTTCCTTTCCATGCATCAAAATACATAACAAGGTCTACACACCACCGAAGGGGTGTGTAGGGTGTGAGCTAAACAGACTCAGTAGGATTCCACCTAGGTGTTCCATAACAATTCTTTGTATAACAATATGAACATGTTCAAATTTAAAGAAAATGAGGCATGATAATCAGTTAAACATTTTTTCTATCAAAATCATGGTAAAACATTCCCCTTTTTCCACATTTATAAATAATCTAGGTAAAACATTTTTAAAAAATATCACATATATCAAAATAGGTAATCAAATCCAAATGATACAAACCAAATCATAGGTATATCACACCAAGGATTACTATGGGTTAGGATAGTTAGAACATTCATACCCAAACATAGAAAATCACACACATCAATACCTTAGACATATGCATCGAATCTTGGGAGTAGAGGAACACACTAGAATGTGAACATCCCAATAGTGTCTAAACAGTCCCTAGGACACATTACATAATAAGAAGAGGAATACCCAATGAGTTAATCCCCCGATAGCAACAATAGAAAATGCCTATTTCTATACCATCCACATAAGTACTCAAGGATTATCATGTGCTACATTTTACAAATCATTTCATCAATATCATGCTTTGAAAAACATTTCATAAATCCATTTCACAATGCTTAGAAAATACCTTTTCATTCACCAAAATAGATGAAAACTATATTTTCTTATAAACCAGTTTGTACACACACAAAAATCAATAAATCATGCCAATTTATTTATAAGACAATTTATAAAACCATATAATTCAAGGTTCACCCAGTATAGGATAGAGAATGAACAACCTACCTCAACCTCAGGTTGCACAAGACCACAATGAGATCAACCAACACAGGAAGTAATGGAAAGAAAACAATAGAGGCCATAGAATCTATTCTCATGTTCCACAAACCAAACATACATTAATGATGGTATATCACAACATACCTTAAATAATACACACCTACCACACCACAACTGATAAAGGACAGACCCTTAGAACAAGACCACATAGTTGATATAGAAAGGATTAATTAAAATGTCACCATAGGGTCAACCAATTCAAAATGCAGTTTCACACCGTTACTGCAACCAATGGAAATGAAGATGCACCAAGACCACTTACCCAAAATAAGTGATCTAACATCCACGATGATCAAACATTGACCATAGAAACTATAAAAGAGTGGAGACACCCAAAAACACATGGATAAACACTAGTGTTGAGGGAGAACGACTACATAATGAGATTGTGAAACATTAAACGTTCAGTGTGACTCAAACTTATTAGCCCGAAGTATTTATGGTGTAAACACCACGTTTACGACATAAATATTTCATAACTCATATATTCCAAAAAACAAACTGCCTCAAGTTAAATTTACCCTCAACTAATTGTTTTATTGTATAAAAGTAGATCTTAGGGCTTAAATGAGATTTATGAAATAAAAAGGATTTTACAGTGTGAAAGATTCTTGTGCCACAAACCATTTCATAGCTTATTACTAATGACAAATTTACACTGCAAACTACACATTTATGATATAAAATGGTCCTTCAGGTAGTATCCATCCCAAAATATGCAGAAAATCACAAAAAAGCTCCTAAGTGTTGGGGTTGGTGGCCTAGAACCAACTACTTTGTACATTATGATAAACTTGTATTCATGGATTTTAATATTAATAAATACCTTATCACATCTTGATTATTCTTCTATATGACAATACATGTGATAATATCCTAAGGATAACTATTTCACTAACGAGTCATAGAGGATCCCTACTATGATGAGAACCTGGAAGTGCCATAAAACTATTATTGAATATATATTATATGGCCAGATGATGTTATTTGAGGGAAAATAATAATACAGACCATTAGGGGCGAGGACTCATAAAAATTTGAGGCCGCTTCTCATGGTGTGCGCCCGTGGTAATATCTAGAGGATATTATGAGAACGTGACCTGCCAGTAGGAAATCCATATTTTATATTTTCATTGGATGTTCTAATCTACGAATGTGTGTATTGGTCCTTATACTTTAAGATTATTATTAATGGTTTTTACAACTCACACACTTAGATGTATTGATGAAAACTGTGATGACCCCCTATTTGCAACAAGGTAGGATATGTTGGGTGCGTCATGAGTAATACTGCATTAATAGATAATTCGATAAAGGATTTGTCCCTTATGTTCCATAACAGAAGTTGATATCTCAGGCCCTTTGAGGGAATTGATATAGCCCAAATAAATCCATGGACATGGTGAGGAATGGAAAAGTTCAATTTCGAGAATTCAAAGAAAGAATAACTGAGAACATAGGTTGATGGAACTTTCATGCAACCCGCTTGATTGGAGATATTGAGATAAAGGAATTACATTACATGGTAAGCGTTCGTAGGAGGTGACACATCATTGTGGCGTTAACTTCTTTCTTTATGGGTGCCTTGAAATGTTTCTAGACACTAACCTTAGACTTTAGGTAGACTCTGCTTAATGCCACTGAGAAAGAGGCCTAAAGGGTTACACACTAAGTGTATCCAAGTATCTCAGTTAAATATTCATTTAACAAGTTGAATAAATATTATTCCCAACTGTGGTTAATAATTATTGAAGGATGCCTGATCACATTTATTTCAGCACTTGTTATTCAAGAGAATATATTGTGGGCGAAATAATATATTTATTAACAAATAATGTAGTGATATTTATTTAAGAAATAAATAATAATTATTCAAGGTGTAATAAATATGGTGGAGGAAATAAAGTAAATGAAAAACAAAAGTAAATTCCTTGTATATTAAAATACAAACCATGTGGTTTTTATGGAAATTTGTGAGAAATAATATTGTTTATTTAATTAAATAATATTAGGTGTAATTCCCTGGGTGCATGTAAATAAATAATATTCAAACGCTATTATTATACATGGGGTATTAATAAGAATTAAATGAAATAAATAAATACATATGGGTAATTATTTTATTTCATTATTCCAATTATTATAAATCAAAATTACATTATTCTCATTAAGCCTAGCCATTCTTTGTGGTTGTGCACAAGGGATCTAGAAAAATCTCTCAATCCAAAATAGAATTCCTTTCATCTAAGAATGATCTCAAGTTATGAGAGAGATCCTCCACCACCAGATCAAGGAGAGCACTTTGGAAGCATCTCGGAAGGCGTTCGAAAGGTAAACATCGCAAGCCGAGGCTCTTCCATGCTAGCATCCGATGATCCCTTCAGCAACATCCAAAGATACATGGATCACGTGTAAATCATCACTAGAGGAAGCCTACACTTAGCTTTTGCGACTTAATGATGGATCACATTGGATCATGACCAGAAGCATCAATGGAGAGAGAATTCCATCAAGGTAATTACTATCTTATAATTAAATTAATTATAACCAACATATGATGATCATCTCTATGGTTTTAGGACTTCCCTCTTTATTTTTCATTATTCGTTCTATTTTTAAGATCTGGTGTTTTATCATCGTGATAGATCTCAGATTGATCATTGTTAACCATAAAATTAAAGTTGGGTACACCCGTCCACACACTTCCGATGTACCCAGAACCTACACTAATCTCTTCGAACTTGAAAAAACTCTCTTAAACATTAAAAAGAGAAAACTTTTGTATCTAGGATGTTAAAACTTATTCATTAACAATCTTAATTGTTTTTTAATATTTTTTAATCTATTCATTTTCAATTTTTCTTTGTTTAATATTTTTTTGTAATTTCATCCATTTTTAATATTTATTTATACATTTTTATTCATTAAAATTTAATATTTTTAATATGATTTTAATTTATATAATTAATATGCATTCAACATCATCTACACATATTCATTTTTAATTTTATTTAATAATCTATAAAATTAATAACACCTATTCATATTTAAATTTATTCATTCTTCTTATTATTTATTTCATTAATAGAAGTTACATATTATATAATTTCATTATTCAATTTCACATATATCAAACATGTGTTGTGTATATATATATTTTAATTTCACACACACATTTATGTGATAAATTCACTCTTATATAGAAACACACACACATAATATTTATTTAATTTATACCAATTTTAATATTCATTTTAGAATTTCATTTAGTAACATAATATATTTAATATATTCTATTTTTAATCAGTACATTTTATTTATTCATTTTTAATATTAATTTTGTTAATATTATTTATTCATTTTTAATATTTATTAATTTATATATTTTTTGGAATTTAATCATTTTCTTATATTTATTTATACATGTATATTTAATATGTTTTAATATTGTTAATATGTATTCATATTCATTTTAATATATATCAATATTTAATTTTCTCAATAATTTGTATAATTAATAAAACTTATCCTTTTTTTAATATTTTTAAAGTCTATTCATTTTTAATTAATCAATTTAACTCATTTTAACATACAAGCATTTAAGATTATATATTCTTAATAATTTTAAAAATATAATTATAAAAATATATTTATAAATAAATATAAATATATTTATAAATTTAAATTTATTATATTTATAAAATTATGTATTTATAATTATAATTTTTTTTAATTTTTTAAAAATTATATGTATAATTATAAATAACTAATTATAAAATTACAATAAATATATTTAAATAATAAATATATTTATAATAGTTATAATTATATATATTTATATATTAATAAATATATATATAATTATATACAAATATTTATAAATATATTTTAAAATACATTCATCTATAATTTCAATTGTAATTATAAATCTAAAATTATATTTATAAATACATATTTATAATTATTTTAATATATTTTTAATTATATATAATTATATATATTTATAATTATATTTATAAATACATATTTACAATTCTTTAAATATATTTATAATTACATAAATATTTATTTTTTCATTATATACATTTATATTTATTTATAATTAAACTCGTTTAATTTTTTTAATTATATTAATTAATTATTAAATATCAATTATGTAGGATTTTATCAATTTTTTTTAACGTTGATAAAGATAGGTCTATATCAACATTTTTATAGTGCTGATAAAGATTTATCATTATTAGTGCTATAATATAAAGCGCTGATAAAATATAACTTTATCAGTAATGATAAAGAGGGGTTTTATCAACACTTATTATTTTAGCACTGTTAAAACCCCTCTTTATCATTGATTTTTTAAAAGTGCTAATAAAACCCTTCTCGATATTATAAATTTAGCCCTAACTAAACCCCATTCTCATGGAAGTATACCTCTTCTGCCGCGCCCCCTTGACCTTCTTGGATGAATCAAGCATCTAAAAACCCAAGGTATGCTTTTATTTCTAATTATCTCTCATTTATCAGTGTCTTTATACTGTCATCAACATGCATCGCCTCCCTCATTGATTAATCATAAATATATATTATTTCCTCATCAATTACTTATGATTTAATTGTTATTTATTTCTAATTATTATTGTTGTAATTAAGTTTGACATAAAATATTATTAAATTTTGTTTTTCCTTAATTTGACAAATTTCAGGTGGAAGGAACATTTTGTGGAATGGTTTTTCAGTTTTAGTGGAGTTTGATTTTTGGATTGAAGTTGGGAAAAATGGCCTACACACGACTAACCCTTAACTAAGGGGGTTAATCCACTTAGCTAGTCCAAAGAGCAGCTGACCAAGACCCCCTAGGAAGGCCTTGCATGTGGGGAAGACCCCGACATGGGTCGACATAGGTGCAAGAGCGTGGGCGTGCATGTAAGAGCCATCACACATAGGCGTGTGAGGTGCATGTCCACACCGAGGGGGGGGGGGATGATTCACCTATGTAGGGTGACATATGATGATAGTAGGGCTCATAAAACCCTAGTTTAGATTCATTACTATAATTCCACCATGAAATAATTTAAATAGTGGAGGCATCCCTCCCGCATATTCAATATGGGACACAAGAATGTGGGAACTGTTCATTTTTAGTGAAATGCTTCCATTTCACTATGTACCCACATCTCCTTTTTCACACATAAGCCACTACCACCTCCCACATCATCTTGATTCCTGACCAACACATCGGTTCTATGAGAACTGCCATGGACACCACTACAACACCACTAGATCCTGTAAGTGCCACCATTATTGCACCATTTCCACTATGCTACATTATGGAAATTCAATGAACAATTTGGAAGAGATACATGTATTTATATAGACATTTACCATGTAGAGGCCACCGCACCATAACAATTATATTTTCTTTGCATGGAAACACTCAAATATTCTCCCCACTACACCGTGTTTGGCCATTTGTGCTGTAGAGTAAATTAAGATGTTGATATAAAATGAAGATGCACCATGAATGGAATTTCATGATGCGGTGCACCTGAATTAGGTAGTGGATCTATTTTCACAAGCTAATGGTTATACAAGAGTATTTTTTTATAGCCCCTTTCCCACATCACAGTATAGGTTTGAGCATATTTGGAAGGTGTCCATTGAGCCCAAAATTTTCAGTGGGTTTTAAATTTATACTCCATGATTTTAGAAGGGTTTTTTCATACCATAGTTGAAATTTTTTTACACTTAATTCAGTTTCATTTCATTGTGAATACACTCATAAGGATATAGAGAATCCATTTCTACAATGTGGTATCCTTTCCTATTTCGTAGTGAAAGTCAGTAGAATTTAAAATGAAATCCCTTTATTTTAAGAATGAAAATAGAAGTTTGGATAGGGGTTTCAAAAGAAGTTGAGGATGGATGGACTTAAACCTGGGAAGAGAGAAGATGATGAGAAGAATAAAAATAATAGAGATACACCAAGAAAAGGATAGGTACTTTTGGAGAAGAAGAAGCAATATTGGATTTGACCTCGAGACACCATGTAGTTATATTTCACTTTCTTTTTCTGTTTTTTGCTGTGTAATTATTGGATTCATATTTTGATTGTGAATAACTCTTTTAGTAATTTTTTTTATCTTGTACAATAATTTTTTTAGTTTAATTAAATGTATTCCCTCTTATATGATATTTAGTTCATCCATGGCCAAATAACCATTGACCATGAATGGATAAACTCATAGAAGGGGGTGGTTCTGATTTAAGGTAATGTGCATGAAATAATTTATGTTCTTTGTTATTTATAAATTATTCTCAATTAATTTATATTTCATTGTGCATAATATTATTATATCCCCTAATATCTTTGTGAGAGAAATAAAAATTTGGTGACAATACCCAATGAAATTAATGTAATTTGAAAGAAAGAGCCAACCTAACTTCACCATTCACTTATAGATTGAGCCTAATTAAATTATGTTAGTTAGATTACCTTGATAAAGGGGTTAACTTTCCTAGGTAGTCTAGTTTTCACTAAAAGGCTGGATTATTTAATCTATAGAGTCTCATGACATTTAATTTTTTTAATTCATAATAAATTTTATTGTGTCTAAGTTAAGAAAAACCATCCCCTGACATTAGTTCTCTTATATTTTTCCTTTCAAATTTAGTTTAAGTCAATTTGGTTATTTAGTTTAAATTTATTAATTTAAATTAGTTTAGTTAATTTTAATTATTAAATAATTGAAATATTTAAGGAGAGCTAAGAATTAGTTTTAAATACTATCACTGGTCTTCCAACTTCCTTGTGGAATTTAATTTACTCTTTCCACAATTATATGCTTTAGTAGTTAGTGTAGGTCAGGTTATGTAAATTTATAAACTTTGATAACCTAATAGAATAATGATGCTGCCAGAGCATGTCATGTTTTTAACTCCATTTTTGGGGATTCAATGGAAACTAGTGATGGTCTGATAATCAATTGATTAGGTAAAGTATAGTCTTACCTCATTTATTTTTTCTGTTTTTAGTTTAGAGTTTTATTTCGATTTTGTTTTCTTTTATTTTTCTTTGTTACTAACTTGGTAATCATAATGATGTGAAGGGTGATATTTGTGGATTGATAATATTATGCCACACCACTAGTAGAGTACTTTGGATATCAAATGAGGTAAAACTCATGGGAGGAACCAAATTCAACCCAATGGTCAAGATAAAACATGGAGTGGAACAATTCATGCTTGGATGAGATTAAGGACTTTCAACACTAATATTAGAAAACCACTGAATATTACTCACCATGTGATGGAGATCTTAATTTTTATAACATATTAAGAGAATAGGGATATGATCATAATGATTAAATTCTTGGTTTACAAAAAAAAGTGTATGTCAATATTTTATTGAAACACACTTGAAGTCCATTGCAACCAATAAAGTGAAACTCAAGGAGTATGTCAATAAATTCCAAGATCATGATGATATTTTTGATTTAAATAAAACATCATGTACAGACATTGAGTTTCATTGAAAAAAAATATTTTCATGTATTAATGCATGGAACAAAGTCTCCAAATATAATAGGTAACAAGAGGAAGAAAACATGGTTGTACTGGAAGATAGAATGGAGGAAATAATGATCATTGAGAAGGATAAAATTTTCAATGAACAAGAACTTCCAACATCAGAAGTAGATTCAGAAGAGAACTTTGAGGAATAAAACCAATTAACACTTCTTCGTATGAAAGAGGGAAAAAAATAGGTTATGAAGGGCCTTATTGGATAAATAGTGATTGAGAATGAGGAGAAATATTAGGCTGGAGGAAGAAAAATAATTGAATAGAAAAACTATTTAGAACATGATTAAATTTTCAAGATTGAAGTATACCACACATCATCCATTAAACAACACATCAAAGAACTCGAAGAGACACACAAACAAGTGAACATGGTATAAGTGGAATAATATGAGGATGGAGAAAAAAAAATTTAGACCTCACTAGCAATATTTAAAAGAAGGAAGAGTGTGATTTATTCATACACTTAAAAAAACAGAGTAGGAAACCATGTTTAATATCATTAACGAAATGGTGGTTGAAAGAAAAATAAAATTTGGGGTGAAACTAGTTCATAAGTGGTGAACCAAGGAGTAAAGGTTGCTAAAATTTCCAATTTCATCACAATAGTGGAAGAGGAACAAATGTATGATGGAATTATGGAAGAGAAAATAGTAATTTATATATTTTTTAGTGAAAAAGAACCCCCAACACTTGATGAAGATGAAAACTATTTCACACTAACTAGTTCCATAAACAAAAAGTCACCTCTAACACATGTAAAGGATGTCCCAATTGGTGAAATTTCCAAGTATAACATAGTAATTCAATAAGAAATGAAAGGAGTGATGCAAGTAAGTGAGAAAAATTAAACTACTAACATTTTCATGGGAGAAGTACCTATGTAACTTAAAAATGATGACATGGTTATTGAAATTCCCATGTTTATCACTACCTTCAAGATTGAGGAAAATGAACATGTTTTAGTGGAGGAAGACCATTTGAAGTATGCTAAAATTAAAGTGGTAGGGACAGAAGAGAAAGATAGCGTGATCAAGAAAAATTTTATGGAGGTTGTTGAAATTTCAGTAGTAGTAGCTCCAGGTCATGTGGAAGAACAGGAATACATGTGAACCTTTAACCATCACATGATGTTACTTGAAGAGGTGCATCAAGAGGTCATGAAGGGGAATGATTTAAGTGAATTTGGTAAATAATAGATTCTATAAGGGGAGTACTACTATACAAATGTTTGTTTCATTGAAAAGGAAGAAATTCCATCACATGGAAAATAATAACAAGTTTATGATTTTCAAATACCAGTAGAAACCTTTCAATATAACAAAAATAAAGATGCAGTGGATGATAAATGCTAAAAATTATGGCTAAAATTCATTATATTTATTTATTACTGAATGGAATATATATCTACATCTTCAATTTAGTATTAGGAACTCTCTTGGTGGTTGAATTTAACTCTCAATTATTTTTATCTTGAATAGAATATATATCTACATATTCAATTTATTAATTTATTTTTACAGGTCCCAATATGGAAAGGCCAATAAGTAGAAGAGAAGATTTGATGAAAAAATGGGCGGATCAAAAACTACTATAATTTTAATTTTTTTCATCAACACATTCAAGGAATCAAGGAAAATAAGTTTCTTAATAGGGGAGAACTTTATTTATTTTATTATTTCATGTATTTTTGAGTTATTATTTGTGTTAAAATTAATTTTCAAAACAATTTTTTTTCATCTCATCACCTTGGTTGAACATCAGGGACAATGGTCAATTTAAATGTTGGAGATGAATCCTTATATACCCCACATTTAGATTTTGCGTTCTTATGATCTGTCCTAGGGAACATCCTCACTTAGGGGATATTTTTCCATGTGTTAGAATATTTTCAATTTTAATCTCCTTATATGAAATATATTTTAGTTAAATTTTATGAAAGTTAGATTCTTTATCCAATTTTTAGTTTTTGAAAAATTATTTCTGGTATGGTTTTGATTCTTGGATTTATTTTTTAAAAAAATTTCATTTATTAGACTTATTATTCAGTTTTATTCCAATAATTGGTTTTCCAAAATATTTATCTCCCATTACTGAGAGGATTTTGATTGATTTTTGACATATTATTTCTCAAAATATATTTTCTTGAGAGAACATGGGATGTGTTCCACTACTATAACTTGCTTGTTGTTCTTGTCAAAAAATTATTATTTTTTATCTTCTTTAACATGATTAAGGCATCGATTGATATTATTTTATCCCATTTAACCTTGATACCTAACTTAATTTTATCCTTTGAGAAACCTATAGAAATAATGAAATGTCTTGATAGGAAGGAACATTATAAGAAAAATTATCCTTCCCAACCTAATTCTTTGATTATTAATTCATGATCATTAATTTGATATTAAAAGGTAAGTTGGGTATTTTCATTGAGGTTCATGTATTAGAATGAAAAGTGCGGTTTTCTCTCTAGGTATATTTAGAGAAGGTTCATTTTATTGTCATTATGCTTTATTTAATCCTCTAAAAGACAATAAAAAAATGTGGGTTGAGTTATGTATGGTAAAAAATAAAAATCACTTGACTAATGATTTTTATCATTTAGGGTTGGGTGATGGATGTTAGACTTTTCCTAACTCATTTTTTCAAAAAATAAGAAAAATAATAACAATAATAAAAATACTGAGAGAAAAAGATGATGATTTATCACTGTTTTACATGTTGAAAAGTGAAATATACTTTATAAGAAGAGAATAACATATGGGATGTTTAATTTTTAAGATATTTTAAGGAGGAATAATTTTTAATTGATTTATACTTGAATTTAATGCATTGTGATTAAATATTTAAACCCCCCTTTATTAGCCTCTAATTTTTGATTTTTTACATCATGACCTACCCACCTTGAGCCTTAGAGACATTAGACCCTAAATGAAAATCCCTCTTGATTTTTCAGTTCAAATTATAAGTGGATATTTATATGGATTTAAAGCTTATGGATAGTGAACACATGCTTGAGATTGAGAATAACCTAATTTTTAATTTTCTTGAGCGATGAGTGAAATACATTCCAGTGTGGTAAATTACTATTGGAAGGAATATTTAATAAAAGGTAGAATGATGTGTGAGAAAGAGAAATAAATATTTTGAATTTAAAATATTAAAGGAAGCATGATTTTGGAACTAGTTTTTGGATGAGTTTGGTACTTTCAAAAATCTATATTATTACTTGGATTTTTGAGATCATGATTATTTAAGATTTCCCCCATGGAGTTTGGACCCTTTGTGTTGGATTTTGATTTTTTCTCAAGGAAAATCAAAGTTTTAAGTAGGAGGCATTTGATGAATTATATATATATTATTTTCTAATCAATTACTTGTTATTTAAATTTTGTTTGTGTCTAATTATTATTGTTATAATCAAGTATGGAATAAAATATTATAAAGTCATATCTTGTATTAATTTGATGAATTATAGGTGGAAGGAACATTTTTTCGAAGGGTTTTTAATTTATAGTGGAGTTTTATGTTTTTATTAAAGTTGAAAAAATGACCACACATGGGAATCACTCAACCAAGGTGGTCAATCCACTTATCCATCTCAAAGGGAAGCCAACTAAGACCACCCTATAAGGGACATTCATGTGTGTAAGGCACCTACGTAGGTTAGTGAAGGTGTAGGAGTGTGAGTGTACATATTAGAGCCAACACACACCAACATGTGGTGTGTATTTCCACACAATGGTGGTAGGAACACTTCAATAGTGTAGGGAGGCAGTGGGGGTACTATGAACCTAGTTTGAATTCATGTCTACAATGCCATTACAAAAACATTTAAATAGTGGAGGCAACCCTCCTGCATCGAAGATGCAGGATACAAGAATGTGGGAACTATTCATTTTTAGTGAAACATTACCGCTTCACTACAAACCCACATCTCTTTAATCACACATAACTTTCTACTTCCTCACTCATCTTCCTAATGCCTGACCACCACACTAGTGCTATGGGAACCGCTATGGTCACCACTTCAACACCACCAGATCCTGCTAGTGCCACCATTGTTGCACCGTTTCCACTATTCTACACCATGTATACTCTATGACCAATTATGGAGAGCTCCATGAATTCATTAATACTTGAACCATGGATATTCCACTACACCACAGAAGGAATATGGTCTTTTCATGGAAACACTCAATGATGCTACCCACTGCACCATGATTGATCATTTGGGAAGCAGTGTAGAAGAGGATGATGGTATAAAATGAAGTTACACCATGGATAGAACTCCACCACTTGGTGAACCTAAAATAGGAACTAGATCATTTTTCTTAGGTCAGGGGTTCTCTAGGAGGATGCACTGTATCCCCTAGCCCAATCTACAACACAGGTTCAAGCCTAGTTGGAAGGATTCCACCGAGCCCAAGAATTATGGGGGGGGGGTTAGAATTTATACCAAATGATTTTAAGAGGGTTTTATGGATCTTATTTTATAATATATTTACACCTCAATGAGCTTCCTTTCACTATGGATACATTGGTAAGGAGTTGGAGAAGCAGTTGTTGTGGCATGGTATCCTTGCCTATGTCATAGTGAAAGTCAGTGGAATTTAAATTGGAAATACTTATGTTTTAGGTAGGGAAACTGAAGTTTGGATAGGAGTTTCAAAAGAATATAAGGATGGAAGGAATTACCCCTGGAAGATAGAGGAGGATGATAAGAATAAAAATAATAGATACACATCAAAAAAAATGATCAGTATTTTGGGAGAAGAAGAAGCAAGAGTGGGTTCGACACTGAGATGCCATGTAGTGATTTCACTTTGTTTTTATACTTTTCATTATGAACTTTTTGGATTCCTATTTTGATTGTGAATGAAGATTTGAGTAATTATTTTTCTCTTTCACAATAATTTTCTTTTAGTTTAATTAATTTTATTCCCTCATCTATGATCTTTAGTTCATCAATGGATGACAGTCCATCAACTATGAATGAATAAAATCATAGAAGGGGGTGGTTTTTATTTAAGGTAATGTGTATGAAATTATTTTAATTATTTATCATTTATGAATTATTATTAAGTAATTTTTATTGAATTTCACATAATATTAATACATCCCTTAATTTTCTTCCGAGAGAAACAATAATTTGGGGATGAAACCCAATGAAATTAAGGGAAGTGAAATGTGAGAGCTGGCCTAACTTGACCTTTCACTTAGAGATTTAACCTAATGAAATTAGGTTAGTTATATCACCTTGATTGAGTGGTTTAATTTCCTAATTAGTCTAGTTTTTTCCAAGAGGTAGTATTAGTTAATTTAAGGATTCTTATAACATTTAATTGGATTAATTTATAATGAATTTTAAACATGTATAATTTAAGAAAAATCATCCCCTAACATTAGTTCTTCTATATTCATCCTTTCCAATTTAGTTTAAGTCTCTTTGGTTGTTTAGTTTAAATTAGTTAATTTAATTTCAATTCTTAATTAATTGAACAAATTATGGATACATAACAATTAGTTTTAAAGACTATCAATGAGATTCCATGTTTCTCATGGGATTGAACCCACTCTCACCACTATTATATGATTTATTAGTTAGTGTAGGTAGGTTTAAATTAATTTATAAACATTTATATCCTAACAAAATAACAATTCCATCAGAGCACATCACTTTCACATACCTAGCACCACTGTGTGTAGGCACTTGTGACATCCCTTTCTTATAGGTTATTTGGTAGGGATGATTCTGGGGGAAATGAGATGATTTAGAGGGATTGAAATATATTTCTCTATTTTTTAAATATCAAGACCAATTAACTAGATAATGGAACACACAAATAATGAGTTTCATGTTGTTGAATTAGAATATAGATAACAAGACCTGGATGTGGTGCCAAAGATGCATAGAATAAGGACTTTGATTTTGAGTAATTAGAGGCAATGCATACAGAATATAAAATAGGAAATATAAATGAAATGGTGATAAATGGATTTCTCCCCAAATGCAGATCTAGAATCACCCAAAAAATTGGGGTGATTCAGAAGGAAACCAACAATTGGCATGAACTTTTTTGTTTAATTTACTATATTATCACTGTATACATTTTATTTGATTCATTTTTTTGAATTAATGTTTATATAATGTTTATTATTATTAATAATAATAGAAAATAATTATTTTTCTAAATTTAATGTTATTTATAAATCATTATTTAATTTTTATATAGATAATTTGTATATAAATATTTTAATGTTTTTATATAACATTTCATAATAGTTTCTTAAATTTAAAGTTTTAAAAATTAATTTATGGTGATGATTATGTATACATTCAAAATATAATTAATCTATTTAAATAAATATATTGATTATGTAAATGAATTTAATTAGTAAATGAAATCACTTATTTTAAAAAATTATTTTTAAAAATAAAATGAAATTTATATTAATATATTTTTCATAGTTTTATATTTATGTAATTATGAATTAAAATTGAAATTATAATTTTTTATTTGTTAGTAAAAAAGGTAATAAAAAATTATATTTTTTAATAATGTTTATTTGTGTTATTTAACAAAAACTATATCTTTTATTTTCTTTTAAAAATTTTAAACAAACAAGATGGGAATAAAATATAATAATTTCTATTCTTTTACTAGGTTTATAACCAAGTATTATTCCTTATTCATGTATTATTTATTCTTTATATAGCTAAACTCATATTTCCTCCTTCATGTGAAATAATGCATGATATTCTATTCTTCTTGGTGCATGGATTTCTTATGCTTCCTTTTCATGCATGTTATAGCCCATGGATTATCCTTTTTCTCCATGTCGATAAGAATTGTATTTTTCTTCTATTTTCTAGTTTATATTCTTCTTCGTGTACTACTATCCTCTATATAACAGTAAATATATTATGAAGATTTTGTTTCGAAAAAATCATTGGGGTGGGTTTTGTTTAATTTTATAGGATTAGGTTTTTTTTAAATGGGAGGGGCCAACACCACTTTATTTTTCACTGGTTAGAAAATGGGTTACTTTTAATTTTTAGTGGTCAAATGTGATGTATGATTTCAATTTCTTGATACTTTTTTTGGATCTTGGAATTAATCATATTTGACATTTGACCACTCACAAGTGATGATCACCTATACTTTCCCACTAATTTCACACCCTGAGATAATTTTGGAGTGATTTATTGGATCTAAATTCAAATGTGAGGGAGATGAAGACAAGTTCTAGGTATCCTTCCCACTCCCATAGATTAAAATCAAATAATTCTTCCCATTTTCTTCCATTAACATGTAAAAGAACCACATTTATTTTAATATTTGAAATGTTGTGAACATCTATGATAGGAATTTTGCAACAAAAACCACTAAACTCATGTTCACTTAAAAATTAATTCTTGTAAGAATGTTACAAAAAGTGATCATATATAATTGATTGTTTCAAATCATTTTAAGTAGGTTAATTCCCTTGTTTTTTCATTTTTAGTTCCCCGATTCAATAAATTTTCACTCGTAGTAGTTGATTCCACCTATTAACCCCATCGAGGATTACTTCCACTTTCATTTCAACCTAGGTTATAATTAGTTAATGGGTATTCCTTTTTAATGCATTCTTACTCTTTTTCTCACCTGAATTCATTCCGAACATAATAGGATTTCATTATGTCATCAATATTTTGATCTATATTTCCAATTAAAATTATCAATACATCCCATTGAGAAGAACCCACAATTTTTTTGAACCCTGGTCCTAGTTATGGGGACTACCAAAAATAATTTTAATAATCCAATCAAACTTCCATTCACTAATTAAATTGTTATTATGGCTAGTATTCAAAACATCCATATATGCTTCCATCTTTTTTAAACCTCACTCCCAATTTTCACTATGAAATTTTTTGTAGTGTTGATTCTCTCTATTGGTTTCACTAAGGCTGAGTTTTTTTTTCAGGTGATCCTAGGTATTTATGGTTATACTCCAATTATTAGTTTTAGATGAGTCTTTCTATAGATCCCACTGGGATGCTTCTTTAACTTGTGTTGAAGTTGATTATTTCATCATGTAATAAAAGATCATCAACATTGGTACCTAGGAACCCTGTCAATGAAACACCACCTGAAACACCACTTACCAAGTGAAGAAATTAATAAACATAAACTACTCTCTCTTTTTGGACTCTCACCTAGAAAAGTTACAAAAACTATCCTAGAATTACCACCTTTTTTCCCACACAACATCAAATCAATAATTTGGACCAATAACCACATTTTTAACCTAGGCTATTTATTTTCATTTAAACCTTATATAAAATTTTAACTTTTTAGGAATCATAACCAATGATATTTAAATGTTGGGTTCCCCATATTAGAATTATTTATAACTTATTCCTTTCATTATGAATATCTTATATGTATTTTTTTTACAAAATGAATATTTTATGAACATAATAAGATGAATATGAATCAAAAATGGATGGGATCTAATCAAATGACTAAAGTGTATGAATATGAAGTTAAATAGTTCATCATATTTACAATGGAGAATTCATATGAACCTTCTCGAATCCTTTGTCTATGTTTACATTATTGTTATTTAAGAAAAATTATTCTTGAAGAGTTAGAAGAATAATTGATTTGTCATATAATAGATCAAAATATAAATGTTGGACTTATGGATATACTAAATACACACACTAATTAAGATGATATTTCATTTTATGGATCATTTAATATGAAAACCATTTTAAATGATGATAGAGATAGTATAGAAAAAATGAAACTGGTAATTGAAGATGACCTTTGTGATTGTTGAAATTTGTTCAAGAATTTAAATAGCTATGCTACGAGACCATTGTATACTAATTGTAAAAAATATACAACATTTTAATCTATATTGAAGTTATATAATTTCAAAGACGGAAAAAGATAGAGAAAACCCATATTTACAAAGCTACTTAGTCTCTTAAATGATATTCTACTAGAATAAAATAAAATTATTTTTTGAACTTATAACACTAAACAAATGATACGTTAAATGAGAATGATCTCTAAAAAATACATGCATGTATAAATGATTACATATTGTTTTGTAAGGACTATTAATCACTCAAAAAATTCTCTATGTGTGGCATGAATCAATACAAGAAAGGTGTATCAAGTCCTTAGAAAGTTTTATGGTACTTTCCTATAATTCCATGACATAAACAGATATATGGATTTTAGGAAACTTTGATACAATTGACATGGAATAAAGATACAAGAATTTAAGATAGGAAACCTCATCATCCACTAGACTCTCCTTAGTGGATGACAATTGATTATGAGTGTCCTGAATTAGGAAATTAACCAAGAAACCTACATCTTGTGCAATTTATAGATGGAATAAATCATTTTTATATACAAATTAATACTCATATTATATGGCCAGTTAAGTAGGTAAATTATATCTTTCCACCATGTTTATTCATGAATCAAAAATTCATTATGTTGTATTTGCTTATATCTGGACCAAAATGAACTAGTAATGATATTGGTGTCTATTTTGATCCATTTATTGTAGATCTGAAATTGATGTGGGATACAAGTGTTAAATTTTATAATGCTTGTAGAAGTGACAATTTCACATTGAGATCTGTGTTGTATGTCGAGATAAATTATGTTCATGCTTATGTAATTTTTTAGGCTATAACACTAAAGGAATGTTGGGTGTGTCCCATTTGTGAAAAATGAACACACTCGGTTCATTTGAAACATTCCTCAAAGATTATGTTTTTATGACATCGTAAATTTTTACCTTGATAACATAAATACTGATCCTGGATGAAAAAATTTGATAGGAATATAGAATAATGTAAAACACCATTTCAACTAATGATTGATCAATTGTTCAAGAAAGTTAAATATATTGACATTGTTTTTGGTAAATATTTTTCCAAAAACCTTATCAAATTAGGTTGGAAAAAGAGATAAATTTTATTTGAATCACCATACTGAAATTGTTTGTACATCATATGTTTTTTTAATAACATGAATGTAGAAAACACTGTATTTTATCGTGTTATTATAATATTACTAAATGTTATGAAAAAAAAAGTTGGAATCAAAGATAGGTTAGACATGATTGACTTGGGGATAAGGTAAGATTTGGCACCGATGAAGGGTGAAAGGGGGACTTTTCTTCCTTCAGTATCTTATACTCTATCCATACAAGAAAAATTACAATTTTTCAATTTACTTAATGGTTTAAAAGTTCAAGAGGTGTATTTATCAAATATCAAGAATGTAATATCATTGAATAATTTGAATTTATAGGGTCTAAAATCACATAAATTTCATGTTTTGATGCAATTTTTGACACCTGTATCTTTACATTTCATTCCGCCTAAAAATTTACAGCTTATATTAAACAAGATCTTATTAATATTGAATCCATATGTATTAAAGTCATAGACTTGAAAAAGTTTCCAATCATGATTAAGGATATTGCAGTCATATTTTTTGAATTAGATATTTTATTCCCACCATCATTCTTTGAAATAATGGTCCACATGATGGTTAACTTGGTTAGAGAGGTTCGACTATGTGGTCCTATCCATTATAGATGTATGTACCCCATTAAAAAATATATGGAGATTTTTAAAGGGTACAACAACAATCGAAGTTGTCTAGAAGTTTGTATTATAGATCAATATATTTTTGAAGAAGATGTTGAATTCTATACTGATTACCTATTTGATGTTGTTAGCATTGGTCTCCCACAGTCTCATCATAGCAAAAATATTATGGGTGAAGGTATTTCTAGAAGAGATGTTGTCAGAGTTACCATTACAGAGCAGGATCAAGATCACCTTTACACTTCACATAATATTTCAGAGGTTTCTCCATATGTTGAATCCCATAAAGTAATTATTGAATATTTGAATCCATCAAGGGTTGAAGGATGGATATCCAATATATATAATAAAAAATTTATAGTATGGTTCTAAGATAATATTTATAAGGACTTATATAAAAATATGAATTCAATTTCCAAACGGATTCAATGGATAGCCTGGAGACCAAATGTTGATATTATATCTTATACTTATTTTGTAATTAATGGCTATATTTTCTATTCAAAGGAATAAGATGAACATAGCATGATAAAATAAAGTGGTGTTATTCTTGTGGTAGAGGATATGCACGTATCCGATTCCAAGTATAAAAATCCAATTTATGAAAATATATCATATTTAGGAATCATTAAACATATATATGATTTGGATTATACAAAATTTCAAGTGATGAATTTTCATTTCAAATGAGTCGAAAACTAGAATGTAGTGAAAATCGATGAATTGGGATTTGTGAAGGTGAATTTTAGTGTGGAAGGGTATAAGGATGAGCCCTTCATAATGGAATCACAAGCAGTGAAATTATTTTATGTCTCAAATCTAGTAAAAAATAATTGGTCAATTGTCTTGTTTCAATCTCAATCAACTGTAGGGTCAGATGAATATTAAATCGAGGATGCCCCTTTCATTGGGTGATCACAATCATTTCACGATGGTCCCAATGTAGATAATTTTTTGTACATTATAGGGGACCAAAAAGATAGGATTTAGATTCTCGATAGAGGTTCCAAATCCCTTCAACCTTTAAATAAAAAAATAGAGTTTAATGATAAGGTTAAAGTGTTTTTTAATATACTATGATTTTCCTCATAATATTATGTGTTATCTACTACATTTATGTAATCTAAATTAAATGTTTGACTAATCATGTAGATAATGACTTCTTCACATGATTATGTTACCACTCTCGAGGAGGAACAAATGGTTGATGCTGAAGCTATAAAATTATTAGGGCATCGAAAACAAGTTGATGAAAAAAACAATAATGACATAGCATCACTATGTTAAATAAAATTATCAAGGAAATGAGAAAATGTATAAAATTAAAGGTTGGATAGAATCAACATAGATAACATATTAGAACCAACAATTCAATGTTCATTAGTTATGTTTGGGTCACAATAAGAATGCATATGAAAATTGATATTGATACATAGCACCATTTATAACCTAAATTAAAGGAAACCCATTGGGAAGATATTAAGGCAATGTTATGATATAATTTCTCTATTTTATTGAAAACTTATATAATGAAACATTGATTTAATTTCCATTATCATTTGTAGATTTCATTTGTTTTAGATGATTTTAATAAGAAATATGGCTTAATGTCCACTGGAAATGATCATATAGGATTTTAGACACTTCTTACAAAGAATCATCTTAGGGATGATGAGGGGAGAGTAAATCCCCACCCACCATTTACCTATGAACACATTATAAAAAAGGATACATGGAAATATTTAATTAGTCACTATGATGAGAAATAATTTCAGGTGAAATGTAGTTGATAATATTTTATTTGAAATTATTTATTTTATCCACTTTGATTCAAAATTTTTAATTTAGGAAATATCAAAGGAGTGCTGAAAATAAACAACATGTAGCAATACCAATGTACCCCGACCAGAAAGTAAGGATGAGGTATGCTTCACTTAAATATAAAATAATATATATTGTAAATCTAAAATAAAATTTTTATGTGATATGAAACAATATATATTGTATTGTTTAAATATAGATCTATGAACCAAAATCCTAAGACACTTCTATCCCACTAAATGTGTTATGGAAGGAGGCCTGTTTAAATAAAGAGGGTAAACTAGTTCATGGATAAACAAAACACTACCACATAACATGCTTTTAAAATCACTATAAAGAGTATTTATTAGCGATAATAAAGCACTAACTACCTAAGAGATGTTAAAAACTGACTTTTATCAGCGATTTTGTATAGAATCGATAAAGGGTGGATTTATCTTCTCTTTTTTACTAGTGCTGATAAAATTTGAAAAAAAATATTTTCTATATGACCCACCCCCTTTCTCAGTACTATCCATTCACCCCGACCACCCCTCACCCACTCTCACACACCCCACCCCTTTAACAGCACACACAACCCCACTTTCTCAGCACTAGATATATTATCACCCATCCGCGTGTGCTAGGACTCAAATCCAGGACCTTCCATCTATAATGAAAACCCCTTACCACTACCCTACCTTGTTTTACTTTTCATTTTATGATATTTATATTAATTTATATACATTTACATACATATTTTTTTATTCCTATATATTTAAATATATATTAATAAAATATATATTTGTGTGTGCATAATATATATATACTAAAATTTATTTAAATATATTATATATTAATATTCATTTACATATATTAGAATATAAATATAAATATAAATATAAATATAAATATAAATATAAATATTAATATAAATATAAATATAAATATAAATATAAATATAAATATAAATATAAATATAAATATAATTATAAATATAAATATAAATATAAATATAAATACAAATATAAATATAAATATAAATATAAATATAAATATAAATATAAATATAAATATAAATATAAATATATTTCTTTTTATTAATACACACAAATATGTATATATAAACATTATATATACATTTGTATAAGTATATATATATATATATTCATATATTTTTATAATGTAAAAAATGGTTAGATATTATTTCAAATAAAATGGATAATAACTAATTCCATATGATTTATATAATTATTTTTAAATACATTTATAAAATATGTCTTTATATTGTACATTTAGATATAAATTTTATACATTAGATATATATATATATATATACATATTTACATATAATTTTATATTTAGATATAAATTTTTGATAATGTATTTATAAATATTTATTTTAAATACATTTATATACTATATTTAATGATAATGATAGATCTAAAAAAATACATTTATATATGATGTATATACACAATACATACACACATATTTACACACACACACACACACATTTATATTTATCACATACACGTACAGTTATTTACATATATATATATATATATGTATTTATTTACATATATTAGAATATACATATAAATATATATTTGTTTATTGACACACGCATGTTTATATATAAACATATTAATGCATTTTTATAAGGTAAATAAAATGAATAATTTTTTACTTTAAATAAAATTAATAATAAATATTTATTTCAATTTATTTTATATATTTAAAAATACATTTTTATTTAAATATGTTTAAATATTTATTTATACAATTTATTTATTATAACTAAATATAAGAAAAGATGCATATATTTAATTATAAATAAAATTGCATTAAAAAATGATAAAATTTCAAAACTATAATATTTATATTAAGGTAAGACTAATGAATAAATTTAGTCTCCATTAAAAAAGGACAAAAAGAATCTCTTAAATGAAGCTGAAATACGAGCAGATATAACAAAATAGGGTATCACAACTAAAAACTCAGTTTTAGTGGACTTATAGGATTTTTTAACCTAAAAATAATTGTGAATCAAGTCCCCCAAGTCAACTAGGTGTATATATATTCATAGAATTCAATTTTATGTGTGGTAGAGTCCAAACAGATTCTTGGACCAAAATTTATGGATGTTTGAATTTCAAGTCATGTTTTCAACTTATTTTTGGCCGTTCATTAATTCATTTAATTTTTATATCATCTAATTGTTATTAAATGACTACTACTCAATAATAATTAGAAAATTATTAATTAATATTATTTTTTAATTATTTTTAATCCATTTTCACTAAATATCTTATATATTAAGTTTAAATACATATTTAGCCTTATTTAAATCATATTTTAAAAAATATATTATATTTATATAAATATAAATATATCATATTTTAATATAATATTTTTAATGAGATATTTTTTTATGAAATATACCCTTTACCAACACTAGTAAAAATTGCTAATAAAGGCCCCATTTATCAGTTATTTTTTACTAGCATTAATCAAGACCCCCCTTTATTAGTGTTTTTTTGCTAGCACTGGTAAATCCCCCCCTTTATTGGGGCTTTTTAATTAGCACTGATAAAGGGTATCCTTTATCAATGTTTTTTTTGAATTGATAAATACCCCTTTATTATAAATTTTTTAGCACTAATAAAGTGGTCCTTTATCAGTGGTTTTAGCTAGTACTGATAAAGCCTACTGTTGGATAAACCCAAATCTATAGTCTTGCAAGTAGTATGGGAAACATGTGTATGTATGAAATAATAGTAATATGTTTTGATTTATAACAATATTACATAAATTTTTTTATTTATACTCATAATTTATTTATATGATTTATACATAAGAATCAATATCAATTATACCCGATGAGAAACTACATTTTGTAGCTTTGAAGTGGATAGAACAATATGGCCACGTTAGAGGTGCTGATTTTGGATTGTCACCTCAAACATATATCGAGAAGACAAAGATACAAGGATATATATATGATACGATTAAAGGACTACATGCACAGATAGATTCTTTTAAATATATTATTATCCAATCTAGTTTGGTGGATCAATATATAAAAAAAGTTCAAAGAGAACTGTCAATGGAATAAATATCATTACATGAAGAGCCAAATGACCCCAATAGCTTTGAGGCTTACCATTCCCCTCAACTGCCTCCCTTACTAGAGGTAATCAATTTTTCCATTACTCTTTCTCCTAAATGTGAATAAAAAAACTTACGATAACATTATACTACTAAATTTATTTAGGGAGAATTTATATGTGATTTATATCTATAACACCCATGCATCACCTTTTTATGAGGGGTATGATGTATAATATCAGAGGAGACAAGCTATACAAAAAATAACTCCCAAAATATCATATGTGAGTGGGGATTGAAGTAGATCATGAATTGAGTGTTGGGTTGCATATTCTATTTGATGATATGGATGTTACCACAGCTGGTAATTCTATTGTAAATTTCATAGCATGGTTGTCTAATCTTATATAGATACATGAGGTATGTACTTAATTTTTTTTCAAGTTATAAACCTTTAACTATTTATGAACAAAGGTTTAAAATGAGATATGGTATTACAATTTAATAAAACTATAGAGAAATAGAAGGTCAGATCTAGACAATCTAGCGAATCAACCAAGAAAACAAAAGGATCTTCCAGGGATACCTTAACCTTTCAAGTTCCACTACCACATATATTAATATTACAAGTTCATATAGACACCACATTCAATGATAGAAATTTTTCATACATTCAATATGAAGAATAAATATTTGGAGATTACATTACATAAATATTAATCTATATGCATGGAAAACCTTATGAAAAAATTTTGGAATCATTAATCATAATAACATTTCAATGGAAAAATTTCTTTTGAATTGGAAGAAATTGAAAAGAGAAAAGATGAACTAAGTGAGGATTTTAAGAAGAAAATATTAGATGAAAAACTCTTCTTTATGTCTATAATGAATGGGTAAAAGTCTAAAATTTAATTATATAATTTTGTTCAATATTTATTTATTTTTTAGGAAACATTAGATACTGTTAGAAATCAATTTGGATACCCCAAATTGATTGTTTTTAGGGATAATGAATAGATTTCCATTAAAATAACCACACATGATGAATATTGTGAATTTTTAATACACTGTAATCAATATTTTATAAATAAAATTTGAATTATATGTTTCAGTTTGTGTTTTAATAATAATTTTTTTATAATAGGGAAATCTATTAATAAAGGATAAATAATGTTATGTGGTTAATGAATAAACATAAAAAGCCTATTTATTTCTTGAAATGGAAACAAATTAAGGTATATATATAAATATTTAACTATCAAAACATATTTCAAAACAATTTACTTATTTTGGTAAATGTTTATGCAGTGTTCAAAATCAGATATTGATGATGATTTTGGACATTATATTTGAATATTTATTAAAGATATCATATTCCATCAAAATACTAGCATATTTGAATAGGTAATTTCTAAAGGTAAATACAATTTCATTAATTTTTTTTAATAATTTATTTGTCAATATTTTCTCAGTACTAAAAAAATTTATAATAACATACGTACTCAAAAGAAGAAGTAAATTTATTTAGAGACGAGTGGGAAGAGTACATGGTGTCAAAATGTTTTTTGACATCATATTTAAGTGATGACCTATTATGTTTGTGATCCATTACAAGCTATCTTACTTGATATACATTTGGCATGTAAAGAATTAGTATCGTAATGCTTATATATCATTTCGACCTTTTTCTAAAGGAGAATTATAATGGAGGGTTAGAATATATGGGTTCTTCTTCATCATAATTTTGATTTTATTAAGGAAGAATAAACAAAAAACAACCAAACACATAAGAGGGGGAAAGGATCCTACGGTGGTCTGAAATGGTGAAGACTAAGGGCTCCCCATTGATTAGGTTAACCCCTTTGGGTTTTAAAGTGTGAAATTTGTGTAAAAAATTCAGGCCAGAACCAAGGACTTCAAGGGAAGCAAGGTGATCCACAACATGGTTTCCCTCTCTCTAGGAGTGCATCACATTGGTGTTGTCGATAATCATACCTTTTCACTTTCTGATGATGTAGGTAATTGGCCATGGAGTTAGGAATAGGCCATGCAAGACATCATTAATGATTTTTGAGTCCATTTCAACCTCCAAAATTGAAATACCCTTTTAGTGGAAAAGGTTTAATCCTATTAGTAGATCCTTAGCTTTATCCTGAATTGAGGATCCATGGCCTAGGTGAGAGGAGAAGGCCAAAAAGACTAAGCCCTGAGAGTTCCGAATAGCCCCACCACCTCACAAGACCCCCATGCTATAAGACCCATTGGTATTGAGCTTCAAACCCCTAGAGTGGGTATTCCAGAAAACTCATTGGCCTCTGGCACTATTGTTATCCAACTAGGTACCATGATACCACACATGCATCCATCAGAGAGAGGGAGCCTCCCTCCAGTTGTAGAAGAGTCAGGCCAAATCAATGAGGAAATTCTATGTCTTTATGATGGTAGAATTACCAAAGGATTGGACCCCATCATGCCTCAGCTTGTTCTTGGCCTGCCAAATGCACCAACACCCGACATGTAGGATCAAGGTGTGAGCCACCTTCTCCGTCCCCCTCTCTCCCGAGCCATGAAACCACCTATCGAAGAATGGTAGGTATTCCAAGTTTTGATTAAGGAGACTGGTAAACTCCCCCCAAAACTTCACATAGCACAAGACCTTTTTTCCCCTAAAGAAAATGTGATCTACACTTTCTTCCTTATAATCTTTGCAATATGGGCATAGAGACACATTCATAATACCACAGCATTTGATATTATCATTCATGGGTATGACCCTACACCTGATCTACCACAACAGAAAGTTATAATTCGAGGGAATGAATTTGGACCATAGAGTATCATTCCAACTATCAGTAGTCACCGGAATATCCCAGGTGTGGCGGTATCCCCGAGTGGTGAAATACCCTGGAGAAGAAGGAGTGAAAACGCATATATTAGGATTCGAAGTTAGTTCGATGAGGTGAAAGGTAGCCTACTGCCCCTCATCCAACACTGCTTTTATGAGGTCCGGATAAAATATGCCTTCCCTAAAAGTAAGGGTAAGGGAAGGGAATCCTGGAAACTCAATCACCTTCCCAACCCAGTTGTGATACCATAAGAAAAATTATACCCTCCTAATAATCCATTATGAATGTTGGTGAAGCTTGAAGATAAGGTGAGAGATGTCAAACAAGAATGGAGATCTATGACCTTCCACCAAGGACTGGTTACCATACTAGGAGTGCATTGTTTTACCCCATAGATTGTGATGTTCCTAAACATCCCAGGCCAGATTTGCGTGCTTGCAGTTACGTGTATCTTCCAAGCTACGCACATTGATACCAACTTCCCTAGCAGGACTTTCCACCCTCCGCCATGAATATGAGTGTTGTTTCCCTTACGCAAGAGGGTCCCAGACTAAGACATCTAGTAACTTGTCGGTGTTGGTGATGACACACTTCAAGGATTTTATAGCAAAAAGTGCATGGAAAAGAGTATTCCAAAGGACACTATTAATGAGGGATATGCATCCACCAAAGGATGAGTACCTATTCTTATAGTAGAGTATGTGGTATACAATCTTGTTGGTGAGTAAATCAAAATCCCAGATCTATAATATATCAGGGGAGATAGGTACCCTGAGGTATTCCATGGGTAAATACCCTCTTTGAATGGAAATGGTGTGCTGGAACACAAAAATCCACCTGGACGTGCATTTGTTAGAGATGTATCAAAGGCTCTTGTCTTTATTAATCACCTGACCACTCTAGTGTAAGTACACTTCCAACAGCTTATTCAGGACTCTAATTGATGTAATACTAGAATTTATGAAAATTAAGGTGTCATTTATGAACATTAGGTGAGAAATGAGCTGAGCTCTTATACTCATATGTTAGGAAAAAATATCTCTATTGTTGATGCTCCTATGGATGATATGGATGAGAACATCTTGAGACAGGATGAATATGCTTGAAGAAATCAGATCACCTATCCTCAGACCACGAGTGGCCTTGAATAAACCATATGACTTCCACATGAATGAAACCGCAATCCATGAGGAGTTGAAACCGTATGAGTATAAGATCAATATTAATAGAGGAAAATCCCATAACTACAAGAACCTTGTTGATGAAGCCCCACTCCACATGATAAAAAGCTTTATTCATGTCGAACTTTATGGATACGTTATAGCCTCGGGTATTGTAGTTGATATCTCTTATCATTTCTTGGGCAAGAGCAATGATACCTTGTATTGAACGAACCTTCAAAAACCTATGCTACTCCATGGAGATCCACCATGGAAGATGAGTGGAAAGTCTAGCATTAATGATACTCACCATGATTTTATATTTGAAGTTACACATACTCACCAGTCTATAGTGTATGATAGAGGAGGGGTTCCTAGTTTTAGGAAGAAGAACCATAGTAGTGGTTCATGCGACCCTCGGAAAACTACCTCCCCTGAACAAGTCCTAAATAGCCAAGATAATATCCACCATCACCACATCCCATGAGGCTCTGTATAAGGTACCCGAGAAACCATCCAGTCTTGGGACACTATCCGGGTGAAGGTTCAACATGGCATTATAGACCTCCTTTGAAGCTTCTCTTATTTATGAGATATTGGACATCATGAATGCAAGTGAGATAACAATGATTTGGAAATGGGTCAAGAATGTATGCATACATTATAAAAAGGCGACTTACTACTACTTATTTAGTTAATTTTTTCATCATTTTATCTAATATTTTTAAGTTAATTTTCTTATCATTTTTATTTGATACTCATTTTTTTCAAATATCTTTTGGGAAGTCATAATTTTTTTTCAACTATCTGCAAAAATCCCAAAAAATATAACACATACCTTTCATATGTAAGAGGAAACTACAATCTTCCTGAAATGTGAAGTGAATTATAAGGATGAATCTATAAAATCTAATACCACATTAATTTTATTCAATTAATTTTTGAAAGAGAATTTTCACTTCAAATATAAGATCTCATCTACCAAGTTATTTTTTTATAGTTGAAGGAAAATTATAAATTCAAAAAATATATATCATGAAAATTTTATTAAATGGTGTAGAAATCATCCACACCTCAATAATCTCCACCTCAATCCAATACATAGGGTGTTCGGTATGACTCAAAGTGTATGTTTTTAGTATTGAATTTATATTTTAGTTTAAAACCCACATCACATACTAAAAATGATAAAACACATTTAGATTGTTTTGATACTTTAGTAAAATGATACATAACTCATTTTTGATGAGTAGGTATCAACCACACCTCAATACGATACATATTGTTTATGGTATGACTCAAAGTGAATGTTTTTAATTTAAAATTAACATTTTATTTAAAAACACTTTTGACATACTCAAAAATGATCAAAAAAATTTATATTATTATGATACTTTAGTAAAATGATCCATAATTTATTTTTTTACATGTAAGAGTCTATGAAACCTCATTCTGATACATAGTGTGCTCGGTATGACTTAAAGTGCATGTTTTTAGCTTAAAATTGATAGTTTATTTCAAAACACATCCCACATACTCAAAACCGAGAAACAAAATTCATATTATTTTGATATTTTATAATAATGATCTTTAACACATTTTTGAAATGTAGAAATCAACCACACAGTAATTTGATACACAGTGTTCCTGATATGACTCTAAGTGAATGTTTTTAGTTTAAAATTAACATTTTATTTCTAGACACATTAACATATTGAAAACTGAGAAAACACATTCATATTATTTTGATAATTTATGAAAATTATCCATAAGTCATTTATGATTTTTCAAAATTTACCTCACATCAATTTTACATATGATGTGACTGATGTGACTCGAAGTGCATGTTTTCAATAAATAATTTACATTTCAGTTTAAAATGGATGTCACATATCCAAAAAATAGGAAAATAAGCATGGGTTGTTTTAAAACTTTATAAAACAATTCATAATTCATTTGTGACATGTATGAATCAACCACACATAAATATGACACATGATGTTGTCAATATGACTCAAAGTATGTGTTTTCAATATAAAAGTGTCATTTTAGTTTTAAATGAATCACATATAAAAAAACGATAAAAATAGCATGGATTTTTTAAAAAAAATTATGACAATGATACATAATTCATTCGTGACATGTAGTAATCGATCGTACATTAATCTGACAGAAGATGTTTCATGTATGTTTTAAAATGTGTGTTTTTAATATATAAGTGTCATTTTAGTTTAAAACGTGCATCACATAGCAAAATTTGAGAAAAAGAGCTATGATTATTTACAAAATTTAATAAAATTATCTATAACTCATTTGTGACATATATGAATTGACCGCACATCAATCTGACACATGATGTGGCCGGTATGACTCAAAGTGCATATTTTTAATATAAAAGTGTCACTTTAGTTCAAAACACACATAACATAGCCAAAAATAAGTAAACAAGCTCGGGCTGTCTTCAAATGTTAGGAAAGTAATAAATAATTCATTTTTTATATATAGGAATTGTCTGCACATCAATCTGACACATGATGTGGTCAGTATGACTTGACATATGTATTTTTAATATAAAAGTGTCATTTTAGTTTAAAACGCATATCACATAGGAAAAATTGAGAAAAAAATCTTTTATTATTCTAAAAAATTAGGAAAAATATCTATATTTTATTTTTGATTTGTAGTAAAAGTCTACAAGTCAATTCACCAGATGATGTGGCTAGTATGACTCGAAGAGTGCGTTTTCAATATATAAGTGCAATTTTAGTTTAAAATCCATGTCACAAATCCAAAATCGATAAAACGAGATCATATTTTTTTAAACTTTAGTAAAATGATCCATAATTTATTTTAAATGCATGGGAATCAACCCAACATAAATTAGATAGATGATGTGGCATGTATGGCTTGAAATGCATATCTTAAATATAGAAGTAAAATTTTAGTTTAAAACATGTGTCACCTAGACGAAACTAATAAAATGAGCTCATATTGTTTTGAAAGTTTAGTAAAATGATCCATAATTAATTTGGGACATGTAGGAATCTACCACATGTCAATCTAACACATGATGTGGTTGATATGACTTGAAGTGTGCGTTTTCAATATAAAAGTGTCATTTTAGTTTATAATGCACATCACATATCCAAAAATGAGAAAATGAGGCTATATTGTTTTCAAAGATTAGGAAAATTATCCATCATTATTTTGTGATGTGTAGGAATCAATCACATTCCAATCTGACACATGATATGGTCGTTATGACTCAAAGTACATGTTTTCAATATAAAAGTATCATTTTAGTTAAAAATGCATATCACATAGCTAAAACAAAAAAAAGAGATAATATTGTTTAAAAAAATATATGAAAATGATCCATAATTTATTTGTGATGTATATGAATCAACCATATATCAATTCAATAGACAATGTGGTAGGTATGACATGAAGTGCATGTGTTCAATATAGAAGTGTCATTTTAGTTTAAAACTGCATCACATAGCCAAAACCGAGCAAACAATATCAAATTGATTTCAATCTTTTAGAAAATAATCCATAATTCATTTGTGACATGTAAGAATCAATTTTATGTCAATCCAACACATGATGTGATTGGTATGACTTGAAGTGTATGTTTTCAATATAAAAGTGACATTTTTGTTTAAAACGCAACAAGAAAACTAGAATTTAGCGATGTTTACGTAAAAACGTCGCTAATTTAGATACATTATTAAGGAAAAGTCACTAATTTATCAATTACATTAAATAAAAATTACTAAATATATATATATATATATTTATATAAATCATCTGCCACATCGATGTAAATATATATTAATATATATAAAGACATTCAAAAATATATAAACATATATATAAAAAATTATATATATATATATAAACACACACATAAATATATAAATATATAAATATATAAATATATAAATATATATACAGACATACATATTTTTATATATAAAAACACAAATATTTTAAATTTAGTCACGTTTTTAACAAATCATAACTATTTTAGTGACATTTTTACCAATGTTTTAAAACGTGGCAAATTATATATATATATAATTATATATATATATATACATAAATATATATAAATACACACACACACACACACATATATAAGCACACACACACACACACATATATAAACACACACACAGATATATATATATATAAACATATATATATATATATATATATAAAAACACACACACATATATATAAACACACATATATATATAAACATATATATATATATATAAACATACATATATATAAATATATATATAAACACATGCATATAAACATATATATATATATATATATAAAATACAAACATATATATATTAATATAAACATATGATATATTTAAAATTTAAACATATAATATATATAAAAAATAAACCTATATATATAAAATATAAAATATAAACATATATAAACATATATATATATATATATATATAAACATAAAATATAAAATATAAACACACATATATATAGATATTAATATTTGTATATTAATATATAAAATTATATATATATAATATTAATTTTTTAAATAGTTTAAAATATAAACATATATTTATATATTAATATAAACATATGATATATATAAAATATAAACAAATACTATATATAAAATATAAGCATATATATATATATATAATATAAAATATAAACACACACACAATATAACATATAAACATATATATATTTAAGCATATATATGTATATAGTCATATATATATATATAATATAAAATATAATACAAACTTATATATATATATATAATAAAATACAAACTTATATATATATACATAAAATATAAAATATAAACGCACACACACATATTAATATGTAAAATTATATATATATATATATAATTTTAATTTTTTAAAAGTTTTATATATATATATATATATAAGTATAAAATAATACAATTTTAAATTCAAAAAATGCATAGGTGAGTTGGTCAGGCCCTTTGAGCATGCGGTGCAGGTTGTGGGTTCTAATTCTTCCAAAGGCCGATTTTATCTTATTGGCGTGTGTGAATGGGGAGACGTGAAGGGGGGTTGGGGTGTGGGTGTATGGAAGGGTTGCAGGGGTGGGGGTGAGGCGGGTCAATGATGGGTACATAAGGAGGGTGAGTACGGGAGGGGGTTGGGGTGTGAAGTGGGAAACACTGGGTATATAATGAGGGGAGTATGAGGGGGGGGGGGGGTCCTGGGTGTATAGAAGGGTGGAGAGGGTGTGTTCACTTTTATTATTATAAAAAATAAAAAAAATGAATTTCTAAATAAAATACCTATGTTTTTTAAAAGCATCGGTAAATAAGGTATGATTTACTGACTTGAAGTGGGTCAATGCTGGGTAAATAGAGAGGGGAAGTATGAGAGGGGGGTTGGGGTGTGAAGTGGGAAAGGTGTGTTTTTGTTTTTTTATTGTAAAAAAAAGTAGAAAATGATTTTTTTTAAATGACGACGTTTTTTAGAAATATCAGTAAATAAGGTGCGATTTACCTATGTTTTTAAAAAAACTATCAAATTCGGTTTCGCTAATTAATGTTGTTCATAAACATTGCTAATTCAGGATAAATTATGAATTAAAAAAAATATAGATGTATTTTAGAAACTTAGGTAATGAAGGGGGAAGACGTGAACGGGGTTTGGGGTGTGGGCGTACAGAAGGGTTGGGGGGGTGCGTGAAGTGGGTCAATGCTGTGTACATAAGGAGGGGGAGTACGAGAGGAGGGTTGGGGTGTGAAGTTAGAAACATTGGGTATATAATTAGGGGGAGGGGGGTTGGGGCCTAAGTGTATAGAAGGGTGGGGTGTCGTGAAGTGGAAAGGGTGTGTTTACTTTTTGATTTTATTATAAAAAAAGCAAATGAATTTCTAAAAAAATACCGAGGTTTTTTAAAAACATACACAAATAAGGTTTGATTTTCTGATGTTTCTAAAAAATTTCAGAAAATGAGGTGTCAATAATTAACGTAGTTCATAAATGTTTCTAATTACTGAAAACAGTTTGAATTTAAAAAAATTCTGGATCTTTTTTAGAAACGTTTGTAAACAAATTATCTATATTTATAAACATCGCTAACACAATAAAATGTCACTAATTAGCATTTTTTTGGTAGTGAAACAAGAATCTTATAAAACAAACCAATAAAAAAATATCGTTCTTTTTTAAAAAACTTGGACACTGATCCATAATTTAGTTTTAATTTGTAGTAATTGACCTAACATAAATCTGACACATGATGTGGTTGATATTACTCGAAGTGTGTGTTGTAAATATAAAAGTTCCATTTTAGTTTAAAACATGTATCAAATAAACAAAAATAATCAAAAAATCTCATATTATTTTCAAAATTTTAGAAAAAATAGATAATTTATTTTTAATGTGTATGAATCAACCACATGCCAATCTGACACACGATGTGGTCTGTATGAGTTAAAGTGGGTGTTTTCAATATAAAAGTGTCATTATAGCTTAAAACATGTATCACATAGCCAAAACCAATAAAATAAACTCGAATTGTTTTTAAACATTAGTAAAATGATCTATAATTAATCTGTTATGTATAGGAATCAACTGTACATCAATTCAACATATGATGTCATAGGTAGGACTCGAAGTGCATGTTTTCAATATAGAGGTATCATTTTAGTTTAAAACGTGAACCACATAGCCAAAATAGATAAAAAATGATTATAATTATCTCAAACTTTAGGTCAAAAATCCATAAATAATTTTCCACGTGTTGGAATCAACCATACATAAATCTGATACATGATGCAGTCTATATGACTTGAAGTGCATGTTTTTATCATAAAAGTGTCATTTTAGTTTAAAATGCACATCAAATAGCCAAAACTAAGCAAATGAGATCAGGTTGTTTTTAAACATTATAAAAATGATCCATAGTCCATTTGTGATGTGTAGGAATTGACTACACATCAATCTGGTAATGATGTGATCGGTATGACTCGAAGTGCGTGTTTTCAATATAAAAGTTACATTTTAATTTAAAACACGCATCACATAACTAAAAATGAGAAAAAAAACTTGGATTGTTTTCAAAATTTAATAAAACAATCCCTTATTCATTTGTGTCACATAGTAATTGACCACACATCATTCCAACACATGTTTAACTAATAAAATCATTAGTATTTACATCAATTAACAATATAATTTTTTATATGTAGATTATATAACATTAAAATTATAGTTTTTATATTTTTTATTTTCTATTACTAAAATAAACATTGGTTTTATTGTATACACACACTTTTATATAGATGTTGATCATTGGAAAATGAATTTTAGTTTTAATTATGTATATGGGTTGTAATTTTTTTGATTAATTTTAAATATGTCATCAATATAAATATTTTTCATGTAAATTTTATATTGAAATGATAGTGAAATGTGATATTTTTCTTCCAATATTGTTTTCTATACATTTATATTCCTGTTTATGTATTCTAATTGGGTTTGTTTTTATAGGGATTCTACATTGCTACAACTATGTAGTAGCTGATATGGCCTTTATCAACAATAGAGAAATCACTAATAATGGGAACTTTATTAACACTAAAAAAAGAATTGATAAAGGGTACCTTTATTAATGTGAGAGAAATTTATAATAAAGGGTATCCTTTATCAGCACTAGAGAAAATATTGACAAAGGGTACCTTTACCCATGCTAAAAAAGAAGTAGTGATAAAGGATCCCTTTATCAACATTTTTTATAGTGCTAATAAAGGGGGCCTTTAGTAGTTCTTTTTTAGCACTGATAAAGGCCTCACAATTTTAATAGGTCTTAGGTAGTCAATGCTTTTTTTCACTTAATAAACAATTTTATAGTGCTATTAAAAGCGCTATCTTTAGTATTGATACTATGAATCAAGCGATGATGATTCTACAAAATCTCCAATCGAGCTGACTGATTACATCACAAAAGTAACATAATAATGAATAGGTATCAATCGTGAACAAATTATGGTCCCCCAAAATTTCCTGACACCATGCATAGTCACATGCATCCATGCCGTCTCATCAAAACAAGACTCAAACATGGAATCTGTTTCAATATTGAATTGAATATCTCATAAATGAGAAGTCATAGGCTCATATGTTTCCTTAAAATAAAGTTAAAATTAAAATAACAATAAAATTAATTGAAGTATACTTAAAAAAAATACTATCCAAAATATGGAATTGTCTATCACTAAAAAGCTACCCTATACTAGGATTAGTGTACATATTCTTATAAACTTTGAACTCTATAATATAGGGATCAATAGAGGTTTACATAATATGACCGAAATTTTACATTTAATGTATATATAACTTAATAGAAAATATTACTTAGCATATATTATCACTGTATACTAAATGTACGACTCCCAACCCTATGAGTGACGTCCTACCTCCCCCAGTTTTTCTAGCCATATGATGACCACATATTAAAAGTATATCCTATATAATATGAGAAAAATAAATCCCATAATAGGTATGAGATATAGTTAGGTCGATTAGAGAACCAAGACTGGTCAGAAATAGTAACAAAAGGTCTATCTATGGATCTATTTTTTAGGTTGTGTAAAAACTCATGAAAAATTTCACATATACAAATATCTCATGCCTCATGGATAGGATCTCTCATGCTATCATCGAACGAAGACCATAAATTCTACAAGACAATAAAAAACAACACCATACTAATTAAAAAATTCAACATAAAATATAATATTTATTAACCTACAATCCAATGGTCAAACATCTGATGTCGAAAAATAATGAGAACCTGATCCCATGATACCCATGGTACAGAAAAATAATTTCATAAAATCACACCATCCTTCCTAATAGTTAAATGTGAAAAACTATGAAAATCAAAACACATAATTAGAATATTATTAACAAAAATAATAAAAAAACATAATATAAAATAACTAACTTAAACAATTAAACTTACCTCCATAAACATTGATCAAAATCAAGAGATTGATGTCTTTTTGGAACAGGTTATGGAATCATCAATCTAGAAAGGTCATTCCCCCTCCTAATAGGTGATTCTCTAGCAGTATCCTATAGGTCAGATGAATGGTCTTCAAGATCATCATCAGGAAGCTCAACATCAATGATAGAATATAATATATCATTCAGACCATCTCCAACCCTCTGAAAAAATAATATTATATTTAAATAATTGTTAATATATATATAAAATATAATAGACTATTAAATACAATAATATTATAATATTACCTACAAATTTTTGTTAATAAAAATATAAAATATAACAAAATAATAAATACCACATATATTATAATATTTTACCTTTAAATAATGGTTAATACAAATATCAAATATAAAAGACTAATAAATACCAACATCAGTGAGGGGATGAAATATATCATCAAGACTGTCACCAACCATCTGAAACAAATTATCATACATGTAAATAATTGTTAATATAGATATCAAATATAAAAAACAAATAAATAACACAATATAATAAATCATTTTTCATATTCATACCCATCTTCCTTAATGAAAATGAATTCATGTTCTTCTTCAACGTCGTCAACTTCCATTTAACTTTTAGTTTCATTTTCCATTCTTACTTCATCAACATTATCAATATCATTAGCCCTTAATTGGGGGGTTTCATCATCGATATTTATATATTGTTAAGTAATAGATGTATTTAGTGATGTTTATTTAAAAATTTAACTATTTTTAACTTCCATACAACAATTTTCATATTCATGAAATTGATTATCTTGATATTTTATTTTTATTACACTCCACCAGTAATTAAAATATCTCAAAAAAACATAGTAATTATCATAATAAACTTGATGTTCAAGATGTGTTTGATGTTCCAACATACACTCTTTATTTGTGGAAAGAAGAATTTTATATTTAATTTCAATGACTCCATGTTATGGTTGAACTAACAACTATCAATCAATATCAAACCAATAACATTTAAACATTGTTACGTAATTTGGTACCATATAACATAACTCAATTATTTCATCTAGAATGCTGTAAAAGTCATCATAACATTATTTATGATGAGATCATTTAAAAAGATACCATTATTGATTGATTTATTTGATTCTCTAAATATACAAGTATGAAATCAAAAATTGTTAACCATATACCGATTATGATATTATACCAATTCGGATAGAGGGTTTTTTATCACACATAATTGACTATCAACTTTACTTTAATGTTTTGTTTCTTAAAAACAATAAAAATCCTTAATAATGGAAATTATTATAAAATTTATTTAATGGCCCACCATAAAAAACTTATCTTACTAATCTTTGAAACCAATATGCATGATTATTCTATTAACATTCTTCAAGAGCAATAGGTGTAATTTGTATAAATTGTTTTTTGATATGATAATCATACATTCTATAAATAAATAAATAAATAAATTTATATCTTTATATATTTAAAAAAATAATAAAAATTAGTATATAACACAAAAATTAGGTTATTTATTCACAATTTATTAGAACATATATATGGGCTCTTTACAGTTATTTACTTGAAATCCATCATTCATGATGACCACCAAAACCAAGCTTAGGATGATTAAAAACTAAAAATTTATGGTTCATGAAATAATTAACATTTACCTGATTGTGACCCATGAAATTATGTTTTTAAGGATATTCATATTGAAAATAATAATATATGAAATTTGAAATTTTCTCCTGAAAAGTAAACTTATGAAATTGTTTCTTCAACCAATGATTTATTACATACTTTATTTAATTTTTTCATACATATCTAAAAGTAGTACGTCCCTTAGAAATGTACCAACCCTCCAAATTTAACATTATATGGAAAATAAAATATTAAATGTTCCACTAAGTCAAATAAGGCTGGTGAGAATATTTTCTCTAATTTACATAAACTTAAAGCAACATCGTTTTAAAACATACTCAATGCATTATAATATGATGTTTCTACATAAATATCACAAAACAATATATGATATTTCAGTTAACACATCCCATATTGATGAATTCAACATCCCTATAAGACCCACAATTAGTGTTATTTCCATTATTACATGAAAATAATAACCTTTTAATATCTCTATTTCTGATGCAACAAGTCAAATTAGAAGCACACCCATCTTGAAACCTGAAATTTCTAATACATTAATAAAATAATAATAAAAATTCTTTATAAAGTGTGTAAGATGCTTTTTTACTTCATTATATTGTGTGATATTTTATTTTTAAATAAATCAAGATCAGGTCACCTAAATTTTTTAGAAAGATATCACCATTCCTTTACATTATCTTTGTTCTTACCTAGTGTGTCCAATATGGTATAAAATATGTTATAAAAAAATCTTGTCAATATGAATTATATCTAACATGTGATGAACAAAAAAATATGGCCAATATGGTTGGTCTGAAAAAACACAAAACTTTATCCAATTATGATCTCACCCGAAACCATATATATTTTATTCATTTATTGATGGTTTAAAAGTAATAAGAGGTAATGAATAGACAATAGATTTTACTTGATTAACTGAGAAGACTTCTGGAGGTTCATCTATTTCAATTCGACCTTTTATAAAATTATTTCCATTCATTTGAAAAGGGTGATCCGTAGGAATAAATATATGATGATAGTAAAAAAACTAGTCATTATTCTATTGAAAATAAGAAACACTTTTTTATCTTCCATGCGGTACAAACATGATTTTAGACCATGTGTATTCTTTACAGATAACATACCATACGTTAGAAAGTCATTGATTATCCCCATTAATGCAAAATTCAGTATAAAATTATGATATGAAAATATATCATATGTAGTCACACTGTCATTCCATAATCGAATTAATTCATCAATTAATAGCTTTAAATAAACATCAAAAGTCTTATTTTCATGTCAAAGAATTAATCATAAAATATATATATGTGGTTTATTCATCAGAATCCTAAGAGGTTATTTGTATATAGTTATGAAAATAGGAAAATAATAATATTGACTTCCATAAGAACTAGATGGAAAAAAACCATCAACATAAAGACTCAACCATATGTTAAGTGGCTCTAAAGAAAAATAAGGATGCACCTGATCAAAGTGTTTCCCTGAATCACCATCACATGGATGATTTAAGATTTTATTGATGAAAATATTTGATTCATGCCATTTTATCAATGAAGATGTGTTGTGATACTTAAATAGACACTGTAAACAAGGTGTAATGGGATAATACCTTGACTGTTTCATAGGAAATATAGAATTACCTTGTTTTACCTCTTTAGACATCAATTATTTATATGTTGGACAATTAAATAATAATTTATAATCACCATAATATAAGTTGAAGTCATTTGAACACATATGGATCTTCTGATAACTAAGACCAAAAGTATGGATCATCTTCTTTATTTCATAAAAACATTCATGTAATGTATTTACATCAAGAAAAAATGATTTTACTAAAGAAAATAATTTATCTAAAAAACTATTTTACACTCCAAATTCAGATTTAATACCCATAAATTTTATAAAATCTTCAAGTTTTCTTACCGCACATCCCATATATATGGCCTCCTCAGTAGATTTCAAGAAATTGTGAAATTGAAATGGTTCTCATTTAGAAATTGGAATATCATTATGATTTATTTCTTCTTGAATAGATAGACCAACAACCACATATACTAAATTATAAATTGATTGATTCAAAACCAATTTTTTTTTGTAAATTTTATTGAATTTTGTTCACCATGTTGATACCCAAAAATATAATCTTTTTAAAAACAAAAAAGAAATAGATGAAGTACAACATTATCAGTGGTTTTGAATCTCCTGAGATCACATCTATTACATTGAAAATTAATTGTTCCTTTAGAAACAAATTCTATGTTTGGTGATGCAAATGATATAAATGTTTCAACACCCTCAATATAGGCATCATTTATACAAGATCTACTAGGATTTTTGTGATGATTTATTGAATCATGATCATGTAATAGAAACTAGTGTCTCCCAACTGAGTCTATAATTATCAAAAAAATAGTACAAATAAGAATAATTATTACTCATTTTGACTAATTGTTACAAATTATTACTAAATTTTAATTATGGCTAATTATGACTACTTATCACGAAAATTCTTGCTAATTCTTGCTAATTATTACTAATATTTATTAATTTTTACAAATTATTATAACTATTTATTAAGTAATGATAATCATTTATTAATTATAACTAAATTTTTAATAAATATTATTATTTTTTATAATTATTAGTACCAATATATATATATATATTTTAAAAATAATTACAAATTATCATAATTTACTAATATTTACAAATTATTATTAATAATTACTATTTATTACTAATATTTATTAATTAATACTAATATTTAATACTTATTTATTAATTATTACAGATTATCAAACAATTATTACTAGTATTTTTAAATATTACATTTTTTTTTTTTTTATTGTGAATTTTTAATAATTTTTAGTATTATTTATATTTTTTACAAGTTATTACAAATGTTTTAATAATTACTACTAATATTTATTAATTATTAAAATTATTTATTATGTAATAATAATTATTCATTAATTATAACTGATTTTTTAATTACTATTACCAATTTTTAATAATTATTAGTATTTCATATATATATTTTTACAATTTATTAAAAATTATCATAATTTACTAATATTTAAAAATTATTAGTAATATTTTCTAATTATTACTAACATTTACCAATTATTACCAATATTGACAAATTATTAAAAAAAATAATGATCAATACTAATTTTTTATTTATTATAATTTTTTTACTTATTATTTAGAATTTTTAATAATTTTTAGTAATTTTTATATTTTTTTACAAGTTATCACAAAATTTTCAATAATTTTTACATATATTTATTAGATTTTAATAATTTTTCAATTATTTATCATGTAATGAAAATTATATATTAATTATAAATTAATTTTTAATAAATGTTACTAATTTTTTATAATTATTAGTATTTCATATATATTATTTTTAATTTATTACAAATTATTACTAATATTTACTAATTATTAATAATGTTTACTTATTATTTCTAATATTTAATTATAATTACTAATATTGACTTTTTTTTAAAAGGTGAGTCTTGAAGACCCCTTAATTAAATTAAAAAAAAGGTACAAATGAGGAAAAAAAGATCATAAGTGTTCTAGAAAAAACATTCCAATAACCAAACATCTAAGCAGCTCGAGAGTGAGTTCTCATGTTATGGTGTGAGGAGTTCCCACCTTTACCATGAAAATTTTATCCCCTTCTTTATGTTTTGACCTATAACCAAGGTCCTCCTCCATCATCTGTAAGTACAACATCAATGAAATCCACTTCTTCGTTTGTTCTAGATACTCGATCTTCATTTTGTCCATCCTCCTCTTTGCTTCCTGAAGCAAGCATCTCAAAAGAATTATGAATATCAACCTTCAAATTTGGCCTTACCTGCTGTCCACGTCCCAAACCATCCATAAAAGTAGTATATTTTTTCCCATCGAGTTAGAGTTTGTAATTGGATCCGCATAATTATTTGTAATAGAGGGAGGTTCATCATCCCCCTGATATCTATAAGGTGAGTTCACAATTATTATAGCGTCTTTTAAACCGTCAAATGAAGTGGGGATAACCATTGAAGCTTCATTATGACCATCTCGCACAAGGGTGGGATGCTCCGATTTAACATGTGAGATACCTATCTGATGAGAAGAGACACCATCCAATTCCACCACATGATTATGTAGTGTAACACAAAACATAGTATCATTTTTTGAACTCTTAGTGCAGGAATGATTGACCCTATAAAAGATAACATTACAAGGAGAAGTATCTAAAATCATAATATATTTACATTTATGAGGGATAGAGGACATCCCATTAATAGGTTTGTATAAAGAAGAACTAACAACAACAAGTTCTGAAGGCTTACTTTGAATAGGTTACTGCACATGAGCCTTAAGAGGCCCTGCTACATGAACCAGAGGTGTCATAACCTACTGTGAACAACATCTAACAATACCATTAAATGAACTATTAAATGAGACATCTATTACAATAGTAATGTTCCCAATATCTTGAAATTATGATACCAATTTATTATAGGTAAATATGTTACATGAATCAAAATTTCCCAAAAATAGGCACACAAGTGCATTTTTTTCTCTTGGATTTCAAGGAAGTATTAACTTCAGCTTTGGATTTCTCTTTTTGGTTATTTGAATAAAATATATGTTGATCTTGAAAAAAATTGGAATCCACTTGAGCCTATGAATCAGCCTCCCCAACAGCCAGACTATCATCAGATTCTTCACCATTTTGATCATCAGATAAACCCCCATACAAGGAATCTTTGAATTAAAAACCATCCACTATTAGGTGATTTTATTCAGAAATGTCAGCCCATGTTTGATGGAATTTTTTATTAACCTCAGCTCTATAAATTTATTTTTGATCCCGGATGAGAATATCTTGACATCCATCCTTCAGAGGGTCTATAGGAATAAGATTTAGGGTTAGATAAAAAGACCCGTCATCAACTAAGATTTATTCTCTAGGAGGAACTAGGTTCATATTGTCTGAATTTTGTTCAGTATTATCATCGAAATTGTTCCTATTCTAACCTTTTATACCTTGAGAATTCTCACTAGATCCTTTCTTCCAATAGTGATTTAAATCATGACCAATAATCTGACAATTGGGGAAAACAAGATCTCCCCTTCATATAGATTTTGAGTGTCCAATAATATGATAAGAATAAAAAAATAGTGGAGTCTTATAAAACTAAATTTTCAGACTAATCTCATCAGTATGAGTGGAAAGAAATACTCTGTAAGTCAAGGTTTAATTGAATTCATCTTCCACCAAAACTCTAGCATAGTGACAAAAACTAACTCGTTCTGTGGCATTGTCCATTATTATTGGAATTCCAACGATATATACAATATAAAAGAGTATTTATGGATTCCATAATACCCAATTGAGGCCAGAGATCTTGACCCAAACCTATGCATAGTTGTCCTTGAAGTCATCAAGGATAAATTTTATCTTCCATTAATGAACCCATAGTAAAACCGATGAAAAATTGACTAAACCTATGCACCAGGATTTCCCTTTTAGTTATGTGGAGGAGAATAAAATATGAAAAAATTCCATAATTGAGCGATACACAATTCAAATTTTCAAAACCCCAAATTAAATCTAAAAGAGGAACCAGATCATAAATTTTCCATGGATTCATACATTTCATTAGTTAAATATGAGTAATAAATGAATGTTTTCATAGAACAATCCTCTCTGAGATTACATCATCTAAAGTCGAAACATGTGAAATAGAGCCCTTCCAGATGATAATTTGGAAGACCCTAGTTGATAGTGAGGTAAAATATCCTCCTAAAAAACCAAAAATGGAGGAAAAACCCTTTAAACATTCCACAATTATCTCCTTGCTTCTCTTTGTAGGGTGAGAATTTTTCCAGACATCACACTTAATTGGGAGATACAAGTATAAATTCAAGATGCACAGGTGGTTCAGGGTGAACAGATCACCAAGGTTCTATGGGAGATATCTATCTCCTTTCTCCACCCTCTTACTAATATTGGCTAATTATGTATTAATTATTAGAAATTATTTAATTATTATTACTATTTTTTTAATTATTACTACATTTTTACTAATTATTTTGAATTTTTAGTCACTGTTAGTAATTTTTATATTTTTTTACAAGATATTATAATTTTCATATAAATTATTAATAATATTTATTAATTTTTAATAATTAAGTAATGCTAATTATTTATTAATTATAACTATTTTTTAATAAATAATACTTATTTTTAATAGTTATTAGTATTATATATATATTTTTACAATTTATTACTAATTATCATACATTATTTAATAATTATTAAAATTATTTTAATAATTAATATTAATATTTTGGAATTTTTACTACATTTTTACTAATAATTTTTAGTATTTTATATATTTTTTTACATGTTATTAATTTTTTTTACTAATTCATAGAAAAATTTATTATGTAATATTAATTACTTTTTAATTATAACTAAACTTTTAAAAAATATTACTAACACATGATAAACAATCTTAAACATATGAAAAGATCAAATACCATAAGAATAATAATTGAATATCATTGAAGAATGGTATGTAACATTAAAATAATTAATACAATCAAGAAACATTAACATGTTGACTAAATTCAAATACTATATATATATATATCATACTTTGTAATAATTAAAACATAAAAAAATCATATAAGTAAAAATATCAATCAATTATCATGGTAAATTACATAAGGCTTCTAAGTCTTAATATGGCACCCTAGGTTACTCATACAATCTCAACATATAATCTCACCTCCACACACACTATAATAAGTAACCACATTTGAATGATATAATTATAAATCATTAATCATTCAAAACTCAAAATATACACAAGATCAAATATGAAATAATAACATGAGGATAAAAAAAGTGTACCTTATGCTAACAAATCATTTAAAAATATTCCAAACAAGCATTTATTTTTAATGCAATCTTGAAAACATGGAAACAACTCTTCATAACAATTTTAAAACCATATTTTGATTAAAAATATATATTAAACTCAAAAGTAACAAAGACGAACATCTAAATAAGAAAAATTTGTTAAATCTAAAGGTTATTCATTGTGAAAACTACCTCAAATAAAGTGGAATCAACTCTTGAAGAGAATAAATGTGTCATCTTCGATGATAGACACCCAAATTGTGAAGAATAAACATGAAAAAAAACCCTAAATACGAAATAAACTATAAAAATTGGGTAAATATTTTTACATAGGGGTTGATTGAACCATTTTCAGTGAGAAGAAGGGGGAAATCACCAAAATAATGAATGAGGAGAGAAGAAGTGTCTATACCTAGGAGATTCAAACCTTAATCACCAAAAATCTTGGTGCGATAGAGGAAGATGGAGTAGGAGTGAGATTCACAATGGGAGGGGTATGTAATGAGGTTAAGGGGGAAAATTAGGGGAAGGGTTTAATAAATTTTTATTATTTTTTTATTATGGGTTAATAATGAAGGATTTACATCACTATTAGTCCTGTTAGAAAGAACCTTTTATGAAATATGATATAATTCATTGATAATAATCTTGCAGGGTTGGATAATAGCGACAGATAAAAAATTCATCACATAATCCTATTTATTAATATTATTTTTTCCTCTAATAATATCATTTATTGCAAAAAATTTACTTATTTTTAGTTATTTGTGATAGAATATAGTCTATTTCAAATAACCTATCACTAATGTTAGCTCTTATAGTAGTTTTGTGATCTTTATTGTTATCATTGATGACCTCTATATGGTATTCAACACTGTTATCAATATCGACCTATTTCATCAACTGGTAAATGAGAAGGAAAATTTATTTCAAAGTCATGTGATGACCTAGATATGGTGTTCACTAATACTATTACATAATTGGGCTTTATTAGATCTTAAAATGGTTTTTTCTTGGCATTTAAAATGTTCTTGTATTTGAATATCATATAGAGACTAGTATCCTTTATCAATGCTAAAATAATATTTATTATTTTATATCTTTATCAAAAATTATTTTAGATTTTAAAAAGACTTACATTTATCAATGCCATTTTTTTACTAAAAAAGGGTTACCCTTTACCAGTACTAAATTATTGTAATGATAATATCATAGTTCTATTGATGTAGTACTCAACTACAGAACAACATACTATAGCACCAAAAATGGAAAAAATCATATCATATCCACTTTCAAAATAGAATAAATGTGTATATATATATATATATTCAAATAATACAAATAACTAATTACATTATGAAAATTTCAAACAAAAATGAATAATTAGTATTTCAAAAAATTTAAATAACACAATTTTTTTTTGTGTTTGAACCGGACACTACTGCATAATTTCTTTTCATTAAATGTCAAACTAAACATAGCTCTGTATATAAGAATTAGAAAAATAAGAGAAAAAGTACTACTATATAATTAATTAAATTTGAAAACTTATATATAAATATTTTCATTAAAACCATCATAAATAAGAACACATATGAGTTCAAAAAAATATATTATCTTTTTTTAAATAAACTGTCATATAAAATATATGTTATATGATATTTTTATAAATCCACCGTATATTTTATAATCAGAAAATATTATGTTTAAAAAAATATATGATGCATTTTTAGAAAATTGTCATATTTTATTAATATATTATGGTTTTATAAAAAAAACATATATTTTTTGATCCATTCCATAATTGGGTGTCAAATAATATATTAATTTTTTGATAAAATCATCACATATATTTAATATATAGTGTTCTGCCTCAAAATCCACTTATCAGTGCCCCGAGACGGTGGGCCATAAGACCTCAAGCGCACCTCCCCATATAGTAGAGACTGTTGACTAACAATGAAATCTAGTGTGTATATGTGGGGAGACTATTCCCTCATAGATCAAAGTGCCGCACAATGGTAGATAATAAATAAGAATCTATAGAAGTATACAGTATAACAACATGACCAGTAACCCACTAAGCGGAAGGAGTAATATGAAATAGACAGTAGTAGAATAGTAATAATAAATCATCCAAGATAAATAAAAAATAAGCAGAATCTAAACAATAACTATATACAAAATATGATGATCATGGTGTCATGTAACCATAGAAAATGAGTACACAAGGAACATGGGATACATTCATATACCACATGCTAAAAAAAGTACAAAAATGCCTAATAGTAGCTACTACTAGCAGCAAGAGCATAATATCTGTCCCTTTGCTCTCATAATCTATCCTAGAAATCATAATCAAGCATTGGAATCTGGTCACTTCCCTTTATCTACAGCTACAATCATGAAGCCTTCTTGACTAACAAAGGAGGCCCAATTAGGGTGTAAGATATACTCAGTAAGTAACCACCAATTCCATCTTGATCAATCTAGTTTGTGAAATATAAAATAAACAATGTAACAATAATAGAAAATGTAAGGTAATAAATAAATAAATACACCGATTTGGGTCCCTCGATGGATACCCAACCGATACCACCTTTTTCAGCCTAAGACAAATGTCTCTGAAACTAGTGAATCTATAAAGATATGGTAGGGTGTGTATGTGGGTCATTATTAATATGTAACTAAGTGCGGAATGAACCTAAGCTTGTGTTTTGGCTTGGTAGATGCGTCCCTATGACATCAATCAAGCATTATTAAAATTCAAGTAAAATACATCACATGAATTCCAAGAAAATGAAACCATAAAATCCAATATGTGCATCTCGATCCCATCTAGGGTGATCTATAAAGGAATACCAAGGGTTGATACATGATCCAGCAAAGTACCCAATACTGCAAAGCCCATCCAAGGAAACCCATAGAAGGTATCCCTCATATCACTCTTGACATGGTGTAAGCATAACCTCTGAGCCTGTCCCAAGTATCTCACATAGGATACTGGGTATCAACGGAGGCATGGTATGGCCATATTTCCAAAGACCCTATCCACATTTCCCCCTACGTAACCAGTGTCACTCATGGGTATAATAATCCACCCGAACAGTCCGTCCAAGGAATGCCAAGGTTCACTCCCGGCACGTCTAGTATATCCAAATACAACGCACAATAAGTATTTCCATGACTTACTTAAGTTGGGAGCCATGTTCGATCCCATCCCGTAAGTAGGTAAGGCACAACAATGAAGATCACATATTATCAACAAGGAATTTTAATATCAACATGCTACACAAGATAACTAAATAATTTAATCCAATCCAAACATCCATGGTATATGTCATGATGCATAAATCCCAAGGAATAAATTTTTTTTCATATGGAATATAACATAAGAAATACATAAAGCATTATTAATGAGGAATAAACAATAAGCATGAAGCATAGGACATAGCCAAATGGGGCCTAATGTATGGATGTTTGATTTTTTATTCCAATTAAGAACATTTGTTTAATGAATTTATACAAGGAAACCACACACCAAAAGGCATGTTTAACAAATTAGAGTAGTGGGAAAAAGGACTAACAATTAAGGGAACACCCATAAGGGTGGCCCATGTTAATGAAAACAAGCTATTTTGTGGTTATCTAATTTCTGGGGTCACTATAATCATGGAAGAACATTTATATTAGTTTATTTAGCATTTTAGGGGCATCGCAGGAAGGGTCTAGCACACAACACAATGACGCATATCATAAACGCAATGAAACTTGTGGGAAAGAACTAAACCACCTAACTTAGGTTATTATAAGACTAGTAATCCATTTTCATCCCTAAAATCAATTTAGAATGAAATATATATGAGAAATAATCAAAATCTATAAAAATAGGGAAACGCGGTTTCACCTAAATAGAGCAATAGAGAAGAATAGAAATGCAGAACAGACAGAAGAGGAAAGTTGAACTTAGCTTAAGATTTCCAATGCACCCTATAGTAAAGGATTTGTATTTCAAATTGAGGAGATATAAAGAAGCCTAGTATGGTTTGAGGGGGAACCCACAAGAGAAGAGGAGGATCTCATGCCCACTGTAGAAGAAAGAAGAAAGAGGGGTGAGGTATTTTAATTCATTAAGGGAGAAAGTTTAATTTACCCTTAAATACAGGGGTACATAGTATGGCTTCATGGGTGACCAAACTGTGTGGCACACCACTACTTAAGAAGAGATCCTGAATGGTCTAGGTGCACAATTTGGATAACCATGTGCAAGACGTGTGGGACCCACTGTAAAAAATGATAGCACCCCTTACACAGGTGTAAACCTTGGTTCTCACAGTTTCAGACAACCATGCACTCCCCAACTCTATTCTACCACACCCATTCATGGTTAGGGAAGTCGTGCATGCTGGGTAGCATAGTTTCTCCTAACCATATAGCCCAATCTGTTTCTTCAAAAACTAGGTCTCTGAGATCTGAACAGGACCTAGACACCCTCGTGGACTCCATGACTCAATTAGGCAACATTAAAAGGTACAAACTAAGGAATCAAAGCTAAAAAAAATGATCCATACCTTTGAGAAAAACCTAGATATTATAACCTTCCCTCCTTAAGAAAACTCATCCCTAAGTTTTCCTTCCGAGAGTGGAAAAAATGCCACCCAAGAAAAGTTTCAGCCACTATGCACATACATCGACTTCTTGCTCACATGTATCATCCTCCACACAACCATGCCACTATAACACTCGGACCAGTGGAACTGACCGGCCTCAGAGAGAATTTGTACTCTGGTCAATGATATATATCAGATGCTCCCTGTAAGACATATCAACCTCAAGCTCAATATCATTGGGTTTAAATGAATGAGACAAGTAATCATGGTACCGTCAAAGCTAGGATACGTGAAATACGTCATGCATGAAACAAAACCTCTGACATAACTACAACTGATAGGCTACTGTCCCAACCCTCATCACCATCTCAAAAGGTAGGACATACTAAGGCAATAACTTAACCTATCTCTAAATTAAACTATGACCCAACCTAGGAAATACACGCAGAAAGACTTGATATCACACTTCAAACTCTAGATGTCGTCGACGGTGATTGGAATAAGATTTATTCTTGTACTAAGATATATCCATATGCTTCTAAATCAACTTGCTCTAATGCCTCCTAAATGAGATGAGGACTCAGTAGCACTGATTCCCCTTCCTCTAACCAACAAAGAGGTGAATGGAAATACCTACCACAAAGGACCTCATATGGATCCATTTGAATCATTTCCTGAAAACAATTATTATTGGAAAAATCTACAAGAGGTTTATGCTTTTCCCATGAACCTCTAAAATCAAGGATATATTCATGAAGCATGTCCTCTAGAACCTGTATCATCCATTCAGACATCACATCAGTATAAGGGTGATAATATTTACTCAAGAGCACCTATGAACCCAGTGTCTTTTGTAGCCCCTTCCAGAACCATGTGGTTAAATGGGCATCTCGATCTGATACGAAAGAAAGAGGAACACTATGAAGGTGCACAATCATTCAGATATAAATCCTCCCAAGCTCATCAATTGAGATGTTCTCCTAGATTGGTAGAAAATTTGAGAACTTATTCAATTTTTCAGTAATCACACATACTGCATTGCTACCTTGAGGGGATCTCAAAAATCCTATAACAAAATACATAGTGACGTCATTTCATTTCCACTCAAGAATGGATAGAGGATATTGAAGACTAGTAGGTCACTAATGCCACTACTACCAAACATGACTTTAATAGAGTTTACCTTTATTAGCTCTAGAACAATAACTGATAAAGGATACCTTTTATTAAAACCTTTTTTAGCGATGATAAAAGGTACCCTTTATGAGTGGATTTTTTTAGCACTGATAAAGGGAGCCCTTTATCAGTGTTGATAAAGGGTATCCTTTATCATATCTTTATTTTTAGAACCCATAAAGGGATCCTTTATCAACCTTTTTTAGTGCCGATAAAATTCCAAATAAAATGAAATTATCAAATAAATAAAAAGTAAAAATGATTTTATTAAAAAAAAATAAAAAATATAATTAATTAAATAATTATTGATAAAATGAATAAATTGATTATACTATATATAAATTATAAATACTAATAAATAGTATATATTAAATATATAAATATATGTAAATTGAAAAATAAAAAAATAAAAAATAAAAATATGTAAATTGAGAAAAATATCAAACATTTTATTAATTAAATAATTATTGATTATGATAATAAATATATATATATACATATATATGAATGTATATAAATATGATTTATATAAAACATAATATTTATTCATTACATTAAATAGTATTATATTTAGTGAATAATGGTTTATAATTAAAAATTAATATGAGTTCAAAATACTGACTAATTGCATCGAGTAACAGACACAATTGAATGTTGTTTGATTTTTTAATTCAACATAGATAAAAAATATGTTATATTCTTTTCACATATACATAATTATTCCATTTTTATATACAATACACACACACAAATATTTTTTTGGGGAATTTAATCAATTTCTATTATTTATTTTATATATATTTATTTACTATGTTTTAATATTTTCAATATGTATTCATCCTTATTTCAATATATATCAATTTTTCTAATAATTTATATTTAATTAATACAACTTATCCAATTTTTTAATATTTTAAAAGTATACTCATTTTTAATTATTCAATTTCACTCATTTCTAACATACATGCACTTAAGATTAAATATTCATTAATAGTGAAAAAAAATATATGTAAAAAATATTTATAAAAAATATATTTTTAAATTTATATTAACTATTTTTATACATTTATTTACATAATTATAAAATAAATAATTATATATATTAAAATAATTATAAATTTAAAAATAAATTTATTTAAATAATGAATATATTTACTATATTTATATTTATATATATAATTATATAAATATATATAATGATATAAATATTTTTTTTAAAGTATTTATACAATTATAAATAAATAATTATATATTTAAATAATTATAAAATTATAATAAATATATTTAAATAAATAATATATTTACTATATTTATATTTATATATATTTATTAAATTTGTATATAATTATATAAATATATTTACAATTTATTTTATTTATAATTATAATTATAAACCCTTTATCAGCGCTATAGTAATTAGCGATGATAAAAGGCATATTTATCAGTGATAATTAATATATCACTGATAAAAGGGGTCTTTATCAGTGATTTTTTAGAAGCAATGATAAAAGTGTCTTGATATATTTAAATTAACCCTCACCAATCTTGAACTCGTCATGATATTCGAAACTTTCCACAGAAGCCACTACCTGTCGACGCTTCTTCTTAGTGAATTGAATCTTGAATCAAGACTTGAATCCATGCTCAAACATTTTCAAGGCTCAAATACATGGCTCAAAGGATTCAAGGGTTTAACGAATCCAAGGCTCGAATATTTTCCTAGTTTCTAATATCTCTACTTTCTCTCGGATGATTTAAAGCTTCAATCTACGGTGTCTTATTTTCTCCTTATCCTCCTCACTAGTTGATTGACTGTTTGGGGAGATCTATTTGCATTTTTTTATCATCATTCATGATTTACCGTCAGTATATCTTTATGGTCAACAATTTTTATTGGGGTTGTTTGGTTGAAAAGAGATAGGGCTATCATTCCTTGCACTCCCACACCCTCACCCCTTGCCCATTCTATGAAACCCACCCACCTCAACGCCAATGAAGGAAGTAACTGTTTATTATTGAGTCTAAAAATTCCATTGGAACCATTGATCATTAATTATGAGACTTCATTCCACTCTATAACAAAGAAGGGATGCATGAATTATTTTGTATCTCATTATTTCTGCAATTTCCATTTAGTCGATGATAGAGATCTTCAAATTATAGGGAAGGGTATTGTAAAAGATGATATTTCATATGAATGTTACATGAATTAGAACAAGTTATACACATACCAAATTTACAGATGAACATAGTTTTTGTTGTTCAACTCGATAAAGTAGGATTTGGCTCATAGTTCATGAATGAGAAGTGGAAAATTACTCGGGGTTCCATGGTGTTAGATAGAGGCGTAAAATATAGGATTTCTTATATATAGACACACACACACACATTTTAATATATATATATATATAATATAGATATATATGATACAAATACATTATAAAAATATATATTATATAAATAAAAATATATATTATATTATAAAAATATAAATTATAAAAATAAATTATACAAATAAATTATATCAATATATTATGAAAATATACTATATAAATATATTATAAAATTAAATTGTAAAATATATATTATACAAACATGTTATACAAATATATTACACAAATTTATATGTATAAAATTAAAATATAAAAATTTGTTATATATTTATATATATATTATATTTATATATAAATATATATATATATTAAATATTAAAGATTTATATATTATAAAAATATTTTATACAAATATATATATTATAAAAAAACAAATATATATTATACTATAAAAATATTTGAAATAAAAATATATATTATACAAATAAAGATATATATTACAAAAATAAATAAATAAATATATATATATATATTATAATACAAAAATATATATTATACAAGTATATATTTCAAAAGTCTATTATACAAATATATTTCACAAATAAATTATACAAATATATTATATAAATATGTTATAAAAATATATTTCAATAGAGTTTATTCAATGGTCGAAATTCATCATCCAATTTTACTTAAGAAGATTCATCTCACTTAGAAACTATTTTTGTAAGAACGGGTCATCTCACATTTAACTTAACAAATCTATATCTTCCTTAATTACTATTATTTATTTCATCATGGTTAAAATTTTATTCTATGCTCCCAAAATCAGCCTAGAACCCATAATATCCATGAAAATGAAAATTTCTTATAAACCATACTCTTAGTTTGCTTGAAAATAATTCTTGTTTTCAACACGTCTAGACATAATCCATGAATCAATTTATCAACTAAGAATTTTGATATGTTTAAAACCTTCATTGTTATTAGGTATATTCTTTTCCTAAAATTATTATTCCATTCCTTATCAATTTTAAATTGAAACTTTAATTTTGAGATGTTTTTAAATATTTGATATACCATTAATATTAAATGTAATAATTCCTTAGGTTATTAAATCACTTGTTAAAATAAATAGAATGGAGGTTATAAAATTCTATATATCTTGGAATAATTATTAGAATTGTTTTAGGTATTCATAATTTTAGGTCTACATGTATTGGTTCCACAACTAGTAATCTCTGATTACATCCATGTATATGAAAATAACTCTATTTATTAAATTGATTTATCAATACATTTTTTATATCTTTTGGTTGATCAAATGATAGTTTATTATTCTTTTTTATCATATTTGGAGTTTTTATTACTCTTTAATTACCTATAATATATTTTAATTTGTTTAGGGGAATTAAGAAAGACTTGATGGCTCATTTTAATATAGGTAGGACTAGGCTTAGTTAGAAGGTTTAAAGTAATAAAAGTGTGATTTCTCCTATAAATATAGAATTAATAGAGTCCCAAAAGATTCATATATTATAACATGTCCCCTATGAGACCCCTTAAATCACATACAAGAATGTTTATACCCCTCAAATATCACCTTTAATAGGCCAAGAGTTAATACCTAGTGCCAATGGTGTAATTATCACAAATGGGAGGCATTACCACTTTTAGAGAACATGATGCAGTATAATTTTCATCCTCATCAGATTCATCTCCCAAATAGTTATTATTGAATTTTGTTTCTTTAAGACTCACCCACATCTCTTTTATATTTCTTGTACTACTCTGAGTATTATTCATCCCAGGGATGAATACTGCTTAGAGTATTTCAGAAAAAACATAGGTGCATGTCCATAAGAGATGGATGATGTGTGTAAAACAACAAAATGTAATGATAAATGTTTAGGAGATAAGATAATGAGGATGACAGTTATCTATAACTTTCACCTTTGAATAAATTGAGAGTATAACACCTACCATTGTGGAGGAATTATTTTCTTAAATTCAATTACCCATTTTCTTAAAATCATTCTCAAATTATTTGAAACAATCAAATATTGGGTTTCTTTTATTATTATTATCTATAACTTTCAATTTTGATAATAAATATCTTATGTGTATTTATTTATTTATTATAAAAATTAATATTTTTTGAACCCAACAGGATGGATATGAATCGAAAATGGAGGCACTCTAATCATTTGACAAAAGAGTATGAAGATAGAGTTAAAGAGTTCATCAGGTTTTTAATAGAGCACGCATATAAACCTTCTCAAATCCTATGTCTATGTTTATATTGTTTTTATTCAAGAAAAATTAGTTCGGACGAGTTGAAAGAATAATTGATTTGTCATGGAATAGATTAGATATATAAATGTTGGACTAAACATGGGGAAAAAATTGAACAAGCACACCTTTTGGGATGATATTTCAGTTTATGGATCATTTGATATGAATACCAATGTAAATGATGATGGAGATTACATGGAAGAAATGGAAATAGAAATTTAAGATGACCTTGATGATTGTGAAAAGTTTTTTGTGAAGTTAAATTGTTGTGCTAATAGACTATTGTATAATGGTTGTACTAAATACAAATTTTTTTATATGTATTGAAGTTATATAATTTAAAAGCTAGAAGTGGATGGAGTGAAACCAACTTTATAGAAATACTGAGCCTCCTGAATGATATACTAGCAGAAAATATTAACTACCATGTCAAATATATAACACTAAACGAATTCTATGTTCAATGGGAACGATCTCTAAAAAAATACATGATTGTACAAATGATTTAATATTGTTTCTCAAGGAACATAAATAACTCATAAAATGCACTAAGTTTGTTGTAGATTGATACATGAAAAATGAATCAAGTCCTTTTAAATCTATATGGAACTTTCCAATCATTCCATGGTTTAGAAGACAATAAGGATGTTAGGAAACCGTGAGATAATTAACATGGCATGAATATACAAGAATTAATTATGGGAACATACTTTATCTTTTGGATTATCCTTTGTGGAAGAAAATTAATTATGAGTATCCTGAATTTGGAAATGAGTTGAGAAACTTCCATCTTGCATTATCTACCAATGGAATAAATCCTTTTGGTGAATTGAGTAGTACTCATAGTACATGGACCATAATGTTGGTAAATTATAACTTTCCTCCATGGTTATACATGAAGTGAAAATACATTATGTTGTCTCTGCTTATATTTAGACTAAAGAAACCCAGTAATGATATTGATGTTTATTTGGATCCATTGATTAAAGATCTGAAATTGATGTGGGATACGAGTGTTACAATGTATGATACTAATATAAGTGAATAATTTAGATTGAGGTCTATGTTGTATAGGATGATAATTTAATTCCCCACTTATGAAAATTTATCAGGCTATAACATTAAAAGAATATTGGGGTGTCCCATTTGTGAAAAACACACACACTCAGTTCGGTTGAAAAACTCCTTGAAGACTGTATTTTTAGGACATCAAAAATATTTACCTCAAAAAAATAAATATTAATCCTTAAAAACAGTTATTTAGGACATGTAGTAATCATCTACACCACAATATGATTCATGGTGTGACTGATATGACTCCAATTGTGTCTTTTTATTTAAAATTTACATCAATTTTAGTAAAAAAGACAACTTACCTACTCAAAACAAATAAAATGCATTCAAGTTGTTTTTATACTTTAGGTAAACAATCCATAATTAATTTGTGATGTGTAGGAAGTATCAACACCTCAATCTGATACACGATATACCCAGTATAACATAACATGTCTATTATCAGCTTAAAATCAAAAGTTTAGTTCAAAAAATACCACTCAATAAAAAATAAGAAAATGCACTCAAATTTTCTTAATAATTTAGGGAATTGATTCATATGTCATTTTTGATGTGTAGAAACCATTCTTATGTACATGATGTGATCGATGTGAGTCAAAGTGTGTGTTTCCAGTTTAAAATGACATTTTATAAAAAAAAATAAGTGACATACTCAAAACTAAGTAAACAAAATCATATAATTTGTATACATTAGGAAAAAAATCCATAATTTATTTGATACATGTAGGAATCAACCTCACCACAATATAATTCACTGTGTGACCAGTATGACTCCAACTGCATCTTTTTAATTAAAATTGACATCAATTTTAGTAAAAAGGACAAATGACCAACTAAAAACCATGTAAACGCATTCATATTATTTTTATCCTTTAAGAAAATGATCCATAAGATATTTGTTATGTGTAGGAATCAACCAAACCACAATTTGATACACAATGTTCTTGGTATAACCCAATGTGCCTATTATCAATTTAAAATCAACAGTTTAGTTAAAAAAAATTCACTCATTGAAAATTAATAAAACACACTTAGATTTTATTTATAATTTATTAAATCAATTAATATTCCATTTTTGATATATAGAAATCATTATCATGTCAAACTGATACACGATGTGATCAGTATGAGTCAATGTATGTGTTTCCAGTTTAAAATGACATTTTCGTAAAAGGGAAAATTGATGTACTCAAAAATAGGTAATCACATTCATATTGTTTTTATACTTTATGAAAATAATACATAATTCATTTGAGATGTTTATTAATCATATAAACCTCAATCAGACACACTATGTGACTGGTATGACTCCAGATGCGTCTGTTTATTTAAAATTGACTTCAATTTTAGTAAAATGGAAAACTGACCTACTCAAAACCAAGAAAATAAATTCAGATTGTTTTGATACTTTAGTAAAATTTTCCATAAGTCATTTTTGATGTGTATGAATCAGAAAAAAACTCAATAGAACACACAATGTGACCGGTATGACTTCAAGTGTATCTTTTTATTAAAAATTGACATCAATTTTAGTAAAAATGACAATTGACCAACTCAAAACCAAGAGAAAACATTTTTATTGTTTTGATAATTTATTAAAATTATAAATAAGTCATTTTTTATATGTATTAATCAACCACAACTCAATTTAATACATTATTATCCTAGTATGACTCAATGTGTCTGTTATCAGTTTAAAATCCACATTTTAGTTTAAAAAGTATCAATCAATGAAAATCAAGAAAAAATACTCATATTGTCTTGATAATTTAGGAAAAAAAATTCAAAATTCATTTTTGTTGTGTAGGAATCAATATCACAAAAAACTAACACATGATGTGACCGATATGATTCAAAGTGTGTTTTTCTAGTTTAAAATGAAATTTTAGTAAAAAAGACAAGAGACGTACTCAAAAATGATAAAACAAATTTATATTGTTTTGATACTTTAGTAAAATTATTCATAAGTATATTTAGATGTGTAGGAATTATCCTTACCTCAATCTGACACACGGTGTGACCAGTATGACTCAAAGTGTGTTTTTTAGTCTATATGTGTCATTTAAGTTTAAAACGCACATCACATCATCAAAACTGAGAAAATGATCCTAGATTGTTTTCTCATAATTCTATCTTCTATTATTTAATATATTTACTTATAGTTTTTATCTTATTCTTCTTTAGTTAATTTTCACAGAGATAATGCTTTTAGAAAAACAAGAAATTGTGTGACATGTAAGAATCAGCTGCAACTCAATCTGGTGCACAATGTTTCTAGTATGACTCAAATTTTAGTTTGAAATTAACACTTTTTGTTTGTTTATTTATTTATAATACTAATAAAATAAGATTTTTTTTTATATAGGTATGTTTTTTTCTGAGTAGGGGTTAGGATCAAAAGACAAAGGAACACTATTGTTTTTGAATGTATGTAATAATTTAAACTTATGTAATTGTATAAACCAATGTTTTAAATTTCTATAATATAGTGTTTTTTTCCTATATATTTTTTTTGTAAATCTTATTTCATTTAAATTCTATTTTTTTACTTTATTTTTCTAATTTTATGATGTTTTTGGTGTTATAGTGTGCTGTTATAGCACAATGCACTGGTGCTGGAGTGTACTATTATAACACACTACAACATTCCCCTTTATCTGTACTCTTAGAAGTTTTGATAATGGTTATCATCACATTAAAAATAACTGATAAATGAATCATTTATCAGTGCTTCTAAAAGAACTGATAATAGACTAGGTCTTTTAATCTCGCTCTAGTAGTCAATGCTTCTCTAACACTGGTAAATTCCATTTTTAGAACTGTTAAAGGCCTATTTTATAGTAGTATTATTAACCTTTACCTACTAAAATATAGATCATTGAGTGACAAAACATGCAATCATGATCTACATACCTGGCCACCAGTACTGACGACACACGTCTTGGTACATCTTGGTAATACCAAGGTGAAATTCCTAAATAGAGGCATGATAATCCCACATCAACTCTTCCCATATATCTGAAAGCACCCAAACATGCCCATGGAACAGTAGGATATCATTCATATCAACAACCCAACTAGGAGGTCTGTTCTCACTTGAGACACTATCCTACAAGACAAGTCCTTTGAGATTAGTTAACTGTATCATGTGCATCCACTCCATAAGAGAGGATGTAACAGCTAGAGCTACCAAAATAGGTTGTTCATGCTATTCCAAAGCCTCCAAGTTCATATCAAAAAACAAATCTAACAACTTCAATTCACTATTGTTCTCTTGGATGTCTTGTGTCTGAGTCTTCGGGCTCAGGGCATCATCCACAACATTTCCCTTACCAGGCATATAATCAAGTTCAAAGTCAAACGACTGCAAGTACTCAACCTACATGGGCTACCTCATATTCAAGTCTCACTATGTGGATATGTATTTGAGACTTTTGTTGTCCATGTAAATAATGAATCAATCACCCAAAAGATAATGCCTCCAAAATCATAGAGCATGAACCACATCTTCTAGATCATGGTCATGCGTAGGGTAATTTTGTTCATGATGTCTTAGCTAGCGGGACCCATACTATACAAACTAATCACCCTGAATTAGAACTACTCCTAGCCTAATTACTCAAGAATCAAAGTAAATATTATAGCCTATGCCTGGCTCTAGTGGAATAAGGATCGGTGCTGAAATCAGTTTTTTTTAACTCCTTAAAGGGTACCTCACAAGATTTAAAATAGAAGAGCTTCACACCCTTCTTCATAAATCCTATAAGAGGAACTACTGGGCATGAGAAGTCCTAAATGAATCTTCAATAATAGTCATCAAACCCAAAGAAACTACATATATCGAACACATTCTTCAGTTGTTCCCAAGAAAACACAATGATCACCTTCCCTGGGTCAACAGATACGCTTGCCTCTAAAATGATATGAACAAATAAGTGAACCTTGTTGATCCTAAATTGTAATTTTATGATAATTTCATAAATATGTTATTTATCAATGTATTCATCATGATATCAAGATGGTTTTCATGTTCGTTCCTGGTGCGAGAATACACTAATATGTCATCAACAAAGACTATCACAAATAAAAATAGGAATGAGTAAAAAAACTCGATTTATCAGATCCATAAAGACTGCCAAAATTTTCATAATTTCAAATAACATGACCAAATACTTGTACAAGTAAAAAATACTCTAGAACACTGTACGTGGTATTTCTGATAGACTCGCAAGAACATGATGGTAGCCCGACCTCAAATAATTTTTAGAGAAAACTATCACTCCTTAGAGATGGTCGAAGAGGTCATATATACAAGACAATGGATATCAGTTGTTCAACATAAACTGGTTCAATTTTCATTAATAAAAACATAATCTAAGGGTACTATCCACTTTCTTGGTGAAAAGTATAGGTGAACCCCATGATGATGTGTTGGGTCAGATAAAACCATTCGCCTCTAGATCTTAAATATTCTTCTCGAGTTCTTGGAGCTCTATAGGTTCCATCCTATAGGGAGGAATGGACATCAGTGCCACACCTGAAACTATCTTGATGGTGAACTCAACCTCTCGCTTAGGTGGTAAACCAGTCAAAAAATTTGGGAAGACATCCCTGAAATGATTCACCATGGGAAAAAACTCCACAAGCTATATTCCCTAATCACTCATAAAGAGACCCACCATCTAGGATGCCACCTTACCCAACCTAGTGCACTCAAGTCTAGAACAAATTGCCAAGATATTCCATTCTCAATTATGAACACATGTTATTCCTTTGAGTGATGTGATTGACAACAACCAATAATAGAAATCAACATGAGTGCAATAATGCACTAGCCTATCCATAATGAGAATGACATCAAAGCCGGTCATGTCAAGGATTAAGAAATTACAAAATAATCGACAACCACCTATTTCATCAAGGAACTCATTGAACTCATGTATTCCCTCTTATATGACCCCTATAGGTGTATCAAGAGTCATAACACCACTATAATACTCAATTTATAGGCCTATATTTCCATAGTTGTAGAGGATAGAAAGGAGTGTGTCGCACCTATATCAAATAGGGAAGAATCTAAAGTAGAGGCTACCAGAATAGTAACTCATATAGTAGAAGGTCCTGGACTCTTCTCCTTAGTATTAAGTTTCACTTCATAGACAAGTCCTGAACCACGACCCTAAGATACTGCCCGACTAGCTTGAGTAGACCCACTCTGCTGACACTGAATCTCTTGGGACAAACTACCTCGTCTATGACATCCACATCAACCAAATTGGATGGTGGAAGAAGAAATCACATCTTGACATGGAGTCACTGATACTGTACCTAAAATAGGTGTCAAAATAGATCCCTCTTCACTAGACACTGGAGGAAAAGATCAGAAAAAGTGCTGAGGGTGACCCATCCTACCATAAGTCCGACACTCGATCAAATTCCTCATGCACTGGGGATGTTTATCGCGAGACCCACCACAATGGTGAAACACTACATAAAAATTGGTGTGTCCCACTTTCCTAGTACTTCCCCTAGATGTACCCATGAAATTATGCTTCCTACTACCAAATGAACGATCACCCTTCCTCGAGACTAAACCACCCTGGATCACATTTTCAGCCTCCCTCAAATCATTTTCTATAATGAAGTCCCAATTCAATATCTATAAAATGGTAGTCAACCAGAATATGTTCACCTACTATTATAATGTGTACACAATACCATCCTTATATCGTATCCCAGTATTCAACTAGTCACCAGTTAGAGTCAATGTAAAATGTTGGAGCTCTGTGAAGAGAATAGAATACTCTAACACCGCCACAATGCCCTAATAAAGATGCATAAACTCCATGGAACAATCCTCTATCAGCTTCCATGGAAATAAGTGATCATAAAATTATATCTGGAAGTACTCCTAGACCGTAACCCTATGATGATCAGCCTAAGAGATTATATCCCACCAATGTTTGACAGAGTCACATAGCATGTAGGTAGCGAGCTAGATCATCCTCTCTGGAGGAATATCAAGATAATCAAAGATCTATACAACGTGTCACAACCCATCCCCTAGGGCCCATGCCATGACATACCCCAAGCATACCTCTCGAAGTCCAGGGGTTGATGACTAGCGTCGAAGGTGTCAAATTTCAAGTGAGAGGCATTTTCCTGAGTACCTGTATTCATAAACACACAACCACATCCCAAAGATATAAAATTAAACATCAATGCCACTAAGAAACCACTGAGTAAAAGTAAAAACTGTAGGTCAAATGGGCTAGAATACAAACCCAACAAAAGATAAGATGAAAATAGGAAAGTACAAGGAAAAATCTAAAATCCATCCAATGGAAACCCCACATGATGGGTATGTACATATTAGCTACTGGAAGCCATAGAAGTACGCCTCGCCTACTTGGTCTCACTAAGAACCACTGGGTATTGGGACACTAAGTCCTCCATCAAAGAGACAATCGTCTACACCATACACAACACGTGTGAGCGAAGCCCATGCAGGGATGAGTAAAAAAATACTCTGTAGGGACCCGAAACAAACAATGAATGAACAAAAAGAAATCCAAAAAACAAAGCACAAATCTTATCATGAATCAAGATAGCTCACACCAGGTATAATTTAGAGTATAAAATTAGGACCATTAATCACATCATCAAACACCTTGGGCTATTGGATAATTCCTCCTCAATGAGTACAATGGGCTTGCTGGGTCCCAAAGAAGCTGCTTCCCACTAACCTAGGACATTTTTTTTACTCATACTTGATGAGTACCGTGGGTATGATGGGTCACACAGAAGCTTCTCCCCACTGTGGGCATGCCAAGTCACACAGAAGCTGCTTCCCACCTTGGCCATACTGTGGTACTCCTCCTATCAAGTGCCATGGGTCTGCTGGGTCACACAAAGATCCTCCCCACCATGGGATTGTTGGGTCACACAGAAGCCGCTTCCCACTGGGCTATATTAGCCGATCCACCCAGGGTCGCTTGTCAGTAGTCTTTAGGTCTTAGCCAACCATAGGGTTCATACACGTAACATGATTGATCTCAAAATAACTTCTCCCTAATACATTTTTCATATTTTAATTTTCATTAAATATTCCATAGAGTATTACAAAAGATCCTCCTCATTGTGAGAGTTCCAACACCGCAAACGGTTCGTCAATCAGACACACAGTTTTAAATATATTGGGGTTTTTCTAAAAAGGGGATGGTTGGGTCTGAGTCTGGTCCGACTTGGCTAGACCGACCCAACCCGACCCATCCCGGACTAGGTCTAGCCTAGTCCGACTTGTTAGGGAGGATTGTGCCCTGCCGGTTCCACCATAGGTGGATCGGTTCGGCCTGGTCAGGACATGGCTGGAAGCCGCATTCAGCTCCCCTTTTCCCTGTGGATTATCTGTGGGGCTATCACCTCCACCGTAGTCAGTTGACCGTGGTCTGCAGTGTGCAACACAGCACGGTGCCGTGTCCACAGTGTGCCGACATGGCCAGGTGGCCACATTCACCCACCACCAGCCACCGAAACAATGGATGGAGGCTACTAACACTCCGTCGTGGCCCGAGCAGGAAGTGAAAGTTCCATCTGGCTCACCGTCATGTCACACAACCACCCACTTACGGATACCACAATGGGCCACCACTGACGATTGCTGGAGGGTTCTTCTATGGAACACTAGGTCCGCTCCGGTGGTCTGTTCTTCATGCCGCTTACTCCTAAGACCTCCTAGTGATGTCGTTGTCCCTGTGATGGCATCAAATCCCCCTTACCGTCACTTTGAAGACACATTCATGAAGAACGCACAAAACACACAAGGTGGTGGGGCTTGGGCCCTGTTCGTGTTAGCCCGCTCCCTCCACGTTAGAGGTTTGGAAACATGAGATAATTATTTGATGTTATAACACAATTTAATCATGTAATCCCAACAAAAAACCTCAAGAGAAGTACCCTACCGCAAGAATGAGCGATTCGTGAATCAACTTGTTTGTGGGTTGATCCCCATTCATCATTTTAGAATAAAGAATGGGGAAACCTGAAACAAAACAAAAACCCCTACCTTATAGAAATTCAATGTTGATGCGGTCCGCCCATGAATATTCAAGAGGTCGAAGGAATTCATCACTCATTTGTCCCATTCTTTGAGATGCGTTGAAGTCGTTAACAATTTGATGACATTCATCATTCATTATTAGATAGAGTTCTTGCCATCAGTTATTCAGAGAAAAATCCATCCTTTGATTCTCAACTCTCCAATGTGTTAATGCATTAAAAAAAACTCATCACATCGTATCTTTTAGGTTGTTTCATTTATGAAACATCGTATTTGTTATGCTTCAATTAATGCATCGTTACACTGCACAAAAAATGAGTGATTAATGAGATTCATTTAATGCGCCTCGTCACTGCACCACAACACAATTGTCCGCCGTTCAACGGTGAAAGAAGAGAATAAAATAACTTTTATGTTATTTTATTATTTTCTGAAATTTCTGAAAAATATCTTTTCCAGTAGACCCTCGCCGGTCGAAATTAAGACCTTTCTATGATAATCCTAGAATTCTATGTTCAATAGTGCCCTCAAATTTTTGATTCGAGCACTGGTTTAAAAGTTAGAAAAATATGCTTGAATTTTTACTTAAACGAATTTAAAAAAAGTAAAAAATTTAATTCTAGGCTCACCGGGCCTCAGAATAAAGTGCCTTCATAGAATCTTGTTTTGAAATAATTATATATAAATTTTAAGAAAATTACATGGAAATTATGGGATATTACATTCTCCCCACCTTAGGGATTTACATCCCCTAAATCCAAAACAAAGGTTAACCAAACAAATGGTGGTACTGATCATGAATATGAGCCTCCCACTCCCATGTGATATCATAGAGGTTACCATGCTACCATAAAACACACATCATAGGAATTGACCATCCAAAAAGGACCCTCTCCTATCAATCCTCTATCTCCACCAGAAACTCCGTAAACATTGCCCCATTGTTAACGTCCAGCTCACCCCAGTCAATAACGTGCGATGGGTCATGCATGTACCTTCTCAACTGTGACACATGAAAACAATTGTGCACCTGATGCATCTGTGGGGGAAGAGCTAGGTGGTACGCCACCTCACCAACTTGGATAATAATTTTAAAAGGTCTGATGAACCTCATAGATAACTTGATGGCCCGACTAGATCTCTGTAAGCACCATCAGGGTGAGACCTGAAAAAACACATGGTATCCATCCTTGAACTCCAAGGGACTCCGTCTCCTAACATAATACGATTTGATTTTGCTTTGTGTAGTTATCATCCACTCCTAGATGATCTTCACCTTCTCCGTGGTTTCCCGTACCAACTCTGGACCCATAAGTATGGATTCCCCTAGGTCTGTCTAGTATTGAGGTAATCTGCATGGCCTCCCATACAAGGCCTCAAATGGTGCCATGAAAATGGTAGAGTGATAGCTATTATTGTATGAAAACTCCACCAATGGTATATAGTCCTCCCAACTACGACCAAAATCAATGACACAAGCACGAATCATGTCCTCCAAGGTCTATATGGTCCACTCTGTCTGACCATCTGTTTGGGGGTGAAAAGTTGTGCTCAAGTGCAACTAATTATTGAATGAATCCTAAAATGTAGAGACCCGAAGCTTGACGTACATGGACAATACATTAATTTTGAAGAATACTTAATACATAACAAAAATAGATACACAAGGACCGTAATAGTTTAGTGTCTTTGGAAACTTGGAAGAAAATATTCTAATCGTGGTGAAAGATCTTCAACAACTCTAATAACAATCTTCCCCTTTTTGTTTCCTTACCAAAAACCTTTCTTTACTTCCTGGGGAAAATAAAACATAAAAAGGGTGAGCTCAAATGCTCAGTAAGGGCAAACATAGATAACATAAAACAATCCATAAACATTTGGAAGCAAAAACTTAAACATGAAATTTAAACATCAAAATCTTGAGCAAAGACATAAATCGTGGAAGTATGTAAGGAATATATCATAATAGAACATCAAAAATGATAAAATGGGAATAAAACATGTAATTGTGGCAACCATTCAGCACATGTCATGATTTCCATAGTATCCAAGGCATTGCTTCCAAGACCATATTAGTGGACAAAGTCCCTTTCTGAATCGAGTTCACTCCTCGTTTCAGTCCTGTAACACTGAACTGGATTAACTTATCCTTCCAACCATGTCTATCTCATGAGATATAAATCTTTACCCAATAAATTGGAGGGAGATATAGGTCCTACCCATCTCATAATGAAATCATTCATTCGTGTGCCACAAAATCATAAATCATACATCATAACATAACCCATGTAATAAAATGGGATTCTTAAACATCATGCCATCATAACATAATCCATAAAAGTTTGATATCATTTCATCATTAGAAAATTGAAACCATTTAAATTATAGAGACATATTACTTGAAACATACACATATGAAATAATGTCATCTTAGATGGAAAATAGTTTTGGCAAAACACTTGAAATGAATTCTTGAGGAAAATATCTTTTCTTCTTTAAAATCATTTTCTTTTCACAAAATTCCATGCAATATTACAAGAAAAGGGTTTTGTTGAAAATAATCATGCAATATTTTAGAGGAAGCTTCTTGAAAATGGGGCATTATGAAACCGTAAAAATCCGTTCATGCCGTATAAGTTAAAAATAACATTCTCCTCATACTTTTTTCAGAAAAGTCAAAAAGTACCTTATATGGTAATCAAAGGAAATATTCCATTCATACAATGTGGTAAAAAGTCAATAAAGGGTAAAAATGACTTTAAACATTCATGGAAGAATAATAAACATTTTATGAAAACATTTTTAGAAAACATGGTCATGGATGATAAACATAACCCTAGTAAATACTTACGTATAAGCAATCTCAGATAAAAATGAGATTGAAAATTTATCCCTTACCTTATGTCCGATATGTTTCGTATGTATCTGAACCTCCTGTATAATGATTTAAATAATGTAATTGACTTATTACAGAATCATATTCATTGTTATGATATCATATATGGTTCACTTATGACTTTATATTACCCGTTCTTTTGTAAATTCCATGTTAAAGAGCGTTTTGGGTAAAATCGTTTCATTTATCGTATGTGTTTCGACTCGTCGTTCATGATATTATTACTTATATCTTGATTTACATAATTCCAGAATGTAAAACATGATTTATATATAATATATATTCATTATATACATATATATTATATATCGATAAAAGGAATGAAATACACCGTTCATGGAGACGGTAGGCCGTACGTACGCATGAACGCTGTTTTCATTTCCTTATTGAATTGAATGGAATTGAGTATATGACATAAATATATATATATATATACACATAAATCCAGTAGAATTATTATGTCATATATTTCATTATTATTCATTATATATACTTTATAATCATTCTTGAATGGTTAATCATGGAAAATGAATCTCATCGCGTTCGTGGAGACGGTAGTCCGTACGTACGCACGAGCGATGATTTCATTACCATGATTGTGGAATTGTATTGGAGTGTATGTATACTATTTAAGAATAAATATCAATTTATAATAATCATTTATTTACACCATTATACCCATCCATGTAAGGTGTTGGTGGAAAAACAGATTACACCACGGTGTGGAGACGGTATTCCGTACGTACGCATGCGTGGTGATTTCGTATTCCATAGGATGGATAGATGGTGAAATAGGGTTGTTTCATAATTATAATAACATATCAGTATATTAGTGATACTGATGTTATTACTTTATAATTAAACAACTAAATAAGAAGAAGTGGAAGAAGAAATAAAGTTGAAAGAATCGGTAACGGGCATTACCTCTTCTTTGAAGCGCCTTTTTGAAACCTCATCTTAGGGAACTAATATTGGTCTTTGAAGAAGAATAGAACCTCTAGGATGTTTATAGGGAAGTGTATAAGAGAAATTTATAGGGTTTGGACGAGATTTAAGTCTCAAAGTGGTGTGAGGAAGAGAGGGAGGAGGTTCCCTTTTATAAGGGAGGAGAGGGGCACCTTTGGAATAACTAAAAATATTATTTTATTATAAAGTCATATTCGGTTTTTAATAGCTCCAAATTGATTTATTTCTAAGATAAGGTAGTTATGGGTCGAAATACTCTCATCCAATATAATTTAGACAAGTTTAGGTTCCTATTTTAACCTTATCATTTAGATTTAACTTTAAGTTAGATAATTTTACTTTTACCATGTCTTTTTGTGTTCTTACACTATAAGGTTAATAAACTTACTATAACAAGAAAAAAGAACCCCAAGTTGTTTATTATTAATATATATAACCTTATCTAAGTCATTTGGCAGAACCTTAAATTTTTAGTAATATAATAACAATTAATAATATAGTATTTGTTTTAAAAACTATTTTATGTCAATTTTGACACTATTTGGTAATTGATTTTTGTGAAAATCATAACAGAATTGTTAGTTCTAACAAAGTTAATTAAATAAACACTAACATTTCATATTAACATATAAAATTATTGGAATTCATAAAAAGTCTCAAATTACATTTATTTGGGTATTTATAACATCAATTATGTCAATATTTCATTAATAAGATAATTACTGCATCATCATTGTGTCATAAATAAATGAAATTATTTAAAGTCTAAAAATTACAAATAAAATATAATTATGTAGTAAATCGTTTTATATTTCTAATGAATATTTATAGTCGAATTTATCTTATGTATAACCCTATATTAAAAATGATTTACTTATTAAACTTTGATTTTAACTATTTTAACCCTTCTTTAAATAAATTAATAATAAATGTCCTAATCTCATACAAGTGGGCCTAAATGGTCATATATTATTCCTAAGGTTTTTTTGGTCAAATTAAACTTATCCAATAGAATTAGGACATGTGTTAGGGTAATAATAATATCATTTTTACCCTTAATTACCCTATTTACTTTTAACCGTGGTAAATAAAAGTAAAAAGTTACTATTCAACAAAAATTATTTTCATCTAATTGAACCATATTTTACTTACTAACATCAACCATGTCTCTCGGATCTTTGAAATTACATTCACAAAAGCGGTAAAATTAAGTTTTATGTAAATTTTCAAATTCTCCTAGGAGGTGGGTAAAAGACGGTCAAAAGTTCAATAAAATTTTTATATATATAAAATTATTAAAAAATGACTCTAATGAATTACATTAAACTTATATAGGTATTATGTATCATTTTTTACCTAAAATAAATTTAAATAAAATAAATAATTATTTAAATAAAAAATCGGTTTTTAAATAGTAACCCAGTGTTTTCACTATTCATCAAAAATTGAAAGTTTTCAGAAAAATACCAAAATTTCACCCTAGGCTAATTTCGATATTCCGAATCCAAAAATTAAGTCCATTTTGAAAGTTGAAATTTAGAAAATTTCAAAAAGTGGTTATTACTATTCATAACGGCTAGTTTTAATAATATTTTAATAGCATATCGTTGTTTAGTGAAACTCGGTATTGAATACAACACACGCTATCGAGGAAGGTCGCGATTGCGTGTAATGCAGCCAAGTTAGGGTTGCGTGTTGTGCAAGACTCCTTTGTTGTAGCGTGCAACACAAGACATCAATAAAATTAAAAAGAATATTTTTCATAAAATCTCGGGGTGTTACATACAATCCCTTCCCCAAACAGGATGTAAAGTGTGCATGATAGTCTGAGATGATCGTCAAAGGCACCCCGTGTAGCCGAACTATCTTTAGGATGTAGAAGTGTCCCAAGACCTCTACTGATCCCTGCTCTTGGATGGGTAGGATGTGAGCTGACTTGGAGAGTCAGTCAATAATCACCCAGATAGAATTGTGACCTCTGTACGTGCGTGGTAACCCCATCACAAAGTCCATCGAGGTAACATCCCACTTCTATTTCGGTACCTCAAGTGGTTGTGCCAAGCCTGATAATACCTGATACTTGGCCTTCACTTGATGAGAAGTGAGGCATCATGAAACAAACTCTACCACCACTTTCTTCATCCCTGGCCACCAGTACTAACATCGGAGGTCTTGGTACATCTTCTCCACACCATGATGTACCACAAAAGGGGATGTATGGAACTACCTCAATACCTCATCCCACAACGTCACTAGTACTATGGTTTTCCCTCTGAAAAGTATGACGTGATCCCCACCTATCAAACATCCATAAGTAGCATGTCCTAAGGATAACTAAGCATGTCGGGCCTCACAGTCAACATCCACAAGCTATGCCTCCCTAACTCGCTGTAAGAGTGGATGAGTGACAGTCGTCGACTCAAGGTAAGCTACTCCATCATCATCCATGAAGGATATCTATATCGCAGCTAGCTACTCTATCAACTCACTTAGCAACTATAAACCCGACCTCCTACTAAGCGTGTATGCCACCATGTTCCCCTTCATAGGAGTATAGACTATCTCAAATTCATAGTACTATAGGAACTACAACCATCACCATTATCTCAAGTTTAGGTCCATCTATGAGAAGATATACCTGAGACTCTTGTGGTCATAGTAGATGGTAAACCATTCACCCATCAAATAGTGCCGCCACATCTTCTAGAAAAAGTCCACTACTGCTAAATCTAGGTCATGGGCCACGTAGTTCTCCTCATGATTACTAAACTGTCCTGAGCTATAAGAAATAACTATTTTCTCTTGCATCAGGACAAAACCTAGTCTAGTCCCTGATGCATTTAATAAGACTACATACCCAATACCCTCTTCTAGTAGTCTCAAGATGGGGGCACTCATCAGTCTCCACCTCAGCTCCTGGAAACTCTTCTTTCACTTCTCCATCCACATGAAGGGTTGTACCTTCATTGTCAAATCTGATAAGGGTGATTATACTCTAGAAATGTTGGGAATGAACATTCGATAGTATCTGACCAACCCCATTAAACTCCGCACCTCATTCACTCTCCTGGGTGGCTCCCAAGAAAGCACTGCCTCTATCTTCGCCGGATCCACTACAACTCCAGCCTATGAGATGACGTGTCCTATAAAGTGGACCTCCCAATCCAGAACCAGCACTTAGATATATTACTATAATAATGGTTCTCTCAGAGCATATCCAAGAATATCCATAGGTGTGTAGCATGCTCCTCCTCCGACACTGAGTACACCAAGATGTCATCAATGAAGACCACCATGAAACGATTGAGGTAAGGATGAAAGATCATGTTCAAGAGTCCCATGAACACTGTTGGGGAATTTTTCATAATGATAGGCTTCAAAAAAATTTCATATTGGACATACCATCATTTAAAGTTTGTCTTTGATACATACTCATATCATACCTGAAGCTTATGATATCCAGATCTGAGGTATATCTTTGAGAACCACCTCACTCCCTTCAGCTGGTCGAAGAGGTCATCAATCCTTTTCAGTGGATACTTGTTCTTTATGGTCACCTAGTTTAGGCACCATAAGTCCATACACAGCTTCAAGATCCCATCTGTATTCTTAGAAAAAAACATTGGGGCTGCCTAGGGTGAAACACTTGGCCTCACGAAGCCCTTCTCCTGAAAGTACTCCAACTATACCCTCAATTCACGAAGCTCTGCAGGAGCCATCTGATATTTCAATGTGGATATCAGTGCCATCCCATGATATAACTTAATGCGCAAGTCTAACTCCCTATGAGGAGGTAGTCCCGACACATCCTCAGGAAAGACATCCTCATACTCATCCACCACTACATGAAATCTTAGACTCCTCTCATTTACTACATAGAGGTTAAGGCTCACCAACTGGTGAGTGATCAACTACACCCTCCTCTGAGAAGGTCTGTCTAGTCCTACAAAATTTCCCTTCTCACTAGTGAAGGAAAAACTGGTCCCATACTCACAAACACACCATACTTTGCACATAAAACAATCAATCTGAACATGGAATATAGATAGCCAATCCATACCCAAGATAACATCATAAGGCCAGATGCCACTACTAGGATATCCTAGCTGAAGCTCTCACCTCCTAGAGTGAGATCACACTGCTAAAACCAATGTGTAATCGTATAATCCCCTTCCGTAGAAGTCTCTAATTATTAGGATTGAGCCAAAATCTCCATCAGAATCTCTGAGCCATGAACAAGGTCCATGTGAAGGAAAGAGTGACTGGAACCTATGTCTATAAGAACTATAGATAAGGTGGAGAAGACACTGATCATACCTCTAATCATCTCTGGGGGGACATGGTTATAGGTCTCCATCATATGAATCTGGCCTCACCCCTATCTTCCAACTCCCTGAGCCTGTGGTGGACCACCTAGGGGTGGTGGTGGTAGCACCTTGAATCGTCTCCCACTGCCTGCCACTCAGCCTGCTCCCCTGCCATGTCTACCACCCATTGAACCTCCTCACTCAAACCTCTGCCTCTGCCTTGGTAGTTCCTCGACCGTCTGCTGATCATATATGTAGTAGGTCAGGTATTCACAAGCCATGTGTCCCTTCCCACTGTATGTGAAGCACAACCTGGTTCCCTACCGACTCCCTCTGCTCTGGGAGCCCCGCACTACTGACCTTGAGCCCTGGGGTCTCCCCCTAAAAGACCTGGTCTGCTTGGGACCCCATGTCAGCTGTCTTCTGCTCACCACTAATGAATCTGCCACCTGAGGTTTATTGGTGGATCCAGATGTCGATGCCTGATCTTCTAGGAAGCTCTCCATAAGAAGGGCTCGCTCCAGCACTCCAGCCTAAGTGGGGATGCTGAGAAATACTATGGATTCCATGATCTTATGTTTGAGACCCTGCTCAAAGGTCTGGGTCCTGAAGAAAGGGCCATGCACCATGTTGGTGGAGTAGAGATAGAGGTATGTAAACCCCACATAGTACTCAGCCACTGACATGAAACCCTACTATAAGTGAAGAAGCTCCGATATGTGCACTGAGGGCAAGGTCGCAGGGAATAACTCCTCTGAGAAAAGCTGCTTGAATTAAAACTAGGAGAGGGTCACCTCATCCTGAGTCTGAATTTCTAGGCTCCACCATCTCCCTGTTTATCCCTAAAGAAGGCTCACAACTAAGATCTTCATCTGGTTAAGCAGTGTCCTCACTAAGATAAAGACCCACATCAATTCCTCCAGCCACTCCTCAATGAACCGAGGATCTGTCTCTCCCCTAATTTTGGGAGGTCTCTATCTCTAAAAATCATGCAAGGCACTGAGTATACGCATGTACTCTACTAGTAATTCCAACAATAACTGTTGATCAACAGGTGGTGGAAACACTAGTGCACCACCTGGAGGGTCTATCTCTAGTACTGGTCCCTGAACCAATGCCTCATCGCTAGATGGTCTATCCTCACAGTCACGAATTAGAATCCAACCTTTTTGTCTACGTGGAGGAATCTTGTTTCTGATCAAGATGTACCAATGTAAAAAGATAATACATGTTGAGTTGAAACTTATTCAAGAAGATCATAAGGATAAACTTATGCAACTATTGTTTTCATGTATATAGACAAAAAGAAGAATTCAGGGTCTTGGTGTATGGATATGTCGGCCACCACACTAACACCGGACTCCCCAAATTTGAAAGTTGAACTCAAAATATTCAACACTATTTCCCCAAAAACAAAAAAATAGACTCTGGGTATTTAAGGTAGAACTAACCACCTATGATACCACGTTTTCATGACCCGTACCCTAGGGTCCATGCCGTGACATACCTCAATCCCACATCTTGAAGGATAGGGGTTAGCGACAAGCACAAAAGGCATCAACCTGCAAGTAGGAGGCATTTTCCTAAGTACCTATATGCACGCAGACACAACCACATACCAAATATGGAAATGTAAACATGCATGCATCTAAAAAACCACTGAGTAAAATTAAAAAATGTAAGTCAAATGGTCCAGAATAAAAACCCAAGAAAAAGATAAACTAAAAACAGGAATGTAAAAGGAATACTCTGAAATCCATCCACTAGAAACTTCACATGATGGGTAAGTACAGAGTAGCCGTTGGAAGCCATAGATGTACACTATGCCTACTTGGTCTTACTGCACACCACTAGGTACTAATCCACCGAGTCCTCCATCAAGGAAGCGGTCTTCTACACCAGACACAACATGTTCGAGTGAAGTCCGTGTAGGGTTGAGTAAAAAAATAATCTATATGGACCCCATAAAAATAAAAAAATACCATAAATAAATCCACAAAACAATGCACGAAGCTTTATCAAGAAGAAAAACAGATCACACCAGGTACAATTTAGAGTAAAAAATTAGGACCATTAGTCACATCATTGAACACCATGGTCTGTTGGAGAAATCCTCATCAATGAGTACAGTAGACCTTCTGAGTCACATAGAAGATGCTTTCCACTAACCTAAGACTACTTTGGTACTCATCCATGATGAGTACTATGGGTATGCTGGGTCACATAGAATCCTCTCCCCACCATGGGCATTTTGGGTCACACAGAAGCCACTTCCCACCAAGGCCATACTGAGGTACTCCTCCTGTCAAGTACTGTGGATAAGCTGGGTCACATAGAGGTGTTCCCCATCGTGAGCCTAACAAGTCACACAAAATATGATCCCACTAGGCCATAGTTTCTGATCCACACATGGTCTCTTGTCAATAGTCTTTAGGTCTCAACCAACTGTAGGGTTTCCGTACGTAGCACACTTGATCTCAGGAGAACCACTCCCCAATCAATTATTCATATTTCAATTTCCATGAAATCCTCCATTGAGTATTTTAAAGTATCCACCTTTTCACGAGGGTTCCAATTCCAAAAACGACTCATCAATTAGCTGCCTGGTTTGAAAGATATTGGTACTTTTTTAAATAGGGGCCAGTGGGGTCCCGGTCCGGTCTAACCCGACCCGGCCCGACCAGGGATCCACCAACCCGACCTGAGTCCGATGATCCGACCTAAACCTAGTCTTTTGGGCCACGAGTTCAGCCTGACCTAATGTGGTGGGTCTGACCTGACGGGCATGTCTGGCCCACTAGGTTCCGGCCCGCTGGGGCAGCTCATGCCCTGCCTAGTCCGCCATAGGCAGACGCAGGTGGAAGCTACATCCGAATCCCCTTCACCTTGTGGGTCATTCGTAGTACCAGTGCCTCTTCCACGGTCGGTTGGCCACAACATGCTGTGTGCGACACGGTGTGGTGCCACGTCTGTAACAACCCAACCCGGAATCCACTAAACCGGTGCTCCGAGCCGGTTGGCCACAAGGCCTCAAGCACGCCTCCCCGTATGCTAGAGGCTAGCGATTTGCAGCGAGGACCTAGGGTGTGATAGTGGGGAGACTGGGCCCTCATAACAGAGTAAGAAAAGAGAGAAAATAACTATGTATCATACACAGTGGAAAGTAAACAGAGTGCATAAGCAATAAAAAACTGAAATAGAACAAGATGTAATAGTAAAAATGCTGTAAAAGCCCAAAAAGCTATGCAATACAATACAACACTGGTCACTCACCTGGCCGACCATACAAATACAAGTACAAAATATGCTGAAAGTAAAAGTACATGGCTCAACAACTAACTTCGAGACAACCCACATACCCAATATCTAGACACTGTCGAACTGCATTAGCCCGATCATTAAAACCACTCGAGCAGCTCCGCTCGATCATGCAACACTGGGCCTCAGCCCTATCCACCATGAAACTAGTGCTCAACCAGAAAAGCAGACATAAGGTTTACACGTACACCAAGGTGCATGTGCAGGGGTGATAAATAATCTTAGTAGGGAATCCAAACAAGAAACCTATAACTATGATGCTAAGTGTATGCAACAACAACATGCTCATCCTAGATGGAACACAATAAAGGAAGTAAACCAAACGTGCAACCACATTCGAACCTAGGGTATGTAATCCCTATAAACTGGGAAAGTTCCATGATAGAGATAATATTTTCATCATTTTTTATATGGAATTCAATGATTTAATCCCTAAAAATTGAACAAGTTGAGTTATTTACATCAATTTTGGATTTATGATGTGTTTTGGGCTAAAATTGGAAAACTGCTTAATTTGGAAATATTGACAGATTTTAATCACATTGGTATTTCACCCATATAGTTTAAAATATAAATCCAATTCATGTGATTCATTTTTTATTGGGTTTATATATTTAGTTTCTTCATCTTATATTTTTAGACCAGGATTTAATTCATCCATTAAAGGGTCATAAAAATTCAATTGATGTGGACAAATATTTTGGACGACCGCGTGGACCCCACCAAAATAAATTGATCATAACTCGGTCTAAAAACCTTAAACTTGGGTTATTCCAATTTTATTTGAAATAATATTAAATGGGACGTTCGGATGTTGAAGGGCTTGAAGATTTTCCACCATTAAGGTGACCCATGGATGCTGAAATTGTGGGGAAGGAAAAAGGAAACATTCCTATGGAATAAATTCTCAGTATTAATTGACCATATCTCGTACCACACATTGAGTATAAATCTGAAATTTTGTGATGAAACGTAAAAAATATTTTTGAATATATTTATAGAAGACATAATTTCAAAATTTGGCCATTAAATTGGCCGAAAATGGTCAATCTTTAGGTGGACAGAATCTGCTGGAAATCTTAAAGAGGAATTATGAAGATCTTAAATTTGAAGACTAGAGGATGGAACTCCCTTGGCCTATATAAAGAGGAGTTCACCCATGCTGAGGAAGGTAGTTATACATCACAATCAGAGATGGGAGGAAGACAATGGACACTCGGGGAAATTCTTCTTCAACATCATTCTGTTTCTTTCTTTTATTTTTCTTTACTTTAAAATGTCTCTCCTCTCCTGTATCATCTGGATTACCCCATCCATAGAGGAGTAGTTTTATTTGAGTGATTGAAAAGAGGAGAGGCTGGACCTATGTGTTGTGTTTGTGTTCTTGTGCTTAAAATGAATCAAATTTCTTCTTCTTCTTTATTCTGGTTTCAATTCTTAATTCAATATTAAATTCCAAATGTGGTAGTGTTCGGTTTTGATTCTGAAATTATAAATTACTTTGGTCAATGATCACATATACCTCCACTCAATTCTAATCTATATACGGTGGAAAAATATTAGGGTTGGGTGGTGATTTCTCGACGGTTGTCAAGCACGTGTGTAGGATTGTATGTCGAAATCTTGGTTTATTAGGAAACAACAATTCCAGGTCTGGGATTGCTCTAATTAATCAAGAAACCTTCTACAACCTTAAACACATTGGAAGGAGGATAGACCAATATAAGGTTTTAGAAAGGAAAATTCTCATCACATTTATCTGACCAAGGGAGAGAGAGGACTCGGTAGATAAATTTCTCTCTTACCATTTTAAGGAAGAAGAAGAGGTAAATTTGGAAACTGTGATGGCACAAAACTAGGTCTAGACGAACCCAATCTGATCACCATATTTATCAATTGTTAAAACCAATCAATTAAAGTTGTTTGTTTCTCTCATAGTCATTCAATTTAATTAAAACAAATCTTTTTTTCAAAAATTGACAACCTTGTTTTGTGTGCACTCTTCTTCGGGAGACTACCTAGGATCAACTACTATACTATACTTAGGTAATTAAAATATTGTTTTTCCATGACCCATGATAGGAGTGTGTCAAACTTGTTGTCGTTGCCGGGGAGGCAGTGCGTCAAAACTTTTTTTTTTAAATCTCTTTTGAATGACTCGTAGTTCAAATAGCAATTTATTGGAATTCGATCCAGAAATTGAGCACACAATAACCAAATTGAGAAATCAAAATCTTCCAAAATATTTCAAAGAAATCAATCTCACTGATTCAAGTTATAACTTGAGTAAAGACTTTGAACCTGTAATAATGGCTATAAATCCCAACTGAACCCTGCGCGACATCTGTGCACCTCAATTTGTCAATCAAAATTATCAACTTGCAATTCCTACCTTAGAAAATGATTTTGAATTGCGAATTAACATGATCCAAGTGCTTCTTAAATTTCATGGTCTTGCAGGTGAAGACCTGAATCGACACATTCAAGAATTCACCTATGTCTGCTCCAGCTTCAAACCTCGAGCAGTCGCAGAAGAGCATGTGAAGTGGAGGGAATTCCCCTTCTCACTAGAGGGAGCAGCAAAGAAATGGTTGTACAATCTGCAACTGGGGGAGATCAGTGACTAGGAAGATCTGAAAAAATGCTTCCTACAAAGATTCTTCCCAACATCCAGGAGAACTACAGTAAAAAAGGAGATTTATGTCATACATCAATCAACTGAAGAAACCCTCTATGAATATTGGGAACGTTTCAAGAATCTTTGTGCAAGTTATCCACACCAAGAAATAAAATAGGACTAATTACTTGTGTGCTTCTACTAAGTATTGCTTGACAATGATAGGAATCTACTAGATGCCTCATCGGGAGGAGACCTCATTAACAAATCACCTACAAATATATGAGTTCTGATTGAAAATATTGCACAAAATTCCTAGTAGTTTGGCACACGAGGTATGATCACCAGAGGAATCCATGAGGTAAGAACATCTGATTCAGTAGATTTAATTAGGAATGAAATGGGTGAACTCACCAGGTTGGTGCGACAAATAACTGTGAACCATGTGAAGGAACAACAAGGGCCGAATCAGGTATGTAGTTTATGCTCTTCTAATTCTCATTACACTGATCAATGTCCAGAAGTGCAGGGGACAGGAAGTTGTGTTGTAGCCTATCAACAAAGGAAATACAAACCACAAACCCAACCAGGTATGGGTTTCAACAGAACCAAGCTAGCACACCTTTTTAGTAGAAATATCAGAAACCAATAGCATTCCAACAACCTTATAAGCATCCCTTCCAACAACAACAAACTTTCCAACCACCAGCATTCTAGCGGAAGAATTATGAGAAACCGTCCACAAGTGCACCGAAAAATGAAGATCAACAGCTAAAGACAAGATTTGTGGGAATAGAAGATAAAATGGATAAGATAACTAATCAATTTGCAAGCATTATGTATGCTCTCACTAATAACCAAGGTAAGATTACCGCACAAAAAATTCCCAATCCAAAGGATAATGTTAGTGAAATCACCACCCGAAGCAGGAAGGATATCACACCACCAAAATAATGTGAGGAGGATGAATCCAGGGAACCTTTTGAAGCTCATCCTATCCAACACAAAGATGGAGTCAACAACAAAGTAGAAAGAATAAGGTTCAAGAAATAAATACTAGAAACACCATTGAAAAAACAATAAAGGGAGAAAAAGGATATCCCATCACCATTCCCATCAGAATTGGTTGAGTCAAAGAAGGGTGAAGAAGAACGACTTCAACAGGAAATTCAGGAAACATTCCGAAAATTTGAGATTAACATCCCACTACTGGATGAAATCAGACAAATCCCTAAATATGGAAAATTTCTGAAGGAGTTGTGTACTAAAAGAAGGATTCTAGATGGAAATGAAAGAATCAACTTAGGAAGAAGCGTCTCAACATTGATCACACCACCGATACTGCAAAAATTTCAAGATCTGGGGACTTTCTATAATCCCTGCACTATCGGTTCTTTAAATTTTACTGATGCATTATGTGATCTTGGAGCTTCGATAAATGTGATGCCTCACTCAGTTTTTTCATCTTTGCAGATCGGAGAACTAAAACCAACTCGGGTGGTGGTACAATTAGCAAACAGATCCACCATTTTCCCTGCTGGAGTCATTGAAGATGTACTTGTAGGAGTGAGAGGATTAATCTTTCCAGCAGACTTTTATGTCCTTGCCAAGGAGGAAGACCGAGCACCAGCCCAATATCCCATCATCCTAGGGAGACCATTCTTGAAAACAGCTAGGATGATCATCAACATGCATGAAGGAACACTCACCATGGATCTCAGAGACAGTATGGTACACTTCAAAATTCTTGATACGATGAAACACCCATCCAAAAATCACTCACTTTATGCGATCTCCCATGATGAAGGTATGAAACCAATTGAAGACTCAGGTATGCTTCATGACTTTTTATCAGTGAGAGAACACTTTTCATTTTAATTTTATAATTCCCATAAACCTTAAAATTCTAATATCATGTTGGTGGATGAGGTAAAATCTGATTTTTTCGATGATTTGTTAAAAGGAAGTGAGATTATACCAGAGAATTCAACCTTAGAAGTAAGAAACCTAAATTCCATATCATCCCTTGAACAACCCCCATGTTTAGAGTTGAAGACTTTTCCATATGACTTGAAGTATTCTTATCTAATGGAAAGAGAGAAATTTCCAATAATCATTGCCAATAACCTATCCCATTCACAAGAACAAACATTGATTGAACTTCTCAAAAGGAATGTCAAGGCTGTAGAATGGAGTTTAGGTGATATTCCTGGAATCAACCCTAAGGTATGATCTCACAGAATATTTTTAGAAAGTTATTCCCGTCCAGTTAGACAACCTCAAAGAAGACTCAATCCCACAATCATGGAGGTCGTTAAGAAGGAGATAGAGAAATTGTTAGCAGCTGATATCATTTACCCACTCTATGATTCTTAATGGGTCAGCCCAATTCATGTAGTATCCAAGAAAACTGGCCTAACCATTGTTAAAAATGAAGTAAACGAACTGATCCCCATGAGAGTACAAAATAGCTGGAGAGTGTGTATAGATTACAGGAAGCTAAATCAAGTTACTAGAAAAGATCACTTTCCTATTCTGATCATTGATTAGATGCTTGAAAGGTTAGCTGGAAAAACTCATTACTATTTTTTAGATGGATTATCAGGATATTTTCAGGTACCAATTGCACCAGAAGACCAGGAGAAGACAACCTTCACCTGCCCTTTTGGAACATTCGCCTACAAAAGGATGCCTTTCGGGCTATGCAATTCCCCAAGTACATTTCAACGGTGTATGGTGGGTATTTTCTTGGACCACATTGAGGACTGCTTGGAGGTGTTTCTTGATGATTTCACAGTTTTTGGAAATTCATTTGATCATTGCTTGGGAAATTTGGAAAAAGTTTTGAAAACATGCATTGAAAAGAACCTTGTCTTAAATTTCGAAAAATATCATTTCATGGTTGAAAAAGGGATTGTTTTGGGGCACATAATTTCACAAAATGTGATTGAGGTTGATAAATCTAAAGTTGATGTAATAAATTCCTTGTCATATCCAACTTGTGTCAGACATGTTAGATCCTTTTTAGGGTATGTAGGATTTTACAGAAGATTTATCAAGGATTTTAGTAAGATTTATCTCCCTCTCTCAAGATTACTTTTAAAGAATGTTGACTTTAATTTTGATTGTTCATGCAGGGAATCATTTGATGAATTAAATGAAAAGCTGATAACACCACCAATAATGAAGCCATCAAATTGGGATTACCCTTTAGAGCTACTTTGTGATGCATCCAACCAAGCGGTGGGAGCCGCTCTATCACAGAGAATTGACAGCAAGCCTCAAGTCATATCATATGCATAAAAGAACTTGGATGCAACACTAATAAATTATACAACCACTGAGAAGGAGTTCCTTGCAGTTTTTTTTTCACTAGATAAATTCCGATCATATCTTCTTGGCACTAAAGTTGTTTTTTATGATCATGTAGCACTTAGGTACTTAATGAAAAAGGTAGATGCTAAACCACTATTGGTGAGATAGATGCTACTCTTACAAGAGTTCAATTTGGAAATCAAAGATAAGAAGGGGACTGAAAATCAAGTGTTTGATCATCTGAGTCGACTACCTCACACCGCTGAAGCAAAAATCCCAAAGCAGAACCCACATAATGATGAGCTTCTTGGAGAACAAATCTACATCATCAACAGTGAAGTACCATGGTATGCCAACATTGTCAACTATTTGGTTACATCTCATGTACCCCCTCATCTAAGCTCTCAACAACAACATAAGCTTAAATCTGAATCAAGATTTTACATTTGGGAAGATCCGTTTCTGTGGAAAATTTGTAATGATCAAATCATAAGAAGATGATTGCCAAGAAGTGAAATTGGATCAGTGTTTGAATTTTGTCATAAATTATCTTGTGGAGGCCACTTTGGACCTCAGAGGACTGCCCAAAAAGTTTTAGAATCTGGACTCTACTATCCCACCTTATTCAAGGATGCATATGAATTTTGTAAAAGATGTGAAAAATTCCAATTTTCTAGTAACATATCCAAACGACATGAAATGCCTCAGAAACCTATAACCATTTGTGAAAATTTTGAAGTGTGGGGCATAGATTTCATGGGACCATTCCCAATGTCATTTGTAAATTCATATATTATTTTGGCTGTAGACTATGTTTCAAAATGGGTGGAAGAAAAAACAACCAGAACTGGTGATGCTAAAGTTTTTTGTGATTTTGTCAGGGCTAACATTTTCTGTAGGTTTAGCGTGCCACGAGTAATCATCAGTGATCAGGGAACTCATTTCTGCTATAGGAAAAATGGAAGCATTGCTGAAGAAGTGTGGGTTGCATCATAGAACATCTACCCCATACCATCCCCAAAAAAACGGCCAAGAAGAAGTCTCTAATAGAGAAATCAAATCCATTCTGAAGAAGACTATTAAACCCAACCGGAAGGACTAGAGCCAAAAGGTAGATGATACAGTATGGGCATACAGAACGGCCTACAAGACACCGATAGGGATGAGTCCCTATAGATTGATCTATGGAAAGAGTTTCCACCTTCCTGTGGAGTTGGAGAATAGAGCCTAATGGGCAGTCAGAGAGATGAATCTGGGCCTTGAGAAAGCTGGGAAAGAAAGAAGATTGCAGTTTCAGGAGTTAGAGGAAATTAAAAGAGAATATTTTAAAAACTCAATGATCTATAAAGAGAGAACAAGGATGGACCATGACAAGATAATTCAACCAATAACCTTCAACCCTAGAGATCACGTGTTACTCTTCAAATCTAGACTTAAGCTTATGCCAGGTAAACTTCATTCCAGATGGGAAGGCCCCTTTACTATTATTCATGTATTCCCCTTTGGTGTTGTGCATATTAAAAAGGAAGGAGGAGGAAACCCATTTTCTGTACATGGGCAGAGGCTGAAGAAGTTCCATGGGACTGTACCTCAAGAACTAGTGGAGGATATCACACTTCTTCACCCTAAATACAAATGAAGACCTACTAGGTTGCATCATTCATTTACACTTGATTAAATGCAGTTCTCCATATTTTTGAAACTTACATAAAAAATTTTATTTACATGCATTAAGGACACTGCATCAATTAAGTGTGGGGGAGGGAATCTTGTAGTCTAAGATTTTTCAAAAAATTTAATATTTTTTTAGTCGAGCCAACGACATTAAACAAAGGCGCTACTGGGAGGCAACCCGCATTTTCCCCCATTGGCCACTTGTTCCCTTAGTAATTTACGAGCATGATTGAACATGCCTGCACTATCAATTGTTTTCATTCTTATATTTCAGGTCCATTAATGAAGAGGCTGAAGTGGGATTACATGTCATGAAGAAAAGCATCCATTTGAAAGGGGAGTAAGAGTTTCAATTCTATATTATCCAACTTTATTCCCCAAATTTTTATTCTTTTAAAGAGTTAATTAAAAAATTCATGCCCACGCTTGAATTCTTGTTTTAATTGACTTATCTAGGAGACATGAGTTTCATAGTAATCTGATGATTCCATGTTTTAGATTTCAATGTTAATGAGATTGAATGATTAAATGGATAATTGGACGATTAAAGTGAAGCAAGGATATTGAAATAAGGACTCATGATTTGAGGTAATTAATTGATTCATGGAAATGAAATTTCCCTTCCATTTTTCATTCTTTGAATTTATGAAATTCATGTGAAATAATTTTTTATTATTAATCATGTCATGAGGGATTTTCCAATATCATATTCCCATTCCTGAGAGGATTTCTAAACCAAATATTTCCTATTTTATCTTGAGCACATTTCTTGAGTGATCTTGGGACATGCCACCTGCTAGAACTTGTATTGAAACTTGTAAAAGGTATGACTGTACAAAAACACATTTAAAATGATTGAGGAATTACATTGTCTAGCCACATATTTACCTGAGACCCACCCTTACATTTATCCTTTGTTATCCCATAGAATCCATGAATTTCCTTATAGGTTTAAGCCACATTACAAGACAATTTTTCCTTACCTTCCCACTCTCTTAGTGTTTTTGCATGGTAATTCAAGTTTGAGTGTGGGGGAAGGGCCTTTTTTGTGCGTTCATTGGGATATGTATCATGTTTTAGTGGTTTAAGGTGTGCGTCATCGTTTTGGGAAATGCATTATTAGAAAATTGGGAATGAGTAATCATTTCATTATGCTTCTTTCATTTCATCTGGTTCTACATAAAAAAATGAAGAAAAAAAATTAAAAATAAAGCTGTTCCTTTCTCGAGCATAAAAAAAAGAAAATAAAGCTGTGCCTTTCTGGAGCTTTACAAAAAAATAAGGATAACTTGGATGATATCATTCTTTGTAATCATTTATTGACTCATGTCTCATGTCATTAAAAGGGGGGTGGTGTTGTGATTCACATTATCAAGGGGATTTGAGTGAGGTTCATCCTGTGTTTTCACTTGATTAATCATGCATTGTACATAAGAGTCAAACCTCATACTTCTAGACATAATTTATTTCAATCATTTACCTGCCAACCCTAAGTCACATAGTCATTTTAACCTTTATTGCAAGTCTTCATGATTTTTTGTGCGCTTTGTCTTTACAAAGTGGAGAAATTAGTTCCTTTACAAGCCTATGGATAAGGAGCATGTTCTCATGATATGATAATAACTCCACTATTAATTGTATCATGAGTGATAAGAGAAAAGATTCAAAAGAGAGGTAGATCATGTTTTGGCATGTTTAATAATAATAAATTGAGAAGCTTGAATGAATGAAATGAGAAGCTCCGTCATTTTTCAAAGGGAAAAAGTAAAAAGCATGAATTAATTGTTTCATTGAAAAATGGGAAATTAAATTGATATTTTTTTGTGGAACAGGAAAATTTTATTGGACATTGATAATCATTTTATTTTATTGAAATTTAAATATTGGTAATATTGATGCCCTTTGAATTCCATGTTGAGATTTTATGCTTGAGGACAAGAATAGTTTAAGTGTGGGGGAATTGATAGAGATAATATTTTCATCATTTTTTATATGTAATTCAATGATTTAATCCCTAAAAATTGAACAAGTTGAGTTATTTACATCAATTTTGGATTTATGATGTGTTTTGGGCTAAAATTGGAAAACTGCTTAATTTGGAAATATTGACAGATTTTAATCATGTTTGTATTTCACACATATCTTATAAAATATAAATCCAATTCTTGTGATTATTGTTATATTTGGTTCATATATTTATTTTATTTATCTTTTGGTTTTGTACTAGGATTTAATTCAGCCATTAAAGGGTCATAAAAATTCAATCAATGTGGACAAATATTTTGGACAACCGCGTGGACCCCACCAAAATAAATTGATCATAACTCGGTCTACACACCTCAAATTGGGGTGATTCCAATTGGATTTGAAAGAATATTAAATTGGGAGTTCGGATGTTGAAGGGATTCAAGATTTTCCACCATTAAGGCGACCCATGGATGCTGAAATTGTGGGGAAGGAAAAAGGAAACATTCCTATAGAATAAATTCTCAGTATTAATTGCCTATATCTCTTACCACACACGGAGGATAAATATGAAATTTGGTGATGAAATGTAAAAAATATTTTTGAATATCTTTATATAATAAATAATTGCAAAATTCGGCCATTAAATTGGCCGAACATGGTCAAGATTTCGGTGGACAAAATCTGCTGGAAATCTTAGAGGAATTATGAAGATCTTAAATTTGAAGACCAGAGGATGGAACCCCCTTGGAATATATAAAAATGAGTTCACCCATGTTGAGGAATAGAGTTCTAAACCACAATCAGAGATGGGAGGAAGCCAGGGGACACTCGGGGAAATTCTTCTTCAACATCATTGTGTTTCTTTCTTTTATTTTTCTTTACTTTAAAATGTCTCTCCTCTCCCGTATCATCTATCTTACCCCATCCATGGAGGGGTAGTTTCATTTGAGTGATCAGAAAGAGGGGAGGATAGACCTATGTGTTGTTTTTGAGTTCTTGTGCTTAAAATGAATCAAATTTCTTCTTCTTTCTTATTCTGGTTTCAATTCTTAATTCAGTATTAAATTCCAAATGCGGTAGTGTTCGGTTTTGATTCTGAAATTATAAATTTCTTTGGTCGATGATCACATCTCCCTCCACTCAATTCTAATTTATATACGGTGGAAAAAAATTTGGGTTGGGTGGTGATTTCTCAGTGGTTGTCAAGCACGTGTGTAGGATTGAATGTCGAAATCTTGGTTTATTAGGAAACAAAAATTACAGGTCTGGGATTTCTCTAATTAATCAAGAAACCTTATAAAACCTTAAACACATTGGAAGGAGGATAGACCAATCTAAGGTTTTAGAAAGGAAAATTCTCATCACATCTGTCTGACCAAGGGAGAGAGAGGACTCAGTAGATAAATCTCTCTCTTACATGTTTAAGGAAGAAGAAGAGGTAAATTTGGAAACCGTGATGGCACAACAATAGGTCTAGCTGAAACCAATCTGATCACCATCTTTATCAATTATTAAAACCAATCAATTAAAGTTATTTGTTTCTCTCATAGTTATTCAATTTAATTAAAATAAATCTTTTTTCAAAAAGTGACAACCTTGTTTTGTGTTCACTCCTCTTCGGGAGACTACCTAGGATCAACTACTATACTATACTTAGGTAATTAAAATATTGTTTTGCCACGCCCCACGACAGGCGTGCGTCATGCCACCGTGGGTGTCCATATCTATATACGTACACATTTATAGTTTCATACCTATACACATATAAATAAATATGAGTATTCATGATTAAGTGATTCAAAAAATGAAAAACAACATCAGTAGTCGATCATTGGAACCATAATCTCAATCTCCTAGACATCTTGTGCAAGGGCATTAAGTTGGACGTCGTGCCACTCAAGCTGTATATCATTAAGCTGATATCTGGGTCCATAATCCCATTAGTATGTACCTACTTCTGCCAACGGCAGAATTATATCTTTGAGAAAGCTAATGAAAATCAAGTAACCCTATTGGAATTATCTCAGAGTCTAACCCCCTTGTTCAACAATCCATCAATCAAAAACACACGGCCACCTAGGAAGCTCTCATGGTCTGAACCCTATGGGTCTAACATAGAATCAAATAAATTATGAACAACCTTTGGGTATCTCTCATAGTCAATACCCCTTGGGTCCAACAAAGTATACGACCACCTGGGCAGCTCTCACAGTCTAACCCCTTTGGTCTCATGCAAACAAAGACACTCTGAGGAATCATGCACGGTCAATTAACCCTATAATATTTTAACGTTAAACTAAAGAATATATGAGGAAGCACTCACAATCAATTCCCCCTATAGTCAAAAGTGATTAAAGACTCTCTGAGGAAGCTGACACGGTCAATTCCCCTTATAGTCTACTACACCAGGTTCTCACGGCCCTGTGTAAGTCAAACGATCATAACAATGCAACATAGCCAAAGTAAACCACAATAAATACTTTTCTAAATAGTCTACACCATATCAAGCCTGTCAGGTACAATCAATCCATCCTAACAATACTAGGAATGGAAAACAAAACAGCCTACCATGCAAAGCTAGACCAAACAGTCAATATTAAGCAACATGGGAAAACACATCCACAACAAAGTAAATTAGCGTATTTACAAACAAACCACCTTTACTCAGGAACACAAGGAAAATTAGGCATCCCAACAAACAAGAAGATGCCTCGCGTCAGGCTCAAAAACCACTAACCAAGAAGCACCTCTGGTAACCACTACATCATCAACAAACCAAGTCAGATATAAACAAACAAGTGATGGTGGCCCGAACTCCCAACCCAAAAATACATCCAAAGCCAAAGGGATTACCAATTTGGCACGGGTTATAGATGACACCTGATCACAATCTCTACCAAAACCCGATGTAATAACTCAAGGTCGGTCAAACAACGGGCACACACTAGGTCCCTCAAGTCAAACACTGAGGAGGCATCATACTCAGAACCATCTAGGTAAACACGAGCGATGGAATCCTACACGGGATCCTTAGAGAAGATTAAGGGAGGAATTATACACGGAATCATAAAATGAAATACAACATAGGCATTCCATAACATGGGTCCTATCAAAGGAAAACAAAAGAGAGATCCTAGAAGGGACTCCCTAGGTCAGCACACAAGTAAATGCATCCCTCAGGGGATCTTTGGAAGTATCCAGTCTCACGACCTCATAGTCCAGAAGAGAATATCTCACAATAGAAATAATGATCAAAATAATATGTCACAGGAGATAGCTTATATCTCATCTCATCTAAAAAAGTATCAACTAGGTTGGTCTGAACACCCAACCAATAATCTGCGCAAAGTCTCACACTCAGGTGACAAAAGAACTCGATAACTAGAGGAATAACCTCTCCATTTATAAATAAACACCAAAAAAATAATTCATATGAACTCTAAATTTAAAAATGATTCCACCATTGCGATCTACATGAAAAAACGCTTAGAATCGACTACTCACACGCCCAATTCTGACCTCTAGGGCCCAAGATATCCCCAAAACTACTAAGATGGGGAAGTACATGGTCAGAGCACATGTCCAGAACACATTGGGCCTGCCTATGTAATAGTACACAATGTGTACATTACTGTACATGACATGTACTATTCACAAAACGTCACCCCGTGTGTGTTTTCACTAAAACACATGCCCATGTACCATTACACGATGTGTACTCCGAGTACACGACATGTACTCCTTAAAAACCACTATTCCTTGTTTCTTTTCACACGACCGGTCACACGGACACCCACTACACGTTGTGTAATCAAATTACATGGTGTGTACTTAAGAAAACCTCATCTTCCCCGAACGGGAAGAACACATGGCATGTACCTCTGGAACACACGCCGTGTATTCTGGGTTTTCTGACGGGAAATACCTCAAAACGCCCGAAACGCCCGTTTTTCCCCCCAAAACAATAGATATAGACTTAAGAGGCCACAAGAAAGCAATATAAGGCTCAAAATACATAAAAAAAACATGTTTAAATGGTATATATGGTGAAAACATAAACGTACCTACCATTAGGAATAAACCGCCGAAGCTTCAGTTGATTTCACGACTTCCGATTGCCGCACGCCGACTCAGCGCGTCGAGAGTTTCGAATCGGTACCCCTCTGGCCTCCCAAAACTACTAGAAAACAGGGCTATAGCTACAGATCTATAGCCACGATTTTATAAGTTCATGGATATAGGTTAGTTTATACCCACAATTCTATTAAAACCGTGACTATATCATAATTTATAGCCACAGATTAAAAAAATCTGTAGCAATTTTTTTTTGACTATCAATCGGGCTCGTCCTCCCCATTCTGTGACTCCTCTCCTCCCCCGATCTGCGAGCTCCTCCTCCCCAGTCCGCGACACTCTCGGTGACGCTCTCGGCGATGCTCTCCTCCCCTCCTCCCCTCCTCCCCCGATCCATGAGCTCCTCCTACCCACTGTCCATGACTCCTCGAACCCTCGACCTGGACCTGCTCTCCGTGCACTCCTCCCCGATGTCGCTGCTACACTTCCCGACCATCGGTGTTTCACGGTGGCCTCCCCACCCTCGCGCTCAACTTTCTCCTCCCACCCTCGACCCTCTACCCCTTCGAATACTCCTTCACCCTCACCGTTCCTCCTCCCTCGCTTGTGGATATGTTGGAGGAGAAATTGCATTTTCCTGCTGTGCTGCAGTCCCTGGGATGTATTGCCGAGACTGCAATGCCTTTTTTTGAAAATAGAGAGAGAAATTGAAGAGCTTATAAGGTGCATGATTCTGAAGTGCAGTAATGTACAAACCGGGCTTATATAATTTGCTTTTATGTTTTGTTTATATTTTTTCCCCTAATTCATGCTATTACTGCTCCAGAAATCAGATGATAAAAAAGTAAGTTGGGATGACAGGAGTGAACTCTGTTCATTGAAGGTATCTTCATGCTATCATTGTGCGCTCTTTGTTTTGCTTTATGGATCCCAAGATGTTATTAATGTTATTTATTCTGTATTTTTTCTTCTTTTGCTTCAATGTGGTGTGGCGCAGATATTTTCTATTAAAGCATTGGTCAAGAGCTACTTTCCTGTCAGAGAGGCTCATCTTCGTATTGGCATTAACAAGCTTATTGAGATTCTTAAGCGCATACTTTCCTTTGGTGAAATCTCTCAAGATATAAAATCAAGGTAATTTGGGAGTTAAAAGGCTCGGTTTATTTTAAGTTTTAAACAGCATGCATTCTAATATAAAGGCATGCGTCTTGCAGTTTGGTTGATAAGGCCCATTTAAGGCTTGCCTCAGCTAAATCCATTTTACGATTGTAAAGGTGCTGGGATCATCAAATACCAGTTGATGTTTTTCACATCACACTTCGAATGACAGAGGTGTGATTCTAGATGCTAAATATTCTTCAAAGTTTACTTTTCTTTGTGGCAGGGTTTGAATTGCTTTATATATTTACCCCTTGTTGTCTGATAGATCTGTTTCCCTCAATAAAGGAAATTATTTCTCAACAAAGTCTACCAATATAAAAAAGACCGTCTCTTGGATGAAAAATACACACGTGCCTTCTTATTTGGCATGGTTAGGTCGCAAAAGCTGCAATTTGAAGAGGTATTTTAGACTACAGTAGTGTCTGTTCAGATATATTTCACGTGAAATGATAAGATATTAAAGTTTATATGGTTTGGCAGGACAAACATAAGCTAGATGACATCATTCAGGCGTGCCAGCAAGCAAAGGCCCGACAACTTCCTACTCAGTCTGATGCAAAATCTGTGATGGATTATCCTAAGAACATCCTTCCATACTTTATTCAAACTCTTTCTCATCATTTATCATTTTCTGATGTTGAGAAATGCAAGGATATCAAAGCATTTGAATTAACATACAGGTCTTTCTTTTCATGCATTTAAGTCATACTGTTCCTTTATGCATGTTTTACACCATGCATACCTTTTTCCATGACATTGTGAAATGCAAGGATGTCAAAGCATTTGAATTAGCATACATCCTTTACTTTTAATGCATTTAAACTCTATTGTTCCTTTACATATATTTTACACCACAGGTAAATTACAGCATTGTGCTAGTAATTTTAGTTTTTCTTACCTCAGGTGCATTAATCTATGCGAATAAACTTTTTAACATACACATACTATGTATTTGCTTCGTTGACATGTGTGTTGGGGTGTTTAACATTCAAGGTTGTGTCTTGTGTTTATTGTTGGAGGGAAATTTGTTTGGGGTGTTTTTCTGAAAGAATTAATGGACCATTGCGAATAAGTTTTGTGTAACATATAAAAAAACAATGTGGAATTTTGGAGTGCTTCAATAGTGTAATGCAGGGTGGGGTGATATTTTTTTTCCAAATGTGGGTGCCAAGAACTCATATTTACATCAGAGCAGTTAGAATTCCTTGTCATTTTGTAATTAGGACCGCTATTTTCAGGCAGTTGGAGCTTCTTCTTTCTATGCTGGTGCATGGAACTGAAGATGGAAAGTTAGAAGCAAGCTCTGGCAATAATAAAGAGACTATATCTTTGATAACTTCCATTTTTCGAAGTGTCAAGCATTGTGAAGATGCAGTTGACCCAACAAAGAAAAAGGTATGAGTTGGATGTTGTTCTGTTGTAATTTTGGTTCTACTTTTTAGCAGTCACATAAGGTTATTTATTCAACTGTCCAAACATCAAATAATAATAAAAATAAACAAACAAAAGCAATAGAAGAATAAGAAACAATGTTTTAATGGTTAGATTATTGAATTTGATATTATTATGATTGGCAAAGGCATGCGCACATTTCCAAGCACTTTTCATGTCATAACTGGGGTTGATTTATTATAAATAGGTATTATTATTATTTTAAATCTTTTTCCACTTATCAAATCCTAAGGCTAAAAATTAGGGTTTTCGACTTGATAAAATTCAATTGGTTCCACTTTATCAACAAACTCGTCTTCTTTTGATTCATTCTTTCTCCTAGTACTATATGTTAGAATTTCATCTTATTTTTGTGGGCTATGTTTCACAAGTGATGAGTGTGATGTGAGTTTTAATTAAATGAATATAAAAGTTGCGAGGTTTGATGTTATCAAATTTGATATTTTTGGGTTTGATCAATATATTGTTCTTTATATCACCATATTTTTAAAAAATATTTTAACTGGTCTAGAAAACTAGGTTCACATTTTAATACAATATGTACTAATTTCTTATATTTAACATTATTAGAAAAAAAATCAATATTAAGGAAGTGCATATTGTTGAAAAATAATGCCTCAGTTTCTAGATGTGAGGTTATGATGGGTTGAATCTAATCTACAGAACTCCCATGCAATTTGTGACCTTGGTCTGCTGATCACCATGCACTTGGCTGGAAAAAAGGATAATAATGTTCAATCTTTGCCTGCACCTATATCCTTGTCTCCGATGCTGTACAAAACTCGTGGGAAGAAAGAGGATGCTGATCCTCTGGTAAATTACGCTACCTTCAGCCTTTATGTGTTTGTAGTAAATTGTATTTTTTTGATATTATATATATGGATAAAAGGAATTTTCTGTAGAAAATAGTTTTTCTTACGTACTGTTGATCCAAAATGATGTAGTTTTGAACTCTATATAACAGTCAAGCTCAGATTTTTGTTGTTTTCTTGGGTGTAGTGCTGCTGGAAAAATATAACCTAAGAAGTGTTGTTTTAGACTAAAAAATAGGCTGGAGAAATCACTTTATGTGATAAAATAGCATTTCTTATCTTTACGTGTTTGTCTATATTTGAGTAAAGGTTTGCATGATTTTTCATCGCACCAATCATTTTTACTTAGTTGGGTGTTCGATAATGAAAAATAAAGGCGATTCAGTGTTTCTCAGAAGTGTCTTCTGAAAATTCATGTTTTAGAGTGGATCATGCCAACTGTAACAATTTTATTCTCATTTTTTTGCATCTTGACCATGGCCACCCTCTGCTTAGTCTTTCGATTTTTCCTCTGATTTCAGACTTTAAAATCCTCATTTTGATACCCTGGTGCTATTTCTGCCTGCTAGGTATCTGTTAATTATTACATGCAATACGAGTATATGGTTTGTGCTTGTATATGTTTGAATTTTTTTTTTTGTTTAGTGTTTCCCATTTGATTGAAATTCTTGTATGAGCGTGTTATTGTAGGTCAGTGATGAGAAGTCATGGATGGATGATGAGAACCTCTGGTCACACTTGCCATTGAAACTTGATTATGATGAAACAGTAAGTTCTACATCTCGCAGATACATGTCACTGGGCTGTTCTAATTATTTTGTGTTTTTACATCTTGCACCTATTTCATTCATTGTTGTTTCTTTGATTGCAACAGTTACATGCAGAAATAGCCAACAGTCAAATTTCAATTGACAGTGAGGGATATGGGAATGAGGTGCCTCTTAGTAAAATTTTAAAGCATTTAAAATCCCAGGGTTCGAAGGCAATAAAAAAGGTCAAGAGTAAGGATTCTCTGCCTGGAACCACTGATGCTCTAAACAATGTTGATATCTTAAAAATGGTACAAGAGATAAAATTGGATCGCCTGGGAACATCAAACAAGTTTGAATCGACGAACGGTCATGGAATCTTCTTGACCACAATTGAAATTTTAAGAACATATATTTATTCGTGGATGTTAAAAATCTGCCATATATTTTGTAAATAAACTCATAAGAACCATCACTTGTAGACAAATATAAAAACCAAGTACTCAGTAATTATCTAGAACCCTTTTCCCACTTCTTTGGAATACTAATGTGGTTGGATGGGGATGCTCATGTGTTATCAATTCCATTTCTTCATTTGAACTGTAGGTTTCTTTTTGAGGAAGTTTATAGGTCCTATCAATGTGTGTGCTCCTAGGAAAGAGATCTAGTTCAAAGTCAAAGAAGAGTACAATCGTTAGTATTCTTCTCTAAATCCCATTTTTCCTTATCAGACTGTGCATACATTGCAGGCCAGTCACTCATGAGGATAACCATGACGGCCAAAAGTTGCATTACTGCATATTAACTTGGTTAATTATGGTTCTACTCCATCCTTTTATTTCTATTTTCTTAGAATCTACATGTAAATAAAGCCAATATGGATAAATAAAGAATCAGGAATATGCATGGGGGGACTGACATGGGGGGATGGCAGTGGGGGGTTGGAGGGGGGAATGGGCAGGGGGGTGGGGTGGGGTGGGGGGGGGGGATGGGATGGCATGGGGTAGGGGGAGGCAGGGGAGGGGGAAATGGGCAGGGGGGGACTGACAGGGGGGGTGCAGGGTGCATGCAGTGCAGGGTGTATGCAGTGCAGGGTGCAGTGCAGGCAGTGGAGTGCAGGGTGCAGTGCAGGCAGTGCAGGGTGTTGTGCAGGGTGTTTTGCAGGGTTTGAACATTGCATGATTTAGTTTTCGTTCATGTAGTTTTTTTTTATGTTCATGTGTTCCAACTATGAGGTGCATAATATCATGTACTTTGAGAATGTTTAACTTATGGATGAGGTGTTGGTCTCTTAACATATGGATGATGGGAACTCATGTATGATTAACCAGGTGCAGGGTGTCGTGGAGTACAGGGTGCAAGCTGTGCAGTTCACTATCGGATTCAGGTAAGGTTTCTTCCATTTTTATTCTTTGACTCAATTTTAATTAGGGTTTTTGTGGTTTTTGGGTTCCCTATCTTTTTGCAGTGCATTTTGGATCTCGTTGAGGACAGTGAAACACTACATGACTGGGATATCCTCTCAACCTGTGGGGATGAGGCCTTCTAAAAGTTCATCACAAGGCTCGTCTCCTTGGTTCAGTTTGGGTCATGTTAGGTTTGCTAGGTTATTTTTTATTGGGTTCATTTTTTTGGTTTATGTAAATTGTAATAGGTTCATTTTGTTCGATTTGGGGCTATTCAGCTTAATTAAATTAATTTTAGATTCAACCAGGTATGTTTCATTAGTTTCATTTTTTTCTTGCTCAATTACGCTTTATTGAAGTCAGCTTTGATTGGTTTGAGTCAGTTTGGTTCAATTTCATATTTTTCAAAACCATTTGGTTTGGTTCCACTCTACTCAATTTGGATTGATGATGTTTGATTTAGTTCTAATCGTATTAGTATGTTTTTGATTAGTGTAGTTCATTTGACTGGAAATTTTTGTATCATAGTCATATTAGCATGTTTTTGGTTTTCGCAATTCAATTGACTGGTGTGTTGGGCAGGTTGGGGGGGTCTAGGGTGGGGGGTTGTCCAGGGGGGGGTCTATTGAGGAGGGGGTGTGTAGGAATTGGGGGAGTGGGGGTGTGAAGTGAGGAGGGGGCAGAGGGTGGGGTGAAAGGTGCAGGGGGGTGGGGCAGGGGAGGTGTGTAGGAGCAGGGGTGCTGGTGTAGGGTGGGGAGGGGGGGGGGGTGCAGTGAGTGTTGGATTGGTGTTGCCTGATCTGGTTGAGTCGAATGCTTGTGGCCCAGTCTTTAGCACACTGCTCATATTTTTCTTATGATACTCCTTAATTTTTGAATACATTATATTATCATCTATAATAAGTACAAAATATTTCCTTACATATTCTATAAAGACTCTATTCATCAAATAATTTGTCTGAATGGAATTACAATGAACACATAGCGACAGTATGTCATATGAAAAGAATTCATGGGGATATCCTACTTCTTCAAACTAAAATTTTAATATCCTGACCACATATACACCTTGGAGAAGTATCGTGATCTATGTAGCTGATCAAATATGTCATAAATCTATATAAGATGATATTTTTCTTATCATAATCTTATTGAGTTCACGATAATAAATGAAAAGGTGCATTTACCCATCTTTTTTTGATGAAGAGGAATGGTGCACTGTATGGTGAAGAAGGTTGGTGTAGGAAAAAATTATTTAGATTATTTTGTAGTTTTTTCTTCAACTCCTCATTTTCCAAAAAATCCATTCTATATTGAGTTTTTTATAATGGTATTTACCCACATGTAATATAGATTGAAAACTAATCCTCTTAGCTAGGAATAAAAGCATAAAATTCAACAGGAATCACAATAGCATAATACCCCACAGTGGGAATGTTATCAAAGATGGTATTTTCATTAGACTCAATCATTTAAGAAAGATATTATTCATCACAAGGTATTAATATTCATTATTTAGATTATAGTTCTAATATTTATTCTTTTATCTCCTTGCATTTTAGCAAAATTCGGTGATGATTTGCGACGTAGAGAGTGATTTCCATCTCATGGAAATTTTTGTTGGCTCTATATAGGGAAATACAATAAATAACCATAATTTCATAATACTATACTAAAAAGAGTATCAAAATATTCTATAGAACATTCAGCCCATAAATTTTAATAAGGGGGGATTTATATACATGGGGGTGAATGTAAAATATTCATCAATTTTTTTTGAGGAATTCCATCAAACCCACCACTTAGATATATTCATCAAGTTTCCAATTTTTGACCAATTTCCATCACTTAATTACTTATCTCTATATAGGATATATAACTATTAGAACCCTCTCTTACCAAGAACGTTAAAGGATGGATATGATCTACTAATTGGAGTTGATCCATTGTTCCACAATTACAGGATTAGATGATCCATTGAATGTCAGAATCCCTTGACAGATAAAGCTATCAATTAAATATTGTTATTTCTTGGTGGGATATAGGAACTCCCCTTGGCGTGTCAATCTAGGTGTGTAATAAAGAACATTGTCAATCACCAGTTCTCAATCGAGTCTATCTCAACACGATTTTTTAGGGTTCTACCCCTATATACATCTGTACTAGATCCATATACAATTATTATATCCATACTGGGATATATTTTTCTGATAAAACACTTACTCTATACTTACCAATATTTAAGGATGTTTTATTATACCAATTTTTATCCCTAAGGATATCCCTTGAGTTTTCTAATCCTTATCAGAAAAATAACTAATCCTTTTCTTTGATAACAACTATAAAAACCATTCTCTTTATTTAATTTTTATATATGATTTATTACATAAGAATATGAGATATGGTTGAAAATACAAGAGATGTATTTCTCTCTTGAACTCGATCCACAAACCTTCGACATTTCATATTTTTTCGACCATTTATCTTTATTTTCTTGCACTGGAGTCTGCGGTGCTCTATTTGGTGTTGGTTCCCTCTGCCCCTACAACCTACCCAGTTAAACCAATTGATGATGCTTCATCCCCTCCAACCCCTACCGCAATGGATGCTGATGCAATCCCCTTACCCAAGGATGTTCTACTCAGGCAGCTGCCTCTGCCACCTTGTGGTTTTTCTGCGTTTCCGAAGGTCCCCATGAATTCGTTCTGACTAGCGTTGATGGATGGATTTCCATCACTCTCCTTCCAATAGGATAATTTCGTTTTTGCCTAAAAGCATCCCCAATGGACCCTTGTGTCCCTCTTTTTTCAAAAATTGGCCTCTTCTCCCCGAATTTTAGAATCTGTTGGCTTCGTGCTCACAAAATGGAATGATGGAGAATTCAATTATTTAATGGTTGAATTTTTGTGTGGTTATTTATTCTTGGGAGTAATTCACCTTGTCTTGGTCTTCTTCCTATTGTTCATGTGAAAACTATTTATTCCAACTCTTTCGGTGGAAACTCATTGTTCACATGGGTTGCAGATTCTCCTAGGCAGCGGTGTGGTTCCTTCTCTTGGGCCTCCCCTTGCCCTTTCATAACCTGGATTTCCATCATTTTATCAGTGATGTGGTTGGATATTTTTTTGTGGACAAGCACATTTATTATCTTCTTGATGCTTCCTATTCCCATATTTGTGTGGCTATAAATCTCTCTAACCCTTCCCTAACTGCATACTCTTCATGGCAGGGACTTTCTTTTTGTGGAAAAATTTCTTCCATAAATTCCTAATGCATTTCATCTCCCACTTCCTATTGCAAGGACGCTTAGAATATCTATGAAAACACTTTCATGTTGGTCCTTAGGCCCCCACATCGGTGTTTATACTCTTCATATCCCTTCAATACAACCTAATGTTTCCATGGATCCACGTGACAAGGGTGCGTCTTCGTTTTCCCCCACTTCTAATTCACCTCCTGCTATTTCCCCGGTGGTCCTTCATCTTCCTACAGTGCCTCCCCTAGTTCCTATTGTCCTGCTTCCCCCACCTTACATACCTGGTCCATGGGATCTTCCCACTCTTCCAGATTTGTGGCCTTCGGAGCCGCCACTACCCCTCCTCCTCGGCTGTGTCCCACCCTCTGATTCTACATCATGCAATTCTTTTGTGGTGTTCATGCCTCATGTGAACGTTTATCCAAGAAATTTCCCTCCACCTAGTGGAAAGCTTCATTTTCACAAGGGAAAATAGGTGCTCATCTCCCTACCTCCCCCCCATTCGGGTGATTGATCCGGGTTCCTCAAGTTTCTCCCCCTTATATCTAAATTTTTTTCACTTTCTTTATTACTCCTCCAAATTATCTAGAATGGGAAATAGATATCTCTCTATATTCATTCATCTCCCCCACGTGAGGGATTTATACCAAATCTTAGTCCAGGATCCTTCAGGATTCCAAATCCTGCAGTAGAGTTTCCTCTTTGCCATCACCCCCACCCTTCATTAATGACATCCATCTTACATTGGAATTCCTAGGGCCTCATCACCTGGGATAAGACTATAATCCTTGTTCATGAACTTGATCATCTCATCCATTAATTACATTTCTACCTTGAGCCTATACAAACCTCCTCTCACATTGTGGGGTTTGATTATAGGATCAGGGTGCAGAACATCATGCATGCTGACCCCAACACCCTTCATATTTGGATGTTCTATCATTATATCATTTATATAGACCTTTTGTGTTCCAATGATAAATTAATCACCTTAATTATTTTTGTTAATAACCAAAAACTCTTTGTAAATTTTGTCTATGAAAAATGTGAGATGATTTCTAGGGAAACCCTTTGGTGAGACATTCATTCCATTGATCCTAGGGAAATTCCATGGATCATGGGAGATGACTTCAATGTTATAGTTAGTCCATCTAAAAAGAAAGGTGGTATAGTTTTACCATGGAGGGAGAGTGATGAATTTTCTTCATTCCTCTCTCAAAAGGGTTAAATTGACATTGGTTATTCTCGAGACTAATTCACATGGTTTAACAACCAAAGGGGGGAACCACATGCATGGAGTAGGTTTGACCGCTACCTAGAAAAATTGAATGCCATTTATTTCATACTAAGTGTTAATTTTTTCACCTTTCTTGTGTTCTTTCAGACCATTCACTGATTCTTGTGACCCTTTGTTAGGCTGATAATAGAGGTGATCGCTTCATCTTTTCTCACATATAGATCTCTGACCCATGTTTTCTCAACACGGTTTCTGAGTCCTAGTCCATGCCAGTTCATGATAACCTATGGATTGGTCTTCATAACAGGGTGAGGGAACTTCAACATGATCTTAAATCATGGTTCAAGAACCTACTTCTATGATGTCAAGACACGGATAACTTTTGTGCAGATGTTATCTTTTTTGAAACACAACTGTTTTCCTACTGTGATAATGACCTGTTTAGTCATTTGATCTCAATGAATAATGATTTAGTGGTATGCCTTCTGGAAAAGGAATTTCTTTCTCGGGAATCAGATCAAATTAAATGGATTCTGGAGAGGGAAAAACTCTACAATTTTTCATGCATTCATTAAAGAGATACCCCACCATACTAGGCCTAACATAATCCAAGAATATGGATCCTTTATGGCTAATCAAAATTATGTTTGAGACCTTGATGTTACCAACTTACAGTCTATTTTGGCTGACCCAAACACCTGCATTCTTGAGGGTTACCCAAGGATCCATTCTAATCTCTTTGATGCCATCCCTTTTTTTTCATAGTAGACTAATAGGGTGGTGTTGCCTGATCCGGTTGGGCCGAATGCTTGTGGCCTGCAACTGTCGCGGGTCGAGCTCCGTGGTGAGCTCGTTGGGGGTTGCAGGGGGCAACGCGCCCCTGCTCTAGGGGGCGAAGGCCCCCGGCCCAATTTTTTTGGCACTGTAGCAATGATGACCACCATAGTAGAGCTGATTGACCGACACTGACAAGCACTGTAGCAGTGCGGACTTTGGGGTCAATTTCACTGTAGCATTTTTGACAAAGTTGGCCGTCGATCACTGTAGCAATGTGGAATTACTATTCGGAACAGTGGACCGTCTTCTTCATATGTAGCCCATTTCGGGCTAGGGTTTACTACTGAAAATCCTCTTTATTTTTTTGTGCTCCTAATATAGTGAATTCTACCTCTCCCGTGGACGTAGGGCTTTTTCCCGAACCACGTAAATCACTGTGTCCTCTTTGTTTTATTTCTTTCGTTTTTTCTCATTTCTGTCATTGTGTCTCCTGACGATTCCGCAACAGTGAGGAGGGGGCAGGGGGTGCAAGGTGCAGGGGGGTGGGGTGTAAGGTGCAGGGGGTGGGGCAGAGAAGGTGTGAAGGAGCAGAGGGTGGGGGGTGCTGGTGCAGGGTGGGGAGGGGGGGCTGTCTAGGGGGAGGGGGTGTGCAGTGAGGAGGGGGGTGGGGTGCAAGGTGCAGGGGGGTGGAGCAGGGGAGGTGTGCAGGAGCAGGGGGTGGGGGTGCTGGTGCAGGGTGGGGGAGCTGTGGGTGGGGGGAGGGGGGAGTTGGTAGTGTCCTCCCAACAGCCAGCACGGTTCACCGTGGTGGTTTTTTTTATACAGCGGAAAGGCATATATCCATGGTTTAAAACCGTGGCTATAGCCCTATAACCACAGTTTGAACTGTGGCTATAGAGCTTTAGCCATAGTTTATAGTTCCGTGGCCTTTATTGGCGTGGCTATAGGGCTATAGCTACGGTTGGAGCTGTGGCTTTAGGGATATATCCACGGTTCAAACCGTGGCTATAGGTATATAGCCACTATTTCAAACTGTGGCTATAGGATCCGACCTATATCCACACCAATACCATCCATGGTTCGTGAAACCATGGCTATAACCTATAGCCATGGTTTTTGAGCCTATAGCCGGGGTTTAGAATCGTGGCTATAGCCTAAATTTCTAGTAGTGCAAATCTCACTATTTATCAATATTCATATCTCCTCAAAAGAAACGGCCAAGGATAAGCATAGGAGACATGTGCAAGGAGAAGGAAGAAAGAAGAGAAGGAAGAAAAGAAAAGAAAAGGAAAAGAAGAAAAAGGGGCCCGGCCCGGCCCCGACGCCTGACACGAGTTTATGACTTTCCTAGTCAAAACTACCTATTCCAGAATCAACAGAGTAGACAGAATCTCAATCCGATGCTTCGTTTAAAAGTTATTGACAAATGAATCTGCATGAATAATTTAATATTTAATTTAATAATATTAAATATTAAATATTTCTCTAAAATTTGAATAGCTCAAATTTTCACCAAACTTCTATCCTAGGGTAAACTCCCTATTTCGAGACCAACAGAGTTGTCAGAAAAATTATCCGAGATCATATGGTAGGGTAAAATGACCATTTTACCCCTCATGAGCATCCAACAACAAAAATTCAAATTTCTGCTCAAAATGACAGTATGAAAAAACACGGGTTCTTACAAAATTCCCACCATAAACCTTATCATCCCCGAGAATCCCAGTGAAAAAACCAACAACCATGCTCCCAACCCAAGAATCTGCACAACCATGCTATCTGGACCGTCCAACGACCTGCCTTATAGCGTTAACAACCACATTCTATACAGAAGATATTCAAATACGACCAAACTGGTACTCCCCACCATTGGAATACCCTTGTCCTCATCTTAAAAGAAAACTCTAAGCTCAAAATCTATCGGAAAACACCGAAGTTTAACCTGAACCAGGAAAACCACCCTCAAAGGGCCAATAGTGCACTCCCCACCATATGGATTTCCTTACACTACTCCGAGAGCACAACCAGAACAGGTTCCATCCTCAACAAGGGTGAACATTAAGAAAGAAAAAGGAGCTCGATGTAGGGTTGAAGCTCTCTCAGCATGCTCAAGATGAATCAAGATAGCGCATGATCGTCTCTTATAAGAGTACACTAAGATTTCACCGAAGGCGTGTCCAGCTCCTTCTTAGCCACACTAACATCCTGCCAAAACCCAGCCATGATTCTAGCATGGGTCAACCATTTCACTGTAATCCGACATTTTATAATGTTATCTCTAAAACATAAGGACATTCCAACAGAAATTACAGGATCCAGGTCCACATAAAGTCTTGAAACATCGGTCCTTGGATTGCACCCATCCACTCAATGATTTAGAATCAAATGATGCCACCTGTAACAACAACATCAGAAACACTGGTCGACCAGGCCAGGCACCCAAACATTCTTGCTTGTCGAATCCAGTCGTGAAAAACAAGCACCACCAAAAGGCATTGGAAAACATGGGCCAACCATTCCCACACAGGTTTCCCTAGAAAAGAAAGACATTGACCTACAAGGGTTCGAGTCAAAACCAAGGGTCTCTAGGTCTTCCACCTAGCCCTATAGAAAAAGCCTCACAACTGGGTCACAAGGTCTAACCACCTAGCCCAAAAGATACAAAACCACTCAGAAGATGGTAAAGATCACAACGAACAATGAAAGTCAAACCAAGACACTACCTACAAGGGCCCTGATCCTCTCCGAACATCCTCATAAGGAACTACACCCTGGAGTCCACAACCCAAGCAGAAGAGAAACTTAATTGACACTCATACGGTATCTGTATACATAACTACCATAAGAAGGTCCAGTTCACAAGAAAATCCTTGGTATCTATCGATATCATACTCATCAATTTAACTAGATAACCATAGACCTGAGAAAAAATACCCAATATGGGGTTAAACAGAATTGCATCACGTACCACATAGACCAACTAGGGTCATTACACCACCTGTGCATGAGGACTGAGTCATCATCCTCACACCAATGCCTCAACATAGATCCAAATATCCAGCCATAAGAGTTAAAAGTATGTATAAGAAGAACAAAAGGTCCCAGTCATTAGTAAAAACACACACTAGAAGGACTATATGCTGTGAATCCTATGTGCCTAGTATGATGCATGAGATTCCTCATACCTTTGCCGTCCAAGAGTCAAAATTTATCCCTGGCATCTTACCAATGGCCAAGATCCAGATATCCATAGTAAATCAAACAACACACAACATGTGCATTGATCAAGGCAAAAATCATATACAACTGTAACATCGCAAAATCAGAACAGCAATCCCAAACCCTGGCAACAAGGACTTCTTACCGGAATAAGTGTTCTTGATGCACCAACCCAATATCCATCACAGGTTCCGAAACATTCCTAAAACTCCAGTATACCATATCCCAAATAGGTAAATACAAGGAAAGAAAACTCCTCTAACACCACTTTGTAATGACCCGACCCAGAATCCACTAAACCGGTGCTCCGAGCCAGTTCGCCACAAGGCCTCAAGTGCGCCTCCCCGTATGCCAGAGGCTGCTGACTAGTAGTGAGGGCCTAACTTGTGATAGTGGGGAGACTATTCCCTCATACCAGAGTAAGAAAACAATGAAAATAAATAATTATCATACACATAAGAATGTAAATAGAGTGTGGAAGCAATAAAAAACTGAAATGGAACAAGTTGTAATGGTAAAAATGCTTTAAAATCCCAAACAACTATGCAATACAATACAAAACTGGTCACCCACCAGGTTAACCATACAAATACAAGTACAAAAGACGATGAAAGTAAAAGTACAGTGATCAAATACTAACTCTGAGCCAACCCACGTACTTGATCTCTAGACACTGCTGGACTGCATCAGCCCAATCAATAGAACCACTCGAGCAGCTCCGATTGATCGTGCAACACCGAGCCTCAACCCTATCCACCACGCAACTCATGCTCAACCTAAAAAGAAGAAATAAGGTCTACACATACACCGAGGTGCACGTGCAGGGGTGAGAAATAATCTTAATAGGGCACCCTGATAAGCAACCTATAATTGCGATGCTAAGTGTATGCAACAACAATGTGCTTAGCCTAGCTAGAACACAACAAAATAAGTAAACCAAACGCGCAACCACAGTAAAACCTAGGGTATGTAATCCCTGTCAACTGGGAAAGTGCCACCATGGGTGTCCATATCTATATAAATACACATGTATAGTCCCATACCTATACACATATACATAAATACGAATATTCATGATTAAGTGATTCAAATAACGAGAAACAACATCAGCAGTCGATCCTTGGGACCATAATCCCAATCTCCTAAACATCATGTGCATGGGCATTGAGCTGGATGCCGTGCCACTCTAGCCGTATATCATTAAGTTGATCTCTGTGTCCGTAATCACATCGACATGTACCTACTTCGGCCAAATCCAGAATTATATATCTAAGAAAGCTAATGAAAATCAAGTAACCCTCTGGGAAATCTCTCATAGTCTAACCCCCTTTTTCAATAATACATCAATCAAAAACACATGACCACCTGGGAATCTCTCACAGTCTGAACCCTATGGGTCTAACATAGCATAAAATAAATTATGAACGACCTCCTAGTAGCTCTCACAGTCAATACCCCCTGGGTCCAACAAAGTATATGACCACCTGGCCAGCTCTCATAGTCTAACCCCTTTGGACTCATGCAAACAAAGACTCTCTGAGGAAGCACTCACAGTCAATTCCCCCTATAGTCTTTTAATGTTAAACTATAGAATCTATGAGGAAGCACTAATAGTCAATTAAAACAATATTCAAAAGTGATTAAAAAATCTCTGAGGATGCTCACATGGTCAATTCCCCTTATAGTATACTACACCAGGTTCTCACAGCCCTTTGTAAGTCAAACGAGCATTGAAATGAAACACATCCAAAGTAAACCACAAGAACTACATGGATAAATAGTCTACAACATATCAAGCATGTCAGATACAATCAATCCATCCTAACAATACTAGGCATGGAAAACAAAGTAGCCTAACAGGCAAAGCTAGACCAAACGGTCAATATCAAGCAACATGGGAAAACACATCCACAATAAAGTAAATTAGCATATTTAAAAACAAACAACCTCTAATCAGGCACACAAGGCAAATTAGGCATCCCAACAAACAAGAATACGCCTCGCGTCAGGCTCAATATCCACCAAACAGAAAGCACCTCTGGTAACCACTACAACATCAGCAAAACAAGTGAGATATAAACAAACGAGTGAGGGTGGACCGAATGCCCAACCCAACAATACATCCAAACACCAAGGGATTACTAGTTTGGAATGGGTTCTAGATGAAACCCGATCACCATCTCTACCAAAACACGATGTAACAACTCAGGGTCGGTCAAACAACGGGAACACACTGGGTCCCTCAAGTCAAACACTGAGGAGGCATCATACTCAAGACCATCTTGGTAAACACGAGTGAAGACATCCTACACGGGATCCTTAGCGAAGAGTAAGGGAGGAATAACACACAGAATCCTCAAATTAAAGACAACATAGGCATTCCATAACATGGGTCTTATCAAAGGAAAACAAAAGAGAGATCCTAGTAGGAACTCCCTAGGTCATCACACAAGTAAATGCATCCCTCAGGGGATCCTTAGAAGTATCCGGTCTCACAGGCTCATAGGCTAGAAGGGAATATCTCACAAGAGGAACAATGATCAAAATCATATGTCATAATAGATTTCTCATAGCTCATCTCATATCAAAAAGCCTCAACTAGGTTGGTATGAACACCCAACCAATCCTCTGCGCCAAGTCTCACTCTCAGGTGATAAAAGAACTAGATAACTGGAGGAAGAACCTCTCCATTTATATAAAAACCTCAAAAACATAATTTATATGAACTATAAATGTAGAAATGATTCCACCATTGCGATCTACATGAAAAAACACTTATAATCAACTACTCACATGCCCAATTCTGACTTCCAGGGCCCAAGATATCCCCAAAACTACTAAGACGGGGAAGTACATGACCAGAGTACATGGCCAGAACACATTGGGCCTTCCTGTGTAATAGTACACGGCATGTACATTACTGTACATGGTGTGTACTATTCACAAAAAGTCACCCCGTGTGTGTTTTCACTAAAACACATTCCCATGTACCACTACACGGTGTGTACTCATAGTACACGACATGTACTCCTTAAAAACCACTATTCCGTGTTTCTTTTCACACGGCCGGTCACACGAACACCCACTACAAGGCGTGTACTCAAAGTACACAGATTTTACTTACTAAAACTTTGCCTTCCACGAATAGGAAGAACACACGGTGTGTACCCCTAGAACACACGCCGTGTATTCTGGGTTTTTCGACGGGAAATCCCTCAAAACGCCCGAAACACCCGTTTTCACCCATGAAACAATAGATCTAGACTTAAGAGGACACAATCAAGAAATATAAGGATTAAAATACTTAAAAACATGTTTAAATGGGATCTATGGTAAAAACATAAACGAACCTACCTTTAGGCAGAAACCGCCGAAGCTTCGGTTGATTTCACGGCTCTCGATTGCCGCACGATGACTCAGCGCGTCGAGAGCTTCGAATTGGTACCCCTATTGCCTCCCAACTCTCTCTCTTTGTCAATATCTATATCTCCCCAAAATAAAATTCCAAGGAGAAGCGTAGGATACATGCGCAAGGAGAAGGAAAAAAGAAGAGAAGGAAGAAAAGAAAAGAAAAGGAAAAGAAGAAAAAGGGGCCCAGGCCGGCCCCAACGCCCAACACAAGTTTATGCCTTCCCTAGTCTAAAATCCACATTATGGACTCAAAAACCTAGATGGAATATCAATCCAATGCTCCGTTTAAAAGTTATTGACAAACAAACCTGTGCGAATAATTTAATATTTAATTTAATAATATTAAATATTAAATATTCTGCTAAAATTCGAACAGCTCAGATTTCACCAAAATCTTGTACTAGGGTAAACTCCCTATTCCGAGATCAACAGAGTTGTCAGAAAAATTATTCGAGATTAGATGGTAGGGTAAAATAAACATTTTACCCCTCAAGAGCATCCAACAACAAAAATTCAATTTTTTTCTCAAAACAACAGTCCAAAAAAACATGGGTTCTTACAATGCCCGTGATGCACCGACACAGTCGGGTGGCAGTGTCCACCCGCCAATAGCTGCCAACATAAAGGCCAGTAGCTACTACCGCACTGCCACGGCCTGAACTGGCTATAGCAGTTCCTTCCAGCACACTGTTGTGGTGCACCACCACCCGCCCGCAGCTGCCTTCAGCGCCGAAACACTAGCGGTTTCTTCCATGGAGAACTGGGTCTGTTCCGGTGGTCTGTTCTTCACACCGCTTTCACCGATAGCCTCCTGGGGATGTCTTCTTACCTGCGATGGCCTCAAATCTCTCTTGCCACCACTTTGAAGACACTATCATGAAGAACACACAAAATACACAAGGTGTTGAGGCTCAGGCCTTGTTCGTGTCGGCCCACGCCCTCCACATTAGATTATTGGAAAACATGGGATAATTATTTTATGTTCTAACACAATTTAATCATGTAATCCTGACAAAAAACCCTAAGATAAGTACCCTCCTGGAAGAACGAGCAATCCACGGGTCAACCTGTTTGAAAGTTGATCCATGTTCATTATTTTAGAATCAAGAATGAAGAAACTTGAAACAAAAAACTTCTTACCTTGAATTAGTTCAACGTTGAAGTGGTCCACCCACAAAGATTCAAGAGGTTAAAGGAATTCATCACTCATCAGTCCCGTTCATTGAGATGTGCCGAAGTCATTAATGATCTGATGAAGTTCATCGTTCATCATTGGAGAGTGTTCTCACCATCAGTTTCTAATGACTCGACCCAAGTTACCTAGAGTTTGTGCATTATTACATAACATTGGCATGATCACAAGGGATCAAGTCCCGAAGGATTGATCAGTTTAGTAGCCTTAGAAGTACTAGATACATACATAAGTTTTACATTACGTTATGAAATGAAAAAACAATAACATTGTGTCTCCTTTTAACACACTCATATCCCATATCCTATCCCTGTAGGTCAATCATAATATTTTTCTTTACATCCTGGAAAAATAAAACATAATAAAGTGGTGAGCTCAGATGCTTAGTAAGGATAAAAATATAGCAGAAAATTTCATAAATAATAATAAACACTAAAGGCGATGTATAAGACCAAAACACAAGCCTTTTAAAATTAAACTTCATCATAATATGGTAAAGATAAATAAAATAATTCATTTAATTATTCACATGGATATTCTACCAGTTGAATAATCACATGTAATACCAATAGTTAATTTCATAATGATGGAATGCATAATACCGGACATCATAACCACATAGTCCATGCCTCATGCCAAGAATACAAATAAGATTTTGTCAAGGCCTTTTTACAAGACACTAAATTGTCTCATGAGACCTACCGATGCATCGAGGAGATATAGCGGGCTCTACCCGTCACTTATTATGTCCAATTCATTCCTTATATAAAAAGGTTGAAACATAACACAAACATTCATATTAAAACTAGCATACGAAATGTTAATAATTTAACCATAAACCATGAATAGAATAAAAATATCACATCCACATTCAAACATATTAAAAAACCTTGAATACAATATGGAAGATTGTATCATAATAAATCAACTTCAAACAAGTGTAAAATCCATCAAAGGATGTTGACATAGATGAAATCAAAACTATTTTAGAGAAATATCTCTTTCTATTATGAAATCATTTAAAATTAACTTAATTATGAAAGAAAACATTTATTTTAAAAATATGATTATAATATTGTAATTAAATCTTATAAGGTTATATAACGGTGAAAAATAGTTGTACCCTCCGTATAAGTTAAAAAAACATTCTTATCATAATTTGTCGAAAAGGTCAGAAAGTACCTTGTTTGGAAAATGACAGAAAGATTCCTTTAAAAACATTTTATAAAAAGTAAAAAAAGGGTATAAAATACTTTAAACATATTATAGAAAATAGTAAAGATATTTTGAAATACATTTTTAAGAAACACAAATGTAGATGATAAGGAAGTCCCAGTAGATACTTTTGTAAAAACAACCTTGGATAATAAAGAGATTGTAAAATTAACCCTTACCTTGTACTTTTACTTGGTTGAGGGTACATTAACCTTATATATAATAGTTAAATCATTGTTATTAAATTATAAAAGAACCACATACATAAATATGATATCATATATGATCTTCTAATATTTCTTTGTTAATAATATTTCTGTAGTATCATTGTTTCGGGTGTTTAACTGATTCATTTTCCTTTATATGTTTTGTTACGTAAGTCATCTTTGTTATGGATATGATGTATTTGATTCATATATAGAATTATATTAAGTTCTTATACATTATTTTTAATCATAAAATGAAAACTATTGTTGAATGGTTACGATAGGGAATGAATCTCATCGCGTTCGTGGAGACGGTAATCCGTACGTACGCACGAGCAATAATATCATTCTATTGATGGTGAAATAATATGTAATTGGATAGTATATCATATATAAAGAATAATTAACATGTTATATATATTATTTACATAAATTATACTCATTATTGTACCCATCCAAATAATTAAGTGTTGAATAACAAAGTACACCACGACGTGGAGATGATAAGCCGTACGCACGCACGTATGGTGACTTTGTCATTCATAGGATGGATAGAAGAATGAATATGGTTATACCATATTTATAATAACATAAAAGTATGTATATGGTACTTGAGTTATTATTTTGGTATGTAAACAAAAAATAAATAGAAAGTGGAAGAAGAAAATAACTTTGAAAGAGGTGATTAAATTATTACCTCTTCTTTGGGTGATTACTTTTGATTTGATCAAAAGGGATCCTTAAGTTGGATTTCTGATCAAAGTAAGTACTCTAGGTTTAAGTGAGGGTAGTTGGGAGGATATTTGAGCAGTGTCTGGCCAAGAAAAATGGATTTGGAGACGTGATTTTGAGATAAGGGGAAGTACCCATTTATAAGAGAGGTGAGGGTCACTTTAGGAAAAGCTTGAAATATTATTTTATTATAAAATCATTTTCAGATTCTAATGGCTCAAAAAGAATTTATTTCGAGGATAAGGTGGGTCTAGGTTGAGAAACTCCCAACCAATAGGTTTTAGACAATTTTAGTTCACCATATTAACCATTTTTTATATTTAACTCTTTTTTAAATAGTTTAACTTTTATCATGTCTTCTTGTATTATTATAATAAATGGTTAATAAAACATACTATAAAATGCCAAGAGAATGTAAAGTGATTATTTAATGATATATATATATATATAATTATATAATTATTTTGGATGAACCTTAGATTTTTAGGAATATTATATCATTTAATAATATAGTATTTGTTTTAAATACTCATTTATGTCAATTTTGACACTATTTAGTATTTGGTTTTTTGTGAAAGTCAAAAAAACTTGATTACTTTGAAAAAAATATTAAATAAATACTGTCATGTCATATTAACCTATAAAATTAGTTGAATGCATGAAAATTCTCAATTTACATTTATTTGGATATTTATAATATAAATTATTTTAATCGTTCATTAATAAGGTAATTACTGCATCATCATTATGTCATAAATAAATTTAATTATTTAATGTCTAAAAATTATAAATAAAATACCATTATGTAGAAAATATTTTTAGATTTCTAATGAATATTTATAGTTGAATTTACATTATGTATAACCCTATATTAAAAATGTTTTAGTTATTAAACTTTGAATTTTACACTTTTAACTCTTCTTTAAATAAAATAATAATAAATGTCCTAATCTAATCCAAGTGGATCAAAGAGGATCATATATTATTAAGAATGTTAATTTTGGTCGAAATACACTTATATAATAGAATTAGGACATGTGTTAGGGTAATTATAATATCATTTTTACTTTTAATTAACCTATTTATTTTTAACCGTGGTAAATAAAATTCAAAAGTCACTATTCACCAAAAATTATTTTCATCCTATTGAACCAAATTTTACTTACTTATGTCAACCATGTCTCTTGGATTTTTGAAATTCAATTCATAGAAGCGGTAAAAGTATGTTTTATGCAAATTTGCTAATGTCCCTAAAAGGTGGGTAAAATGCGTTAAATAGTTCAATAACATTTTATATATCTAATATTATTATAAAATGAATCCAATAAATTACATTGAACTGATATAATTACTATGTATATATTTTTACTTTAAAATAAATAAAAATAAAAATAAAAATAAAAAATTATTTAAAAAAATTCGATTTTAAACAATAACGCAGTGTTTTTCAGTATTCATAAAAAATTGAATGTTTTCAGAAAAACACCAAAAATTCACCCTAAGTTATTTTTGATATTACAAATCCAAAAATTAAGTCCATTTTGAAAAATAAAATTTATAAAATTTCAAAAAGTGGGTATTAATATTCTTAACTGTTTTTTAAAGGGCTAGTTTGATTGGTCGTAGTGTGATAGAACTCAAAGTTGCGTACAACATAAGCTATTGTATTTTTCAAAAAAATTGTATCATGGAAGCTTGGGTGTTAAATTATTCCCTCCTTCAAATAATTTCATCCACAAAATTTCTAGAATATTACTGCATAAAAAGATTCAGGTGGTTCTTCATCATAAGTTCCTCAGGTTACCACGTTGCCTCTTCTGTTTTATGGTTTCTCCAAAAGACTTTTACCAGACGAGTCGTCCGGTTTCTCAACACTTGTTCTCTGATATCAAGAATCTTGACAGGCTCTTCACAATAAGACAAATCGGGTTCCTATTCTATTTCTTCATAGGTGAGTACATGCATTGGGTCAAGAATTTATTTTCTCAACATTGATATGTGGAACACATCATGAACTTTGAAGAGACTTGGTGGGATTACCAAATGGTAAGCTACAACTCCAATTCATTCTAGAATTTTGAAAGGTCCGATGTACTTGGGAATTAACTTTCCCTTCTTACCAAATCATATAACACCCTTCCATAGATATACCTTCAAGAAAACATGATCACCTACTTGAAATTACAAATCCTTCCTTCGATTATCAGCATAGATCCTTTTCCTACTTTGAGGTTCTTTGATGTGTGTTTGGATAATCTTCAACTTTTCCATTATTTCCACAAAAAGTTCTGGGCCTACAAGTTTTTTTTCACCAACATCATCCTAATAAGTGGGTGTGTGACATATATTTCTATATAACACTTCATATGGTTTCATCTAAATAATTTAATAGAAGCTATTGTTATAGGAAAATTCAACCAGAGGTAAATACTGACCCCACATACCTTGAAAATCAAGTCAGAAAGATATAAAAATGTCTTCTAAGGTTTGAATAGTCTCTTATGATTGTCCATCAGTTTGAGGGTGGTAGTATGTGATCAAACAAAGTTCAGTATCTATTTATTTCTGAATACTTTTCCAGAATCTTGATGTAAAATGAGGATCATGATCATAAACAATCAATAGGGGTACAAAATGAAGTCTTACAACTTCATTAATATATAAACTTGCTAAATGTTCAAGTTGTAAATCTTCTCTTATATCATGAAAATGTGCTGACTTGGTAAGATGATCAACAATGACCCATATTGCATCATTCCTTCTAGGAGTCTTTGTTATCCCCATGAAAAAGTCCATTGTAATATCTTTCCATTTCTACTAAGGTATTGGAAGCAGTTTCATGAATCCTCTAGGATGTTGTATTCTTGCCTTCACCTATTGAAAAACCATACATCTTGACACATAATCAACAATATCCCTCTTCATGTTGTCCCATAAAAAATATTCCTTAAAAACTCTAAACATCTTAGTGCTACCAGGGGTATAAAGAAATTGGATCTCTAAGAATCATCCAAAAATTCCCTTTTTAGATCAGGTATATCAGGAACACAAAGCCTCCTCCCAAATTTCAAAATTCCACATATATATACAAAGTCAATCAATATCCCATAATTCACACCTTTAATTTTCTTTTGAAACTCCTCATCATCTGTCTAAGAACTTTTTATCCATTCTAGTAAAGATGGATTGTCAACCATTTGAAAAAGTATTGATGTTTCACCTTCCATGATTATTCCAACATCCACCTTTACTAGATCCATGAACATATGATCCCTTTTAACTCTCATATTTTTCAAAACTCCATGATCCTTTCTGATCAAATCATCTTCCACCTTATTTACCTTCCCCAGGTGGTAGTGTATAGTGCAATCATAATCCTTGAGTAGTTAGAGCCATCCCTTTTGCCTCATGTTGAGTTTTTTTTTGATAAAATATACTTCAAACTATTGTGATCAGTATAAATCTCACATTTTTCACCATAGAGATAGTGTATCCATATCTTCAGAGCAAATATTACAGTTTCTAACTCAAGATCATGAGTGGGATAGTTTTGTTCCTGAATTTTTAGTTGTTGTGATGCATAGTCAATAACTCTATAATTCTGCATAAGCACACAACCACGTTCTTTGTTTGAAGAATCCCTATAAATAACAAACCCATCATTACCCGATGGTAGAGTCAAGATGGAATAATTGAATAATATTCTCTTCAATTATTTAAAACATTTTTCACAGTATTTTGTATAAATAAATTAAACCGCTTTATGTGTGAGCTTGGTTAATGGGTTAGCCAATCAGGCAAAATTTTGGACGAAACACTGGTAATAACTTGCAAAACCAATAAAACTGTGTACCTCAATTATACTTGTCGGTGCTCACCATTTTTGGATTGCCTTTTTCTTTAAAGGATCTTCAGAGATTCCATCCTTAGATATAATATTTCCATGAAAAGAAAACTCTTAAAGCCAGAATTCACACTTGATAAACTTCCCATATAATTCATTTCTTTTGAGGGTTTGCATAATAGTTCACAGGTTATTTTCATGATCTTCATAGCTTTCTGAGTATACCAAGATATCATCAATAAATACCACTGCAAATTTATCAAGATATTCCTTGAAATATCTATTCATTAGATCCCTGAAAACAGAGAGTGCATTAGTCAGTCCAAAAGGCATTACTGTGAACTCATAATGCTCATACCTAGTTTGAGATATTGTTTTCAGGATGTCTTCCTTCTTTACACACAATTAATTATATCCAGATTGAAGTTCAATCTTTGAAAAATATTGAGCTCCATGAAGTTGATTGAATAAATCATCAATATGAAGTAGGGGATACTTTTTCTTTATTGTTATAGCATTGATCTCCCTGTAGTCAATGCACATCCTCATAGATCCATCTTTCTTCTTAAATAAAATAATAGGGGATCCCCATGTAGACACACTTAGGAGAATAAATCCTTTACTACTCAATTCCTTCAGTTGTTTCTTTAGTTCCACTAATTACACAGTGGAAATTCTAGAAGGAGTCTTTGATATGGGCCTTGAACTAGGAATTAAATCAATGGAAAACACAATTTCTCATTCTGGAGGATGTCTAGGTAAATCCTCTAGAAAAACATCAAAATATTCTTGAACAATAGTTATGTCTTCTATTTGAACATTAATTTATTCACCCATAGTCATTTCACTCTCTTCCTCCCTAATAATTGAATTTAGTAGAACTACTAGGGGTGGATCTAGATAAGAATTAGATGGTGATGTTTCTGATCTAAAGATAAGGTATTCTTTATCATTATAAAAAACTGTAACCTCCTTTTTCTTACAATAAAATTTTTCATCATGGTCTAAAATCCAATCCATTCCGAGGATTATATCAAATTAAATCATGGTTATGATAATAAGATCAGTAAATAAAGCACATTGATATTCCCAAATGGGAACTGATTCACAAAACTTTGTTGTAATGATACTTCCCTTAGGATTTTTGACTGAAAACTCCCTTGTTAAATCAAAATTGGAAATATATAATTTTCTTAGAAAACTGGAAAGATATGAAATAATGTGATGATCCAGAATCAAATAAATCATTGTTTAAATTTGAGGAAACCATTAAAATACCTACCACCACATCATTAGGATCTTCAACCTCAGTAGTAGTAATCACATAAGTTTGTCCTTTCTCCCTTGGTCTTTTCTGAGGTAAGTTTCCTTGGCACTTATGACATTCATTTTCATAATTCCCCATTTCTCTACAATTGTAACATTCAAAATTGACAACCTCTTTGTTTCCCTTGAAATCACATGCTTGGTGCCCCTTTTCACTACACTTGTAACAAAATATCATTCCCTTCAGGTAGGTACCAGGGTATTTCTTCCCACATTTACTACAGGATGGAAATTCAACTTTTCCTTTCTTCCCCTTATTTCCATTTCCTGGGTGTTCAGTAGATCTCTTCTTCACCCACTTTGCTTTAAATTTGTAATACTTAGAGAATTAATTTTATGTCTTGATAGCACATGAGATTATATCTTCATATGATTAGAAGGATTGTGAGACTAATGATCAGTAGAGAAATGGGTTTAAACCAACAAATAATTGATCAATCTTACTACTTGGGTTACATATATAATTTGTAGCATGAATTTCTAACATTGTAAAGTTAGAATCATACTTTGAGACATTCTCATCCTTTTTTTGCCTTAGACTTAGAAATTGTCTTTCCATATCCGCTCGATGGTCACGGGGAAAGTATTTTTCTAAGAAAATATATTTAAACTCCCTTCATTCCATATATGATATTATTCATCTTCCTTTGTGTTTTGAATTAATGACCACTATTTATTTTCATCTCCTGTGAGGCGATAAACTTCCTTGAATTTTTTTCCCTTATGATACTCCCCAAAGAATGAAATATTTTCTCTAAGGAACTTATACATTACTTAGATACAAATGGATTTTTTCCCATTGAATATTGGTGGTTGATGCCTCATGAAGTGTCCTAACATTGATCCTCTGAGTTGTGGATCAGGGTGATCCATACATGTATGGTTTTTATTCATAACCTGAGTGAGTTTTCCCAGTATGGTTATAAGCTATTCAGCACCAGTTGATTCACCAGATCCACTATAATTATATTAAGTAGAAGAGAAATCCCTAAATGGATTATGTGTGTTGATACAGTTTCCATTCCTTCCACTAGGTGCCTTTTCTAAACAATAGCATACACTAGATTAGTTTATGAATCACAATACATAATTCTAAACTAGTAAAATACCTAACATAAATTGACCAGTTTATGTATATAATCTATAATCATAAAAAATGTTTTCTTTGAGAAAGTATTTACTCATAAATAATTAATAACGGTTTGTAAAGAAATTTTGAATTATCCTAAGTATATCCCTCGGGAGTGTCATAACCAATAGTGTAGAAAGGCACATTGTTGTGTACCAGGATACCCTAGGTCAAGCCCGAAACTCCTTGTAGGAGTTTTCACTCCTAGGTACATCTGTTCCAGATCCCCCTATACCTTCTCATATCCATACAAGGATTTATTTCTTAGAAAACTCACAAAATCTCTATATTACAAAAATTATAGGAAGTTGTTATATACTAATACTCAAAGTTTATCTTAGGGTAATGTTCTCTAATAAGAGTTTTTCTAAATCTTGTTTCCAAGGTTTGTACTAAAATTCCTCTGATATCAACTGTAATACCCTAAACCTTGTTACCAATAGATAGTGCATTATTACTTAACATAGGAATGATCACAAGGGATCAAGTCCTGAAATATCGATCAGTTTAGTAGTCTTGGAAGTACTAGATACATACTTAAGTTTTACATAGTATTAAATGAAAAAAAAAACAATAACATTGTGTCTCCTTTGAATACAATCATAGACCATAGCCTATCCCTATAGGGAAATCATAATATAATTCTTCACATCTAGGGAAAATTAAAACATAAGAAAGGGTTGAGATCAGATGCTCATTAAGGATAACAATATAATGGAAACTTTTATAAATAAGCATAAACATTAAAGGAAATGTATAAGACTAAAACACAAGACTTTTAAAATTAAAATCAAGAATAATATGGAAAATATACACCAAATAATTCCATTTACTTATTCACATGGATATTCTACTAGTCTAATAATCACATGTAATATCAATAGCTAATTTCATAATGATAGAATGAATAATGTTGGACATCATAACCACATAGTCAAGGCCTCATGCCAAGAATACAAATAAGATTTTTTGAAGGCCTTGTTACAAGACACTAGTTTGTCTCATGAGACCTACCGATGCATTGAGGAGATATAGCAGGCTCCATCGTTCAATTACTAAGTCCAATGCATTCCTCATATGAAGAGGTTGAATTATAACATAAACATTCGTATTAAAACCAGTATACAAAATGTTAATACTTTAACCATAACCATGAATGGTATAAAACTAACACATCCACATTTAAACATATCACAAAACCTTAAATACAATATGGAAGATTTTATCATAATAAATCAACTTCAAAAAAGTGTAAAATCCATCAAAGGATGTTGACATAGATGAAATAAAAACTATTTGAGAGAAATATATCTTTCTATTATAAAATCATATAAAAATCACATAATTATAAAAGAAAACATTTATTTTGAAAATATTCTTATATGTTTTTAAGGGATGCTTAGAAGGTGTTATAATGGCGGAAAATAGCTGCACCCGCTGTATAAGTTAAAAAAACATTCTTACCTTAATTTTTTGAGAATGTCACAAAGTACCTTGTTTGGAAAATAACAGTAAGATTACTTTAATTTTTATTTATTAAAAGTAAAACAAAGGTATAAATGAATTTAAAACATATTCTATGAAATAATAAAAATGTTTTGAAATACATTTTCAAGAAACACAGATGTGGATTATAAAGAATTCCCAGTAGATACTTTTTTAAAAACAACCTTGAATAATAAAGAGATTGTTAAATTAACCCTTACCTTGTACTTTTCCTTGGTCCAGGGTATGTTAAACTCCTATATAATAGTTAAATAATTGTTACTAAATTATACAAGAACCAAATACATAAATATTATATCATATATGATCTTATAATATTTCTTTGTTAATAATATTTCAGTAGTATCATTGTTTCAGGTGTTTAACTAATTCATTTTCCTCTATATGTTTTGTTATGTAAGTCATGTTTGTTATGGATAGGATGTATTTTATTCATATCCATAATGAAATTAAGTTCTTAAACATTATTTTTAATCATAAAATGAAAAGTATTCTTGAATGGTTATGATGGGGAATGAATCTCATCGCATTCGTGGAGACGGTAATCCGTACGTACGCACGAGCGACAATATCATTCTATTGATGGTGAAATCGTATGTAATTGGATGATATAAAATATATAAAGAATAATTTAAATGTTATATATATTATTTACATCAATTATACTCATTATTATACCCATCCAAATAATTAAGTGTTCAATAACAAACTACCCCACAAGGTGAAGACGGTAAGTCGTACGTATGCACGTATAGTGACTTTTTCCTTAATAGGAGGGATAGAATAATGAATATGGTAGTAACATATTTATAATAACATCAAAGTATGTTTAAGGTACTGGATTTATTATTTTGGTATGGAAACAACAAAGAAACAGGAAGTGGAATAAGAAATGAACTTTGAAAGAGGTGATGAAATTATTACCTCTTCTTCGAGCGCTTCCTTTCGATTTGATCAAAAGGGATCCTTAAGTTGGCTTTATGATCAAAGTAAGGAATCTAGGTTAAATTGAGGGTAGTTTAGAGGATATTTGAGTAGGTATTGGCTGATCCAAATTTCTTTGGAGATGTGATTTTGAGAGAAGGGGGAGTACCCTTTTATAAGAGACGTGAGGGTCACTTTAGGAAAATCTTAAAATATTATTTTATTATAAAATAATGTTCGGTTTCTAATGGCTCCAAAAAGATTTATTTCTAGGATAAGGTGGGGATGGGTCGGAAACCTCTCAAACAATAGGTTTTAGACAAGTTTAGGTCACCATATTAACCTTAACTTTTAGATTTAACTCTTAGTTAAATAGTTTAACTTGTACCATGTCTTCTTGTATTATTATGATAAATGTTTACACTACTAGAATTACTGCTTTTAGCGACAGCCAAAAGTGGTCGCTAAAAGGATTTAGCGACTGACCAACGACCGATTTTGGCAGTCGCATTAGCTTCGTCGGTAAAACCCATTAGCGACTGCCAATGGCGGTCGCTAATCTTTCACATCTGCACAACATTCTGCTGGTCCTCATGAGGGTCCTCGTCTCAGCATATGTTTGGAAAGGGACACAAGAGCTTGCCCCCACCGGCCATGGCGGACACACGACGACGATGGATGTTGGGTTATTTGGGTGTTGAGGATGAGGTGGCCAGATGTCCGAGGCGAGGGTTCAGGTTGTTCGGATGTAGACGGCGGTCACGAAGGAAGCATGGTATGGCATGAAGTGAGGTGGCGGTGTGCGGCAGAATGCGGCGACGTGCGACATCGATTGGATTTGCAGTGGATAAAGCAGGTGGGAAGAAGAAGATGTGCGTATGGGAAAATTCCCGTTGGAATTTTATGTACATATTAGCGGCCGCCTATGGCGGTCACTAATACCCTCTTTAGCGACCGCCAATGGCGGTCTCCCGCTTTAGGAGGCTCAAAAAATAAAATTTCTAGTAGTGTTAATAAACTGACTATAAAATGCCAAGAGAACCTCAAGTGGATCATTAATGAAATATATATCACTATATAAATACTTTCGACAAACCATAGATTTTTAGGAATATTATATCATTTAATAATACTGAATTTGTTTTAAATACTCATTTATGTCAAATTTGACACTATTTAGTACTTGGTTTTTTTAAAAGTAAAAATAATTTATTACATTGAAAAAAATACATTAAATAAATTATAACATGTCATATTAACCTAAAAAAATTGTGGAATTCATCAAAAGTATCAATTTATATTTATTTGGATATTTATAATATCAATTATTCTAATATTTCATTAATAAGGCAATTAGTTCATCATCATTGTGTCATAAATAAATTTAATTATTTAATGTATAAAAATTATAAATAAAATACCATTATGTATGAAATATTTTTATGTTTATAATTAATATTTATAGTCAAATTTATCTTATGTATAACACTATATTAAAAATGTTTTAGTTATTAAACTTTGAATTTTACACTTTTAACTCTTCTTTAAATAAAATAATAATAAATGTTCTAATCTAATCCAAGTGGATCAAATAGGATCATATTTTATTACTAAAGTTTATTTTAGTCTAAATACACTTATCCAATAGAATCAGGACATGTGTTTGGATAATTATAATATCATTTTTACCTTTGATCATTCTATTTACTTTTAACCGTGGTAAATAAAATTCAAAAGTTACTATTCACCAAAAAATATTTTCATCCTATTGAACCAAATTTTACTTTCTAACATCAACTGTGTCTCTCTTATTTTTGAAATTCAATTCACAGAAGTGGTAAAATTACGTTTTATGCAAATTTGCTAACGTGCCTAGAAGGTGGGTAAATAACGTTAAATTGTTCAATAAAATTTTATATATCTAATATTATCAGAAAATAACTCAAATGAATTAAATTAAACTAATATAGGTATTTTGTATCTATTTTTACTTTAAAATAAATTTAAATAAAAATAAAAATTATTTAAATAAAAGTCGGATTTAAACAATAACGTAGTGTTTTTTACTATTCATCAAAAATTGAAAGTTTTCAGAAAAATACAAATAATTCAGCCTAAGATAATTTTGATATTAAAAATCCAAAAATGAAGTCTATTTTGAAAAATAAAATTTATTGAATTTCAAAAAGTGGGTATTACTATTCCTAACTATTTTTTAAAAGGCGAGTTTGATTAGTCGTGGTGTGCTAGAACTCGAAGTTGCGTACATTGCAAGCTATTGTATTTTCCAAAGAGAACCATACCATAAAATATTTGGGTGTTACATAGTTTGTCAGAGAAAAATATACCCTTTGATTCTTAACTATCCAATGTGTTAACCCATTAAAATAAAACACATCACAACATTTCTGTTACTCTATTTCATTTACGAAACAATGTATCTGTTATGCTTTAATTAATGCATCATTACACTGCACAAAAAGATCCATTAATGGGTTTCATTTAATATGCCTTTTAACCATAATGAATCACCACCGTTCATTGGTCAACGGTGAGGGAAGAAAATAAAATAACTTATTAAGTTATTTTATTATTTTCCAAAAAGTTCAAAAACTATTTTTGTGGTCGAGCCTATTCAGTCAAATTTAAGGCCTTTCTAGGAGAATCCTGGCCTTCCAAGTTCAATGGTGCCCTTATATTTTTGATCCGAGCACCAGTTTAAAAGTTTGAAAAACCCACTTGCATATTTACTTAAACGAACTTCAAAAAAATTACATGGAAATTCTGGGATATTACCCCATGGATTATAGCCACGACTTTGTAACCTGAGGTCCTCTGTTCCCCAAGAAGGTGGGAGGATGTTGCTGCTGAAACTCCCGAGTTAGCACTTCTATAGTAGGGGGAGGATGAGGAGCACCCTGAAAAGACATCATAAACCGGAATAAACTATATCTTTACTAAGTATTGGCCCCTAGTGGAAGATCAACAAGAGGTGCCTCAGATGGAACTATAAGAGGTATCACTAGAGGATCAAGGAACACTACCTATGGAGCATTATGATCACCAATTTCTTGGTTTAAAATGGGAGGATGATGCAATAGAATAACTCTATGATTTCTATGTGCACTCCTCAAATAAGATTCATAACATATAAAGAAAGCGATAACATGGACGGTCAAGTACAAGGCCTTCCTATATGTTGAAGTGGGTGCCCTAGACCCAACTTGTTTGTACATTGATTACCACTACATGTATTCAGTTTGTTATATGTACATGTGTTTATCTTTCAGTAATTGTGTAGATAATTCTTCATCCACTTTGTTCATGGAAATGTATTTATATTACACGTCGTATCAAAGGGTTATAGTAGATACCAGGCTATAATAAGAACCCCAAGATGCCATGACAGTAATCTTAAAGTAATGTTCTATAGTCCAGTTACATCATTCTGAAAGGATACAGATGATGCGTGACCATCAGGTGCTGGTGATCATAAGAATTGAGACTTATTCTCATGAAGTTCACACTTGAATATCTATAGTTATTGAGATAACGAGTACAGACCTGCATAATAGGAACACCACATGTTTCAGGTGTCATTGGTCGTTCCCATCTACAGACACATGTAATGGTCTCCATACTTGATATCATTATCAATATATGTCATTTAATTGTGTATTTTGATGCAAGGAGAAAACCATGACAATTAATTCATGGCGAGGTAGTTTATGTGGGGTACATAATTAGTGACATGACATTGATTGAATGATTAAGATAGTATTTGTCGCTTCCGAGTTGAGGAAAATATGTCTCGGGCCTGGTTGATTAGGATGGATGAACCTTCATTAAATCCATGGCCATGGTAGTAGAAGGTAAGACCATCCAGACATATCAAAAAATAAAATAAAGATAAAGGATGATGACACTAGTGTGCATTCATCTTTATTGAGATATCAATGATGAAGATATTATATTACACATACCATTTTCTTATGAAGGTAGTCATTGATTTGACTTTACCTTATCTCTACAGGGGCCTCAATGGGTTGCATGACCCCGCTCTTGGTCGGTGAATATTATTCACTACTATTGAGATAAGGGCCTATAGGGTCACACACTATAGTGCTTTGAGAATCTTCCATATTCCATGGAATAGAAATATAGAACTTGATGGGACCCACCAAGGGGTCAGAGAATTATCCAAGTTCTATGGATAAAAAAATTATAAATAAGTTATTTAATTATTCAAGTCTAGAATAATTTGTTGAAATTATCTTTAAAAATTATTTGAAAGTGATTAAGTAAATAAAAAGATAAAATATTATTCAAACTGATTCAAACATCTAGGGTACGTTTAATATTTTTAGGAGAAGTGAGTTGAGTTATAGACCCAAGTTTATCACGCAATATATAATTTCATTATTGATAAAATTATACATATTATTTATGGCATAATTTAGTTTGACCTAAATAAATACTTATAATACTTATAAAGTGAATATCTATTACACAGGGGCCGGGAACCCATACTGGTTATTTTAGATATCCCCTATATAAGTAAGATAGAGTCTCTCCCCATATAACTATTCATGTGTTAGAATTGAGAGCCTCTATATCCTCGTAGATTCTAGAGAGATATTCTCTCAAGAAAGGAAGATCTTTAAGCTCATCCTCCTTGGATCGAAGAATCTTGCCTTTTGGTGATCACCATTGCGTCGAAGAGCTTGTTGGTGTACTACACTAGCACCTGGATTCCAATGAACAACACGCGAGCAGATTCAAGAGGCATGTGTGGACAATCTAGAGGGATTCAACGTCAGAGTCTTTGAGCAATGGTTGTCGACATCCTGTGATGGACTTGCATCCGTAAGATCCAAACAAGGTACATTTTAGATTTTATTTTTGTCCTCTATCAAATCCATGCGTGGTCCTCGAACCGTACTGGGATAGTTCACCGGAGTCAACATTATAACATTGCTCCGGTGATGCAAAATTTTTTAAATTCTTGGACCATCGACTTCCACTGCCCGTCCCGGTACCTAACAGTGATATAAAAGGGAAGCGTGATTTCTCAGAGTCAAAGAAAAATTAAATTGAATTAAATTTAAGTATGGGGCATAAAATCGGTTCCAACGGATCCGACCGTACATCGATCCATTTCAGAATGGCCAAGTTACAACCATTTGGAAATTTTTAATTGGATCAACATCATCAGTTTAATTTCTTCAGATTATTATTTTTTGAAGAAAAAAATTTAATTTTTTTTATGTATTCTTCAATGTAATGAGATCCAGCCACACTATGGCCGAAATCTGGTCACAGGAATTTTTCCGGTGGGTTTATTTTTAGAGATAAAAAAATATATTATACTGTAATATTATTTTATTTTTCTAAAAAAAAATAAATAAAAGACTTTAGGTCAATTCTTTTTTTGTAAAGTCTTTAGAGTTTAAAGTTAAAAAAATTTAGAGACCAAGACCCCTAACTTTGAGTCATATTCTTTTAAATAAATAAAGGAAGGGTTGGGGTTGATTTTGGCTAAAGAAAAAATCAATAATTAAGAAAAAGAGGACCCAAAGGGTCTTCTTCTCGTAGCAGTGCGGCGTATCGCACCAAAAACCCTAGACGAGTCCGTCACACCGCTCCACCCTTGGTCGCTGCCTGGTTTCACCACCAAGAACCCCAACCTCACTTCTCACCTCACCGGAGTGCTGCACCCAACCTCTTTTTGAGCTACCCAGACCACCTCTCTGTCGCAAGCCCGTGCTGCCCCGGGTCGCTGTGCCTCCTCCCTACGAGCTTGCGCGCCACCCTATGCCAGGCCGTCTGAAGCTCCTCCCTGACACCATCTAGCGATGCCCAGAACCCTCCCTGCCTTCCACTTCTAGTTCACGCCACCCAACCTATATCCTTGATACGCCGGCTTTCCCCGTCTCCCTCGGTGCCGCGCCGGACCGGGTCGCTGTCCTTACGGATGGCCAGAGCAGCGGGCTGCTGTCCTTGCGATTGGCCAGAGTAGTGCGCTGCCACCCTTGCGGCTAGCCAGAGCAGTGTGCCTCCACCTTCACACCTTCTCGTAAGACACTTCTTCCATAGGGTGTTGCCGGACCGAGCCGACACACCACATTCAAGCCGCAGTCAAGTCACGGTCAAGCCACGATCACGCCGCGGTCACGCTGCGGTCACGCCGTGGTCAAGCCACTGTCACACCACAGTCACGCCACAGTCCCACCGCGGTCACGCCACCGTCACCCAACGGTCACGCCGCCGTCACACCACGATCACGTCGCAGTCCCACCGCGGTCAGGCCGCCGTCACCCAATAGTCACGCCATGGTCACACCGCGGTCACGCCTCGATCACACCGCAGTCACGCTGTGGTCTCACCGCGATCATGCTATGTTTGCGCCGCAGTTACACCACGATTTGGCCGTGCTCTAGTAATACACCCTCACAACATTTCACGGCCCTGTCAGACTCCTTCCCCTGCTAGAGGTAACCTCACTAATTAGTTTTTATTAATTTAGTTTTTTTAAATTAAATTAATTAGAATTATATTGGGGTTTAAGTTTAATTTAATCCGAAACATTAATTTAATTAGAATTAAAATAAAATTAATAGATTAATTTATTTTTAAAATAAAAATTAAATTAATGGTTTAATTTAATTTTAGAATTAAAATTAAATTAAAAAATTAAAACTGATAATATAAATTAATTTAATTTATTTAAATTCATTTAATTTATTAGAGAGGCCTCGTTCTATTTAAATTTTATTATAGTTTAATTTTTAATTGCGCTTTATTTATACCGACTGGTCTTGAGCAAGCGACAAAACTATGCATGTATTTTTTATTTATTTAATTATTTTTTTTAATGTGTGCAATGATTGTAATAATTAATAAGATAAATGACGGTTTGTGAATTATCTTTTAATTAAAACATGTATAAGGGCCTGTGTGTCTAATGAAAAAGTTGTATTTTATACCCCTAGACCCCCTCACCTGCATGCGAGTATATTTTTAATTAAACGATGATGATCTGAGATGCAGACCCAACCAAGTATAGGCAGTAATTCAGACAGGAGTCGAGCGCTTTGTACTGGGTCTTGTTTTGACGTGAGTTAGGTTTCGACTCAGGTATGGATTCCCCTAGGTCTAGATTGATCCATTATGGGTCGATCATAATAGAATGCTCAAGACCAGTCAGATTGCATGATTTACCTTTATTCATTGTTTATTGTTTTATGCGAATGCATGATTATTGGTTGACCACATTGAATATTAAACAAGATAAAAAATGCATAAATAAGCGACGAATGTATTTCTATTTCATGTTCAGTTGTGAGCGTGACAATCTAGCTTGAACATATAAATAGGAAAGGATTATATTTGTCAATAAATATAAAAACCTCTCAAAGAAATATTAATTCCAAAAGCCTTCCATTTCTCACATCTAAACAAAACTGGGTGTTTGGGGGGGTCATCAGCCATAGTTGAGAGTCCCCATTACTACCGAGGTGTTTTTATGAGAGAACTAGGTCAACTTAACTAAAGTGAGTAGTCAGGTATTAGCCATAGCTAACTTGCTATCACTTTAGAGGCAACATGTTGAGGGAATCAGGTTCAGATTCCAAAATCTAGGACTTTACTCAACAAGACAAGGAACCATGAGTCAAGTGGTTGGCCAGCCTAGTGCTTACCTTGAAACCCTCCGAGTAGTGGCGTAACCATATATTATAGACTATGAGGGTGGTTTCGAGGATCCTTTCCACTAGAATACTCAAGTGATAGAGTATTCTGAATCTAATAATGAGGTCTATTAAGGTTTGCAAAAATAGTGGGAGACATTAAAATGATATAATAATTATTAATCATAAATGTCAAAAGGTAATCAACACAAATTACTAACTACTGAATGTTTATCTGATGTATATTTAAAATGGAAATTACCAACACCAAAAGTAATTTATCCCTGTAATAAATTCTGGATAATGAAAATATCTTGACCGGAAATAACTTCCAAGACTGGTACAGGAGCTTGTGCATAGTACTACACCAAGAAAGGAAGTTATATGTATTCGAATCCCCAGTTCTTGCTGATCCTTATCAGGGATCAAGTAAGGTGAAAAGAGATAAATGGAGGAAGCATGTATATGATGCACTTGATGTTCAATGCATCATGTTGTCATCCATGTCCATCCAATTTCAAAAAATGCATGAGGATGAGAACGTCTACAAGTTTGTTTCACATCTCCATGAATTATATCATGATAGGTCTAGAAAATAAAGGTATGAGATCTCAAGTTCCCTTTATATTTGAAGGCTATCAGAAGGGCACCAATATGGTCCTCATTTACTCAAGATGATTGGGTATATTGAGAGGCCTGAAGCCCTTGGGTTCAAATTGAACCAAGAACTAGAAATGGATCTCATTATTTACTCTTTCCTACCAAGCTTATTGACTTTTATTTTCAATTATAACATGAATGATATGACAAAGTCTCTCCCAAACCTTTTGGATTTAGTTCTCCAAGATGAAAAGGATATTAAAAATACCAATTCATCTGTCCTTATAGTGAACAAGAAAAAAGGGAAAAGCAAAGGGGTCTAAGGCCAAGTCAAGGCCCAAGACACCAATGCATCATCCTACAAATAAGCCAAAGATTCAGAGGTAGAGTAATGAGTAGGAAGATGTCTGCTTTGGATGTGGCAAGAAATGCCACTGGAAGAAGAATTGCAGATCTGGGAAGAAGAATCAAACTAATTCTTCTACTTCAGGTATTTTTTTCATTGAATGAAATCTATCTTTATCTATAAGTTGGGTATTGGATACAACACATGGCTCACACATTTGTATTCATATACATGAACCAAGTAGGTTCAATAAGATTTCAAAAGGTGAAATGGATCTCCGAGCTACAAATGGTGCAAGTCTGGAAGCCTTGGCAGTGGGTGACTATCACTTAACCTTACCAAGCGGTTTGGTTATTGTTTTAAGAAATTTCTATTATGTACCTTCTATAACAAGAAACATTATATCTATGTCAAGTTTAGACACTATGGGATTTTATTTCATGTTTGGAAGTAAATGTTGTCTATTTTATAGGGATAACATATGTTATGGTATGGAACATCTTTACAATGGTTTATACATGCCAGAACTCAAGAACCCCATAATGTAAATCAATGACAAAAATAGCCAACATGACTCATATATCACCCGCCTATGGAACTTCAGGCATGTTTATGTAAATGATAAGCGATTATGAAGATTACATCATGAAGGGTATTTAGAATCGGTACAGTTAGAACCCTTGGATGTATGTCAATCTTGTTTACAAGGAAAAATGACCAAAGAGCCTTTCTCAAGAAAGGGAGAAAGAGCCAATATAGTACTAGATTTAATACATACTGATGTTTGTAGTCCATTTTCAGTAGTGGCAAGGGGTGGTTTTTCATACTTCATTACTTTTACTGATGACTATAGTAGGTATGTATATATCTACTTAATGCAGTATAAGTCCGAATCCTTTCAGATTTTTAAGGAATACCAAAATTAATTAGAAAACCATCTTGGTAAAAAGACAAATGCACTTCACTCAAATTGAGGCAGAGAATATCTTTAGCAAGATTTAATTGATCACTTAAAGGAGAATTAGATAATATCCCAACTCACTCCTCCTTATACATCGCAATGGGATGGTGTTAGTGAAAGGAGGAATAAGACCTTGGTTGACATGGTTAGATCAATGATGATTTATGCAACTCTTCTGTTATCCTTTTGGGGATACAATTTGCAGGCAACAACATATACCCTTAACTGAGTACCAACTAAAGCTGCAGATGAGATTCCATATTAGTTATGGTATTAAAAGAAATTTAGTCTAACATATATATGTGTATGGGGGTGCGAGGCATTTTTCAAAACTTTACCAAGTGACAAATTAGCATCCAGAAGCATGAATTGCATCTTTATAGGTTATCCTAAAAAAACCAAAGGATATTACCTATATAACCCTTTAGAGAGAAAAGTTGTTATAGAAATATATGCCAAATTTATAGAAAGGGAACACATTTCTATTGTAAATAGTGGGATAAAGATTGACTTCAATGAAGTTAATTCTCTAGATGCACAAGTGTTGGTAGAGGAACAATATCTAGAAGAGCAAGTGGAAGAAGAAGTTGTTCCTGAGACACAAATACTACGTAGGTCTATGTGAGAGGTTAAAGAAATAGATACTTATGGTTTTCTTATCAATGATTCAGGTGACACATTAATCCTTGAGGATGATGAACCTATAACCTACAAAGAATAAATAGAAGGAAAAAAGATGCTAAATAGTAAGAATCCAAGAGTTATTAATGGAGTCCATGTACCAAAATCAAGTTTTGATTTTTTTAGACCCTCCAACTGATGTAAAGACCATTGGATGAAAATGGGTATTCAAAAAGAAGCTGAACATGGATGGTGAGGTTAATACCTTTAAAGAAAGACTGGTTGCAAAGGGTTTCAAGAAATGTCAAGGCATCAACTATGATGAAACCTTCTCACCATTATCAATGATTAAATCCATTAGAATATTTCTTAAAATATAATCCTTTCATGATTATTAAATTTTGGAAATGTATGTAAAAACTACTTTTCTAAATGGGAAGTTGGTTGAAGACGTCTATATGACTCAACCTGAAGGTTTTTTCAAGTCAAAGAATGACAATAAAGTATGCAAGATACAGTGATCCATTTATATATTGAAGCAGGAATCATAGTCATGGAATGTTCATTTTGATGAGGCCATAAGAGAATTTGTTTTTTTTCAAAAATGAAAGAGATACTTGTGTCTATAAAATTTTTGAAGGGAATTCCATCGTTTTCCTAGTTTTATATGTTGATGACATACTAATTAGGGAAACGAGGTGAAAGTATTATAGTTAGTTAAGACTTGGTTAAATGAATTATTCTCCATGAAAGAATTGGGTGAAGCAGCCTGCATTCTAGGGATCAAGATATATAAAGATAGATCTCAAAGACTGCTGGGGCTAAGTCAAAGTAAATATAATGACAAGGCACTCAAAAGGTATAATATGGAACAATCCAAGAGATTATTATTGCCTATGTCACATGGTATAAATTTCTCCAATGAAATGTGTCCACTAACACAGGATGAGATTGAAAGAATTAATATAATACCTTATGCCTTGGTGGTGGGTTTCATCACGTATTCCATGCTATGTACTAGGTTTGATGTCACATTTTCTTTAATCATGGTGGGTAGATATCAAGCTAATCTAGGAGATATACAGTGGGAAGATTTCAATAATATCCTAAAGTACTTGAGGCGTACTAAGGATATGTTCCTGGTGTATGGAGGAGATGAGGAACTAGTAGTGAGAGGATACACTGATGCTAGTTTCTAGACAGATCATGATGATCTGAAATCACATTTAGGATACATCTTTTTCCTGAATGGTGGTGCAGTGAGCTGGATAAGATCGAAGAAAGATGTGGTTCCTGATTCTATAGCAGAGTTAGAATATATTATAGATTCTGATTCATAAAAGGAAGTAGTCTAGATATACAGATTTATCTCAGACATTGGTGTTGTGCCTTGCAGTATAGGCCCTGTTTCAGTATATTGCGATAATACTGCTGCAGTAGTGATTTCCAAGGATCCCAGGTCTCACTAGAAGAAAAAACATATTCTTCAGATGTTTCATCTCTTGAAGAATTTTAATCAAAGAGGTGAAGTTGCAGTTAAAAGAGTATCCACAAAGAACAACATGGAAGACCCCCTGACTAAAGCCATTTCTCAGAAGAAGCATGATTCTTATGTGAGAACTAGAAGATTGAAAACTGTTAGCAGTTGGATTTAATGCAAGTGGGAGTGTTGAAAGTGTTTTCCCAAGACCCAACTTGTTTTTAATTTTATTACCACTACATGCATTCATTTTTTTATATATACATGTGTTTATATTTACCTAATAGTTTAGATACTTTTGTACCCACTTTTTTCATGGAAATGTCCTTAGATTACATGTCGTATCAAAGGGTTATAGCAGATCCCAAGCTATAATGAGAACCCCAAGATTCCATGATAGTAATTTTAAAGTAATTTCCTATGGTCCACTTACATCATTCTAAAGGGACACATATGATTTGTGACCATCAGGTGCTGGGGATCATAAGAATTGAGACTTATTCTCATGAAGTTTTCACTTTATTATCTCTAGTTAGTGAGATCATGAGGATAGATCCACATAATAGGAACACCACATGTTTTAGGTGTCATTGGTCATTCCAATATATGAACACATGTAATGTTATCCAGAATTGAGGTCATTATCGACGTATTTCATTTAATTGCGTACTTTGATGCAAGGCAAAAACCATGTCAATTAAGTCATGGTGAGGTAGTTTTTGTTGGGTACGTCATCGGTGACATAAAATTAATTGAATGATCAAGATAGTATTTGTCGATTCTGAGTTGAGGAAGAGATGTCTCTGGCCTGGTTGATTAGGATGGATTCACCTTCTTTAAATCCATGTCCATGGTAGTAGAAGGTAAGACTATCCGGACATATCAACAAAATAAAATAAAGAAAGATAAAGGATGATGACACTAGTGTGCATTCTACTTTATTAAGATATCAATGATGAATAGATTATATTACACAGACCATGTTCATAGGAAGGTAGTCATTTCTTTGACTTTAACTTATCTCTATAGGGACCTCGATGGGTTTCTAGAACTCGCTCTTAGTCAATGAATATTATTCACTACTATTGAGATAAGGGCCTAGAGGGTCACATACTATAGCAATATGAGAATCTTCCCTATTCTGTGGAATAAGAATATAGAACTTGGTGGGACCTGCCAAGGGGTATGAGTATTATTGAAGATCTATGGATCACCAAATAATAAAAAAAAACTCTTTAATTATTAAAGTATGGAATAATTTGTTGAATTTATTTGTAACATGTATTTTCAAGTGATTAAGTAAATACAAAGATAAAATATTATTCGAAAGGATTTTAATATCCATGGTTCATTTAATATTTTCAAGAGAAGTGAGTCGAGTTATAGACTCATGTTTATCACGCAATATATATTTAATATATATTGAATTTAGTGATAAAATTATAAAAATTATTTATGGTTTACTTTAGTTTGACATAAATAAATATTTATAATACTGATAATGAGAATATCTATTACATGGGAGCTGGGAACCCATACCAGGTATTTTAGATATCCCATATATAAGTAAGAGAGAGGCTCTCCCCATGTAACTATTCATGTCATAAAATTGAGAGCCTCTCTCTCCTCCTGGATTCTAGAGAGTGATTCTATCAAGAAAGGAAGATCTTCAAGCTCATCCTCCTTAGATCAAAGACTCTTACCTTGCGGTGATCACCGTTGCAATGAAGTGCTTGTTGGTGTACCGCACTAGCACATGGATTCTAACGAACAATTCATGAGAAGATTCAAGAGGCATGTGTGGATGATCTATAGGGCTTTGACATTGGAGTCTTTGAGATATGGTCACTGACATCCTGCGACGGACTTGCACACGTAAGATCCAAACAAGGTACATGGTCAATTTTATTATTGTCCTCTTTCAAATCCATGTGTGGTCCTCAGACCGTACCAGGATAGATCACCAAAGTCGACATTGTAACATTGCTCTGGTGATGTGAAGAATTTTAAATTCCTCACCCACCAGCTTCCACTACTTGTCCCGGTGCCTAACACTATAAGTAATTCATAACCCCTAGCATGTTTCTGGATCCATGTCTATGTGATAAGGAAAAATTCATAGAAATATCATAGAAGTCACAACCTATTTCTCACTACTTAGGTCAGGTTAGGGCCTTAGTCTCATGCAACACAGGAGAGGTTCCAGTATATGGAGTGTCAAATGAAAAGTATAGATGAAAAAACCCTTTACTTTGAATTTGGAATATTCATCTAATTCTAACCTTTTAAAAATTTGAAACTTTGATTTATTTAAGTTCTTCACAATTATTTAGATATTGATATCTCAATCCACTTAATTTAATAACCAATTCCAACTTTATAAAGGCCTATACTCTTTATAAATTTAATTTATCACATCAAGTAATTGAAATATGACCTTTACATCTGGTATCAGGATGTAATAGGTCATGTATAGTGATTTTATTGAATTAACTACCACATAAAATTTATAGAATTAATTGATTCATAAATTTCAGTTGGAATTAACCACTCAAATCAACTAATATGGAATAATTGTATAATTAAGGTGTCTCTGTAAATCTATACATAAAAAACCATTTTATTGATGTTGGCACTTTAATTGAACCAATTATGCCATCCCTACAAAAAAACCATCATAATGTAATACATAATATCTAAATCATCACAATATACTCAAGGAATATAGGAAATTCACATAGAAAGTACATATGTTATGACATAATGCATGAAATTTGAGTCCTAAGGTTCCTAGTATGATGCATGAGCCGATACGCCCTCCTATCATTAGGATAAGGTAAAATGGATCCCCATTAAAGTAATATCAACAATAAAAACATCACATAATAAGTGATTCACCCTATGGAGAAATCAAATCAACTATAATAGCACAACCAATAAAATAAATAACCCATCCCAAGAAATTTGGGTTTCCCCAATACGTGGGTTAGCTACTCCTAGGCACATGCTCATTACCAAATTTCGATAATCCCAGTCTACTGCCTAATTCCTAAATAGTAAGAAAAAACAAAAATAGATTTGACACCACTTTGTAGGATCATGCCCCATAATCCACTAATTAGAGCCACAAGATGGTGGGGCATAAGACCTCAAAATCATATCCCCGCACACCAAAGACTATCGACTAGAAGAAAGAGACAAGGGTGTTTCCATGGAGAGACTATCCCCTCATAGATCAGAGTGAATAACAATGGTAGATAATCAATAAGAAACAGTGGAAGTTGAAGAAATAACAATATGACCAGTAACCCACCGTTTCAGAAGCAATAATATGAAACAGACTGCCGCCAAATAGTAATAATAAATCATCCAAGAAAAATATACCATAATAAGAAGATAAAAAATAAATAGATAAAAAGATGATGATCAGGATGACCTATAACCATAAAAAATGAGTACATGGGAAACAGGTGATACATGGATAAACCTAATGATAACAAAAGTAATAAATACCAAAAATTAGCTACTACTAGCATCATGAGCATTGGATTGGTCCTCTACTCTTGTACTCCATCCTAGAAATCACAATCAATAATCAACAAATGTCCTTTTCCCTTTATCTACACCTACAATCATGAAGTCTACTTGGATACCAAAGGAATCCCAAGTAGGGTGTGAGATATACTCAGTAGGCCACCAGTAACAGTGTCTAGATCAATCCAGTTCATGAAATATAAAATAAAGAGTGTTCCATTAATAGTAAATGAAATGAAATAAATAAATAAATACTCTAGTATGATTCTGTCAATGGATACCTGACTGATACCACCTATTTCGTCCTAAATGAGATTTCTCTGAAATAAGGTAACATATATAGATATGTTAGGGTGTGTATGTGGGTTATAATTAATAACGAACTAAGCGTGTACCAACCCCAATCTTTTTTTATGTTAGAGGATTCACCCTATAACATCAATCAAGGATTCTTAAAACTCAAGTAAAAGTAATCACATGAAATCCAAGTAAAGGAAGTCATCAATTCCAATATGGGAATCCTGATCCCATCCAAATAGATCCATAAAGGAATCCAAAGGGTTTCCAAAAGAGATACCAAATTACTCAATAGCATAGAGCCCATAGAAGGCATCCCTCGTATCACTCTCGACATGGTATAAACATAACCTCTGATCTTGTCCCATGTATCTCACATAGGGGTCCAAGTATCATCTGAGGCATCGTAATACCATCTTGCCAACGAGCACATCTATAGAGCCTCCCCTAGGGAACTAGTTTCACTCTAGGTATAATAATTCACTTGGAGATCGCATCCAAGTAAATCTAAGGGTCACTCATGGTATGTCCAACAAATCCAAATAAGAGGCACGATGATTCCATCCATGGCATCCTTATGTCGGGAACCATGTTCCCTCATAGACCATAATCAGGTAAGGCACAATAATCAAGATAACATATCATAATAAATGAATTTTAAGAACAATATTCTACACAAGTTGGCTAAATAATTTAATCCACACCAAACATACATAACATATGGAATGAGGAAGAAATACCAAGGCATAAGTCAATTTTCATAAGGCACATAACATAAGAAATACATAAGGAATAAAACATGAGGCATAAAAAATAATAATAAAGCATAGGGAATATTCAAATTGGTATAACTCATGTATATTTAATTCTTATTCAATTTAAATTTTTTTTAAGAAATTTAAACAAGGGAACTACACACCACAAGGGGTGTTTAACAAATTACAGTAGTGGGAAAAGGAATAAAAAGGAAGAGAACACCCATAAGGTTGGACCATGTCAATAATAAAAATCTCATATGTGGTTCAACATTTTCTAGGGTGACCATAAACATTAAAGAACATTTAGATTATTTTATTTATAATTTTTTGGGAGTCACCAAAAGAGTCCGGCTTATGGAAGAACAACGCATATCATAAACACAAAAAAAAATTACATAAAAAACTATACCACCTACCTTAGGTTCATATAAGACCACTCATCCATTTTAGGCCCTCAAATCAATATATAACATAAGATATAGGATAAACCATCAAAATCTCTGAAAATTGGGAAAAATATGTCACACCAAAATAGTGAAATAAAGAAGAAGAGCTATGAATAACGAGAGGAAGAGAAGTATAGAACTTACCTTAAGATTTACAATTCACCCAAAAGTAAAAGATTTGGAGTTCATATGGTGGAGATATCAATTATCCTAGGATGTATTGAAGAGGAACCAATAGGAGAAGAGGAGGAGCTCACACCTGCTGGAGATTTAGGGAGAAAGATGGGTGAGCCATTTTTATTCATTAAGGAAAAAAGGCCAATTCAGCATTTAAGATAGAGGCACATGGTTTTATATCATGGTTTAATGAACCTTGTACCAATCATGTGCCACAAAACTACTTAAGGAGGGACCCCATCCAGGTTAGGTGCACTTTTTGGCTAGCCGTATGAAGGCCATGCGAGAGCCGCTGTAAAAAATGACAGCACCCTACACACATGTGTGTGATTTGGATCACACGGTTGGAGACAACTGTGCAGCCCCTAAATCCTTCCACCACACCCCACATGGTTAGGGAATATTTTTGATATGTTCCACACTGTTTCTCCTAAACAAGAGTCCCATGTTGTTTCTCTAAAAGTCAGGTCTTTGAGCTTTGAACATACCTTAGACAACCTAATGACCTCCATGAATCCATTGGGTAATATTTCAAGGGCCAAACCAAGGAATTAATGCTGGAAAACAATGGTTCGTACCTTTAAGAAAAACTATGATGTCACATAATATAAGATGAAAGTATATAAAAACCTTCATATATTATTTATGGATGTTTTTTAGAATATCTTCATATAAAATTATATACAATAATTTAAATAAAAAAACTATTGTATATTGTTACTAATTTTTTTATGTATTAGAAATTCCTTTTAGATATTTATCCAATATATATATATATATATATGAGTGTGAATGTGTCTATAAATTTTTAAAAAGGTGTTTTTGTGTGTTTTTCTGTATGCGTGTGCACAAGAGAGAGAGAGAGAGTGAATAATTTTTAATGTGCGTGTCCTTTTATTATGAAATTGGATGTCATGAAATTTTTATTTATTGAGATATTATCTATTTGTAACGGATTTATTCTAACTTATTGACCCTAAAATATTTTATTAGATGTAAAAATAAATTAATTAAAATTGTCACAATACTATGTGGAATACCACAACAATACTGTATTGCCTTGATTGAAATGTGGAATATTTAAGTGGGTTTCAATATCAGTTATAGAATAATATATAGTGCTCTATTTAATTGATAAAAGGGATACTAGTGCCAACATGGGAATTGGGGGATAAAAAAATTAATTAATATTATAATTGAGTATCATTATTTCAATTTCATACTTATTGTTGAAAAAAAATTAATTGAAAATTATTATCATTATAAGATTACTACTATGATAGAATAGAAACATGAAGATTGTTATGAAATGCTTTGAAATTTATTTATTTTATATATAATCCTTCGTACAGTGGATTTATTAATTTAAATAAATATACATCAATGTTAAGTTGTCTAACTACAAAACAAAGAAGGGTTGGAGTGATAAAATTTCAATGAGTTTATTTTACATCTAAAAGAGATTATACTAGAGGGAAAAAATGGTCATGTAAAACATATGATGAGAATCAAATATTATATTTGATCACATTATGTTAATAAAATATACATGTTGGTCAAAATGATTACATTTTATTCAAAAATAGAGGTGTAACATTAAGTTGTTTTCCTAAATGTGGTACATCAAGATATAAGGTGAAAGGAAATAGTGTGGAGAATAAATTACGATACTTTCCCATTATACCCATATTTAGATTCTTGTATAGTAGTGTTCATGATGCTAAAAAATTAATGTCGCACACAATAAATTGTATAAAATATGGAAAACACTAACATCCAAATTATTTTCCCTAGTATAAGAAGGTTAATTTTGAATAACCTAAAATCACACAAGGGAATAATAAAATATTCCTTACACATTCCACTGAGGTATTGGATCTTTATGTGATTAAATGTAGTACGCATAATACATGGCCTCTAATTATAATCATTTATAACATTCCTCCATTTTATGAAACATATGTAGATTTTGTTTTTCATGCTAATTTTTAGAAATACGAAGCACAAAAACGATATATAAATCTACCCAAAACATTTTAATTAAGATATAATGATATTGTGGGAAGAATGTGTTAAGGTGTATGATAAAAAAAATAAGATTTTTTACATTTGAGAGATTTACAATTTGATATAATCAATGATTTTTCAGTTTATGGTAATTTTAGACATATGGTTAAAGGTATGGATAGTAATAGAATAATGTGTGTTTGGGTAGTCCATGCCATTTTTAATTTCCATGCATGTTAATTCTCATATACTATAATTTTTATCATTTCCTCACCCTCTCACCACGTTGGTTTTAAAGATAGAAAATGAATATAGAAGAGAATCAATGGTTCCCTTGAGGACATTTCCCATATGCATCCTTATAGTTACCCATGTTTTGAAGTATTAGTCAAAGAGGATTAAAATCCGGATCCAACTAATTTAGAGTAAGGGTTATTTTTAATTTTAGTAATAAAATGCGAATTCAGTGTTTAGGGGATGAAATTGTTGGTGTTTTTTCTTGTGTTTGTACATTTTATAGGGGTTCATAGGCATGGGTGGATGTTGTAGGGATGGTGGAATGTATCAATTTTCCACTGGGTAACTGATTTAGGGTCTTTAGGTTCTTAGTGTGGTAAGAAAAAGAGGGGGATGGTTTTGGAGGACTACTAGGTACCTAGTGGTCTCATTCAAGGTACCTTATACCGTGTTGTAATTTATTTTTTAAAATTTAAATTATTTAATATATTTATTTACTAAATTGAAATTTGATCCCTTATCGCTACTCTTATATAGCTAAACTATGAGGAATCTGATGCCTTTTCCCCTTCTCCCATCTCCATCACTATATTTAACTACTTCGTTTGATGTTTTTTTAAATATGTTGGTAGTTATAGAGTCCTCACATTGAGTCTCTATATTGGATATACTTTATGCATTGTTTCTCATTCTAAATTTTGTTGTGTTTCTCTAAATCCATATATTGAGGGTTTTCACCTAGTTTATTTATTTATAAATTTTTAGTAAAATCTATCGAGCATGTGTTAATTAAAAAATTTCATTAATTTATTTTTTGGTTTTGATGCTCAAAAACTCCCACATTTGTGTTACTAATTATTTTACTTTTAAGAGAGTTTTAGGAAATTTATATTCATTGAAATATTTATTCTAGAAATATATTCAAGTTATTGATCTATGGTAAATAATAGTTAAAGTGATTAGGATACGTTTTAATGTATTCAGGAAACATGGTTCAAACCCTACATGTGCAATAATAACATAAGGGTGGAACCCTACATTTGGAACTTCACGTACAGATCATGAATCCTACGCTGTCAGAAAAGTATGGTTCATGAAACCTATGTTTGGGTGGAACCTTACGTTTGTGAAAAGGAAAAGTATGGTTAAAAAACCCTATGTAAGTAAGTAACCCTATGTTTGAGGAAACAAATGTATGGTACAAAAACCCAAATTTTTTATTCACCCCCACATTGTTAACCCTATGTTTGACTATTCAATGATAAGGTTTTAAATTTGTGATATTATACTCGATATTATCTGAGATTTGTTCAATGGTCTTGAAGGAAGTAAAGATATGATCAAAGATATTTTATGACTAATTAAAAGGTTCATATTAATTGTTTCAAAGGCTCATATTCAATGAAGTAAAGAGTTATTATTATTACAGGATGTTACGAATCTATTAAATGTATTTGAATTCCAATATTCACGATATATTATTGTATATTTATGGAACTGGTTTGACATGAATCTATTTGACTTACTGTATAAATAGCGATACAATCTTCATTAAAAAGTGTGTGGTAAAATATATATAGAAGCATTGATTATAAAAAAAGTCATATGCATAGAAAATCTTGTGTCATTTCTTTTAGAGCTACACTTTAGAGAAATACATGTTTTGATATATCATTTAACTACTAATTCTTCTATTGATATCTATGATACTTAACCTTATTGTTACATATTTATTTTCAATACCGGTGAATAATTTTTCAAAGATACACTTAGGAGACATACATGTTTAGACACATGTTTACTGATTTCTCTATCACTGTTTAAAGAAAGACTACATGAAGTTGAATGTATCTTTTCTATCATGTTGTATTGAAGATATGATTTCATATGTCAGTTAATACTGCAATCTATGAAGTTCAACCAGTAAAATAAAAAAATCAATCTCTTTTGATTTATTGGAGTTATGACTACTCATACTTATCCGTGGTTAAGTGTCACCTTCTTGTACTACATTGTGGATTTTTGGTTCCATGTAAAAGAACCAAAAGGCTTTGAAAAGTCTTATAAGGTGTTAACTGCCTATACTTTGTTATTTTTTGAAGGTATTAGGATAAGAGGAACTGATAGTAAAATCATCAAGCCTGTAGATTTGAGCATTGGTGGATTGGACTAAGAGATATTTGTGCCTAGAACCACTATACATCGATGTGTTCATTTCATTTATTTATTTCCACTGCTTTGTCATGACCCAAACTATACTAGGGATCAAGCCAAAACTACCCCAAGCCTACCTCCATAGGCCAGTGGGTTGTAATAAGCACCGAACGAAAAACTTAACTCGGGGAGGCCTTTTCCTTAGTACATGTATGCACACACACATCCAACTCAATGAAAATGTTTATAAGGAAATAAATAAAAGATAAAACACTGCTATAAATATACTAAAAGATACATGGACCACTAAACATAATGAATTACGATAGTGTAAACTGAAAATAAATAGAAAAAATACACGCCCATCCAAAAATATTTCCCTACCCAAAAAAACTGGAAAAGAGTAAACAATTAAGATCCCAACTCTTATATCCCAAGCTAAGACCACCGTACGTGGTCCAAGAAGTCTGTAACCCTAAGATATTTTTAATTCATGATCTAAATATCAACCATCTGTAAAAGACACAACACGTGTTGGGAAAATCCCATATAGGGGTGTGTATAAGTATACCCAGTAAAAGGCCTCGAAAATATGGAGGGGGAGCAATAAGAGATAAAACAAAAGAGGAGAGCAGTAGATAGAACAAGGTACGGTAATAAAGTACAACACTACATAAATAGAGAGTTAAAGTAATCTCATAAAAACACAACATATCAAAACGATGAGAAGACAAACTTATAATCGAGTCTTCACTACCTATAGTAGGATAATAAACTCATCCAACCTTGAGAAACTAGACACAAAATGCAGGTGGAATACCCTGTACATCTTCACCTCTCCTGTAAGGAGAGTAACCAAAAACCAAGGAGTGGGTACTGAAATAAAAAAAAAATATATATATATATATACATACATACATACATATATATATATCCTTAGTCAAAGAATATCAAATGAGAGACTAAGTGGATCTCCATTTCACAGCTCAACCCAAGAAGAAGAGCATCCAAAAACCCCAAGAGAATCCATCAATGATGTCCAATATCCCACACGTGTTCCCTGAACACACAAGTCAAAGGGACTAAATCACCATAACTTGATACTATCCACTTTGGGTGGCATTGACTCTCCATCACAGTTTTATGTCGCATCACAAGAACGTGTCTCAGTGGAGAAAGTGTCCCTCTTTATTATGAGTCCAAAGCTACATCATACAATGTATCATCACTGATACGTATAACATGGTGGGTAAAAAATCTATGTAGAGGACCCACATCCTAGTGCATTAGGGGGTTCCAATCTGATATCATCGAGGACCCATGCCCTGGTGTGCCGGGGGTTCCACTCTGATGTCCCCAAGGACCCACACCCTGGTGCATCAGGGGGGACCCACTCTAATGTCATTGAGGACCCTTTCCCTGGTGTGTCAAGGGGGTTATACTCTAATGTCATTGAGGATATGCACCCTATTGTATCTAGGGGTTCCACTCTAATGTTGTCGAGGACCTGTGCCTTGGTGGGTCAGGGGGGTTCCACTCGAAAATCTCTAATATGTCAACCTAATCACTACTATCTTCAAATACAACTAGAATAAGCATCATTCTCAGAGCACCTCACATTGTATTTCGAAAGTTTCATCAGAGGGAACCATTTCATACTATACAGAAAACACTCAGGATATGCTATTTACTTGCTGAAATTGGTCAAATAGTGTGAACGTTACATTTCACTGTAAAATTCACAAGGGTTGATTCATGGGACCCACCTAATAATTTAAAAAAAACATAAAAGTTGTCTTGAAAAACCTACCACAAGATTAGGGACATGATTCCACAGATAACATATCATTTGGATGTCATATGTAAAATATATTTTAGGTACAAGTTCTGTAATAGTAATAGTAATAATAGTAGTAATAATAATAATAATAATAATAATAATAATAATAATAATAATAATAATAATAATAAAGGGGATCTCCACGGACCCAAACCATGAACCCAAGGCGAAAGCCCAAAATTTGGTCTTAAATGGACCATCTCGAATTTAGGATCACATAGTCACTAACGGCATGTCATTTGTACTACCCATATAGGAGTTATGACATGTGAAGGATTTAATAATATCATTAAATCTATTATTTCTTGGGCATTTCATGGGCCCAGGTCATGGGTTAGGAAATATTATCTGAAATGGTATTAAAAGGACTATACCATAAACGGGGTCACACCACCACAAACAGTGCATTAAATGGACTCCCAAGTGGGAGTTAAGGGGGTTTTAAGTAAATGAAAAATAATAAAAATAATATCATTTATTTCATTTTTTATCTTTCTTCCCCCTTACCCCCTCCCCCATTCCAAACCCAAGCCGCCTAGTGCACCAAACCCGCCAATGCCGCATTCGCCGGGTCAGCCACCACCACCTTTGACCGCCTTCCAAGCTGCCTCTGACCGTCGTCTCTTCCACACACTGCTTCACCTCCAACCCAACTTGAAACAAGAAAAAAATCGTAGATATGCGATCCTTAGACCCAGATCTACATAGATCCATGCCTTTATCGACGATTCATTTTCATTTTTTATGCATCAAAAAAGGAAAATGATGATGATTTCATGTAGAATAAGGGAAGAGGAGAAAATATAATATCCAAGAATAGATAGATCAATGGTTGTGTTAGTTTTTCCATCTATCTTGAGTTTAAAGAATGATTAAATTGACAAATAAATATATTTCAGAATCAAATAATTTCAATCAGTGATAAGGAATCCAAATATAAGAGTCCTATCTAGATTTTTATCCATTCAAAAACAATAAACATGACATCTAATGATCATTGTTTTTTTTTTCTCTGATATGCAACATTGTCGTGATCTATTGAAGGTTCATTGTTGATTTTCCAAAGGGAGTAAGAATGAGATATCCATTGAGTGTGGTAAGATTATGAGCCAACAACCCCAAAAAAACACCACAATGATATATTTATAAGTATATAATTTAGTTTAAATGGAATTTAATGAATAAATGAATGAATTAATTTATTCCACTTAAACATACCACATATGGCCGAGCGGTCCGAACGTCCCATTTTGACTCATTTTATGTCACACATAGGGTAAAAACCTTGTTCTGGACACAACTGTGGTCTCAGATTTTTGATCTAACCACCATTTGAGAGTTATACCATTTTATTTAATTAACTATATTCACACGATATAGAATATACTTAATATTTTATAAAATTAATTCTAGGAACACTGGTCCTTAGAACTGCATTCCATCTCAGTGCTTAGATCTGGAAATATATATAGAAATACTTCAATGTTTTATAAGGAAAAAATGGGTCTCTACATAATTCCCTCCTTTAATATTTTTGTCCCAAAAAAGAAAAACAATGAAAAAAATTCAGAATACTAAGTCCGCACTTGGATCTCCCACTCCCAGGAACTCTTCTGCACATTTCCATGATGTCATAGCACACGAACCAATAGGATGGTCCATCCTCTTAAGGTCCACTCTTGTTGATCCTCGATCACAACTAGGTGCTCTATAAAGGTGGATCCATCTTCTATGTCCATCTCGTCATAGTCGATGATGTGCATAGGATCATGCATGTATCTCCTCATCTATGACATGTGGAAAGCATCATGCACCCCTCCAACTGTGGGGATAAGGAAAGGCGATAGGCAACCTTGTCGGCCATCCGTATGATCTCAAATGGAATGATGAACCTCAGGGATAACTTGCTTCCCTAGTTGAACCTCTTAAATTTTTATCTTGGGGAGACTCTTAATAAGTTGTGGTCTCCTTGATCAAACTCCAAGATCTTATGATGGTGATCTTCATAGGATTTCTATCTACTATGGGCTATCTTCATCCATTCATGGATGACTTTCATTTTCTCCATTGTCACCGACACCAACTCTGGGACCATGAGGGATAACTCTCGAACCTCTTTCCAGCATAAGGGTGACCTAAATAGTCTCCCATATAAGGACTCAAAAGGTTCAATTCCAATGGTAAATTTTTAATTTTTTTTAACAAAAACTCTACCAAAGGTAGGTGATCCTCCAACCTCCAACCAAAATCCAACACGCAAGCCCTCAGCATATCTTCTAGCACTTGGATAGTGCGCTTGGTCTGCCCAGAAGTCTAAGGGTGAAAAGCTATAATCATCAGCATCTAGGTCCCAAATTCATCCTACAGGCCTTTCAACAATCATTAATTAAACCACACGTCACAATCGGAGACCATCGTCGAGGGTAACCCGTGAAGGCAAACGATCTCCTTCATATACAACTACCCCAAACTCTACACCAAAATCTATTCCCTAATAGCAAGGAAGTGAACTAACTTTGTGAGTCAGTCTACTATCACTTAGTTGGAATCATGCCTCTTTCTTGTGCACGGAATCCCTATGACGATGTATATGGATATACCATCCCATTTCCACTCTGGAATCTCAAGAGGATGCAACAAACCCACCAGAACTTGGTGCTCAGCCTTCACCTGCTAACAGGTGAGGCACCATGAGATAAACTCATCTATAATTCATATCATGACAAAAAAAAAACAACCACTGAAGATCAACATACATCTTTCCCACATTGAGATGTATAGCTAAGGGATTAGTGTGGAACTCCCACATCACCTCCTCTCACATCACGACTGGAACAACTATTTTCCCATGGAATAAGATCTCATTATTCCCTCCTTCATAATATCTATCTAGCACATCACCTGTAGATATATGATCATTCATAACATCGTAGTCGATGTATCTCATCTGGGACTCTTTCAAATGCTCAAGGAGCGAAGGAGTCAACACTATCGACTGTAGAAAAACTATACCCTACTTCTCCACCTGGGTCAGCTGTAGGGAAGCTAACTGCTCCAAAGCTTCCAGCACTAGGCGATCCTGGGACTTCCTACTAAGGGAATCTACTACAAGCTTATCCTTTCCTAGAGTATATACTATATTGAAGTAATAGTCATACAATAACTCTAACCATCATCGGTACCTCAGTTTCAAGTCACTTTTAGTGAAGACGCTCCTGAGACATTGGTGGTCTGAGTAAACCAAAAAGAGCTCTCCCTGAAGGTAATACCTCCACATTTTCATGGAGAATATTACCACTAATAGATCTAGGTCATGAGTCTCATAGTTATTCTCATGGGGTATCAACTACCTTGACCCATATATGATGATTGTCTATCGTCACATCAACACTTAACTAAGCCCAGCTCCTGAGGCATCACAATACACTAAAAAATAAATGCCTTCCTCTCGTAGTCTCAAAACTTGTGTGATTGTCAGCCTCTACCTCAAATCCTAAAAGGCCATCTAGTACTGCTCAAAATAGGTAAATGGTTGTCCCTTCTACATCATAGTTTTCAAAGGGGCTATGATTTTAGATAAGTCTTCCACAAATATTCTATAGTACCTTTCCAAACTAAGAAAACTTTGTAAATCTGAAACATTCTTGGGTGGATCCCAAGAAAACACTACTTAGATATTTTCTAGATCTATGGATAAACCTTGTTCATAAATGACATTCTATATAAAGAGGACCTTAGGTATCCTGAATTGGAACTTTGAGAGATTTTTTTTAATTTTGGTTCTCTCAAAGTAAATCAAGAACCATCCTGAAGTGCTCTGCATGATCCTCCTTTGTTATAGAGTAAACGAGTATGTCATTGATGAATAAAACAACAAATAGATCCAAGAACAGCTAGAATACCAGTTTAATTAGATCCATAAAGACAGTGAGGGAATTTTTCACACCAAATGGCATCACTTGGAACTTGGAATTCCCAAAATTCCAACTTCAAAATATCAGTCTCATGAACCCACAAATGGTGATATAAAAACCTTTGATTTATATTGGAGAACCATATCGCACCTCAAAACTAATAAAATAGGTCATAAATCCTTAGTAATTGGTACTGGTTCTTTATCGTGGCTTGGTTCAAGTGATGATAATCCAGGCAAAGCTGTAAGATCCCATCTGCCTTCTTCACGAAAAAAACTAGAGCTGCCCAGAGGGATGCAATGGGTCTAATGAAACCTTTCTTTAAAAGGTCCTCCAACTATAAAAATAGATCCTAGATCTTGGTGGGTTCCATTTTATATTCCATAGATGATATTGTGGCTGTCCTTGATTGAAAATAAATTCAAAAACTTCAACTCCCACCTTGGAGGTAGTTCCGAAACATCTTCGGGGAAGACATACTTATAATCATCTAAAATTGAAGGAACCCAAATGCTTGAATAGTATACTAAACTAAGGGTTACACTCACTAATTTATGGTTAATAGGATGAATCATCTTTCTCATATCACCCTCATGTCCTACTATGAGGTCTCTTTTTCCAAAAAAGGTGAACCTTATCCCATCAGAGAATAGGAATCTGACTAGACTATGGTGATAGTCGATCTGGGCTTGAACCATGGAATGCCAATCCACACCAAGATGACATCATATGGTTACATCATGATGAAAAATAGGTCCCAAGTGAACCTATATCCTCAAAGTGATAGCTCACACTGTTGGTAGATGAAAGACAAAAAAGAAGCATTCCCTATAGGAACCTCGAGAAAAAGCTACAGTGCTGGCGCCTCCACAAGAGCTCCAGCTCTCATACCAAGAGTATCGGGATGAAATATTGACTAGAACCTATGTCTACTAATAAAAATTCAAGAGTATAATAAATACATATCATACCTTGAATCATCTCGTGCATTGCAGGATCATGGATATCCAAGGCTTGCAACTATCCACATCCTCGACCGCTAGATCCGTAAGTCTAACGTTGGCCACCCGATGGTGGTTGTGGAATAACCACATAGAGTCTTCCCCAACCTGAAGCTCCTTATACTCCTATACTAGAACCACCTCCATGGAGACCACCCTATCCTTCCTGGGAGATCCCTAATCATGACACTATCTCTGTCATGGTGGTCCACCTGCTATCTACCTAGGATGATTGTTGGGCAAAAATCCCTCAAGGTATCATTGAAGCATTTTTGAGATGATTGTGTTTTTTGACAATGCAGGACTCCATGTTGTATTTGTTGAAAAATAGAGTCTCAATGACTCAAACTGTTGATAAAGGGGGTTTTCCTAGAGAATGGGGAAAAGTGTTTTTTGGAAAAGGGAGTTGTGCTCTTGTGTTAAGGAGGTTTCTAATGTTGTATGCTAGGATTTTTTTGAATTTAGAACATCGAAAATTTGTCAAAGGAAAAGTGGTGCGCAAGTCCTAAAGTGGCACACAAGTATGCCGCGCAAGTATGCCGCACAAGTATGGCGCACAAGTGTGGTGCACAAGTCATATTTCAAGATCATCATATCAAAATATGACAAAGGAAATAAAGAGGCACACAAGTCCTAAAGTGGTGCGCAAGTGTGGCACGTAAGTTTGGCACACAAGTGTGGCACGCAAGTCCTCAAAATTACTATAAATAGACGATTACTCTCCTCATTTCTCAATGATCTCAACACTTAGTGAAAATTCGAGCTCTGATCGCGCAATTGGAAGTGACGGGCATGTTTAGTGTGTGCACATGTGGGGCGCGCAAGTGTGCAGGGAAAGTGTGATGTGCAAGTGTCCCGGGAAAGGGCACTGCACAAGTGTACCACACAAGTGTACCATGAAAGTGTACCGCTCAAGTTTACCACACAAGTGTGCCGATAAGCAGTGTGGAGCACAATTTTGGTGCGCTAGTGTGGCGCACAAGTGTGGCGTGCAAGTTGGTTTTTCCGAAATGAAGGCAGAGGATGTGCACTAGTTAAAGGGGCACACAAGTCACCCTAGGGTTGCGTGAAATGTATAAATTGCCAAGAACATATGTGGTAAAGTGGTATTCATCAGTGGATGAAATTTGAACTTCAATACAACATCTATCAATAGTTGAGGATGAATTATTTCATGCAAATGAAGAGACCTACAGGTATATAAATTGTGAGTGGATATTCTGAAGAAGCAGTGAGCTAACTTCTGTTGAGAGAGCAGTGAGTTCTCAAATTGTGAGTGGTTGTGAACTAGGAGGGACATTGAGTCCACTTCGAACTTGTAAATAATAGTGCGCTTATAGTGGAATTGGTACATTGGCACACTTCCGGTGTATGCTCCTTGGATGTATCCTAGTGAGGGTGAACCAAGTAAAAATCACTGTGTCCTGTCCATGCTTTAAATTTTATTCATACTCTGCATCGGGAAGGACATGGAAGAGGGTTTTGTCTAACAATAAAACAAGATCAAAGGGGAAGTTATTTTAATCTATCATACCCTGATTCATCCCCCCTATCAGGGTATCTAACTTAGTGGACCTGACAATTGGTATCAGAGTGAAAGGTTGATATCAATGTTTCTCTCTCAAATGGAGGTCACTAATCATAAAGGGATTCCAACCTTCTATGGGAAAAATTTTCAGCTATGGAAGAATCAGATGCAACACTAATTCCGATATTTGGGAATGGATGTGTTTACAGTAGCAATGCATGGTATCACAACTGATATTAATAGCGGACCATTATCAGAAGTTGAGTGAAGAGAATTGGATGCTGACGCAAAGGGGATCAATGCTTTGGGAGGATCCCTATCCAATGCTATATATACCAAGGTGATGTCATGAAAAACATCACATGTGATGTGGGAAAAGTTGTTGAACATATATGAAGGAGATACAAAGGTCATAGAAGTGAAGCTGCAAGTATTATGGAACAAGTATAAAGATCTAAGAATGAACCCGAATGAGTCTGTTGATGGATTCTTTGACAGGGTAAATACTGTTGTGGAAGATATTCAAGGTATGGGAGAAGTCATTGAAGACATAAATATCGTAAATTGCATCTTTAGGAAAATTCCACCATGGTTCAATCCGAAGGTTTCAGTACTAGAAGATAAAGATCCAAAGAGATAACATTGGACAATTTGCATAGTACCTTGGTTGCATATGAAATGAGAAACGATGATAACGAGGATGTGGAAAAGGTGAAATCTAAAGAAGTGGCATTCAAGGCCATGAAGAAGCTCACCATTGAATATTCTCATGAATTAGAAGAGATAGAGGAGGTGATTTCATTCCTCTCCTAAAACCTTCAAAGAGGAAAAGGAATGTTTAAAGGGAAACTTCCACTGGCCTGTTTTTGATGTGGAAAGGTTGGTCATATTGCAACAAGGTGTCCAAAAAGTTCCAAGAAGATGATGATGTCGAAAAAGTCGAAATTCCCAAGAAGAAGTCATCATCCTATGGGAAAGGTGAAACAGTTCAATAGAATTTTTTTAAGAAGAAAAATCTCCTTTCAAAAGAATGCGATAGTTCGGATGAGTCTGAGGCTAAGGAGGTTGAAGAGATAGAGAACTACAAAGATCGTAGAGAAAATGATATGGTGGCAGTGGTCGGTAGTTCTCATGAGAAGAATGAAACTGAAGGTGATGAAGAAGAATAAGTTGAAGGAAGAATAGATATACAGGCTAAGTTAGAGGCTTCTCTTGAGGAGATAGATGTTTGGAGAGCCAAAACAAAGAAAGATAACAAAGTTGTTTGTGACACCAAAATCTATATGCAGCAGTAGGAAGAAGAGAATTTTGAGTTGATGGATGAAATTGAGAAACTCAAGTCATCAACACTAGAGAACTTAGAACCAGTTAGTGAGTATAAAATCAAGATTGAAGAATAGAAAAGGGAGATCTATGGCTTAAAAAACACAAGGAAATATCACGTCAATCGTATCAAAGAGCTTGAAGAGGAAGTTGTCAGTATGTGGAAAAAAGCTAAAGAATAGTAAAAACTTTTGATTCCCAACACATTATTGGGAAAGAAGGTCATTCCAAAGACTGAAAAGATGAAATAGGATCCTAGTAGTTCAGCAAGAAAGAAGCAGCAATTGAGCTCAGACATAAAGGCTGATTCAGGGCTTGATCAAAAACTAAAATCTATGAAAATTGAAGTCAGACAACAAGCACCCATCCCGAGATTGGAGGTTGATTTCGGAACAAAGCAGAATCAAAATATTCAAGGATCCCAATGGGAAACTCATAGTACAGAAGTAACAAAAGGAATTCACCTTATATCAAGTGTTATTTTTGTGGAAAGATGGGACATTCATAGTATGTGTGTTCCATATCAAAGAGATATCGAAGGGAACAAGAAAAAAGGTGGAATCCAAAAAAATAATGATTCTCTAAAACATATTTCAAAGGAAACTATTTTTGGTGTGGAGGATTTGGGATCATGGCTAGGTACTGCACTTCAACCATACAGAAAAATGTGCCAAAGTAGAATCAAAATGTTCGGAAGCAGCAGATCAATAGACCAACAGGTGAGCTAAAAATGCAAAATAGATTTATAGATTTTCAAGATGAAGCTGGTCCATCATACTCTAAGAAAGAACAGTAGTATAAATCCATTCTGAGTGTGAAGGAAAAAATATGGACAAAAAAGAAGAAGTATGAGAAGTCCGTGGTAGCATAAATTTCACTTAAAGCATCAGAACACTCTGGTGTGTGGATCCTTGATAGTGGTTGCACATCTCACATGACAGGTAATAAGGATCTTGTTACAGGCATAAAATATGATAAATAAGGAGTTGTAATTTTTGGAAATGATGAAGGTCTGAATATTATTGGTGCAGGAAAGGCCAAGTTTGGGGGTAACGAGATGAGATGCGCTAATGTCTTAGTAGTAGAAGGCCTCAGTCACAATTTATTCAGCGTTAGTCAACTATGTGACTCAGACATTATATAAGGTTTACTAAGAAGATGTGTGTCGTTAAAGGAAGAGATGAGGCAGTAGTTCTATAGGGAAAATAAACAAAGGGAAATCTATACCTGGTAAGTGAAGAATAAGATACGTGTTTTCTGTCCAGATAGGAAGAAAACAAGTTGTGGCATAAACGACTTGGTCATCTTTGACAACCATCCCTGGAATATCTGGTGAAGTGTGATGCAGCAAGAGACCTCCCTAAGCTATCACATGATCATACTCACACATGCGATGCATGCCAACAAGATAATATTATTAGAAAGATATATAAGGAAAAGGAAAAGAAGTCAACAAGAGTGCTCAAATTGGTGCATGCTGATGTTTGTGGTCCTATCACACTAAGAGAAATTGACGGAAAGAGGTACTATGTCCTTTTCGTTGATGAATATAGCAGAATGTCATGGGTATTTGTTATTTCCCATAAGTCGTATGTGTTCAACTGCTTAAAATAGTACCAGAGGAAGTGTGAAAGGATGCTTGGATAGAAAATTTTAAAGCTTCATACTGACAATGGTACAGAATTCACAAATAGTCATGTGGAAGGCTATCTAGAGAAACATGGGATAAGGAATCAAGTTTTCTTAGTAAGAACTCCCCAACATAATGGAGTGGTTGAAAGGAGAAATCAGATCATCAATAACATGTACAGAATGATGCTCATTGAAAAAGGCCTACTAGAGAAATTTTGGAAGGAAGAAGTTTTAACATAGGTCTACATTTCTAACAGGGCTTTGTTGTGTCTGAAGGAAGAAAAGACTCTGTATGGGATGTGGTATGGAAAGAATCCAACGGTGAAATACTTTAGAATATTTGGAAGTATGTTCTTTATCCTCAACAAGGAAAAACATAGAAAATATGAATCATGAGGAGATGAAGGGATATTCCTTGGATAATCAGGAAAAATTAAGGAATATAAATGCTTTAACAAAAGGCTGGGAAAAGTAGTTGAGAGAAATTATGTCACTATAATAGAGAATGAGGAGATCATTCAACAGTGTAGTGAAAAATTTCTTGATGAGAGTGATGAGGAAGAAAGAAACACAGGGGGAGCAGAAGTGGATGATATTGATTCAGAAGAAGATACTGATGATGAGCATGAGGAAGTAAAATTTGTATCTGCATAAAAGCCAAGGAGTCGAGCTGAAATTGACAGACAAAATATCATTGGTGATTAGTCAGCTCTAGTTCATAAAAAAAGAATGAAATCACTATAGAAGAAATCTTTAATATCATAGATTGATCCAAAATGCTTCGCTGATGCAGCTGAAGATGAAAACTGGATTCAAGCAATGAATAAAGAGCTAGATCAGTTTGAGAAGAATTAGGCATGGGAGATTGTTTCGAGCCCAACAGATAAGAATTTCATCGGGACTAAATGGGTCTATCACAATAGGATGAATAAATATGGAACAAATATTCAGAACAAATAATTACTAGTGTGCAAGGGATACTCCCAGATAGAGGGAATAGATATTGATGAGACATTTTCACCAGTTGCAAGACTAGAGACAATCAAATTATTTCTAGACATTGTAGTGCAAAGGGAGTTCAAAGTTTTCCAGATGGATATCAAATCTACATTTTTGAATGGGGTTCTGGAGGAAGAGGTGTATATTGAGAATCCAGATGGTTTTCTCATTCATGAGGATGAGAACAAGGTTTGCAGACTGAAGAAGGCATTGTATGGGATGAAACAAGCACCAAGGGAATGGTACTCAAGGCTTGATTAGTACTTGAAGAATATTGGTTTCCAACGTGGGGGGATTTTATTACAATCTCTATTTCAACAAAAATAGTAATCCAAGGATGATGGTCTTGTTTTATGTAAATGACATAATATTTGGTGGATCAGATGAAGCTTAGTGCAGACAGTTTTCCAAATTCATGAAAAGTGAGTTCGAAATGTCAATGATTAGAGAGCTAACATTATTTCTTGGTCTATAGGTGACACAAGGAAGGAATGGAAAATTTGATTAATCAATCCAAATATGCCAAGGAGGCTTTGAAAAGATTTGGAATGGAAAATTACAAGGAGACAAAGAGTCAAGTTGCTACCCGAATGAAATTATCAAAAGATGACAATGGAAAGGTAGTTAATATCACAGAATACAGGCATATTATCAGTAGTTTACTGTACCTAACAACAACAAGACCTGATATTGTTTTCGCCACATGCCAAGCATCAAATTACAAAAGCAATCCAAAATAAAGACACATGCTCGCAGTCAAAAGAATACTTTAGTATATGATAGGCACCATGGATTTCAGTCTTATGTATAATGAAAAATCTCAGCCAGTGTTATTGGGATATATAGATGCAGATTTGGCCGGATCAGCAGATGACAAAAAATCAACGTCAGGAGGTGCATTTTATCTTGGTAGATTGTGTGTTTCTTGGCTAAGCAAGAAGCAAGATTTAATTTCATTGAGCATCACAAACTCTGAGTATATTTCCACCACTCAAGCATGCACACAGTTATTGTGGATGAAACGGTAGTTTGATGATATGGGTGTTGAAGTGAAGTCTCTGATCGGAATCCAGTGCGATAACTTAAGTGCTAAAAATCTCCGCAAAAATCACGTCCATATATCAAGGACAAATCACATTGAGATAAATTATTATTTTACCAAGGAAAAGGTTGAGCAGGGAATTTTGAAGTTGAAGTATGTGCCTATAGAACTACATGTTGCAGACATTCTAATAAAGGCCTTACCCAAGGAAGCTTTTGAGAGGCATCGACTAGCTCTGGGAGTTTAGTTGAATCCCCGCACTTGACTAAGTGTGGATTTGGGACACCCCCTCACCCCGAGGTATGATGTGTTTTTACCTAATGCACTAATATGTGTTTTTACCCTGTTACAGACCGCAAAGGAGTACCCTTTGGGTTCATTGACAAAGGGGGAGAAAACAGTGATTGTTCAATGGGGAGACAGTGTGGCTATTTGATAAATCATGAATGATATGGGGAGAAGCTAGTGGATCAACGAGATAGGGGGAGGAATAAGATAGGGAGAGAGTATTAAATCAGATGATTATATATGTGTTTGATCAAAGAATAGATATCATGATAGATATTACGACAGCTAAGGTTCCTGATAAAAGAAGAAGTGTGGTTGGTATGAAAATTTCAATTGGTATCAGGTTGGTATCAATAGTGGTGTCAAAAATGAAGTGACTCATAGATGAACTTTTCATGATACTCGTGTTTCTCATGTTGAAAATTTCTCATGTGGGATTAGAGTATGTGTTGAGTAAATCTTTGATCGCTATCTGTATCGCAAGAGGCGAATGATGGATGAAGATGAATGAAGCCTTAGTGAGGTATCAAAGAATGGATAATTGTTTTGAGAAGAGTTTTCAACAAACCCAAATGGGGAGATTGTTAGGGAAAAATCCCTTAAGGTATCATTGAAGCATTTTTGAGATGATTGTGTTTGTTGACAATACAAGACTCCATGTTGTGTTTGTGGACAAAGCGAGTCTCAATGAATCAAACTGTTGACAAAGGGGGTTTTCATAGAGAATGGGGAATTTTTTTTTTGGAAAAGGGAGTTGTGATCTTGTGTTAGGGAGGTTTCTAATGTTGTACGCCAGGAATTTTTTGAATTTAGAACATCAAAAATTTGGCAAAGGAAAAGTGGTGTGCAAGTCCTAAAGTGGCGCGCAAGTATGCCGTGAAAGTATGGCGTGCTAGTGTGGCACGCAAGTCATATTTCAAGATCATCATATCAAAATATGAAAAAGTAAATAAAGAGATGCAAAATTCCTAAAGTGGTGCGCAAGTGTGGCGTGCAGGTGTGGCATGCAAGTGTTGTGCGCAAGTCCTCAAAATGCCTATAAATAGATGGATACTCTCCTCATTTCTCAATGACATAAACACTTAGAGAAAATATTAGATCTGATCGTGCAAGTGGAAGTGACGAGCAAGTTCAGTGTGCATAAAAGTGGGGCGTGCAAGTGTGCGGGGAAAGTGTGACACGCAAGTGTATCGGGCAAGTGTGCCATCACTACAATAGAATCGCCGTTTAGCGGCGTTTTTTTTTTGCGTTTAGCAGCGATTTAAACCACCGCTACTTTGTTTGGTGGTGGGTTACAGAAACCTCCGCGTAATAGGGAGTCACCAATCTATTAGCGGCGATTATTTGTGTTTAGCGGCGGTTTCAGGAAAGTGTCGTCACTGACTCATTTCGCGGCGGTTTTTCTGAATTTAGCGGTGGTTTTACGAGTCCTGGATATCACTTTATTCGCGGCGGTTATAACCACCGTGAATAAAATCAAATTCCAGCGGCCGTAAAACCGCCGTTAAAGTCACAGTAACCGCTGCGGAATGAGGCAGCCACGATGCTCCTATTTAGTGGCGGTTATAACCACCGCTAAATGTAAATTTTATTTTACGTTTAGCGGAGGTTTTCACTATTTAGCAGCGGTGTAAAACTCTGCGAAACCACCACGAATATGCATGTAGCGGCGGTTAAAACCGCCGCGAAAAGCTACCCAGAATAAAAAAAATAATTCTTTGCTTCTGCTGCACCACTTCCCTAAAAAACAAATAAAACCAGAAATCACAAAAAACAATATGGTGGTAAATGACGGTCGGGTGTGTATAGAAATCACAAAAAACAATATTTTCATATACATTTAGATAATCAAACAGTATCACAACCTAAAGGTTTCAACCAAACAATGAACAACCCAATAGTAACACTTTTGTTGCTACCACTATATGCAAACCCACATAACAGATACTTCCAAAGAATAATCTAGCCACTTTTTATTTAACTACGTTCTATTCATTTATTCAAGGGATTCACAGTATATATTCCATTACTACCAAAAAATAAAATCCCTAACCAAATCAAAAATTAATGGAAACCATTATTGTAGTCCCACTGCACAACACCACCAATGCCACATTGCAGTCCCCATACAGAAGCCTGTCTTATGGAAACAGTACAACCAAAGGTAGTTCAACTGCCTACAAGTTCTTCCATTCAAAAATCAATCCCACAAACATAGATAGATATGCCTCTTCAATTCACAAACATTCCACATAAACCATAAAACCCAACCATAACACACATTACATGACCACACCCATCAAATAGGGGTAAATTCAGATTTAGCCAACACTGTTCTTGAATTACATTTTTTTTATTGGGGTATCACATAATGGTTCTTATTCCTCGAGCATCCATTTAATTAACCATGTGTACATGATTAATCAGTTTTCACATTACAACATTTTTACCCAGCATTATAACTAATAAAAATATTAATAGTGTGTAAGAAAAGACCACCAATTACCATGATTTTTATAAGGCACACATCCAAAACAAGTCAGAACAATAAAAAAAGATAACAAGTATAAATAGTAAATGTACTATAACCCCTTATAAGGAGGAAGGAATCTTTCCACACCTTGGGAGAAGGAAAATAATCCACTGGAAATTAGAGGATCTTGGCTTAAGAATGAGTGAGATCCTAATAACAAGGGATATAATTTCAATGTGCTGGATAAAACAAATCATGGATTGACCATGATATTTGAATATCTCAAATCCCTGAGGACATTAGGAAATTAAATATATAAAAAATATCCTTCAAAAAACTCTTAAAAACACCCAAACATAGCATCAAACTCGGTTTTTTGAAAACATATAACTATAAAATTAGAGAGGTGACTTCAAAATACTTGAAATACGTGTTGTGGTCAACACCACGTATCGTTAATTTGGTTTTTCAAAATTTAAGGGTGACTAAGGTTTGGAGAAACAATAATTCTCCTTGAATACAGTGGAAAAAGATTTAAGCAAGTCAAACTCAATAGGTAACATATTTTTTGTTAAAAGAAAATCATAAGGGAGAGACTGGGATGTCTGGGGAAAACATGAAATGACTCACTGATGGGTGGCTCATTGATACCATATCACAGATGCCATGAAAATGTCACCCTAGCACCAACACCCTAGCATCGATGCCCTAGAACTGATTCCATGTGAGCAACACCCTTGTACCGATGCCCTGAAACCGACACCATGGCACTGAAACTGACGTTCATGACTCATCGACACTGACACCCTTGACTCACCGACACCAAATCACTGAGTCACTGATAGGATGATTCAATGAAAACCTAACTCATTGACAGGCTGACTCATGGATAGTTAAAAACTGTATTTTTGAAAAACTCCTAGAATAAGTGAAAAACATCCCCTAGAACACCCTAATCACCGAAGTTTCACAATGTAATTAATCTAAGAGGTTTACTCCATTACATCATATAGCTCTCAAAACAGACTCACCCTATAGAATGCAAAACTACCCAAGAAGAGAGTGGTCTGAACAACCACCCTGTAACATAACTATCTGGTATAAACCACCATGATTTGTTCTAAAGCTGGAATGAAAACCTCAACATCCCAGAACCCCTCCTCAATAGTTATCTTTATCCAAAACAATTGTGTAATCCCCAAGGCCCCACACTACACCTAACAACCATGTAATCACATATGGTCACACCATTTAGACACATGGATTAGAGAGCTCCTTCCTCCATTTCAAGATACAACATATCTTATTGCAAAACAAGGTCAGATATCACTTCAATGAAAATTAAAAAATTAAAACATCAAAGTAATGCTCAGAACATCAACTCAATACAGATTAGTGTACTGGGAACACATATTCACTTCTCACTCCCTAGTACTCTCCTCATGGAAAACATTCCTCCACAACACATGATCCAAATGAATCATCCATCCACAGAGCACTTTATCCTTACGATCCTCGATTATTAACAGTTTTTCAATGAACATTGCAACATTCTCAACATTTGGCTCTCCCAAGTATCAGATGTGAGAGGTATCATGTAGATACTGATAGATCTAGGTGTCTTGGAAAACATCATGGATCCTCCCCAAATGAGTTGTAAATTCTAGCTGATATGCCACCACACCAACTCACCCAAACACTTAGAAAGGTATAATGAATGTGAAAGAGAGATTTCTCACCTTACTAAACCTTTTATACCCAGAGCTGCATTCATCATATCTTTTATGATATCAAAATTCTCTATTGTGCTCTGCACTAACTCTGGGCCAAGAACACCTGCCTTCCCAATGCCTATCTAGAACAATGCTTAACAACACAACCTTCCATAAAAGTCATAAAATGGCCATTCTAATGGTATAGTGATAACTATTGTTGTATAAAACTCTATTAGATGCCACTGTTGCACCCACATCAACAATGGGTTTATCTCCTAGTCATCCAAAATCTCGACTACCAATTCAAACACAGACCTAAATGGAATGATATATACCACACTCGAGAAATAAAGACATAAAAAGAAACATAAGAAATAAATAAAATGCATAAAAAGAAACATGAGAAATCAAGGAAATTTTAGGACATGAAAACGTGTGGTGGAAACTATGTGCCACAAATGTTACATATACAAACCAACTGCTTCCATTTTTGTTCAACACATCAACAATACAACTACTTAGGGTCTGATGATGCATCATCTCCCTCTCCACCTTCATTTCCACTTTGTTCTGTCACCTGTAAGAACATTATATTGAAAATTAAATACGGTTACATATTTATATTAAAACTTAAAACCAATGAAAGTTAGAAAACTAAATGATTTTGATTTTCTGTGATTTACCTGTATACCACCAATCGATGCACTCCCACCGGGGGCATATCTGCTCATCTGCTGACGTATTTCAGTCAACTATTTCTGAAATGCAGATATCTGATCCCCCTGCTGGTGAACTGTGTTTCGTAAAGAAACAATGTCTTTCTTAGCATCTCCGGGTATGGGCTGACTAAATTTAGGAGTAGATGCAGCAGCTATCCCCGGTGGCCTGCTAAAAACCTCAGATGGCACGGGTCCCAAACCCATCCCATGCACTCTCCCAGGATGCTCCTTCCCAAGGACTTTAGCAACCGAGTCATCCTGGGAGACAGAGTAGGAATGCGCAGTATTGGCATCCCATAGTTCTTTAATTTTGACCTATAAATCAAATATAAATATATATTAACACAGTAAAAACTGATAATAAGTTGTTATGATAAAAAATTGACTTCATACCCCACCTTCTTTAACAGGCTCATTAACAAAACATCCATCTAATTTCTTTTGAACATCCAACCATAGTTCAGTTCTAGATGCTTTATGGCCTAAACTTTGTGACTATATTAATCAAAGATAAATCAATAATTCAATATATTAAACAGATAATATTTTCTTATAAATATTTAAACTAATTAATAGATTACCAATGTCATTCTACTTCTAGAAAAACTTTTTGAGCCCGTAGTGTGCGAGATGACTTGCCACGCTTGGTTTGACGCATTATGTCTTGAGAGATCCTGAAATAAATAAAATGCAATTTAATACTGATGTATTTAATGTAATTTCCTTTTCATATACATGTATAAATGTAAAATGAGGATAATATAATAATATATATATTTCAATACCATCTGCTTCTGATCCCGATGCCTGTTAACAAACACTTTCCACTGTTCTTTCGGTACCCCACTGGTTAGCTTCTCATATATTTGCAGCACGGTCAACGAAGCATCATTGACATCACACCACAATCTCCATTTAAAATCTTTCCACTTTTTACCTAGATTTTTCAACGTCCACTTCGGTGCTATCACATCAGCAACGGTAAAGTGGAAGAACATCTGTATACAGAAATTCATTTTGAACATATTAGTAACATGACATTCAATTAAACTATAATGTAATAAATTTACCTTGATTTAAGAATCAAACACTTCATTTTTCCAGCTTTGAGGCATATGTCTCCAATCGTCATATGAAATGGTAAGGGAAATGGGATCCGCTGCCAGATGGCCTAGAATCTGGACAAGTAACCCCGCGGCATCATCCGTAGGGACCCCGTAAGAATCAAATGGTACAACAATCTTCTCACCATTCAAGTTACAAACATCTGAACTTTTTATGTTTTTCTCCACGGTTGCATTTTTTTCATCTTCAATGAGCAAACAATTAGTATAAACAAAATGAAATAAATTTATTTAATTAAAATTTTTACCTATAATAGTGACACTCCAGTATGTCCGGGATGAACTGGAAGGGGCACGTCGTTGCCGCACTACTGAGGCTCCTGAAGGGGGAGTCGACGACTCAACCTCTACTGGGACATCCACAGATGGTGTGAGAGATGGTGCAGGGGGAGATGGTGTAGGGGTGTCGGCAGCTGGTGCCTCAGATGTCATGGGGAGGGATCCAGATGGATAATCATCTGTTGCAGAACTGGATGAAATAATGTACCGCTTCTTCCTTGGAATTCCTGTTATTTAATCAAATAAAATTAAGTTCAGAATATATATTTCAAAAAAATTATGCAGAAAAAAATTAAAAATGATAATAGATGGAGTACTAACAGACAAAATATATATAACAATGATAATGAATGACTACAGAAATGAAACAAGTGGTTGCTAAATAAATAAATAATTTTACATACAATCATTTTCCCCTTCAATCATGTCGGTTTCCTGATCCATTTCTTCATCCAATTCATTCATCCTTTCTAGACTAATAGTTTCAATATCGTGATAGACAAATAATTCTGCTTCATGTTTCTGATTAAATTCAATTTCAAAGGTCAAATTTTCCACTTCATCACCCATATCATACAAATCTCTTTGTATTATGTGAGAAACTACACTCCACCCTTCATCAGAAACATCATTCACATAATATACCATTTTTGCTTGCGATGCTAAGATATATGGATCATGCAGTTCACGATCACCAACATCCATCAAGCGAGAGAAGTTCACAGAAGTAAATTGCAAGGAATCTCTTTTAACACCTTTGATAATATCGACCCATTTGCATTTGAATGAAACAACAGAAAAATTTCCGTGGTAGTTTAATTCAATATTATCATGTAGATTTCCCTAGTATTCCACTTCAGCAAATGTAAATATACCACTATTCTGTGTTCTCAAACCCACTTCTCGATCGACTGTACGAAATCTAAAGCCATTCACATTATAAGCATCGAACTTTCTAACTTCTTTTAGAGGACCTCTAGCAAGAAACTTCAAATATTCTGACACCTCTGCTCAAGTATCAATATTCATGATCTGAAAATAGAAATATACTTTATTAGATTTACAAAATGTATGTGTCAAATTGATATTCATATTTATTGCAATATTTATGAACTTACATGTCGTGCAAAACATTCTACAAGCTCTTTATTAACAACTTTCGTTATATCTTTCTCATTTCATGTTCGACCTATCATTAGTCTCTTTTATTTGTATCCTCAAATCTTCAATAAATGGATCTTCAATTTCACTATTCAGCAGCACATATCTATGTGCCTGTAATAATTCCAATTTAGTCAGTGTCACATTTGAGGTCTTCCCAACTGATCGGCCAATAGCAGGAAATATTTTGGATTTATGATGTATTTGAGATTGAGTCGATGTGTCGTCAAAATGTCCAAATCGATTAAATCTTGTCTCAATATCATCCAAATATTGAGAACAAAAGGTAAGACACTCCTCAGCCACATAGCCTTCAACAATTAAACCTTCTGGTTTAGCTTTATTTCTCACGTATGATTTCAAATGCCCAAGATATCTGTGAAATAAAATAAACATAATTATGCATTTAATTAAGTACCAAAAATTATTTACTTAACTGAAAAAAATATAAATAAAGTACCTCTCAATTGGATACATCCATTGATAATGAATGGGGCCTCCTAATTAAGCTTCCTCAACTAAATGCACAGTTAAATGCATCATTACAGTAAAAAAGGACGGAGGAAAGATCATCTCTGTTGCGCAAAGGGTCAATACAAACCTCTCCTGGAGGTTGTCAAGTTGAAATGGATGTAGAGATTTCTCACATAGTTTTCTGAAAAATGTGCAGAACTAGAGTACAACAACAATAATTTTTTCAGGTAATAATGTACGCAATGACAATGGTAGTAACTGTTGTAACAAAATATGTGAATCGTGGCTTTTCAATCCATGTAACTTATGATTCTTCAAGTCAACACACCTCGAGATGTTACTTGAATACCCATCAGATACCTTAACATTCTTTAACATTCGAAGGAATGCATATTTATCCCTATTTTTCATTGAAAAAATTGCCGGAGGATACTTTTCATTCTCATCTGGCCAGAGATCACGTTTTATGTTCATTTCTTGTAAGTCTTTGCGAGCATTGAGATGATCCTTCGACTTTCCATGCTCATTAAGCAATGTGAAAATAAAATTGTCACATAAATTCTTCTCAATATGAATCACATCAATATTATTCCACAATAAATTAAATTCCCAATATGGAAGTTTGAAGAATATACTTTTTTTCTTCCATTGTTACGTTCCGGTTTCTCTTGACGATGCACTTCGAACCCATTTTCCGCTATCATTCAAATGTTGAACCTTCTAAAATTCTGTTCTAACATTTTCAAGCTGTGTCAATATTTCCAAATCATTTAAAAGCTTTGGAGGTGGTCTACGATCAATGGAACCATTAGATTTTGATCTGTTCAGGAAAAATCTATGAAATGCATTGAGAAATTTTTGATGACACAAGAAGCACCATTTTCTACTGTGAGGTAGCCATTTGGGCTTAAAATCAAAGTTACAAATGGGAAAATCCAAACCCATGTAAGTGTTCCAACCAGATAAATTACTAAGCCCAGGGAAGTCACTAATGGTCCACATTAAAGTAGCATGCATTTTGAACATTGTTTTAGAAGAATCATCAAATGTCTTAACACCGTTGCTCCATAACTCCTGCAATTCGTCAATCAAAGGCTACAAGTATACGTCAATATCATTTCCAGGAATTTGTTTTCCAGGAATAATTATCGGAAGGATAAAATATTTTTGTTGCATACACATCCACGGAGGCAGATTATAAGGGATCAAAATAACTAACCAAATGCTATAATTGGTACTCAATGTCCCAAATGGGTTGAATCCATTGGCATCCAATCCCAATCAAACATTCCTAGGATCAGCTGAGAAATCGAGATGTAATGAATCAAATGTATTCCATGATTGGGAATCTCGTGGATGTCTCATTAAACCATCATTGTTATTATCTACAGAATGCCACCTCATGTGTTCGACGGTTTTCAATGACATGAATAATCTTTGCAATTGAGGCTTCAAAAGAAAGTAACACAAAACCTTTGTAGGTGTTCTCCTTTTCTTCTTCTCCATGAAATTATGTTCATTCAGACTTCCAACATCACCCTTTGCCTACCATCTAGAAGAAGAACATTTCTTGAAATTCTGTCTACTTGAATCCTCTCCCCAATAAAGCATAAAATCATTGGGACACACATGTATTTTTTTATAATTCACACCAGGCTTGTTAACAACTTTTTTCATATCATAAAAATATTATGAGATTTTTGCTTCAGGAAATGCATCACAAATCAATTCCAATATCATGGACATTGCCTTATTTGTAATTCCACATAGACATTTGATATGGTAAAAATTCAGCAGAAATGAAAGCTTTGAATATTTCAAACACCCACTATACAACTCTTGATTTCCATCATCAACTAAATCATGAAACACATTTTCCTCAGTGAAGTTTTCTCTTACATTTGGCTCCACAGAATCAAGAGGAGGATCCAATGATATGTGACAATCTTAATCTGCATGTGTTACAGTCTCAAAAACATCACTTGTCACGTTGCAATTTGTATCACCCTCTTCTGGTTGTTCTGATATGTTTTGATGATGATAGTGGTGTCTTGCAGTGCCGAATGCATCATTTATTAGGTTTTTCATTTCATTTTCCATTTTCGACGAACTTGGGACCTCATTATGCGGATTAAAATCAGTGCTCAATCTTTCTGTAATGTTCGATTCTCCATGCCAAATCCAACATAAATATTGATCAGGGAATTGCTTCAGTATTAAATGTTCATAAACCTCATATCTCTTCAACCATGTTCTAAATTTACATTTAGGACATGGAAATTTTATTCTCCCTTCAACTGATCGATTAGAAATTGAAAAATCTAAAAACTCATTCAAACCCTTAACATACTGAGGTGTGTTCCTCAGTAATGTGATCCATCTTTTATCCATGTATATCACAATGTGCCTACACAAAAAACAAGGAATCAAACACAAGACATCTTCTATAATCCCATCATTAAAAACAAATAATGATGAACAAAATTTCCATAATATAGAAAAATTCAAGGATATATCAAGAAATGGGTCTCAAAATTCCTCAAAGTCCCTAAACTGGAAGCACAAAATGGATGAACTCTTTTTATAAGAATGGGCATTTTCATCATGTTATGGTTTATCCTACCTTTACTCCTTGTACATTGGATTATCTTCATTCCCACTATTAATTTTTTGCATACCTAATAAAACTAAGGAATGAACAACCATCGATTTCCAAGAATATTTAGCTTCCATTCACATGTCCCTAGTGACAACCTCCAAAGTGGATGTTATGCCTAAAGAAAGTAGAGATGTACCAAGGTCTGGGTGAAGACCATCACCAAAGAAATGATCTTTCTCATAATTGATGACCCCTATCTTTGGAGAATATATAACAAACCTTGAAAGGTTATTGACACACTCCCATACTGATCTGTCACCAACAAAAAGTCTCATGAGCTCAGTCTATTTCTCTACATTCATTCCCTTAGGAAAAAACCATTAAAAAAATCAATCTTGATGAGATTCCAATTCATACATTCATGAAGTTAAGAAGGTACCACTGACTCCCACAAGACTCTACTGAAACTATAAATCCAGTTCTAAAAAATTCTCACACAAAAAGTATCAGGTTCCCTAAGATAATTGAGGATCACCTCAATTTGTTCCAACTACCTAACTGCTTCCACTGACCCTTGAAAAACACTTAATGAAGGAATATAGTGATTCAGGAATCCTATGATGGTGTCCGAGATTGAAAATGATTTAACATCAACAAATAAACACGTATTCTAGGTCGGAATAAGAACTAAATAATCCTTTTTGAAAATTACAGTGGACAACAATAACATCTAAATGAACTATATGAATTAAATACTCAAAATAAAGCCTAATTATTCTATATGAAAGTAAGAATAAAATAAAAAAAGTATAAATTAAACAAGGAACAAACTAATGAAACCAAATTTACTTTTTGTTTTAAACCACCATTTTTTATAAGTAATTATGAAATACCACCTCCAATAAGTGTGAACCTCATTTGGAAAATACAGATTGGAGAGGAGTTGAAACAGGATAATAGGGGGATAAATTGTGATGTAAATGCATTGGCTTTATGGGATGGGTGTCTAGGCGCAAACCATGAATACATTTTTGAAACTTGTTCTTTACTATGAATCGATTCATCTTTCGTTAATCATTACAAAGGTGAAGGGTTCCATTAAATTTATTCACAAAAAACAAAGCCATTTCCCAATATTAAAGGCTTGGGAGAATAAATCATTTATCAGATATAGTAGGTTTATCAAAACACATCATAAAGGAAAGAACATAGAACATGAAATAAATATATCCCTACCATGAAGAATGAATGTCAATATATACATTCCTATGTGCATATCATGATGCATGAATACTCACTAGATAATGCACCAAAGTAAAATAACATAATAATAAGAATATGGAAAAGGGGTAACCCCAAAAAAATTCTCAATGAGTTTCTAGTCTCACACCCCAACATCATATGTCCTGGTTCTCCCACCTCATTTGTATAATCATACCCTAAGATACTTGAAAAACTCCATCATTCCAATCACCTTGCATGAAACTAGCTATCACATCCCCCCTGGATGAAACATAGTACATCATATCCCATATCAACTATTTTCATGACCATAATAGTAGGGTATAATTAGAATAAAGGAAGTAAACAACACTCCCTGCTGATACTATACATGATCCCCACCCTGAACCACTACATCATCACATCAAACATTATACCTACTACACTTTCAGATTCTATACATCACATCCCATGAAAAAGAACCTTACTTGTAAGAGAGACTGGGGAATAGGGGGTCGCTAACCATCCATCCTCAACATCTACGATTATTATAGAAATACCCCCAAAATCATTTTACTGTTGGAAAATACTGCTCAGTATGGGTGGGGTGAATATAGAAAGAACAATGAAAATACAATATATAGTAGTCACACACACAATACCAACCAATGGGTTCATAACATGGATTCTTTCACTACTCACAAAATCACCAAATGGCCTTAAAACCTCCTCCATCTTCACTTCCTCCTCAATATGCATTACACAACCCAAGGAAGACACCAAAACCACATCACTTTCAAAATTTATTTTCATATTAATCCAATTCTCTAATTTTATAGTAACCAAAAAAATTCATTTATCTTTCCCATTTATTTCATAATAAAAAATAAAAAATTAAGATAGACATCCAATTTAAATTTATGTATGTATTAATCATTCCAAAACATTGGAAAATTCAACCAATTTTATATTCAAATTTGATCATCAATATTTAATTTCATCCATGTTGAACAACAATCAAAACACATCACCAAAATAATGCACATTTTCATGATAGCAAGCCCAAGATTTCCACCACCACACACCACAACCACATTTACTTCACAATAGCTGCAAATCACAACCAAATCTCCTCACACAAACACATAACAACCACTTTTCATATATTTCTTTTCAATTTAACCAAAAAGGTCATGCATAACATTCACTTTATTACTTTCAAGGGAATTATAATAAAATATAATATCCTATGGAAAATTGATTCATTATCTATATATAAGTGATTATCCATTTAATAAATGGTTATATATAACAATCACACAATAGGGGTTCTGAAACCATATCAACTATAACAAAAACTAGACTCCCAAAACCCATAATTTTTAGAAAAGGAATAAAAAATGTCTCCTCAAAAAAACATTAAATGTGAAAAAACATGTGTTTCCTACCACTTACCAATAAATTTATGTTAATATAATTCATTAAATTCATTTGGTCACTACATAATACCTCCCTAAATGAAAAAAATATCGATCCTCCTTTTACAACTACATGTAGTATAAATTCTCCCCAATGATGATGAAATGATCACAAAATATTTAATTGCACCAAAATGTGATTCACATGAATCCTTATAATAATAAACCTGACCAATGAAATCATGAAATCATGAGGGTAAAGATAAAAGAGGAGGAAAATGACAAAAAATCCAAAGAATCTTACCTTGGAAGCTTCACAGACTACTAATAGAGAGAGAGGGTTGGGGTCGCCGGGGGTCGCGGGGGGCCGGGGTCACGGGGGGCCGGGGGTCGCGGGGTCGCCGGGGTTTCCGGGGTCACCAGGGTCAGGGTCGTAGGGTCGCCGGGGTCACGGGGGGCCGAGGTCGTGGGGGAAGCGGGGGCCGGGGGAACTAGGGTGAGGAGGGTCGGGGTGGGGGGAAGGGTCGGGCTGTTAAAAAAAACAATGTTTCGCGGCGGTTCCTAGAACAGCCGCTAAACAACCGCCGCTAAACATCAGTTTTGTTGTAGTGCATGCAAGTGTACCATGCAAGTGTACCATGAAGGTGTACCGTGCAAGTGTACCACGCAAGTGTGCCGGAAAGAAGTGTTGAGCGCAAGTTTTGTGCGCTAGTGTGGTGCGCAAGTTGGTTTTTCCGAAATGAAGGGAGAGGCTGTGCACTAGTTAAAGGGGCACACAAGTCACCATAGGGTTGCGTCAAAGTTATAAATTTCCCAGAACATCTGTGGTAATGTGGTATTCATCAGTGGATGAACTTTGAACTTCAATAGATCATCTATAAACAGTTGAGGATGCATTATTTCATGCAAATGAAAATACCTACAAGTCTATAAACTGTGAGTGGATCTTCTGAAGAGGTAGTGAGCTCACTTTAGTTGAGAGAACATTGAGTTCTTAAATTGCTTGTGGTTGTAAACCAGGAGGGATAGTGAGTCCACTTCGAACTTGTAAACAACAGTGTTCTTATAGTGGAATTGGCACATTGGCATACTGCTAGTGTATGCTCTTTGGAAGTAGCCCAGTGAGGGTGAACCATGTAAAAATCACTGTGTCCTGTGAATTCTTTAAGTATTATTCATTCTCTGCATCGGGAAGGAGTGAGAAGAGGGTTTTTTCTAATAGGAAAAAATATCAAAGGGGAAGTTGTTTTAATCTGTCATACCCTGATTCACCCCCCTCTTAGGGTATCTAGCCTAGTGGACCTAACAATGATCATCACATCTGGTTGTGTAGTCACATGCCATGTGAGATCTCCCATAACATGTGTAGCACCACCCATATCTGGGCTGTCCTGGTATTCTATATTGTCCCTAACCATGTTCCCGAGTCCGATCATGGGGAGGCCTCATGCATTGAGATCCTGTCGAATCACGTCTTCTAGTTGTCGTAGATGTCTCATCTCTATTGCACCAACTTCCATCTACAGCTATCTGACATCTTTATGATAGAAATATCTCTATCACAAGTGTCATTTCCAGCACCCTGACATTGGTGGGGATGCAAAAGGGTACTATGGTAGAACAAATCTCTTTGCATATTCCTTGTTCAAACATATGTGCTCAGAAATAGCCATCACCAATCTTGTCGAGAGAGTATAGTGTAAGGTCTGTAAACCTAGATGCATACTCATCCACTAGCCTCCAACCTACTGAAGATCCAGAAGCTCATGGATCTACACCGAACGTTAGCAGTAGGGGTAGTATTCTTCATGTAACAACTGCTGGAAGTCATCCCAAGAGAGCGTTGACTCATTGTGCATCTGAGTAACCAAGATTCCCCAACACCCATCTAATATTTGGAAAATAATAGCTGCCAAAGGAACCATATTATCTATCAATATCTAATTTTTTTAATGATGCAGATTACTGACTCTAGAAATCCTCTACTACCTAGATATCTAGATTGTCGTGGAACCTTAGTGGCCTCTGATACTGGAACTCACATAGTACACTCATCCTACACACACCCTCAGCCTGATCTGTTTAGATGATATACTGCTCAGTGGGTGTAGGTTCTTCTACTTTCCCACCTGGGGGTAGGGGATTGCATGATAGACCCTAAATTAAGGCCTCATCACTCATAGGGTCATCTTCACAAACCAGAGATGGTATCCTGGTTAGTTATCATCGCAGAGGCATCCTGAAAATTATCAAGGAGTACCACAGTCATATGATCATATATATATATATATATATATATATATATATATATATATATATCTACAACAATGGGGAGATGAATCAATAAGGAAAACAAAATACTCAATCCCATATGATGATGTACCATTGTTCATTGCTAAAAATGTCACAGGGTACTGAGTCAAAAAATGGGTAATCAGGGTCATGGTGAATGGATACATCAGTCGCCCACACCATAACTAGACTCCCTAGCCTGAGATCTGCACTTGAGAAACTTATAAACTGTTTCCCTAAATCCAAACCAATTTCTTTCTAGGGAATGTCTAAAAAATGTCCTAAGAAATGAACCACCTCTGATACCACTCTGTCACGACCCAGACCATGTCAAGGCTCGAGCCGTAACTACCCCAAGCCCACCTCTACAGGCCAATGTGGGTGAAAAGTATCGAAGGAAAATATAAACTTGGGGAGGCCTTTACCTAAGTACCTGTACACACACACAACCAAATCAATGAAAAAGTTCATATAACAAGAAATAAAAGACGAAAAACTACTATAAATAAACCAAAAGATGCATGGAACACTAAACAGAATGAAGGATGATAGTGTAAAATGAAAAGAAATGGGAAAAATAAATGCCCACCCAAAAATATGTCCCCACCTAAAAAAATTGGAAAATATTAAACAACTGAGAGCTTATATTCGGTATCCCATGCTACCACCATCATACACCGTCCAAGCTGTCCGTAATCCTAAGCTCCTCTGAAGTCATTATCGACCAATCCACCATCTGCAAAAGACATGACATGTGTTGAGAAAACCCATGCAGGGGTTAGTATATACATACCCAGTAGAATGCTCTAAAAAGGTGAGGGGGGGGGTAGTAAGAGATAAAACTGAAGAGGGAAGTAGTATATAGAATAAGGTATGGTAAAATATTATAGATCAACCTAACAAGAGAGTGAAAGTAAACTCATCCAAACACAAGGATCTTGACACGATTAGAAGGTGATCTTCTCATCGAGTCTTTTCTACCTGTAGTATGATATTATACTCGTCCAACCATGAGAAACTAAATAAAAAATGCACATGGAATACCCCACATGACTTCACCTCTCCTGGAAGGAGAGTAACCAAAACCCAAGGAATGGATATTGAATCAGAATATATATATATATATATATATATATATATATATATATATTATCTATCAAAGAATCCCAAATGAGAGATTAAGGGGATCTCCATATCACGGCTCAACCCAAGAAGAATAGTATCCAACATCTCTAAGAGAATCCATGAACAATTCCCATCATCCCACACATCTACCCTGAACATGAAAGTCAAATGGACTCAATCACCACACCTTGATAATATCTTATTTAGGAGGAACTGACTCACCTACATGGTTTTAAGTTGTGTAATAAGAAAAATTATTAGTGGATAAAGAATCCATCTTCCTTATGAGTCTAAATCTACATCAAACCTTGTCTTTTAAAGGATTTACATAGTCGGGTGGGTGCAAAATTGAAGAAGTGGATCATTCCCTAGTGCATTCGAGGGGTTACACTATGATGTCATTGAGAACCCGAACCCTGGTGCGTACAGGGGGCTCCACTCTAATTTCATTGAGAAACCACACCCTGGTGTGTTAGTGGGGTGATAAAAAACTATTTTGTTGAATATTTTATTGATAATAAATGATATAATTTCCTCACATTGTGTTAAATATGTTTATTTATAAAATATTTTGGATTTGATCATTCATTTTAAAATTTGGTGAAAATTCCAGTTTTACCCTTTAGAGTGAACTGTAGTATTTCGAAGATAAATATTTTTATATTTATTATTTAAATTTTAAAATTTTTAACAGTGTTTCTAACTTAATTGTCTACAACTTTTATTCATGACACTAGATCTAAATAGTGCATTTGGTTGTTGAAAATGGTCCATGAAGTCAAAGTTGGGCTGGACTCGCCAGAATAGAGAAGCTTTTGTATTTTGACCATAAATCCTTCATCTGAGCTTGGATTGAGCCCAAATATTTATAGGAGATAGAGGAACGACATCCGCACATATGATCCTTCTGAAATTCCGGCCAATTCACGTGTTTTGGTGGTCCAATAGGCGGTGCAAGTTGGCATAAAATATTTGGCCGAGATTCCCCGTTCACACTTGAAACCACTTTGAACCTAGCCTCCCCACCACTCTATAAATTGGTGTTTTTATCATTTTGTGGGGTTGGGAAGTGAATTATGAAGTTTAGGGCAGAAGAGAAGAGGTTACACTCCAATTCTGCAAGCAATTCAATAAGGGTAGCTCTTGAAGCAAGGATCCCTTCGTCGAAGCCCTATTCTTCTTCCTCATGTTGTAATGTTTGTGTTTTCTTAATAAACTTCTTTGTTCTTATTTTATTTATTCTCTTTTATTCTATTTTGTTTAAATTTATTCTTCTATTAATCTTCCTCTTTGGGATAGAATTCTTGAGTAGAAGCATTATTGGGTTATACCCATTATAAACCTTTGCACATGCAAAACGCTTCTACGATGATTACGCCACCCATGGAAGTGTAGTTCTTTTTAGTAATCAATCGACCTCTATCCTTATTAATTAATTTATTTTGAATCAATGAGCTAATGTAATTCACTTAATATGATCCATGAATTTTGTTTTTAAATTGTAAGAAACTAAGCAAGCAATTGAACAATTAACACAAAAACATACGAGGTCGGGATTTTGTGTAAATTGTGAGAGCGCAATCTTAATCGGTAATACGAGACCATACGGGATAAATTTGTAGAGTTAAAATATAATCCCTAAACACAATTAATCCTCATTTCCAGAATGGATATGTGCCTTAATTTACCACTGACCATAATCTATCCTTATAACATCAATCAAAGCAGGGTGTTTTGATTGCATGTTCTGAAGTTAGCCTAAGGTTAAATTCACTTCATCTTTGTGGTAAGGTTAATTCTCGTAGGGTTCGGGGGTTAACAAATTAAGAGATCATAATTAAGTGAATATTTATTTAAATGAGAATGATTAATAAATGATTGAAGAGGTAGAGTTAGATTGATTACGTCTTTTAAATATTGTTTAAAAAAAATCTTTTTGTTGTGTCATTTTAATCGAACTTCATTTCAAAACTAAAAACAAAAAAATAAAATCTTCTTCCAGAAAACTTCTTATAGACTCATAAACTATAACCAACCCCCATACTTTAAAGTAGTGTTTTTATTCTCTTTTATTTTATTTTTAGAATACCTTTAAAAAGTTGTTTTAAATCTACTTCCTCCTTTGAGAGACGCCCTTGGTCAGCCACTCTGCTGCACCTAAGTACCCCAAAATCACATTAATCATTTTAGGGAGCCCACAACAGTGCTATTTCAAATTGGTTCCATTGCCTAGGAAGCAAGTAATTTATTCAACCATTTAGAGGTATTTGCTTTATTTTCCATTTTATTAATTTCTTCACCTCTCTCGTTCATCTTTACCCTTTATCAAGTTTTCATTTTTTTTCATCCTCTTATTTTCTTTTTGGACCATCAACTCAACTTCTCATTTTTATTTTACTATGGTCCACTCACTTTCTTTTCATTTTTATTTGATTTATGAAACTAACTAATCCTGAAGATCTCTTAGATCTTGACCCTGAGATTGAATGTAGCCTTAGGGATCGAATCAGACATTCTCAGTCTACAGGAAGTTTCATTATTCAACCACACTACTAGAAATATGGGCTTTTGAGCACCTTAACCTATAGCGACTGCCAATGGCGATCACTACATTTCCTTAAAAAAGGGGGCTTCCGTGCCCCCTCCTCTTGCGAAGCGCCCCCCCCGAATTCCCCCCTACCATCACCCACGCCCTCCCCGTCGCCCGTGCCCTCCCCGACGCCACGCGACCTCCCCGCCGCCCCGCCCTCCCTGCCGCCCCGCCCTCCGCCGCCCCGTCCTCTGCTGCCCCACCCTCCGCCGCCCCGCCCTGCGCCGGCCCGCCCTGCGCCGGCCCGCCCTGCACCGCCCCGCCCTCCAGCCGGCCGCCCTCCGCCGGCCCCGCCCTCCGCCGGCCCTACCCTCTGCCGGCCACCCTCCGTCCACCCTCCATCCGCCCTCCACCCTCCGTTCACCCTCTGGACTCCCTCCGCCCTCCGGCCACCCTCTACCGGCCCCACCCTCCTCCGGCCGCCCTCCGGCTGCCCTCCACCCTCCGGCTGCGGCCGCCGTCCACCCTACGGCCGCCCTGTGGCCTCCCTCTACCCACGGGCCTCCCGCCACCAGACTCCGGTAGCCTGGCAGCCCTCGGGCAGCCTTCCGACCGCCCTATGGCCTTCGGCCTCTAGCCCCTCCGACCTCCGACCTCCGCCCTTGGCCCTCCTCCCCCTCGTCCCTCCCCCCCAGCACCCCGAACACCCCCCCCCGCACCCCGACAACCCCCGTCCCCTTCCTCTTCGTCCCCTCCCTCGCCGCACCAGCTCCGGCTTCCCACCGCTGCCTCTCCTCTCGTAGCACCGCCTTCGGCTCCCCTCCCTTCCAGGTTTGTAGCGCAATCAGGTATGACATGGGATTTCACTTACATTATTATTTTATAAATGGTTCACAAACAATTAATTAGTATTTATTTTAAATATATTTGATATGAAAAATGAAAATGTAATAAGTCTTGTGTAAATGTTTGTTATAGGGATCTTATTATGGATAAGAGTTGGATTGATCTTCCAAATCGAACGTCTAGAGAGTATTTCAATGGCATTATGCAGTTTATTGACTTCACAAGAGGATTTTAAAGTGACTATATTAGTTTTCCATGTATAAAATGTGCTAACATATATCAATTCACATGAGATACTGTGAGGGAGAACCTATTCTTTAATGGATTTCTGAGAAATTATAAGAGTTGGACTCGTCATGGAGAAGAATATGTTCGTTGTGAAAATACGGATACAGTTCAGATGGATGTTGATGCAAGGATTAATTATCCAATGCATGAAATGGTTACTAAAATGGTATGTGGGTTGGATCCTGAAGGCATTGACATCCAGAATCTTGAGACCGGTGAGATAAATCTTCGCTCTAGTGCAGATCGTGATTCGAGGAGGTTTTATGAAGCAATTGATGATGCAAAAACAGAATTATATCCTGGATGTATTTCTTTCAATAAATTGTCGTTTATCGTGGAGTTGTTGCATTTGAAGACTTAGAATCATTGGTCAGACACATCATTCAACATGCTGTTGGTGTTATTGAAAAAGTTTCTTCCTGTCGACGCTAAGATTCCTGAGTCGTATTACCATGCTCGTAAGCTGAAAGAGAACTTAGGTTTTACATATGAGACCATAGATGCATGTGCAAACAACTGTATGTTGTTTAGAAAGGAAACTTCCCATTTTGATATTTGTATGGTTTGTGGTGCTTCCAGGTGGAAAGAGAACAGGGGAAATCAGACTCATCAAAGTCATATTGTGATACAGGGGAAACCGATTGCCTTAAAGAAAATGCGTTACTTTCCCCATAAACCAAGGTTGAAAAGATTTTTTATGTCATATAAAGTATCTAATTTAATGAGATGGCATGCAGAAAGAGTTCATGAAAGTGATATGTTAACCCACCCGACAGACTCTCATGCATGGAAGGATTTTGATAAGAGACATCCCGAATTTTCCAAAGATTTTCGTAATGTCCTATTGGGATTGGCAGCAGATGGTTTCAATCCATTCAAGTATATGGTTGGTGCAACTCATAGCACATGGCCCGTGGTGTTGGTTCCGTATAATCTTCCTCCGTGGCATTGTATGAAGCAACAATTTATATTACTTTCCACTCTTATTTATGGACCTAAAATTCCGAGGGATAAGATTGATGTTTACCTTCAACCATTGATTGATGAGTTGAATGAATTTTGGGGCGATGGTGTGATGACTTATGACTGTGAAACGAATGAAATGTTCAAACTGCAGGTTGCTTTATTGTGGACAATCAATGACTTCCCAGCTTATGCAAATTTATCAGGCTGGAGTACGAAAGGGGAATTTTCTTGCCCTTGTTGCAACAAAAGTAAAAAATCTGTATGGCTTAAGCATTCCAAAAAATGGGCATACATGGGTCACAGACGTTTTCTACCCCCTCAACACAGGTTCAGAAAGGACAAAGTGGCATTTGATGGTTCTAGAGAGTTCATCCTAGCACCAAAGATCATGACAGGAGTCGAAATGTTATCGTAGATTGAGGAAGAAAAAATCCGCATGGTATATGAAATTCAGGATTTGGTGGCTCCTCCGGTACGTAATATTCAAGCTGCGGGTAGGCAGCGCAGTCACAATTGGAAAAAGAAAAGTATTTTTTATAGTCTTCCGTATTGGAAAAATAACATGCTGAGGCATAATTTGGATGTCATGCACATTGAAAAAAATGTTTGTGATAACATATTGTGCACCATTTTAGGTGTCAGTGGGAAATCAAAGGACCATGTTAATGCACGCCGTGATTTGGAAGAAATGAGTTTAAGGAAATAGTTGCATTTACAGTTATCTGAGGGAAACAAGTCATATATGCCTGCTGCATAGTATACGATGACTACAAAGGAGAAAAAGACATTTCTTTCCATTTTGAAGATGCTCAAGCTACCTTATGGTTACTCTTCTAATATTTCAAAGTGTGTTAATCTGACGATTAAGACATTGCAAGGGTTGAAAAGTCATGACAATCACATGATACTTCAGAAGTTGATTCCAATCGCAATTTGTGATTGTTTATCCCCCAATGTTGTTCAGATGTTGATTGAGATGAGTAATTTTTTAGACATCTTTTTTTAAGAAATCAACGAATGAGTGATTTAAAAATTTTACAGGACCGAATTTTACTTACGCTTTGTCACTTTGAGAAACTATTTCCCCCCTTATTTTTCGATGTTATGGTCCATTTGACAGTGCACCTAACTGATGAAGTAATGGCTGCTGGTCCAGTGCAATTCAGGTGGATGTATCCTATTGAGCGGTATTTGAGTACATTGAAACAATTTGTACGCAACAGAGCTCATCCGGAGGCATCAATAGCCAATGGTTATTTGATGGATGAGTGTACTACTTTTTGTGCAGAATATCTTACGGATGTTGAAACAAAATTAGATAAGCCCTCTCAGATTCAGGATGGTCCATTTGGAGAAGGAACCACATATGATATGGACAACATCGAGTGGATACAAGCGCATCGATATATCTTGTTCAATACGCCATCAGTTGCACCATTAATGCAGTTAGTATCTTATCACTTTTATTGTTTAACATTTACATGTTTTGTTTGCATAAGTTTATCATTTAAACATTGCGTTATCATTTGCAGAAAACACATTAATGAGATAAAAGAAGAGATGCATCGTGCGACTGAGTTTCAAATTCAACAGTCTCATTATGCGTCATTTCATGATTGGTTCAAGGATTATGTACGTATAAATTGATTTTCATTATGAGTGAAGTATTATAATAATTTCTTTCATCATATATCATTATTTAATTCTATGAATTATGTAGGTTCATAAGCTGAGGGAGTTAGGGGACCCCACGCTAACTGAAGAATTTATCCAACTGGCTGAGGGTCCATCTATAACAGCTCATCGTTATAAATCTATAGATGCTAATGGTTTTCGATTTCGTATTAAAGATGTTGACGACAAATGAGAAACACAAAACAGTGGAATCGGTTGTCCATTTGTCAATTCTGGTTATTACTATGGTCAATTGATAGACATCATTGAAGTTGTATACACACAGGGGTTGAAGTACACATTGTTAAAGTGTAATTGGGTTGATCTAGTGCGTGGATGTAAAGTAGATCAATATCAGTTTTCATTGGTGAATTTTAACTATATTTTATACATAAATGAACGATTTGATAATGAACCTTTCATTTTGACATCACAAGCGGAACAAGTATTCTTCGTTACTTTGCCTTCGAATCCAAGTTGGCAAGTTGTTGTCAAAATGTCTCGACGAGGAGTGTTTGTATTTGAACAAGATGAACCCGAGACTATTCCTTTTGTTTCCCAACAGCTTGATCAACATACCATAGTTCAACGTGAAGAAGATATTTATTGGGTCAGAGTAGCTGTTGAAGGAGAAACGGTCGATTTTCATGCTTAATGAAAGGTATAATTGTTTTCCCACTATTCATCCTAAGATATCATAAATTATCTAAACATTTTATAAATCCTTGTAAGTTTTAATCCCCACTTTTGGAAGTTTATTCAGTTATAAATATTTAGGGTGATTTAAATCATGTTATATTGATGTTATTGTCGGTGTATTTTCTCATTGAGGTATTCTTCATTTGATTCATGTGCTGTTTGAATTTTTATTAATTCAATTTGAAATTTGGCTATGCATTGATTGGTTTTGTACATAATTTGTATATTTGTTCTGTTAACTCTATGATTTTTTAAAATTCATTTATAACTAATTATTCAATCCCTTTTTGTTTGATTAACAACTGTACAAGTTTGTTTTTTTTAAAAATAATCCCATTTATCATTTGGGCACTTTGGATAGTCCCCTTACTAATGTTTTCCATGACTGTAGGCATGTCAGGGGAAGAGGCAGAAGATCCACATCATCCATCTGAGGCATCTATGTCTCAGGGTCGAGGTATGTTGGAATGTCATTGTATCTATTTTTTATGTAATTAATAAACATATATATATATATATATATATATATATATTTTTTAACATCTGTCATTTTGTATATAAAATTGTTTTCAACAGGATTAGGCTCGACTGCTTCTTCCTCTCGCAGGAGAGGCCCTGGTCGTGGAATATTATCATAGAATTCCGACACGACTTTTGATGTTTCATTTGATGAGGTATTTCATCCTGTGGGACGGAATGCCCCTGCATTTATTCGTCAGTTGGGTCATATCATACGTGATCCACATCGATTTCCATTGACCACGCGTGACTGGGCTTCTATCCCTCAGGACACATTAGATCATCTTTGGAGGGAGGTTCAGGTAAGAAGACCATTTTACTTTATTCCCTATGTATAAACAACAATAACATATGGGATTTTTTTCATTAATAGCAAAATTTGAAAGTATGTCCCGATGAGTTTCGTCCAGTGTGTATGAGAAAATGCTGTAAGATGTGGAAATACTATAAAGGCAAAGTCAAGAGGGACCACTGGGTACCAAATGTGGGTGCCCCAGACATTCTAAAAAAAGTCCCAAGAGGTGTCCTCCCGGCTCAGTGGCGTGATTTAGTTGCATATTGGTATACTGAGGGTGTTGCGGTTTGTATATTTATTTTGGTATATATATTTTCAAGAATGTGTGATTTGTTTGATATTTGAATGAATTGAATGTAGGAGGTGTCTACACGCCATTCTGAGAATCGAGCGTTGCAGGGACCACCTCACAGGATCGGGACTCGTCACGTGTCTCAGATCCGACATGAGGTATTTATTATTCATTTTTTAATTTTTTTAATTAATACGGTTTTGTGTTTATATTCTATTCATATATAGTTGCGGGATCAAGGTGCACCAACTGATAAAATGTCGGTGTGGATGAGGACTCGTGATCGCAATGATCCTGAGGCTACAACATTGATAGTAAGTGCTTGTACTCATTACCAATACTTACATAAAATATTTATATTAATATATGTATATATATTTAAATATTTCACAGGCTCAATTTGAAGTTGAATTAGAACATCTGCCAGAGGACCAGCGACAGCTTCCCATGCGAAGGGATGAGATCTTTCATTGCATCATTGGTCGGGACGAACATGGATATAGTTTGACCTATGGAACAGGGATTCCTCGTTCTGTAGTGTCACGCGCTGCGGTTGTCGGTCCTGGTGTTGCTCAGATGATACAGCAGCTGTCAGATTTTGAGGCACGACTGCAGGCTTCTGAGGAGGCAAATGCGCAATTGGCTGCTGAGGTTAGAGCACTGCGGGAATATGTGCATCCAGGTGATGGTGCAGGGGATCACACGACGCAGGTTTATACTGTATTTATTTATTTAATTTAAATTATTTTTGTTATGAAAATATTCATAATGTTTATTTGTTGTAGGCCCCCGGACCACCGGATGGAGGCCAGTGATGAACACGCATGACGCATCATATTCACGAGGTGTGTTTCTGCTTTTAATGGTAGGGTTGTTATTGATATTTATGTTGGGTTTCTAGTGATTTTTTTTTTGTGATTTGGGGGTATCATGTGTGTTTTGGCCTCATGCAATGTTTGTGTGCACGAATTGAGAAGTAACCATGAAACTGATTATTGATTTGGATATTTTTTGTTCATTTAATTTTCAATGTTTAGAATTGCATGTTCTGTAATATTTTTGAAAAAAATACGTCATTCCTAATATAAATCATTAAACTTGTTTTTGATGAATGAGCTGAGTTCACTATTTGCAGTCCCCAGCCTACCTCGGACAGCCCTCCCCGCACTCTGGACAGCCCTCCCCGCACCCCGGACAAGCCCCCCCACCCCGGACAGCTCCCCCGCACCCCGGACAGCCCCCCCGCACCTCAGACAGCCCTCCCCGCACTCCGGACAGCCCTCCCCGCACCCCGGACATCCCCCCCCCGCACCCCGGAAAACCCTCCCCGCACTCCGGACATCCGTCCCCGCACCCCGGACAACCCTCTCGCACCCCAGACAGCCTTCCCCGCACTCCAGACAGCCCTCCCTGCACCTCGGACAGCCCTCCCCGCACCCCGGACAGCCCTCCCGCACCCCGGACAGCCTTCCCCGCACTCCGAACAGCCCTCCCCGCACCCCGGACAGCCCTCCCGCACCCCGAACATGCCCCCCCACACTCCGTAAAGTCCTTCTCGCACCCCGGACAGCCCCCCTACACCCCGAACAACCCTCCCACACTCCGGACAGCCCCCCCGCACCCCAGATAGCCCTCCCGCACCCCGGACAGACTTCCCCAAACTCCGGACAACAATCTAATTATTATTCACAACATGTACGCGCAGACGGCACATCAATCAGACGACATCAAAGGGTGAGTGAATTGTGATGTGGTCGAGCAGACGACACGTCAATCGGACGTGCCGTGTGCCCGCGGTGACCGGGAACGCCGTTCTGGTGTCATAAACGGCCAAAATGGGCATCTAACGGTCAAAGTCATAGAGGACCACAACGGATTGACCTGAAATCACAGGAAAACAATCTAATTATTATTTCTGATGTGTACGCGTAGACGACATGTCAATCGGACGTGTGGTCTGCGCGATAGGGCTCATTATGCGTTCTTTAAGTGTTGCACGTGCTTCATAAACGCGCGTGGGGGGGTCCAAATGGGCCGAACGACGTCCGAATGGCCTGAAATCAGATGACATCAAAGGGTGAGTGAATTTTGTTGTGGTCGAGCAGACGACACGTCAATTGGACGTGCCGTGTGCCCGCGGTGACTGGGAACGCCGTTCTGGTGTTATAAACGGCCAAAACGGGCGTCTAACGGTCAAACTCATAGCGGACAACATCATATTGACCTGAAATCATAGGAAAACAATCTAATTATTATTCGTGACATGTACGCGTAGACGGAACGTCAATCGGATGTGCGGTCTGCGCGGTAAGGCTCATTATGCGTTCTTTAAGTGTTGCGCGCACTTCATAAACACCCGTGGGGGGTCCAAATAGGCCGAACGATGTCCGAATGGCATGAAATCAGAGGAAATAAAAGTGTGAGTGAATTGTGATGTGGTCGAGTAGACGACACGTCAATCGGACGTGCCGTGTGCCCGCGGTGACCAGGAACGCCATTCTGGTGTCATTAACGGCCAAAACGGGCGTCTAATGGTCAAAGTCATAGAGGACGACATCGTATTGACCTAAAATCACAGGAAACAATCTAATTATTATTTGTGACGTGTACGCGTAGACGGAACGTCAATCGGACGTGCGGTCTGCGTGGTAGGGCTCATTATGCGTTCTTTAAGTGTTGCGCGCGCTTCATAAACGCGCGTGGGGGGGTCCAAACAGGCCAAATGACATCCGAATGGCCTGAAATCAGATGAAAACAAAGGGTGAGTGAATTGTGATGTGGTCGAGTAGAATACACGTCAATCAGATGTGTCGTGTGCCTGTGGTGACCGAGAATGCCGTTCTGGTGTCATAAACGGCCAAAACGGGCGTCGAACGGTCAAACTCATAGCGGACGACATCGGATTGACCTGAAATCACAGGACAACAATATAATTATTATTCTCAATGTGTACGTGTAGACGGAACGTCAATCGGACGTGCGGTCTGCGTGGTAGGGCTCATTATGCGTTCTTTAAGTGTTGCGCGCGCTTCATAAACGCGCGTGGGGGGGGGGGGGGGGGGGGTCCAAATGGGCCGAATGACGTCCGAATGGCCTAGAATCAGACAACATCAAAGGGTGAGTGAATTTTGATGTGGTCGGGCAGACGACAAGTCAATCGGAGGTGCCTTTTGACCGCGGTGACCGGAAACGCGTTTCCAGTGTCATAAAACACCAAAAACGGTGCGAGACGGTCGAATTCGGAGCAAACATGCTCCAAATGACCTGAAATGACACGAAAACATTAGGAATATTATTCGTGACGTGTAGGAGGAGACGAAGCACCCATCGGAGGTGCGGTGCACATGTTACGTCTGAGTGTGTCGTTTTCAGCAGGTCGACGCACGCTAAAACGGCGCGTTGAGGGGGTCAAAACCACCCGAACGACCTCGGAATGCCATGAAACCGTACGACAACAGCCGTTGTGGGATTTATGAAATGGTTGGGCAGAAGGCACGTCAATAGAAGGTTCTGTTTGACCGCGGTGACCGGAAACGCATTTCCGGTGTCATAAAACACAAAAAACGGCGCGAGACGGTCGAATTCAGAGCAAACGTGCTCCGAATGACCTGAAACCACACGAAAATATCAGGAACATTATTCGGGATGTGTAGGAGGAGACGACGCACCCATCGGAGGTGCGGTGCATGTGTTATGTTTGAGTGTGTCGTTTTCAGCAGCTCAGCACGCGCTAAAATGGCACGTTGGGGGGTCAAAACTACCCGAACGACCTCGGAATGCCTTGAAACCGTACGACAACAGCCGTTGTGCGATTTGTGAAATGGTCGGGTAGAAGGCATGTCAATCGGAGGTGCTGTTTGACCGCGGTGACTGGAAACGCGTTTCCAGTTTTATAAAACACCAAAAACGATGCGAGACGGTCGAATTCAGAGAAAACGTGCTCCGAATGACCTGAAACCACACGAAAACATTAGGAATATTATTCGTGACGTGTAGGAGGAGACGACGTGCCCATCATAGGTGCGGTGCGCGCGTTAGGTCCGAGTGTGTCGTTTTCAGCAGCTCAGCGCGCGCTAAAACGACGCCTTGGGGGGTCAAAACCACCCGAACGACCTCAGAATGCCATGAAACCGTACGACAATTGCCATTGTGCGATTTGTGAAATGGTAGGGTATACAGAACATCAATCGGAGGTGCCGAGTGACCGCGGTGACCGGAAACGTGTTTCCGATGTCATAAAACACCAAAAACGGCGCGAGATGGTCGAATTCAGAGAAAACGTGTTATGAATGACCTGAAACCACACAAAAACATTAGGAATATTATTAGTGACATGTAGGAGGAGACGACGTGCCTATCGGAGGTGCGGTGCGCGCGTTACGTTCGAGTGTGTCATTTTCAGAAGCTCGGCGCGCGCTAAAACGGCGCGTTGGGGAGTCAAAACCACCGAAACAACCTCAGAAATCCATGAAACCGTAAGAAAACAGCCGTTGTGAGATTTGAGAAATGGTCAGGTAGACGACACATCAATCGGAGGTTCCGTTTGACCGCGGTGACCGGAAACGCGTTTCCGGTGTCATAAAACACCAAAAACGGCGCGAGACGGTCGAATTCCGAGAAAACGTGCTCTGAATGACCTGAAACCACACGAAAACATTAGGAATATTATTCATGATGTGTAGGAGGAGACGACATGCCCATCGGAGGTGCGGTGCATGCGTTACGTCCGAGTGTGTCGTTTTCAGCAGCTCGGCGCGCGCTAAAACGGCGCGTTGGGTGGTCAAAACCACCCGAACGACCTCGGAATGCCATGAAACCGTACGACAACATCCGTTGTGCGATTTGTGAAATGGTCGGGCAGACAACATGTCAATCTGAGGTGACTTTTGACCGCGGTGACCGGAAACACATTTCCGGTGTCATAAAACACCAAAAACGGCGTGAGATGGTCGAATTCGGAGCAAACGTGATCCAAATGACCTGAAACCATAGGAAAACATTAGGAATATTATTCGTGATGTGTAGGAGGAGACGGAGCGCCCATCGGAGGTGCGGTGTGTGCGTTACGTCCGAGTGTGTCGTTTTCAGCAGCTCAGCACGCGCTAAAACGACGCGTTGGGGGGTCAAAACCACCCGAACGACCTCAGAATGCCATGAAATCGTACGACAACATCTATTGTGCTATTTGTGAAATGGTCAGGTAGATGGCACGTCAATCGGAGGTGCCTTTTGACCGCGGTGACCGGTAATGCATTTCCGGTGTCATAAAACACAAAAAACGGCGCGAGACGGTCGAATTTGGAGAAAATGTGCTCCGAATGACCTGAAACGACACGAAAACATTTCAAATATTATTCGTGACATGTTGGAGGAGACGACACACCCATCGGAGGTGCGGTTCATGCATTACGTCCGAGTGTGTCGTTTTCAGCAGCTTGGCGCGTGCTAAAACGGCACGTTGGGGGGTCAAAACCACCCAAACGACCGCGGAATGCCATGAAACCGTACGACAACAGCCATTGTGTGATTTGTGAAATGGTCGGGAAGACGACACGTCAATCAGAGGTTCCGTTTGAACGCGGTGATCGGAAACGCGTTTCCGGTGTCATGAGACACCAAAAACGGCGCGAGACGGTCGAATTCGGAGCAAACGTGCTCCGAATGACCTGAAACCACACGAAAACATTATTAATATTATTCGTGATGTGTAGAAGGAGACGGCGTGCCCATCAGAGGTGCATTGCACGTGTTAGGTCCAAGTGTGTCGTTTTCAGCAGCTCGGCGCACGCTAAAACGGCGCATTGGGGGGTCAAAACCACCCGAACGACCTCAGAATTCCATGAAACCATACAACAACAACCGTTGTTCATTTTTTGAAATGGTCGGGCAGACGGAACGTCAATCAGAGGTGTTTTTTGACCGCGGTGACCGGAAACGCGTTTCCGGTGTCATAAAACACCAAAAACGGCGCGAGACGGTCGAATTCAGAGAAAACGTGCTCCGAATGACCTAAAACCACACGAAAACATTAGGAATATTATTCGTGACGTGTAGAAGGATACGGTGCACCCATCAGAGGTGCGGTGCGCGCGTTAGGTTCGAGTGTGTCATTTTCAGCAGCTTGACGCACGCTAAAACGACGCGTTGAGGGGTCAAAACCACCCGAACAACCTCGGAATGCCATGAAACCGTACGACAAAAGCCGTTGTGCAATTTTTGAAATGGTCGGGTAGACGAAACGTCAATCAGACGTTCCGTTTGACCGCGGTGACCGGAAACGCGTTTCCGGTGTGATAAAACACCAAAAACGGCGCGAGACGGTCGAATTCAGATCAAACATGCTCTGAATGACCTGAAACCACACGAAAACATTAGGAATATTATTCGTGATGTTTAGGAGGAGACGGCGCGCCCATCAGAGGTGAGGTGCACACATTACGTCCGAGTGTGTCGTTTTCAGCAGCTCGACGCGCGCTAAAACGGCGTGTTGGGGGGTCAAAACCACCCGAATGACCTCAGAATTCCATGAAACCATACGACAACAGCCGTTGTGCGATTTGTGAAATGGTCGGGTAGAAGGAGCGTCAATCAGAGGTGCCGTTTGACTGCAGTGACCGGAAACACGTTTCCGGTGTCATAAAACACCAAAAACGGCCGAATGACCTGAAATGATAGCATTTCTTAAATTAGGGGTTTTAAATTATTATAACACCATGATTTGATGTCAGATTTAATTTTATTATATGTATATGATAACTGAATAATTATTTTTAATTTACGTTTGTTTTGTTTTGTTGTTTTTTTGTCTTATTGTAGGTTTATTGAAGCAGAAGATTAAAATAGATGGACCTGCTCGGATCGTTGAAGCACGTTTATCGTTTATGATGATCTTTATGTTTATGAGGTTTGAAATTGTTTTCCATTTTTTATGATTGTTATATTGTTTTATCTCTGATTTTGCACCGTGAAGAAAAAAAACAGAATTCGTACATTTCATTAAAAAAATGAAAAATATTTTATTTAATATTATATATATATATATTAAAATATTTTATTTACTATATATATATATTTTTTTATTTAATAAATATATATAAAAATGAAAAATAGTTTATTTAATATTATATATATATATTTCTTTAATATATATATATATATATTTAAATATTTTATTTAATATTATATATATAAATATTTTATTTAATATATATATATATTTTATTTAATAAATAAATATATATATATATATTTCTTTCGGTATGAAAATTTTTTTTTAAAAAAAATTTCCAGTGTAGCGACCGCCAATGGCGGTCACTAATGTTGCCCGGCATTTCGGCCACCTATAGCGACCGCCATTGGCGATCGCTATTACCCTACACCGACGGAGCAGATGCGACCGCCAATGGCGGTCGCTAGGCGGTCTCTATAGCCCTTTAGCGACCACCAATGGCGGTCGCTAATACCCTTATTTTTAGTAGTGCCAGTTGGTGAATTCCTTTTTTCTGGAAACATTGAAATTGGAAGCAATTCAAATTCAAACATAAAAGAGGAACCAATGGCCAGAAATTATGGAAATGAACTTAATAGAACCATTCAAGGTTTGGCTGCACCTGATATTAACTATCAACCAAATTGTATTGCATACCTGAATCTCGAATCAAACTTTGAGTTAAAATCTGGGTTAATTCACCTTCTTCCAAAATTTCATGGCTTATCTGGTGAGGATCCAAACAAACACCTTAAAGAATTTAATGTGGTTCTCTCAAACCTTAAACCAAGAAATGTTTCTGAAGATCAAATCAAATTAAGAGCATTCCCATTCTCACTTGATGGAGCTGCGAAAGATTGGATGTATTATTTACAACCCGAGGATGTAACTTGTTGGAATGATTTAAAATGTCTTTTCTTGCAGAGATTTTTTCCAGCATCGAGGACCACTTCCATTCGTAAGGAGATCTCGGGGATCAAGCAAGAACAAGGGGAGTCAATGTATGAGTATTGGGAGAGATTCAAGAAGTTGTGTGCAAGCTGTCCACATCACCAAATCAGTGAGCAACTCCACATTTAGTACTTCTATTAAGGACTCACACCTATGGAGAGGAGCATGGTGTATGCCGCAACAAGAGGGGAATTGGTGGATAAGACACCAATAGCCGCACGTGCATTAATCGACAAGGTGGCACAAAACTCCCAACAATTTGGCGATCGAGGTACACCACATGTCAGGGGAGTACATCAGGTAAGTCCTTCTCTTGAAAGTAATTTGATTGATACCAAGTTAGAAGAATTAACCACTTTCCTGTGAGGCTTCTAAACCATTATTTTCATATTCTTTACATTCACCTCACTTCTTGAGAGAACCAAACCATGCTTGATTCAACCGGAATTTGATCTATTCCTGTCAAAACTTGAGGGTTTGAGGTACATATGTTTAAATGATTAAGGCATTTGTTTGGTATTAAAGCCCCTATTTCAAAGAATCCTTTTTTATAATTCCCTAACTTGAACATTTAATCCTTTTAGCCCTTAGAATCCATGCATAGCCTGTTAGGTTAGCCACATTACAAGCCAATTTTCTCTATCCAACCAACTTTTGAAGTGAAATTGCATAATCTAGTAGATCTTAAGTGTTGGGGAAGCTATGTTGTGTTGTGCTACGACATTCTGTGATACTTTGGGTGGAAAATTAAATTCTGAAGAGATGTGTTTTCTACTAAAGCAAGTCATTATATTGAAAGCTGTGTCTTTTCTGGAGCTTTCATGACAAGTGAAGCTGTGCCTTTTCTGGAGCTTCTAATTGAGGTCGAAAGTTGTGCCCATCTGGAGCTTTCAAGAAAATCATGTTTGAGAAGATTGACATTTTTGATGCTGAAATGATGAATGGTGTAAACTTTTCATGACTTTTCATGATGATGGAGCTGAATTGATACTATGGTTGTTGAGGAGAGGACCATATTTAAGTGAAAATTAGATTAATGCAATTTTTCTTCAAAAAGAGTCAAGCCCTCCTCATTCAGCCTCAGAATTTTTCACATCTAAATCCTACCAACCGAAATCCATAGAACAACCATGAAAAGTACTCATGATAAACATACGTCCTTGACTCACATCGGGTGGTGATGTAGGAATTTATCAAGCCTATGGTGACCCTTGTATGAGTTTGGATGAGAAAGACATTACAAAAAAAATTGATATTTGAGTGATGAGAGAAAATTCAAGCGAGGTAATTATTTTGTGCATGGGAGGATAAATGAAGTGGAAATATATTGAATGATATAAATGGATAACTTGAAATAAGTTTTTTTATGAGGCATGATATCTTTTGATTCTTGGTGTGAAATTGATTGATCTCAAGGATATGTGTTTTAAAATTGGTTTTGATTTGATGTTGATGTTTACTTGACATGAGGTTTTGCCCAGAAGTGCACAAGGGTAAGTGTGGGAGAGTTGATAAAACACTATTTTTTTTGAATATTTTATTTATAATAAATGATATAATTTCCTCACATTGTGTTATATATGTTTATTTATAAAATATTTGGGATTTGATCATTCATTTGAAAATTTGGTGAAAATTCCAGTTTTACCGTTTATAGTGAATTGTAGTATTTCGAAGATAAATATTTTCATATTTTTTATTTGAATTTGAAATTTTGTAACAGTGTTACTAGCTTAATTGTCTACAACTTTTATTCAGGACACTAGAGCTAAATAGTTAATTAGGTTGTTGAAAATGGGCCATAAAGTCAAAGTTGGGTTGGACTCACCAGAATGGAGAAGCTTTTGTATTTCGACCATAACTCCTTCATCTGGGCTTTTATTGAGCCAAAATATTTATAGGAGATAGAGGAACCACATCCGCACATATGATCCTTCTGAAAGGCCGGCCAATTCACGCGTTTTGGTGGTCAAATAGGCGGTGCAAGTTAGTATAAAATATTTGGCCGAGATTCCCTATTCACACTTGAAACCACTTTGAAACTTGCCTCCCCACCACTCTATAAATTGGTGTTTTTGTCATTTGGTGGGGTTTTTACGTGAATTAGGAAGTTTAGGGAAGATAAGAAGAGGTTACACTTCAATTATCCATGCAATTCAATAAGGGAAGCTCTTGAAGCAAGGATCCCTTCGTCGAAGCCCTATTCTTCTTCCTCATGTTGTAATGTTTGTGTTTTCTTAATAAACTTCTTTGTTCTTATTTTATTTATTCTATTTTCTTCTGTTTTGTTTAAATTTATTCTTCTATTAATCTTCCTCTTTGGGCTGGAATTCATGAGTAGAAGCGTTATTGGGTTATACCCATTATAAACCATTGCACATGCAAAATGCTTCTACGATGATTATGCCACCCATGGAAGAGTAGTTCTTTTTAGTAATCGATCGACCTCTATCATTATTCATTCATTTATTTTGAATAAATGAGTTACTGTAATTCAATTAATATGATCCATGAATTGTGTTTTTAAATTTTAAGAAACTAATAAAGCAATTGAACAATTAACACAAAAACACGCGAGGTCGGGATTTTGTGTAAATTGTGAGAGCGCGATCTTAATCGATAATATGAGACCATACGGGATAAATTTGTAGAGTTCAAATATAATCCCTAAACACAATTCATCCTCATTTCCATAATGGATATGTGCATTAATTTACCACTGACCATAAGCTATCCTTTGAACATCAATCAAAGCAGGGTGTTGCGATTGCATGTTCCGAAGTTAGCCTAAGGTTAAATTCACTTCATCTTTGTGGTAAGGTTAATTCTCGTAGGGTTCGGAGGTTAACAAATTAAGGGATCATAATTAAGTGAATATTAATTTAAATAATAATGATCAATAAATTATTGATGAGGTAGAATTAGATTGATTACGTCTTTTAAATATTGTCTAAAAAAATATCTTTTTGTTGTGTCATTTTAATCGAACTTCATTTCAAAACAAAAAACAAAAAAAAATACAATATTCTTCTAGAAAAATTCTTCTAGATTCATAAACTATAACCAACCCCCATACTTTCAAGTAGTGTTTTTATTATCTTTTATTTTATTTTTATAATACCTTTAAAAAGTTGTTTTAAATCTACTTCCTCCTTTGAGAGACGACCTTGGTCAGCCACTCTGCTGCACCTAAGTACCCCAAAATCACATTAATCATTTGATAGCACCCACGACAGAACTATTTCATGGGGTTCCACTCTGATGTCATCGAGGACCCTCACCCTGGTGCATCAAGGGGTTCCACTCGAAAATCTATGATACGCCTACATAATCATTGTTATCATCAAAACCTCCTGAATAACCATCATTCTTGGAACACCTCACATCATGTCTCAAAATATTCATAGGATTCCACCATTGAGTCCTATTAGGAAAAACCATAGGATAGGCTATTTACTTGCCCAAATCGGTCAACCGGTGTGAAAGTTACGTTTCACCATAAAATGCGCTAGGGGTGCTTTATGGGACCTATACATGAATTTGAAAAAAATACATGAAAATTATTCTGAAAAGTACACCACATCATCAGCTACATGATTCTGTAGATGACATGTTGTTTGGTCATCATATGCAAAAGATATGTCAGGTACAAGTTTCACAACAATAACCACCACAACAACAACAACAACAAAAACATAATAATAATAATAATAATAATAATAATAATAGTAATAATAATAATAATAATAATAATAATAATAATAATAATAATAATAATAATAATATTATTATTTTTGGGGATCTCTATAGAACTGAACCATGGAACCAAGATAAATACCCAAAATTTGGCCTTAAAAGGACCTTCTCAAATTTAGGATCACACAGTCACTGAAAACATGTCATTTTGACTCCCATTTGGGAGTTATGATGGGCCAAATATTTACCAATATCACTAAATCTATTATTTAATGGGAGTTTCATGGGACCAGGTCACGGGTCGGGGAAATTTATAAAAAATGATCTTAAAATGACCGTATCCTAAATAGGGTCATGCCATCATAGACGTTGCATTAAAAAAACTCTTGAAGTTGGAGTTATGGTGGTTTAAGTAAATGAATAATAATAATAATAAGAATATTTTTTTTTATTTTTATTTTTTATCTTTCTTTTCCCCTTACCCCCTCCCCTATTAGAAACCCTAGTTTCCTAGTGCACCACACCCTCCGCCGTTTTATTCATTGGGTTTGCTGCCACCTCCGGCCACCTTCCACGCCGCCTTTGGCCACCATATTTTCTGCACACTATCACTCCCCCAATCCAACTTGAAATAAGGAAATGATCATAGATCTGTGATCCTTAGAACCAGATCTACATAGTTCCATGCCCTGATCGACGATTCATTGTCATTTCGATGCGTCAAAAAGAAAATTTGATGATGATTTCATGAAGAATGTGGGAAGAGGAGAAAATATGATATCCAAGAATAGATCGATCAATGACCGTGTCAGTTTGGTCATCGACATTGAGGTTCAAGAACCATAAAATTGAAAAATGAATGTATTTCATAATCCAAGAATTTCAATCGGGTATAAGGAATCCAAATAGAATATTTCTACCTATATTTTGATGTATTCTTTGTCAATTAACATGCCTTCCAATGATCATTTCATTTTCTGCGCTCCGATCTACTCAGATCTGCAACGTCATCACGATATGTCAAAGGCTCGATGTTTATTACCCAAAGGGGGAAATATTGGGAGCTCCACTAGTGGTGGGAGGATTATGATCCAACAAAATTGAAAATACTCTACAATGATATATTTATAAGTATATCATTTAGGTTAAATGAATTTAGTTAATAAATTAATTAATTAATTTAATCCACTTAAAGGTACCACTGACGAGCGAGGGGTTCAAATGTCCTGTTCCAACTTATTTTATGTCATGCCTTGGGTAAACACCACGTTTTAGACACAATCATGATTTCATATTTCTGATCTAATCAACTATTTGAGAGTTATACCATTTTATTTAATTAACTACGTGTGTACAATATAAAATATACTTAATATTTTTATAAAATTAATTTTGGCAACACCGTGCCTTGGAATTTCATGCTGTCTCAGTGCCTAGCTCTGGAAACATATATAGAAATATTTCAAAGTCTTATATAGAATAAAAAGATCTTTGTATGCCCTATCATTAATGATAAAAGTAAAGGTTCACTACTTAACAAGAGAAGTGTCCATAAATGTTCATTAATTATGAAGTACACAATTCACCCCCCTCTTGTGTCTTTGTTCTTCATCATAACCATCTCGACCTAACAATTGGTACCAAATGGTCTGATTTATTGGAAATATTTCTCTTTCTAAATTTTTTTGGATGTTTTTTTTCTTTCTGATTCAAAACATTTTGGTTTCAAAGAGATCATTTTGTATCATTTGTTGTGATAATTTAGAAAAATTCCTCTTTTTAAAAATTTGTTTCTACTCACAACAGTTTTATAAGATTTTCTCTATTGATATATTTTACATTTTGAAATTATTATAAATTATTCTTATTTCTATCTGATTCCCAACATTTGGTTTCAAAGTGAAAGTATTGTATGTTCTTTAAATATTTTTAGTATTGTACAAAATTCAACAATATTTTATTGGATCTAACAATATTGATTTAAATATTCAGATGAAGATATCTTGGAATGGTTGATTCTAGAGAAGGTATGAATATAATTCATGCCCCGTATTTTGATGTAAATGATTATAAATGCTAGAATTATTGAATAATTATTTTTTTGAAAAATATTAGAATAATGGTTTATTTAATTTTTTTAAGCCTTATGAGATTCCTAAATAAGATTTGGAAGATTTGATTATTGATCAAGAAAAATATTATGATATCAATTCAAAAGATATGAATGCTATTGTGTGTGGTTTAGGAGATAATGATTTTAGTCGAGTATATCAATGTTCTAATGTATATTATATGTAAAAAATTATTGCTACTACCCATGAGGGAATTGAAAATACCAAATAATTGAAGTATAAACTGAGAATCTAAAGTTTGATACTTTCAGAATGGATGAAAATGAAACTATCAATCAAATGGAAGAAAGACTGACATAGATTTTCAATAATTCTTTTACATTAGGAGATTCAATTTCAGAGTTAGATCATGTTTTAAAAGTACCCAAAGTATTACCACCTAAGTTGAGTGAAATATCTAAATATATATGTAAGTCGACATCAGTAAAGAATTTGAAAATGAAGGAGTTTATTAAGACTTTGATAATGTATTAAGTTAAGATACATATTAAATTTGAAATTCATATCAATCATAAAAAAACTATCTCAAGACTACAATGGAAGAATCACATGATTAAATTCACCCATAGTTAGATAAATATTTATTATATCTTTAATTTTTTTTTGAAAAACTATACAGGAAGAAAAATAAAGGTACTAAAGAAGAGAGATGCTATGAATGTATGGAAAGAAGCCATATAAAGAATGAATATAATTTAAATAAAGATAAAATGAAATCCAATTACAAAATAAAATGAAAGAAGGCTATAAAGTGTATCTAGAGAAATTCTTCTAGTTCACATGATAATTCTTCTGCAAATTCAGAAGATGAGCATAGAATTGTATGTCCCATAGATGATACTGATGAGGTTTAATCATCTTACTCTCAAAACTATAGTTTAGAAAAACTCTATTATAATTATTTAAATAAATATTTCTCTATTATACAATATAAATTATAATCCATAAAAAAGAACCATAGAAAAATTAGAAAGTCTTATGGCACTGTTTTATTAGAAAAAGGAAATATATCCAAACAGTTTTTAGATTTAAAATACAATTATTCTAAAATTTCTTGTGATATACATGAAACTATGATTAAAAAATTAAATATTGAATTTGATAACATAATATAATTTTCAATTATTCTTATAAAAGTAGAAAAATATTTCAATCAAATTCTTGGAAAAAATAAAATACTAAAAGAAAAAAGTTAGAATAAATAGTAATGGTGAAAAGAAAAATCTGTATAAAAATTATTTTGATCCAAGTTTAGATAGTTAAAACATGTCAAATATTAAATGTTTTCATGGTATTAATGGTCATTATGGTAATTATTTTTTCTTTAGAAAAATATAATTTTTTGGTTTTAAAAATATTTATCTCTCAAAATATCTGATTAGCTTAAATTGTAAAATCCTACTCAAAATAAACATGTTTAGTTACCAAAACATTTAATTGCTAAAACTGTTGGACCCAAAATAATATAGGTTACAATAGAAACTTTTATTTGGTATTCTTTAGTATTAAACCACTATGCAATATCGTTAAATCTATGAGTGGTTGAATAATGGATAAATGAAAGTTGATAGAAAAAGAGTAAAAAACTATAAAGAAGTTCTTTATCAAAAAATCCTATGTTCTTTTCACAATAATACATGAAGTAATTTTTTGAAAAAAATGATTAGTCTATTAAATAATTTTTAATATAAAAATTAATATCTATTTGATAAATTTTTTCACTATTCTTTAAAAACAAGTTTTTAATCTATTTTCTAAAACTGATTTTTTAAATATATTTTAAAAACTAGTGTTTAAATCCCTTATGGTAAATAAACTATTTTATAAATTTTATATTTTATATCCTTAAATAATTTTATAAAATTTATGTTTCAATTTTTTACAAATATAATAATATTTCTAATGTGTAATTTCTATTCTAAAAATTAAATCTGTAATGACAGTTCTAAATTTTTTCTGCTAAAGAAAATGAAACGTCGTCTTCATTCTTTTAAAACCAAATATTTCCTCTTCCTCTGAAAACCTTTTTATATTACTCATTTTATTATTATTCTTCTTCTTATAAATAGATTGTTTAAAAAACTATTAACAACCAGTCATAAAAAAAAGGGATGAAGAAGTCAGGTAATTCTAGCTTAAAAGAAAATATTTCTCACAAAAGGTTAAAAGGTAATCCTTCACTTGTTCAAAAAAGAGTCAGTTTTTTTATTGAAGATTCATTTAAAATTATTTAGAAATTAATAAATGAGTTTATGGTTCAGAATAACTAAATTTATCTTTGTAACAAACATCTTATGAAAGTCTTCTATTTAATGTTATCTCTTTGAATAATGAAATAGTAAAAATGAAAGCTAATATAGATGCAACTAGAAAGTCGTATGATGATCTATATAAAGCACCAATATCAAAAGTTATTTTTGATTCATTTAGAAAGGAGTATTATAATGTAAAATATAGTTTTGTCTCAAAATCATATGTTGATGCTCTCAAAATAGAAATTCTAAGTCAACTGGAGTTACTCATGGGATAAATTGTTACAAAGATCAATCTTGATAAACTAATTTTTTAGTTGAACTATGTTCGTCTTCTTATTATTAAAAAATAGAATATGTTCAAAATAGATTATAAGAAATATCATAAGTTTTTGATAGTTTATGTGAAAAAGTTTACAACTTGGAAACTTCAGAGAACAACTATTATTCTTCTTAAATTTTTTTTCTTATTAAAATAATATATATTGTTTCTAAAGTATATTTTTTAGAAAAAATTGTAAAAATAATTTCTTCGCAATTTTTTTTTATCATGAAATTTTTATCTTTATATTTGAAAAAATTTCATTAGATATTAATATATTCTATAATTTAGGGGTATTTTTTTAAAATAGATAATTGTTTTATACTAATATGTTATTTGTTTAATTTAAAAATCTTTTTAATGAAAACATAATTTTTGGGGGAGGTATTATTACTGATATTATATGTTTTTATGTCATAAAAAAGGGGTAAGTTTTATAGGAAAATTTTTATTTATATAAGATGTTTTATATTAGAAGATTTTTTAATAGAAAATTTATACAATGGTAATATAGGGAGAAATCTATATGCTCAAATTTTTCTTATATGTTTATATTTATTAAGGGGGAGAAGTTTCCTTTATCATGTTTTAGGAAATAATATTTCTTTATGAAAATATTATTATTAAAAAAAAGGGGGAAGAAATTCATTTTGTTTATTAAATTCTATTTTTTATGATATGGGTTTTGTGAGAATAAAAATGGGAGATTATTGAGCATGTGTTGATTAAAAAGTTTGGGTAATTTTTTTTGTTTTTGATGCTAAAAAATGCCCACATTTGTGTTACTAATAATTTTACTTTTAAGTGAGTTTTAGGAAATTTATATTTATTGAAATATTTATTCTAGAAATATATTCAAGTTTTTGATATGTGAGGAATATTCGTTAAAGTGACCAGGAATCATTTTAATGTACTCTATAAACACTTTTCATACCCTATGTGTGAAAGCGTAACGTTAGGATGGAACCCTATGTTCAAAATAGTGCGTATGGATAATCAACACTACACTGTCAGAAAAGAATAGTTCAAGGACCCTACGTTTGGATGGAACCATACATTTTTGAAAAGGGAAAGCATGGTTAAGAAACCCTACGTAAGTAAGGAACCCTACATTTAAGGAAACAAACTTATGGTATAGTAACTCAACTTTTTTATTCAACCCTATATTGTCAACCCTATGTTTGGAGTTTTGTGGTCATATGAAGAAACCCTTTATTTGACTATTCAATAACAGAGTTTTAAATCCACGATATTATCCAGGATATTATCTGAGATTTATGCAATAGTATTGACGGGGGTAAATATTTGATCAAATCTATTTTAAAACCGATTAAAAGGTTCATATTAATTGTTTCAAAGGCTTATATTCGATGGAGTAAAGTGTTACTGTTCTTACAATAAATTACAACTCTCTTGAATGGGTTTGAATTTAAATATTCATGATTTATTGTACGATATTTATAGATATGGTTTGAATCAAAGCTGTTTGACCTTCTGTATAAATATTGAGAAACTCTTCATCAAAACGTGTGTGGGAAAATATATTCATAAGTGATGATTATACCTAGAAAGTGATATACATACAAAACCAAGTGTTTTTTATTTTATAGAAACACTTTGGAGACATACATGTTTTGATATATTGTCTCACTACTGCTACAAATATTACTGTAGCTGCTACTACACCTTACTGTTACATATTATTTGTCAATAATGATGAATCATTTTTCAGAGATACACTTGGGATAAATACATTTTTAAACATTTATCCGGTTTTTCTCTATCTCTATCTAAAGAAATACTATGTTATGTGAAAGATTTATTTTCTGATATGATACATTGAAGATTTGATTTCATCTGTCAGTTGCTACTCCAATATGTGAAGTTCAATAAGTATAATCCAAAAATAAAACTCTTTTGATCTATTGAATTTTCCACTGCTCATACTCAATTGTGGTTAAGTTTCAGCTTCTTGTACTAAACTACAGATTTTTGGTTCCTTGAAAAAGAACCATAAGTCTTTAAAAAGTCTTATAATGTGTCAACTAGATACCCTCAGTTGTTATTTTAAGGTCTTAGGATAAGAGTATAAAATAGTAAAATCATCACGCTCATAGAGTTTAGCATAATGCACTAAGGTATCTTGTGACCTGAACCACTATACATCGCTGTGTTCATTTGGTTTATTTATTTCTAATGCTCACTCATTTAAGAGAAAAGGAAAGGTTCTCCGCTTAACAAAAGAGGTGGCCATAAATATTAATTAATTATGAAGGACACAATTCATGCCCTTTTGTGTCTTTGTTCTTCATCATAACTATCCCAACCTAACAATTGGCGTCTAAGGGTGTGCTTTATTCGAAATATTTTTCTTTCTCAAAATTTTTGGATTTTTTTTCTTTTTGACAGCTAAAATTTTTGTATCAGTGAGATAATTTTGTATCATAGGTTATGCTCATTTAAAAATATTTTTCTTTTTATAAATCTGTCTGTACTCAAAGTAGTTCCATAATAAGTTCTCTATTGATATATTTTACTTTTTTTAAATTCATGGAAGTTCTTTTTTATTTTTATCTGATACTCAATATTTGGTTTCAAAGGGAAATGATATTCTATGATTTAATGATTTTTACTACCATAAAAAATTCAATAATATTTTATTGGCACTAATAAGTATGAGTTAAAGATTCAGATGAAGATATCTTGGAGTGGATGATTCTAGAGAAAGTATTTCTATAATTCATGCCCCATATTTCAATGGAAATTATTATAAATACTAGAATGCTCCCATGATTGTTTTTTTGAACAATATTGGAATAAGGGTTTATTTAATGATTGTTACGACTTATTATGTTTCTAATCAATATTTTGAATATTGGAGTATTTATTAATAAAAATATTATGATATCAATTAAAAATCTATTAATGTTATTGTTTGTGGTTTAGGAGATGATGATTTTAGTCTAGTATCTCAATGTTCTAATACACATGAGATGTGGAAAACTATTACTACTACCCATGAAGAAACTAAAAATATCAAACAATCAAAGTATACAATTGGGAATCTAAAGTTCAGTACTTTTATAATAGATGAGAATGAAACTATCAGTCAAATGGACGAAAGGTTGTCTTAGATTTTCAATAATGTTTATACTTTAAGAGATTCAATTTCACAATCAGATTAAGTTTTACAAGTACAAAAAGTACTACTGCCTAAGTGGAATGAAATATATGAAGCTATATGCAAGTCTACATTATTAAAGAATTTTAAAATGAATAAGTTTATCAAGACATTGATAATGTATGAATTAAAAATGTATGTTGAAGTTGAAATTCATGTCAATCACGAAGAAACCTCTATCAAGACTAAAATAGATTAATCACCTAATTCAATTTTTCCCGATTTAGGCAACGATTTGTTAGATATTTTTGACAAATTTGAAAAACTATATAGAAATAAAAAGAAAGGTACTGAACAAGAGAGATGTTATTAATGTATGGAAATAAGTCATACAGAGGATGACTTACCTTTATTTAAATATCAAGGGAAATCAAATTACAAATGAAAAGGAAATAAGGATATAAAGGCTACCTAGAGTAATTCTACCATTTCACATGACGATTCTTTAAAAAATTGATAAGCTAAGCATAAAATTTTATATTTCATAACTGATACTAATGAGGTACAATAAACTTAGTATCAAAGCTCCAATTCAGAAAAACGTTCTTATAATGAGTTAAATAAATATTTATTTATTCTATAAGATAAATATGAATCTTTAAAAATGACCATATAAAAATTATAAAGTCACACGAAACTATTTTGTTTGAAAAATAAAATTTATCAAAATAGTTTTTAGATTTAAAATCTAATGCTTCTAAAATTTAGTCTGATATACATGAAACTATGATTAAATAATTAAATATTAAAGTTGATAATTTAATAAAAGCATCAAGTATTCTAATAAAAGGGAAATATATTTAAATAAAATTATTGGAAAAAAATACAGAAAGAAAAATTCGGGCTAAGCGGTAATAGTAAAAATCCAAAACTGTATGAAAGTTATTCTGTTCCTGGTTTTGATAGTAAACACCTATAAACTATTAGTTTTTTATTATGGTATTAATGGTAATTATTTTAATTATTCTTTCTTTATAAAACATAAAATTTATTTTTTAAAAAATTTTTATTTCTCAAAATATTTGATTAACTTAAATTGCATAATTCTTACTCAAAATAAACAAGTTTTGTAACTAATAGATTTAATTTCTAACACTGCTGGACCCAAAAGTATACAGGTACCAAAAGACACTTTTATTTGATATTTTTCAGGATTACACCACTATTCTATATCATTAAATATATGAGCGGTTCATTAATGGATATATGAATGTTACTACTAAATGGGTGAAAAAATCTGAAGTAGTTTGTTATAGAAAAAGTCTCAATTATTTTCAAACTGATTCAAGAATTATTTTTTAAATTTTTTTTAAAAACATTATTATATTATATTAAATTATCTTTACTAGAAAAATAATATCTCTTTAATAAAGTATTTTACCTACTCTTTAAAAACAAAATTTCAATCAATTTTCTCAAACATATTTTTTAAATATCTTTTAAAACCTAGTGTTTAAATCCCTTCTAGAAAATATATTATTTTATGAAGTTTATATTTTATATTTTTAAATTGGTTTTTAAATTTTTTTTTCAGTTGTTTAATAAAGCTGATTTTTTTTCTTACATATCATTTCTAATAAAAAAAATCTTAAATGATTTTTTTGAATTTTTTAGCCTAATAAAAATGAAACATCGTCTATATTCTGTTAGAGCAAAACATTACAACTTCCCCTTAAAACTATTTTATATTTCTTGTTTTCTTATTATTATTATTTTTCTTAGGAATATATTTTTCAAATGGATGTTAACAATCAGTCACAAAATAAATATAGATGAAGAAGTCAGGTACTTTAATCTAAAAAGAAAATATTTCTCATAAAAGGATAAAAGGTAATTCTTATAACCTATTCAAAGAACAATCATTTTCATTTGCTAAATATTTATATGCCAAGTCTTGAGAAATAAATAAATAAGTTATTGGTTCGAAATAATTGGAAGTCCCTTTTTAAAAAACATCTTTTGAAAGTATTCTATTTAAAGATAACTCTTTGAATGATGAAAGGGTGAAACCATAATCTAATATGGATGTGACTAGAAATTTGTATGATGATATATGGAAAGAATCAATATCAGAATCTGATTTTGATTTTTTAAAAAGAGTATCATAATATAAAATATAGTTTGGTATCAAAACCAGAATTTGAATCTCTAAAAATAAAAATTCTAAGAAAAAATGAGTTGCTCAAGAGGGAAACTATTAAAAAGCCTAATCTTGATAAACTAATTTTATTTTTGGTTGAATAGTGTTTTTATTCTTCTTATCAAATAATAAAAGATGTTTATAACATATTAGAATAACTTTTGTAAGTTTTTTCTGGTTTATGGAAAAAAGTTTTCAATTTTGAAAGTTTAGAGGAAAAGTCATCTTATTTTTAATTTTTTTCCAATTAAATTAATATGTACTGTTTCTTACTTATACTATTTAGTAAAAATATTGCAAATAATTACTTCATAATTTATATTTTTATATCATGAAATTATTATCTTTATATATGATTTTTTTTGTTAGATAATACTATATGCTATGATTTAGGGGGAGTTTTTCAAACCAAAAAATTGTGTTATACTAATATGTTCCTTGATTAATTTAAATATCTTTTTATTGAATGAATAATTTTAAGGGGAGATATTATTATTTATGTTATCTATTTTTATTTCATAGAAAGGGGGATATGTTTTATAGGAAAAGTTTTATTTATATAATAATTTTTTTATGATAGGATTTCTATAATAGAAAATTTATAAAAGGGTAGTATGGGGAGAAGTCTAAATGTTCAATTTTTTCATCTATATTTATATTTATTAAAGGGGAGAAGTTTTCTTTATTATGTTTTAATTTAGGAGTGAATATTTTTTTATGAAAATATTATTATTAAAAGTAAAATGAGGCATAAATTAATTTTTTCATTAAATTATATTTATTTCAGATATGGGTTTTGTGATCCCCAGAAAGTGGTATATTGTTGAGCTTCTGTTGATTAAAAAATTTAGTTAATTTATTTTTGGTTTTTATGATCACAAATTACAAAATTTGTGTTACTAATGATTTTAATTTTATTTTATTTTTAGGAAATTTATATTTTTTTAGATATTTGCTCTGGAAATATATTCAAGTTTTTGATCCATGGGGAAGGTTTGTTATAGTGAACGGGATATATTTTAATGTATTCTGGAAGCACTGTTTATACCCTATGTGTGAAAGAATAACATTAGGATGGAACCCTACATTTGGAATAGTGTATATGGATCGTCAAGCCTACACTTTCAGAAAATTATAGTTCAAAAACCCTATATTTGGATGGAACCCTACATTTGTGAAAATAGAAAGTAGGGTTTAAAAACACTATATAAGTAAGGACCCGTACATTTTAGGAAACATACGTATGGTATAAAAATCCTACATATTTATTCATCCCTACATTTTAAAACCTACTTTTTGAGTTTTGTTGTTATATGAAGGAACCCTACATTTTACTATTTAATAATGAAGTTTTAAATCCATGATATTATCTGCGATATTATCCGAGATTTATGCAACTGTCTTGAAAAAGTAAATATCCAATAAAAACTATTTCACACTCGATTCAAAGGTTCGTATTAATTATTTCAAAGTATCATACCCAATGGAGTAAATTATTTCTATTATTATGGGAATTTATGAATCTCTTGAATGTTTTTGAATTCAAATATTCACGATTTATTGTTCAATATTTATGGATCTAGTTTTAATCAGAGTTATTCGACCCACTTTTATTGTTACAACTTCATTTGTAAGAACAAAAAAGCATTTGTTAGAGATACACTTTGGATAAATACATTTTTAAATATTTGTGTGGTGTTTTCTCTATCGATATTTATATAAATCCTATGTGAATTTGAAGATATATTTTCTTCCATGATATACTGAAGATCTGATGTCATTTTTCAGTTGCTGCTGAAATATATGAAGTTCAACCTATACAATCAACAAATAAAACTCTTTTTATTTATTGGACTTTCTACTGCTTGTAATTAGTCGTGGTTATGTATCAGTTTCTTATACTAATATGTGCATTTTTGGTTCTTTGTAAAATAATCTGAAGGATTTGTAAAGTATTTTAAGGTGTTAACTACCTATACCCAATTTTTGTTAGAAGGTCTTAGGATAAGAGGACCTAACAGTAAAATCATAAATATTAGGGAGTTGAGCATTGGTGGAGTGGATTAGGGGATCTTTGAGCCCTAAAAAACTGTACATAAATTTGTTCATTTCCATTATTTACTTCTACTATTCATTCATTTAAGAAAAAAGTAAAGGTTCACTTCTTAAAAAGATAGGTGGCCAGAAATGTTCCTTAGTTGTGAAGTACACAATTCACCCCACCTCTTGTGTGTTTGTTCTTCATCATAACCATCCTGACCTAACAAAATCAACCACCAGTATTGGATGATCTTGAGCCTACAACTCTATGACCAATGGTCCCTTGAATATCCCTTAGGTTATATAAATTTCTATGTATGAAATTATTATGATATAGGTTAGGAAAGTAGAAATGGATCAAGATTTGGATGATAATTCTTGAGTTAGTTTTGAGAGCCTATGTTATGCATATTTTTCTCTGAATGTTGAACTACATGTGATGATATATGGTTTGGAGCTAACTAAAATTATTGAATTGGTTTTATGGGAAATATATGCTTTGAATTAGGATCATTAAAAGGATTTCTCTCAAAAGTAATTAATATACACTCTTATGTAGTCCTATAAAATAACATTTATTTTCCCATTTGAGGTGTTGAGTCATTCTCGAGCTGGGGTTGTGATCTAGTTGGATTATTTTAAATAGATCATGTCCACTAGTTAATTAAAAATTTATTACTTGAAATTTTGATAGAATATAGCGTCTTTTAGACTATTTCACTTATAGGTGTGGCCTAGTATGAGTTTTTGGGAATTTCAAACTCGATGGTGAGTGGTTATATAGTGAATTAAGATATACAATGGGTAATTTTTTATTAAGTTCATAATCCCATAGATGAAGGGTATTATGGAAAAGAGTCAACACATTTCTATGTTATGTGTGACTTTTAAATGTTATTAGGTGATATAAACTTAAGAGGTTTTCTTAAATGGTTTGGTAATGAAAGGAGTGTATTTGGTTTTAAAATTTAAGAAAATTGTGTATGGATACTATTGTTATAAAGGGTTTATTAGTTTCCCAAAACTAAGAAGGTACTAAGAGTTCTATTGATTGGTATCCTATTGAGGAAGGATATCCCCATTATATATTAGATAAGATAAAAAATGTATCCATGTGTAGGGAAATAATCAAAACCACTTAATAAAGTTGAAATGAATTTATATTTTAAACATGGTTGTTCAAAAATATTTTCTTACAAAAGAGTTAAGTGAATTACAATTTGGTCTGATTATGATAATTTTATAGGGCATGTTTTTCAAGATACTATTTTGATATGATCCCATGCCATTGTTATTTTTATTGATCACATAGTTAATTAAGCATACTATTTTTTATAGTCTTCCATGACATGTTTCATAAAACATGAGAATCTGGTTTATTGTTATACTTTAAATGTATATGTATTTTTATGAAGTGATATACATATTTTCCTAGAGGTAGAAATAATTTGATTATGAAAAATTTAGTTCTTTTTATACTTATTTTATATATACAAGTTATTTAATATGAGTAGGTGGAAGAAATTTAAGTTTATATATTGTTTTTAGTTCCCTTTATTTGATATACTGGTTCTTAATAATGATGGTTGTGGGTTGTTATGTGCATACCAGCTTCACATGGATATATGAGGGGTGGGAGGGGGGGGGGGGTTACCTAGGGTACTTGATATTACCTCCTTTGTGAGGATGTAGTAAAAATATATTCATGGGCCTCAAAACATGATATTCTTCCTATTTTGAGTATACATTTCCCCTTACAAGGATCTTTTATACTCTTTCAATATGGTATAGTGTGAATTTGTGTTATCTCCCACTTTTTGGTATGACCAAGATGATGCAGTTCTTAATTTAAATTTTAGGATTTTATTGTAGAAGGTGTTGTGATCTCATGTAAGGCTTACAAAATGTATAATATTTTACCTAGTGATTTGGTAAGCACATGGGAAACTAATAAATGGCTATACTCTTTATTTATTCAATGATAATTAATTAATGAATAAATATTATATAATTATTGAGATACTATCTTTAAATTTTATATTGTGATATATTATCATGTAATGTCATCCATGCACTTGAATATATAATAGATTATATTGGGGACACCATTGGTGGAAACCAACTAAATTATAGACTAGTAATGTCTTGATAGAATTTAGTGGAAGCTCATGTTATCGGGGATTTATGGGTTATGCAACATAGGTTTTAGTGACCCATTTTTTTCAAGTATTTGAATAGATCCTAATGATACTTATGTGGTTTCATAGGGCTCAGTTGAGATATAATTTTTATAGTTTCTCACACATCATCTATCCAGTGACACATGGGACATGTGCATTTTATAAGCACTCTAATGGTTATGTGTAAATTTATCTAGTTAATTATATAAAATTAACATATTTTTTAGTATTTTTCTAAATAAATTATTAGGGGATATATAATTAATTTTATTTACTCACATGTATTATTAAAATGTTATTGATTATTTAAATTCTTGATCAATGACATATTTATAACAATAATTCATCATTTTCTTAGTGATACCAAGATATTATGGATTTCCTTCTTTGATATGTGATCTAATACTCTTAGTAATTTTCATCATCCTTAATATCTTGCTAATATTTATGAATTAACTTCTAAATGTTATGTAGTGGTATAAAATGTTTTTTATTTTTTATTCTAAAAAGAAACAATTTTCAGGAAAAAATGTTTTGAAATTAGAAAAGAAAGGAAAATATTTTTATATCTCTTTATTTTAAATGGAAAAAACTGTATATAATAAAAAATTTAAGGAATGTTTATGGATCTAAAACATATTTTTAAAAGGAATATATATTTCCCATGAAATGTATCTTTTATTTTTAGAGTTTGGAGATAGACTATGATTCCTTATTTAGGGTTTGGTTGAGGTATGTTTTGGATTCATAATAGGCTTGGTGAGTTATCTTAGGATTATGGGTTTCCTTGAGTGTGTGGGATAGAATCATGAATAATTATTTTTAGGGTTAGTTATTATAAATGTGATAGATATTAAAGATTTATTCAAGATGATTAAGCATATAAATCAAGGCTTGATATAACCATACTCATTATGATATGAGCAGAGTGGGTAGATATGTTATTCAATCAGGTACATTGGTGAAGGTTTTAAGATTCATAAAACATAAAGATTAATATTTTTTATCTTAGTATATTTAGATAGTTATATTAAATCCCATTTTGATTATACTTATTTAATAAATAACCTTATGGTGGTGTTTTAAATTTAATCTTGTGTATACACCCTTTTGAAAGTTAGGCTATCAATGTTCTAAAAAGACACCCAATTCATTTCTTAATGAATTTACATTATTAAAAGCTATGTTTTTATTTTCTAGTTGATAATTTTATAAGTGTTGGATGTGTGTATTAGATGACTTAAGTCCAAGAAGAGGTGGTGTAAGATTATCTTAGGTGTATTAGCACTCTCTCTTCTATGGTATAATCTATTTAACGAAAAATAGATTACGAATTCATTAGAATTATTTATAATTACTTATTATATTAATACCATCCTAATGGTCACTATATGTAAAAATTTATAAGATTTAGTGTTTTAATTATATCAATATGATGCTACAACAATTTCATGATGAAGAGATACTTCTATCATTGTTTAATACTAGTGTAAAACACAATGAAACCATCTAACTTATATCATTTTATTCATCCATCCACTAATAGTGTGTTACTAATACTAATTATAATTGATAAATCTTTTTAAAAATATTTTATTATATTTATATAAGTTTAAAGACATGTTCATGCATACACTTGTTAATTTTTCATTGTATTGAGGAACTTTTGTGGTACCGTACTGAATATATATATGCTTACACCTTGCATGGACACTTTGAGGTATATATAGATTGCTTGATTACTTTTTGTATATATAGGGATTGACCATTGATCATAGACTATCTGGGTGAGCTAGTTGTTTGAGTGGTTCAGTCTCCAATCCAGTTGTAATATTCCGAGATTTTAATAGAACACTCTGTTTGATAGTATATAAGATACACAACACCGTTCTTAAATGAACCACACAATATTATTATTTTATAACCATTATAACCTAGACATTGAATTTGTGGGTATAAATAGTAGTAAAAACATTATGATATATATATATATATATAATATTCCTAATCAATATAAATTTATTGATAAATTCTTAGAAAATAAGCACTCTTTTTTTATTAAAATCATTTTATTATTCAAAAATGTGTTTTAATAAAAAATGATTTTTATTTATAATTAATTTTTGGAAATTTTAGAAATTTTATTTTATTAAAATTATACAGTTTTTTTATATCACCATATAAAAATTATCTTAGGGTGAATTTTTGAGAATTTTATAAAAAGTTTGATTTTTCAATGAATATTGAAAAATATTGATTCTATTGAAATCTGTATTTTATTTCCAGGTATTTACAAATTAAAATTATATTTTAAATTAGTTTTTAAATTTCATTAGTTAATTTTGATTAAAAATAATCCAATTATGGTCTTTTGAAACAATTTTATACTTGAATTTGGTATAAATACATTATTTATACTTAAAAGGCATTTTTAGAAAAAATTGTATTTCATCACATTTTACAGGTTAAATTTTAAATTAAATTATACAACATTTTGAAGTTTAATATTGAAAAATAGTCCCATATTTAAAATTATGAGGTCCAAATTTGTTAAATAGTTCCATATTATTTTTAGTTATTATGAATTGTAACCATAGTAAATGTGATATGGGTTAATTAGGAATAAAACTAATATGATAGTGCTTAAAATCCATTAAAATATTAATTTCATTTTAAGAGTATACTTCATCCATAATCATCCAAACTTTTTACATATTAAATTTTTTCCTTTTAAATATTATTTTGAGTATTATAATATTTTAAGTAAATGTAAATAAAAAATTGTCACTTTATTTCTTTTAATATCTATAATGTTATGCGACAGGGATAAAAAAACATATTTTTTGTTATAGAATTTTATTTGAAATATAAATTATTTATTTATCATGGTAATTTATTTTTAAATTTTTGTGATGAAATAATTACCTTGAATGCTTACACAACACTGATGCAGTACTTGTACAAGTAGTAGACAAATCATGTAAATGCTTTTAAAAACATTAAAAGTAATATTTGTTGGGTGAGTTATAGAATCTCATAAATTTTACAGATAAAAATATCTTATTATAGTTGTTTTAATGGACTATATTTTAATTTTATTGTCAACATGTTATTTTAATTGAACAGTTCAAAAAATGACATTAATGATATTTTATAATAAATAATATTTTACTAAATAATTTTGATGTACCAATACCAACCAAAATCCTTTACTAACATCCATATACACTTCTTAGAGGCCCTGGTTTGAAAATAATTCTAACCTAAGAAGGCATTAGGTATAAACATAAAGAGGTTTCCCCAAGAAGAGGTATAGTTCTTAACCCAGTGTTTCTATTTTATTTATTCTTCTATCTCCATAAAATATTATTCAACCATGATTAAATAATAAAAAAAGTATATTACATATATGTAGATGTTAATTTTTTAATTTAATAACCTATATCCATATCCTCTTATATCAAATGGTAAACAAAACCATCATTTGTGTGTACATCAGACCATTGCCTGACAAACCAATGAAATTCATTTTCCATCACCATATCATAGGGTTGGTAATAATGATGGATTTAATTTATATATATGATAATAATAACCTATTTATCAATATTTAGATACAATATAACACCATATTTATTACCCTTCCATCCATTTAAAAATAATATCACCATTTGTGCGTGTATGTGGATTACCACATCCAAGAAGTGATGTGATTAGTTTTTCATGGTAACATCATATGGATATTATATATCAGTATATTTAAAAGTTAATATTATATTTATTATAAAATTTTAATTATTTAAATATAAAATCATACATACATTCTTTCAATCATTTTATTTGAAAAATAAAATTGTTAATCATGCTTACGTACAACTTACCTTCTCCATGATTGTAATGTAATTAATTTTTCATAACCATATTTCATGGTTGGTTATAAAAGTATAATTAATTTATAAAAATGAAAATTATTTCATGTTTTTTATGAATATTTTTGAATAAAGTTCCTTTTAACAATGGTAAACATACTAAAGTTATTTTGAAGTTACGAACTGAACATCCTGAAAACACCTAACATGGACTTAACTGATTAAGTAATTAAAGTTTTTATTGAAATAAATGAAATAAAATGTTTAATTACAAGAAATTAATAATTTAAAATTTTCTTAATAAATAAAATAATTGATATATATTTATTATATAGGTATTAAACAACATACATAGCAATTCTTGATACAAGGTAAGATACTTTGTCTCTATTTATCTTCATTGAGGCATATTTTAATGTCATGCACTTAATTTATTTTACACGGTGTATATAATGCACATTTTACTTGTTATATATTGAATCCTAAAAAATTAATTATATTTTGAGTTTCAATCCAAATTATTTTATCCAAGGGTATTTAAATTTAAAGTTACCAAGTGGCAATGAGTTTCTTAACTCAATTAACTTTCCTTGGGATATGACTCTTATTCATTGGATTTTTTATACCATGATTATGTGTGAATTGATCTATAATTTTTTTTATTATTTAAGTAATTTTTTTTGTGGATTTAAATATGTGCACAGAATCACTTGATGGATTAATTATCACTTGAAAATTGATGATCTTATTAAGGGTTTTATTTGTCTCAATCTCATTTTATTGATACATATTTCATGTCATGCGCTATGAATTACTTATATTATGTTCGTAATACCTCATGAATGAATTATTACATATCACTCTATAAATTTCATGGGAATTACTGATCCATATCCCACATTCTTTCAATTACATTTGGTTTAAATGTTACCAAAGCGGTAAAGGATTTAAGTTACAATACCTTTTCTTATTAAGATTATTTATTTTCAAGGGTAATTTAAGAAAATTGTATACAATTATTTCATTGAACCACATATATTTTCTTATAACTTTGTGATTAATTTGGTTTACATGTTTAGTTTCCATTTTATCCCTTATTTATTTAATAAACATCAAGAAAGTTGTTTATAAGTTGTACCAATCTTGTATCTTCTTATGGACTGAGAATCTTTCACTTTCATATCAATTATTTCTAAAATGTTTTCAAGATTTTTGTTTTCAATATTTTTATTTTCAAAAAATAAATTTTTTTCCTAAATTTAAATTATATAATCCTTTACCTTCCAATTAAAAGTCTGAAAAGTAAATTTCTTAACATTTTACTCATAGGTCACTTTTTTTCCTCATTATAAAAGTATGAAAATAATTTTTATAATTAACGTTTACTTAATGAACTAATATTTACATGAACATGAGTATTATTTTCTTTGAATATTTATCTATATGTTTTCAAGTTTATTTTTAGATAAATGAATTTTTACAATAATTTATGATTTTTAAGTTTTAAATGTGGTTTTCCAAGTGGAAAGAGTATTTTCCTCATTTATGTTTTAAATAAATTTTGAGGGTATTTCTATTCATCAACGAAAACAAACTTGATGCCACTTATGATTAAATGGGAATGTGTTGTTATTATACCATCCTTATTATTTCTCAAAATGTATTATTATCATTTCAAAGGGATTTTCAAGTAACCTAATGTTTTCTAGGGATTAATAAAATTAGGAAAGAAATTATGATTTTTTCTACGAGTTTTATGATGAAATGAAATCTCTATATAATTTATTCATGTTATGGTTCTTGAAAATTGTTTAAGATGATGGGTGGTTCCATTATAAACCAAGGATTATTGGTTTTTCTATAAACCAAGGATGAATGGTTACATTATATACCAAGGATGACTGGTTCCAATATAAACCAAGGATGGGTGGTTACATAATATACCAAGGATGGGGGATATTATTAGATATAAATATGAGTTATATTGATATTAATATCAAAAGAAAATATTCTAGATGGATCAATTATAATAAAGGGATGAATTTTAGATTTAAAAACTTTAGTTTAAAATAAATTAAACTAAAAAAATTCACATAACATATTTATGTAAAAAGATCTTACTCATACTTTGATTAGTATGATTGAAAAAATATCATAATCAAGATATATTTAGATATATCAGAGTAGTATAATCATAATAATAAAGTATATGATTAAATCATAGTAAAAATATTGTATTTTAATTGGATATGATTATATGAGTATGTCTTGGATTCATAGTAAATTAGATTATTAAAACATATTGTGTTTATTATATTCCATGTCATTATGATTGAGCTATTACATACATAAACATCATAATAAATAACTTATAAGAAACAAGTAAAACAATAACAATAGTATAAATAAGTAAAATAATAACAATAATATAATAATGACTTATAGATATTTGAAAATAATAAATCACTTTTAACCTTAAGAGTAATGTAGCCCAAATCCCTGGCTTAAGGTGTCCTTTATTTTATAATTTCAATAAATTATATCTTTCCTTAGTAAAGAAATCACACAATATTATTATTAGATAATCTTTCTACCTAGCCTTGGTAGCCTGCGATTTGATGGATCAGAATCTCCAACTTGCTATCCCCACAAGCCCTTGATCAAGATGATTGTATTCTTTGTCTTTCTATCATCATAGGCCCTCGATCATAATAAAATATTGGACATAGAAACTATTTAAAAAAAATTCTTAAAGAGACAACCTAACAAAGTTTTTTTAATAAAGTCTTTCTCTAAAGAAATAAAAAGTACTAAGAACAAGCTTTTAATGATTTATAGTCTTCAAAAAAATTGAGAGTGAAAGTAATCAACAACTTCAAACTATTCAAATGACTGAGTATTTATATGAAACCTTCCCAAAAATCATATTTTCTCTAACAATAATACTCCTATGAGTTTGTTTAAATGACATGGACACCGATAACTTCAACGACTCTTTTGAAACTAATTGTATGAAAATATCTTGATTTATACCATTATAGTGTAAAATAAATTCCTTACTATATAAATATTTTTTCCATATTCAGAATTAAAACTATGTTATTATAATATAATTTCTTAAAATTTCATTATGATGATCATTATAAGTATGAGTCTGATGTTTATCAGTTTCGATATCAGCCCGATTATAAATACTTTTTTAGTATGAAAGACAAGACAAAAATTCTTACATCTGATCTGATAAAGGTTAATATGATGTTTATCTGATCCATACCCATTATGATAATTATAATTATGAAATTTAGTTTAAATTCAAAAAAACATTAGAACTACATTTATTTATGGTAAAGGTTTATGTTTTTTGAAAAGACATTATGAAATACTTTGGGAATAAAAATTTAGTAAGGTAAGTATAAGGAAAGTGTTTGTGATTTCCAAAATATAAAGGAATTGAAAAATTATAAGTAAAAATTTTGAGTCAACAATATCCTCATTTTGGGAATGGGAAAACCCTAAAATATACATGATATAAAACTTTAAAAACTTACAGTCCTTTTTCTTTAAGAAACATCATATTTAAAAATAAAAATTTAAACTTAACTCCCTCTGATTTTACATTTATTCTGGATATAATGTGAAGAATTATGAATATGATAAAATATCTTTAGAGTATCATTACTTTCTAAGAAATAGATTCCCCCTTTTTTTAGAATATACCCCTTACTATAAGGAATATACCTTTATATAATATATTACCTTTTGTGATTTTAAAAAAGAGATGGGGACTAAGTATGAATATATTAAATTTTTGAGGAATAGAAAATTGTACGAAAACAATATGATGAATTAACCAGTCATCTATTGAAAAAATGTAGGAACATTCAACCAATCATTTTGGAAAAACATTCTGATAATTTTATTTGGGTAGAGAATTAATTAATATATCTACAAAAGGATTTCAAATGAATATAAAAATATATATTACAAAAATAGTTCTAAAAAATTAGTCTTTCTTCATGAGGGTTTTTAGAAATGACTTTATCTTCTTAAAATTACTTTGATATTTATTCATTGTATCTTTCAGACTCCGATTTTCTATCTCTATATTCTTGAATTCTTCTAGAATATTATTTTTCTAATATTTTTGGAAAAAATATATTCTTCATAAAAACATAATCTCTCTATTCCATTATTCAGATCTCAGAATTTAATATTGAGTGTATCCACTTATTCATTCTAGTCATTGGTCTGGTCTTTGAACTGTTCAACAAATTTCACCATTTGGGCCTTGTATTTTTCAAACTATCTAAAGAAACTATATGATTCCACCATAAATTTATTAATCTATTTAATTTTATCATCATGAGACCACACTTAAGAAAAAATTTCATGGGACAACTTAACCATTGAATTATGAGATCTTCTGTGGGAAATATATATTTTTATAAAGTTTTTAGATTAGTATAAATAAGAATTAGTGATTTAGTCAACATATTTATAGATTCTATTTTGTGAGAAATAATATCATGAAGAAACTAACCACTATCTTATAATCAATGAAAATAAGGAATAATACCTTCCAATATTTTCAAAGACTGAATAACTTAATGAAAACCCAAATGAGAAATTGTTCCTTCTGACTCCGATAACTATGGATCAGGATTAAGAAACATTATGTTACTTGTTCCAATGATTTCAACATTCATTTTTTTCTTATCAAATTTTTTTCAATTGATTTTTAACATTATCAACTTTTCTAGGAATAACTCTATCATCTGAAATTTTCACAATATCATCATCATCGATGTTTGGATTTTCAAATGGCTTTGTTTTTGAAACATGATCATCCTCACCATTCATAGATTAGGACTCTTCTTTTTCTTTTGATGAATATTTATATTATGAGATTTATGAATCTTTATCATTTTTCTTTGAGGGTAATTCTGGTGATAATGATGTTATTGAGGATGAATCAAATGATTTTTTTTGGATTAGGTTTATTCTACATCACTTTATTCATTTTATTTTTGTTCCATATATCTTTTAATATCCTATTAACTTTATTATTTTTAACTAATTCAAAGCCTTCATCTTTCTAATCAACTTCTTTACTTCTTGACCTTATTTTTCATCTTTCTTAGTACCATATTTTTTTATACTAACTAATTTTCAAAATCATTTTCTAAAATTTATTTTTGGTGACCTTAAATCAAATAACTTACTTATTTTTAGATATCTTCCTCAAGCTGGTGAGCTGTTTTGATAATCTATTTTCCTGAGGAAATCTGTGTATATTATTTTTCTACTGAAGGAGGTTCCTATTTTTTTCCAGTGTCACTATTGGAGATAAATATTGACCTGTTAATTTTTATTTTACCTTGTATTTGATAGAGGAAGGATTAATATGAACCATTTACGTTTCTTGAACCACTAACTATACATCTGGGTTTGGATGAATTGTATGGGAACAAGGTAAAATAATTTTTCCCAATGTTGTTTCTATATCTTTCAACAAATTTCACATGTAAGAGCTTCTCAGAGTCTCTTATTTTACTTATTCATTTTAGTTTCTTTCTCAAGTTCTTCAACACCATGAATTTTTATGGATTTAGCCATAGTAAGTTTAAATATGATTTTTGGAAGAATTTGATTCTTATCAGCTTCTAGTCTCTTCCATTCCTTAAAAAACATCATGTACCTTATTTTTCTTCTTTTATTTCTTTCCTCCTTATTATAGTCATCTGAATTCTTTGATAGTTCTAGATCTGATGCAACATCCCTGGATTTATCATCAAACTATTTAGACTTTTCATTAAATATAAAATTAATTATATTTATAATATCATCACTGATAAAAGAAATTTTTTCCCTCATAACATGAGACTTATTATCAAATTTTATAAACTTAAAATATTCCACAATCATCTTACTTAATGAAACTAAAATAATAATAATATTTTACTACACTTGTAGGCAGTAGTAGTCTAGTGAAAAATATATTGAGAAACTAATGTAGGATAGGGGTACCTTATTTATATAGGTGATTGAGATGATGATTCAGATTCCAAAACAATTTCAATGGTTGAGATGATAGACTAGTTGATCTGACGATTGAAATTCCCCTGAAATAATATTTAAAGTTTTTGAACTTTTGAGGTTTTTAAGACATTTTTTTAATATTTCTAGTGAATATGGAAACAAAATTTTGAGAAAAAATTAATGTTTTTATGAAAACATAAAATAATAACAATAATAAAAAGCATAAATAATTATAAATAAATAGTTAAAAAATCAGAGGAAAATAAGAATACATTTCAGATTAGAATCATTCTTCATTACAAATAATATTTTATTATTCAAAATTTTAAACTAATTACATTATAATAGTTTTAAAATAATTAATATGATAGTCTTAATATATTAATTAAATATAGAAGTTAGAAAAAAGTGTTATTATGATAATAATTGTTTATAAAAACTGATTAATAATACTTTTAAAATCCAAAAAAAAATTAAATAAAACTTGAGTTAAGAAAATTTAAAACCTTTTCTATGTATTATTATCATTTTAATAATACCAACTTTGAAAATTTTATAAGGAAATATGATTCCATAAAACTCATTATGATAAATTTATTTATGAAAATTGAAATTTTTGAAAAACTAAAAGTTTTGAAAAATTACAAACATATGTACTCTGCCTATGAAGAGGTGAAACTTAATGGAAGGATATAGATATAAAAAGTAGTATATATGAATTATTAATTTACGTTGATCATTCATATCTTTTGTTTAGTGTATTAAAATCAATTGGAAAGTAAGGGGTTTTTAAAAATACCAGCAAGTTGATCTTGCATTCCTATTAAATTTAAAATGATATCTCCTTTATGTATGTGATACCTAAGAAAGTGATTCATAATATCTATGTTTTTTTTCATAGGATTGATGTGTAGGGTTATTACTTAATGTAATAAAACTAATATTATCATATAGTATTTTCATTTTTTTAAAACTCATGCCATAATCAATGAGTGTGTGTTGCATCCACAACACTTGAGCACAAAAACGTACAAGTTCAACATATTCAGATTCATCAATGGAAATTACTACAAAGTGTTATTTCTTACAAGGAAAATAAACTAATGAACCTCCTAATAAATGAAATAAGCCTGAGTTATTTTTTCTATCCATTCCATAATCACCATAGTTAGCATCTGAAAAAATTTTTAGATCAAAAATATTTACAGAAGAATAAAAAATTCATAAATAAATAGTTCCATTAAGATAAAAAAATATTTGTTTTAATGTTTTAATATGTGACTATTTTGGATTTTATTGATATCCTGTACATAATCATACTAAAAACATTAAATTTGGATGACTTGTTGACTAGTAAAGTATACTTCCTATAATTCCTTTTAATATTTTTTGATCAAATCATTACCACTCTTCAATATCAAGTGTGTTTGAAGTACCAATATGAGTACTAATGATTTTAGTGTTATCATATCCAAATTTTTAAAAAGAAATTTTATAAACATATGCTGATATATAAAAGTTTCTTCTAGTATTTAAGAAATTTGAAAACCTAAAAAGTAAGTTAGCTCACCCATCATACTCATATAAAACTAAGATTTTATAATATCTAAAAAGGAATATATTAAATATTGTTGATTTGATCTTAATATAGTTCCATCAATATATATTTTAATGATCATACTGTTTTTGTTAACTTTATTTACAAAAAATAGTTTGGTCAGCAGTTCCTTTAACATAATTATTCTGTAACAAAAATCTTGTTAATATATTATACCATGTTCTAGGGGGGTTTTAAGTCTGTATAAAGAATTGATAAGTTTATAAACATATTCTACATGTTTTTTATCTTCAAAACTATGAGGTTTTATGACAAAAACCACTTCTTGAACATAAGTGTTAAGAAAATCACACTTTACATCCATTTGAAAAAGTTTGAATTTAAAGAATGCTACAAAGGCTAGTAGAATATGAATATATTCAATTATTACTTTATAAGAATAGTTTTATTCATAATCTATTCCCTATTATTTATTATATACTTTAATAACAAATGTTTGTTTATTTCTAATAATTATTCCATTTTCATCACACTTATTACAAAAAAACCATTTTACTCTAATTATGGAAGTTTGTTTAGGTTGTTCAACCAAGGTCCAGACTTTGTTCTTATTGATTTTATTATGTTCATCTTTCATTGTCTTAATCCAATATTCATAACCTAAAGCATCATCTGAATTCATAGGTTCAAATTGATAAACAAAAGATATATGTTCTATTTCATTACTTAAGGAACTTCTAATCCTAATAGGTTTATCAATATCTCTAATGATATTATCACTTATATGATTCCTAAGAAACAACTAATTTATTGAGGTTTCAAAAGATTTTTCTTCAACATAAGGTAAAAAATATTCCATTGGAATTTTTTCAAAAACACTTTCCTGTGTTATTTCCTTATAAGAATAATGTTTTAACATAGGTTGAAAATCAGTTTTATAAATAATATATGAGGATGTTGGTTGGGGTTGTTTAAAAAAAGGATCAGTTTCATCAAATTTAAAATGCATTACTGCCTTAAGATAGAATATCTTTTATTAAAAAATTAATATTCCTTAGAATTATTAGAATAACCTAATAAAATTACTTCATTATATTTGGGTGTGAATTTATGTAAGTTATATTTTTTACTCAGGATGAATACTTTGCATCCAAAAACTATAAAGTAAGAAATTTTAGTTTTCAATCAGTCCAAAACACATAAGGTGTTTTATAAACAAAATGTATTATTAAAAATATGTTTATAGTATAAAAAAAATTACAAACTGCTTCATCCCAAAAATGTTTAGCAATTGAGTATTCACTCAAAATGGTTCTTATTATTTCTTAAAGAATACAATTTCTTCTTTCAAAAACACCATTTTTCTGAGGTGTTCTAGGTGATGATAAGTTATTTGTAATTCCTTTATTACTAAAAAATGTTTCAAAATCATAATTTATAAATTATCTACTAAGATTCCTAGGAATAGTTATCAAGGGAATGTTTATTCTTATTTTTAAGTTTGGCTAAAAATGTTTCAAAATAACAAAAGGCTTCATATTTATTTACTAGAAAATAGACTCATGTGTTTCTAGTGTAATCATCCACTAAAAAATTTATATAATTATTTCCACCAATACTTATATTTTATGTTGGACCGAATAAATTCATGTACACTAATTTTAAAGCTTCATAAGTTGAGACTTCACTAATATATTTAAAACTAGAGTTATGTTTCTCACTATATTGATAAGGGTCACAAAATTTGGAAGAATCGAGCCCAATTTTCAGTAGATCCTTAGTATGTCTTTTCTTAGTAAATTTACATAAGTTCCTAAGATTATAGTGTCCTAATATTTTATGCTATAACCAAGAGTGATCTTACATTTCACTAATACAAGGTATGTATTGGATCTTAATGTCTTCGAAGTTATGTGTGTAAAAATTATCATGTCAATTGGAAAAAAGAATGTATTCATCTTTTGAATTCTATACTATAAATTTATCATTTCTAAAATTCAGAAGGTAACCTACATCAAATAATTTAATTATGCTTATAAGGTTGTGCTTAAGGCCTTTAACAATTAAAATATTATAAATTAAAGCTTTTCCAAGAAGAATAATATTACCTATAACAATAATCTCTCCTTGAGAATTATCTACAAAGGTAACTTTTCCACCTTTCATGTAGATAATATTTTCATATAATTCTCTGTGCCCATTCATATTTCTAGAGCACACACTATACATGTACCAAATATTTTTTGTTGGTACTAGATTTATTATCATGAAAACAAAATAGTTAGAGTTTTGGAACCCAAACCTTCTTGGGTTTGGTGTTAGAAAACAAAATCTTGGGTAACCAATTTTTTTTTTGAAAAATATGATTCATGAAATCCTAATTATTTTATTTTATTTAAGGAATTTTTTTTATTTTAATGACCACCACTTTGGAAATTTTTACAAAAGGTCGCACTTTTCAAAACAAAGTAATTGTTATTGAAAATTGGTTTTTTAGTAAAAAACATTTTAGTACTATCTTTAAAAAGATGTATTTGTTTATAAATTTTCTCAAAATTTTATTTACCAGTGATAAAGTTTTTTAAAATTTTCTTTATAGAAAAAATTGCAGACTTTAGTATAATAACTAATTCCTTATCCTTACTATAAATATTATTGGAATTCAAATTATCAAAAATATTTTGTGAAGATTATTTTTCAGAAATAACATTTTCATGATTTTTTGAAATAGTTTCCATTTCAAAAGTTTTCTAATGAAGATCTTTAGAATGATCTTATACTTATTTTGTTTAAATACTTATACTTGAAATTTTTTTATCTAGTTTTTTACTAACTTTTCAATTTTCATTTTCCAAAAAATTTTCAAAGAGAGAAACTTTTTTATAATAGGGTAAAAAATCATCCTCACTTTTTGAGGGAGATTATTTATACGAGGATTTACAATTTTCCTCATTTTTAGAATCAAAATAATTTTAACTCAAATATAGATTTTTTAAATTTTCAGAAGTGCATACCTTATCCATAAGAAAAATATTTTTCTTTAGGTGCCCTGGTAAGGAGACCTATACTTATATATCTAGAACATTCTTGACCAAAGGTATTATGTATGAAATATCCTTCACTTTCCTTCCAATAATCATTATCTATAAGCAATTTCTTTACATTATAATTATAATTCATTTTTTGATTCCTATCATAATTTCTATCCTTTCTATCTTTTATTTTCAACAAAGGATAATCTAGTCTGATGTGTCTAGCTTTATTACATTTATTAAAAGTAACTTCAAAATATTTATTTTTTATTCATGTCTGCTTTACTTTTATTATATCGATACTGAAAATATTTTTTACAAACTATCTTGTCCATCCTCTGAGAAATATTAGAAAGTTCATTTTTTTTATTATTGAGAAACAATAGAATTTGATTGTATAACAATCTTTTTCTTTCTTAAATATCTAAAAACATTTTATGGTGTATGAAATTTAGTCAGAATTGTATTTGTATTGTAAGAAACTCATGTATTAATTTTCTTAGATTTATCATTATCTCTTTTTAATCTACCTTCATACTATATAAGAGTACTAATTAAATTGTTAAGAGTAAGATTTATTAACATTATTTTATAATCAACATTAGTTCTCTTAGATTCCTATTCATTAGGACTGATGAATATAAACTTTTCCACAATAATTTCATCTTATAATCCTTTATATTTAAGATATTTTAGACTATTGATAATTTTCATAAACTTTTGTGGAATTTTGGAAAAAAATTCCCCATGTAAAAACTGAAAATCTAGATAGTTATATCTTAGCATATATCTCATAGTTTCAATAACTTTTTTAGTTCCAAAGTGTGTAACCTATAATGTCCTTCAAATACTATTTTCTAATTCATAAGAAGAACTCTATCTATTAATGTTTCCAGTAATGTAATATAACAAATAATTCCTTAGTTTTTAATTCAAATGATATACCAAATTTTCCTGGTTAGTAAAGACTATGAATTCCTTATCAGGTATTTTTTAATCACCAGTAAGCATGAAAAAATTATATACTCATGTGTTGATCACAAAAGTCTTCATTATATTACTACAATATTCATAATCATCTTCATGAAAAATTCGTAGTTTATTAGGATTGATTTTATAATTGATCCGATATTAACTCCTTCAATTTAAAAAAAAAAATATATTTTCTACAATAAACATTAGTGTAAAAAATATTTATAAACAAACAATTTAAAATTAAATTCAAACAAAATTTCAATAGTAAAGAAACAAAAGTTCATAAAGTATTTTAGTAGTGGAATCTTGCTCTGATACCAATTGTTGGATATCAATATGAGTTATATTGATAATAGGTTCAAAATAATATATTCTAGATGGATCAATTATAATAGGTGGGGGGGGGGTGAATTTTAGTTTTCAAAACTTTAGTTAAAAATAAATTAAACTAAAAAAATTCACAAAAACTCTATATAAAAATATCAAATTAAGTCATGGATTTGTCTGATTGTCAAAATACCATAATCAATATAGATTTATAAATACTATAGTAGTATAATTGTAATAAAAAAAATGTGTGATTAAATAATATTAAACATATCATATTTGAAATGGATACAATTATATGAGTATGTCTAATATTTATAGTAGATCCCATTATTAAAAAAATTGGGTTTATCATATTCAGTGTCATTATGATAAAACTATTACATACATGCACAGTAGAGTAAATAACTTATAAGAAATAAGTAAAACTATATGAATAGTATAAGAATGAATTATTGATATTTGAAAAGAATAAATATCTTTTAACCTTAAGAGTAATGTATCCACAATCCTTTAATAAAGATGTCCTCTGTTTTATACTTAAAAAGAAAGTATGTATTTCCTTAATAAGGAAAGCCCTCGATATAATGACCAGAATCTCTATATACCAATACTTATTAGCCCTCGATTTGATGGATTGAAATATCTATCTTTCTATCCCTACAAGACCTTGACCAAGTTGGTTAGATTCTCCATCTTTCTATCCCTACAAGGCCCCAATCGTAATCACAGATCGAACATAGAAACTATTAAAAAAATTATTTAAGAGAAAATTTGACAAGGATTATTTAAAAAACAATCTATCTAAATAAATACAAAAGACTAAGAACAATTTGGTCATGCCTTTTAGACTTTAGAAAAATCGAGAGCGAAAGTATTCAATAACTTAAAACTCTTCAAATGACTAGAAATTTATAGGAACCTTCCGAATGGTCATATTTTCCCTAATAGTCATATTTATATGAGTTTAATGTAATGAATTGGACACATGAAACTTCAAAAAATATTTTGAAACTGATTGTCCAATGTCATATTTTTTTATACCATTACAGTGTAAAAGAAATTCTTGACTATAGAAATCAGTTTTCCTTATTCAGAATTAAAACTAAGTCAGTCTAATAGACTTTCTTACAAATGTCATTACGATGAACATTACAAGTAAGAGTATGATGTTTATTGGTTTTGCTATATTCCTGATTATAATTAATTTTTCATTATGACAGAAAAGTTATAAAGTCTTATATCTGATCTGATAAAGGTCAATACGATTTTTATCGAATCTATACCCATTACAATAATCGTAATGAAGAAAGTTAGTTTATATTAATGAAAAATTTGGAACTAATTGCAAAACCCCTAGATTTTATGAAAAATATTCTTTTTAATTAATGTCTTGTGTTGCACGCTACACCAAAAGGATTCTTGCACAACATGCAACCCTGACCTGTCTTGCATTACACACAATCGCGACCTTCCTCGATAGCGTGTATTGTACGCAATACCAGGTTTTACTAAACAACAATATATTATTATAATATTATTATGAACTAGCCATTATGAATATTATTAACTAAATTTTGAATTTTATAACATTATTATTCATCCTAAATATTTTCTAGAACATGGTATAAGAACAAAATAAATTTTTCGGGTAAAATATGTATTTTTCAAAAAATGCAGTTTTGCCGCCTTTTGATGGCGCACCCACTTTAAATCTAGTTGTTGAAATGTTTATAAGTTCAATTTGACAAAATAAAATTCTTCTTTTGAATCAGGATATAAAAATTTACATTGGATAAAGTTTTGATATTTTTCTGATAACTTTCATATTTTAATGAATAGTAAAAACACGCTATATTTTAATTAAAAACAACTTTTTTCATCGTAATAATTTATATGGTTAAATTATAATATTGAGTGGTTTTAAAGTATAAATAGAATATATTTTTACCATTTAATATAATGTATGTCATTAGCATTGATTTTACATTAAATTCTTAGGTTAAATCAATTCAATCTTTTGCAATGTTTTAAAGAAAAACCCGTTTTCTTTCGACAACGAGATTACTTTTAATTTAATTTCTACAACTTTTGTGTATTGAATTTGGAAAAATATATTCCATATTTTGAATCAGTGGGTCCAAATTATGTTAATAAGCAACTTTTTTATTTTTGGGAATTATGAATAGTAACTATGGAAAATTTTATTTACCATAGTTAAAGGTAAATCGGGTAATTAAGGGTAAATATAATATTATAAAATTACCCTAAAACATGCCAAAATTCTATTATATGTCTAAAAGTAGACCCATATAACCTAAGGGTCGGATTAGATTCATTTTATGGACTTTGTACTATGAAAATAATTTAATTATTATTAAAACCAAAGAAAGTGACAACATGTCACTCTCTTAAATCTTATAAGTATAATAATTTTAATTTAGTGATAAACATCATAAAACTTCTAACATGAATAGTATCCAAAAATCTAATAAAATTATCTACATCATGATAATTTATTCAGAATTTTTTGGGATTAAATAATTGTCATTAATAGTGATACATTAATGATGCAGAAATTATTTATTTAGTGAAAAATCAATAATATAGTTTTTATTGAAATAGTAATACATATTAAAAGGCCCAAAAATCTACACAAAACTTATTATTAGTGTATATATAAACCCTAATCATCCACTGGCCGAATTGTTTACCATTTGGATCCTTATTAAGGCAATTATGACACTTCTATTATTTTATTTTAAATGATGCCAAAGTTGCCACCTTCATAATTTAATAAATATAACAATTTAAATATTGTGATTTTAAGATGACAAATTCGAGTATTATTGTGAAAGTTAAGAGATTTATCTTCATCATTGGATTTTATTTTTAAATTTTATGCAACAAATAATAATATTAAATAATTATACAAAAATGTTCTAGTAATTATTTTATTAAGAGATAAACCAAATAAATGGTTTTTAAAAATAATAAAATAACTATTATATGAACTATTTAATGTGATCCACTAATTTTATAGATATATATGACCTTTTATGAATCTATTAAATATTTTAGTTCGAACATATCTTCTGTATATATTTTATTTAAATTCAAATAAATGAATAGTGTCAAAATTGACACTATTGTTATTTTATAAAAATAACATACTATAAAATTGTTTAAAAATTACAAAAATATTTAAAAATTATAAATTTAAATTTATATGGTATAAAATGTTGTAAAGTATCCAATTATGGACAATTCACAACAAATACGTAATTGTTTGTTATAATTTAAAATTTAGAATGTTATTACCATAAATAAAATTAAATTGATTAAATAAGGATAAATCAAGTTGATAATGTTTAAAATAAATTCCTAACATGTCTAAATTTGATTTGTTGATGATATTACAACCCTATCCCATCTAATATTTGGATATGAGTCATTTTTGGAGGTTTTTAAGTGGGGTTATAATTATTATAAATTAATATTTTTAAGAATTCCAAAGGTGCCCCTCTCCTCCCTTATAAAAGGGAAACTCCTCCCTCTCCTCCTCACACCAATTTGAGCCTTCAAGCTCGGCCAACCCCTGACCATTTCACTTCCCCACTTCCCTATAAACATCTTAGAGGTCCTGGTATTCTTCAAAGACCAATTTTAGTGCCCTAAGAGGAGGTCTCAAAGAGGCGCTTCAAAGAAGAGGTAATGTCCGTTATCGATTCTTTCAACTTTATTTCTTCTTCCACTTATTATTCTTAGGTTGTTTAATTATGAAGTAATAACATCAGTATCACTCATATACTGATATGTTATTATAAGTATGAAACAACCCTATTTCTCCATCTATCCATCCTACGGAAAACAAAATCACCACGCGTGCGTACGTACGGAATACCATCTCCACGCCGTGGTGTAATCTATTTTCCACCACCACCTTACTTGGATGAGTATAATGGTATAAATAATAACTATATATGATTATTATAAAGTGATATTGATTCTGTAATATTATAGATACACTCCAATAAAATTCCATGATCATGAGAACGATATCATCGCTCGTGCGTACGTACGGAATACCGTCTCCACGACGCGATGAGATTCATTCTCAATGATTAACCATTCATAAATGATTATAAAGTATATATAATGAGTAATCATGAAATATATTACATAATAATGATACTAGATTTATGTATATATATATATGTATGTCATCCAATTAATTCCATTCAATTCAATGAGGAATCGAAAACAACGTTCATGCATACGTACGACCTACCATCTCCATGAACGGTGTATTTCTTTCCATTTATCGATCTATTATATATATGTATATTATGAATATATATTGTATATAAATCATGTTTTACATTCTGTATGTAAGTAATCATGATCTAAGTAATCATATGAATAATTACAAGTCAAAACACGGATGACAAATGAAACGATTTTACCCAAAACGCTCTTTAACATGGAATTTACAAAAGAACGGGTAATATAAAGTCATAAGTGAACCATATATGATATCATAACAATTAATATGATTCTGTAATAAGTCAATAACATTAATTAAATCATTATACAGGAGGTTTGGACACTTACGAAGCAAATCAGACCTAAGGTAAGGGATAATTTTGCAAATATCATTTTTATCCAAGATTGCTTATTCATAAGTAATTACTGGGGTTATTGCTATCATCCATGTCCATGTTTTATAAAAGTGTATTCATGTATGTTTAAAGTCCTTTTCACCCATTTTTACTTTTACCCCATGGTATGGAAGGAATCTTTCTTTTATTTACCCTACAAGGTACTTTTTTACTTTTCCGAAAAAAGTATGAGAAGAATGTTTTTTTTAACGCATACGGCATGATAGGATTTTTACAGTTTTATAAAGTCTTATTTTTATAAAGATTCCTCCAAAAGATTTCATGACTATTTTAAACAAAATTATATTCTTTTAAAATTGCATGGCATTTTGTGAAATGAAAATGATTTTGAAGAAGAAAGGATAGTTTCCTCAAGAATTCATTTCAAGTGTTTTATCAAAACCATTTTTCATCTAAGATAAAATTATTTCATATGTGTATGTTTCAAGTATAATGTCTATATAATTTACATGGTTTCACGTTTATTATTATGAAATGATATCAATTTATTTTATATGGATTATGTAATGATGGGATGATGTTTATGAAACCCATTTTATTTATTGGGTTTTTATGAATGATGTATGTTTATTTTGTGGCACAAGTAAGAATGATTTCATTATGAGATGGGTGGGACCTATATCTCACTAAAATTCATTGGGTAAAGATTTATATCTCATGAGATAAACATGGCTGGAATGACAAGTTAAACCGGTTCAGTAATACAGGACTGGAACGAGGAGTGAACTCGATTCAGAAAGGGACTTTGTCCACTAAGATGGTCTTGGCAGCAATGTATTGGCTACTATGGAAATCATATCATGTGCTTAATGGTTTCCAAAATTACATGTTTTATTCCCATGCTATTTTATCATTCTTAATGTTTCTTTATAATCTATGCCTTACGTACTTCCATGTTTTATGTCATTTCTCAAGCTTTTGATGTTTAAACATTATGTTCATGTTTTTAAGTTCAAATGTATATGGTATGTTTTATTTTATACATTCTTACCCTTACTGAGAATCTTATCTCACCCTTTTTATGTTTTCTTTTCCCCAGGATATAAAGAAAGGTTTTAGGTAAGAAAAAAAAGGGGAAGATCTTTATGGGAGATGTTGAAGATCTTTCACCACGATTAAAAGATTACGTTCCAAGTTTCCAAAGACACTAAACTATTACGGTCCTTGTGTGTCTGTTTTTGTTATGTATTAAGTATTCCGCTAAAGTAATGTAATGTCCATGCACGTCAAGCTTCGGGTCTCTACACTAATTATAAATATTGTAAAAGTTTATGATTTCTGAAAAAACATTCTAAAATACTTTGGACATAAAAATTTAAAAAATTAAGTATAAAGAAAGTGTTTGTGATTTACAAAACATACAGGAATATAAATATTTTAAAGTAAAAATTATAAATCAACAATATCCTCCTTTTTTGGAAGCACAAACCCTAAAACATAAATTGAATAAAACTATATAAACATATAATCCATTTTCTTTAAAAAGATTTATATTTATAAATAAAACATGAAACTTATATCCCCCCTGAGTTTATAACTATTTTTGATATGATTGATATAATGATGAATACGATAAAATATCTTTAGAGTACTATTACTCCCTAAGAAATAGATTCCCCCATTTTTATAATATCTCCCCTACTATAAAAAATATCCCTTTATAAAATATCCCCCCAATGTGATTTTTAAAAGGAGATGGAGGCTAAGTATAAATTTCCTAAAATTTTAGAGAATAATTTTTTTTACAAAAACAATATGATGGATTATCTAGTCATCCATATAAAATATATAGGAACATTCAAACAATATTATTAGAAAAACATTCAGTAAATTTTATTTTGATAGATAAATAATTCATACATGAGAAAATAATTCAAAAGACTATCAAGATATAGTTTACATCAAGAGTTATAAAAAAATAAATCATTCTTCATGAGGGTTTTTAAAAAAGAATTTATCTTCATGAAAGTTATGCAATATTTCTTTATTGTATCTTTCAGACTCTAATTTTCGATCCTCATATTATTAACTTCATCAAGAATATTCTTGTTCTGAAATTTTAGGTCAAAAAAATCTTCTTCAAAAACACTAACTCTTTAAATTTCATTCTTTAGGCCCAGAACTTTAATCTTGAGTGCATCCACTTGTTTAGTCCATTCATTGGTCTGTTCTTTGAATTGTTCAAAAATATTACCCATTCGACCATGTCATTTTCTAACTGACTGAAGGAACTGGATGATTCTACAGTCAATTTCTTAATATCTTTAATATAATCATCGTGAGACTAAAATTCATAATCGAATTCATGAGACCACTTCACCATTGAATTATAAGATCATATATGGGAAATATAACTTTATTGTGAAGTTTTTAGATCTGCTAGAATATAAATTATGGATTAATTTAACATCTTGAGAGAGTTTATTTTGTGAGAAATACTATCCTGAATCAACAGACCTATTGCTTTTAATATCAGAAAATAAAGAATAATACCATCCAAAATTTTCAAATATTGAGTAATATAATCAAAACCAATATGAGAAATTGTTCCTTCAGACTACGATAACTCCAGATCAGGTTGAGGAAGCTTTATGTGACTTATTCCATTGATTTTAACTTTCCTTTTATTCTTATCAGCTTTTTTCAATTTATTTTGATCCTTATAAACTTTGATGGGAATATCTTTATCATCTTAAATTTCCAAATTTTTAAAATCATCAGTTTTTGCATTTTCAGAGTGTTTTGTTTTTGAAACCTGATTATCTTTATCCTTCTTAGATGAAGAATATTTTTTTTTATTTTCATTAAAATCCTATTTTGAGATTTAGGATTCTTTATCATTTTTGTTTTAGGGTAATTCATATGAGGATGATGTTGATGAGGATGATTATAATTAATTTTTGGATTTGGTTTTTTCATCATCACTTTCTTCACTTTATTTTTGTTCTGTATAGTTTTTAATATCCTCTTCACTATCTTGTTATTAAAAAAATTCAAAACCTTCATCTTCCCGATCAACTTATTTTATTTCTTGAAATTCCTTTTCATCTTTCTGAGTTCTATATTTTTCTACTAACTAATTCTCAACAGACTTATCTGAGACTTATTTTTGTTGAACTTCAACTAAATCCTTGATTTATTTATTGAGATGTTCTTCAAGCTAGAGAGATATTCTGAAAATATCTTTTCCTAATGAAATCAATGCAGATTATTTTTCTACTAGTGGAGGCATGAATTTTTTTTCAGTGTACCTGATAGAGCTAAATCTTGTCTATTTACTTTATCTCTTTCCTTGTATTTGATAGTGGATGAATTAATATGAACGAAAGATTTTTCTTGAACCGCTAACCCGATATATGAGTTTGGTTTAATTGTATAGGAAGAAGTTAATTTTTTTATGATATTGTTTCTATATATTCTATTAAATTTTCACACATAAAAGATTATCACAGTCTCTTATTTTTCTTCTTATTTTTTAATCTTTCTCAGGTTCTTCAGAACCATGAATTTTAATGGCTTTGGCCTTGGTAGGTTAAAATATAATTTTAGGAAGACCTGAATTCTGATCATCTTTGGTTCTCATCCATTCCTTAAAAACATCATCATGTAACTTCTTTTGTTTCTTTTTTTTCTTGTTTAGAAGTAATGTTTTTGAACTTTATTTTATTTTTCTTCTTCTTCTCTAACTTCTTTGAAAGTTTTGGATCTGATGCAACAACCCCACATTTACCAAATTTTTTTATACTTTTTATCAAACATAAACTTCATTCTATTTATCATATCATCACTATTAAAATAAACTATTTCCCTCATATCATGAGACCTATTATCAAATTTGATAAACTTAAAACATTCCACAATAATATTACTTAAGAAAGCTGGGACATTATTAATTTTTGACTACTCTTGTAGGAAGAAACAGTTTAGTGTAAAAAGTCTTGAGAAACTTATGTGGGACTAGGGGAGTCCCTCATTTATATAGGTGATTGAGATTAAAGTTTAGCTTCCGAAACAATTTCAGCAGTTGATATGATAGACCTTTTGATTTGATGGTTGGAATTCCTTTGAATAAATATTTAAAGTATTTTAAACTCTTGTGGTTTTTAAGAAATTTTATCGTATTTATAGTGAATATAAAAAAAATTAGAAAAAAATAAAGTATTTATTAAAACTTAAAAGAATAATAACAGCAACACATCTAAACAATTATAATGAAATAGTTCCAAAATTAAAGGATAAGAAGAATACCTTTCAGATTAAAAAGTTTATTTTATATGAATAACATTCTCTTCTTGAAAATTAAAAAAAATTATATTAAAATAATTTTAAAATAATGAATACAATATTTTTAGTATATAAATTCGGTAGATAATTTGAAACAGAGTGTTATTAAGTTAAAAATTGGTTATAAAAACTGATTATGAATAATTTTAGAATCCAAAAAATTTAAAGAAAAATCAGGCCTGGAAAATTTTAAATCTTTTATGAGTCTAATGATCCTTTTAATAATTCTATCTCCAAAAAATTTATAATAAAATATGATTTCAGAATACTCATTATGATAATGTTGTTAAGAAAACTACATTTTTTGAAAAACTAACAGTTTTGAAAAATTACGGACATATGTAATTCCCCAATGAAGAGGAGTAACTTAATGTAAGGATATGGATAAAAAAATAAGTATATATGAATGATTAATTTACATTTATCATTCATATCTTCTGTTTTGTCTATTCAAATCTTTTGTAATGTAAGGGATTTGTAAAAATAGCAGTAAGTTGATATGGCGATCTTATAAATTGTAAAATGATATCTATTTTAAGTGTGTGATATATAAGAAAGTGATGCATAATATCTATGTGTTTATAATGCGATTTAAGTGCAAGGTTATTACTCAAATAAATATGTACTAGTATTATCACATAGTATTTGAGTTTTTTAAAACTCCTGCAATAATCAGTGAGTGTGTGTTGCATCTATAACACTTGAGCACAAAAACTTCTAGCTGCTACATATTCGGCTTCAATAATAGAAATTTATAAAGTGTTGTTTATTACAAGACCAATAAACTAATGAATCTTTTATGAAATTACATGTACTTGAGGTAGTTTTTCTATCATTTCTAATATAACCAAAGTCAGCATCTGAAAAACATTTTAGTTCAAAAATAGTTCTAGAAGAATAAAAAAGTCTTTAATCCATAGTTACATTAAGATAATTAAATATTTATTTTACATCATAAATATGGGAATATTTTGGATTTTATTAATATCTTGCACATAAGGATACTGAAAATATTAAATCTGAATGATTTCTATCCAGTATAGTAAACTTACTATCATTACTTTAAATATTTTTTGATCAACTGGTCACCCAGCCTCATCAAGATCAAGTATGTTTGAGGTACTAATAGAATTGATAATACTTTTAGTTTTATCTTATGCAAACTTTTTAAGAATATATTTTATATACATAAGTTGACATATAAAAGATCCTTCCAGTTTTTGAGAAATTTGAAAATCTAAAAAGTATGTTATCTCACCCATCATACTCATCTCAAACTCAGATTTCATAATATCCATAAAGGATTCATTTGAAAATTGTTGATTTTATCTGAATATAATTCCATCAAAATATATTTTAACAGTCATAATATTTTTATTAACTTCATTTATAAAAAGTGTTGGGTTAGTAGTTCCATTAACATAATCGTTTTGTTAGAAAAACCCATTAAATATATCATATCAAGATCAAGGGGTTTGTTTAAATATGTATAAATCTTTAATAAGTTCATAAATGCATTTATGATGTTTTTACTTTAAAAAACATGAGGGTTTTCAACAAATATTCTACGAGAACATAATAATTAAGAAAATCACACATTACTTCCATTTGAAAATGTTTGAAATTAAATTTTTTATAGAGGCTAGTAGAATATGAATAGATTTATGTCTTGCTACCGAATCATAGGATTATTCATAATATATTCCCTCTTTTTGATTATATCCGTTAGTAATAATTCATGCTTTATTTCTAATAATTATTCCATTTTCATCACACTTATTCTGAAAAACCCATTTTACTCTAATTACAAAAGTTTCTTTAGGTTGTTCAATCATGTTCTAGACTTTATTCCTATTGAATTCATTAAATTAAACTGGAATTGTCTTAATCCAATCATCATCACATAAAGCGTCATCAGGATTCTTAGTATTAAATTGGGAACGGAAAGCTTGATGTTCTATTTAATTCCTTAAGGAACTTATAGTCCTAACATGTTGATGAATACCTTCAATGATACTATCACATGGATGATTCCTAAAAAATAACTAATTTCTTCGGTTTTCAAAATATTGTTCATCAACATAAGGTCAAAAATATTTTTAAGGAATTAATTAAGAAACAATTTCTTGGGTTATTTCCTTATAAGAATATTTTTTAACATAGGTTGAAAATCTGTTTTAAAAATAACATCTGAGGATTTTGGTTTGGGTTGTTAAAAAAAAGTCGGTTTGATCAAATTTTATTTGTACTATTTCCTCAATAGTAAAATGATTTTCTGTAAAACATTTATATGCATTACAAGTAGTAAAATAACCTAAGAAAATTCATTCAACTAACTTGGGTTTGAATTTATATAAGCCACATTTTGTATTCAAGATGAATACTTTTCCTAAAAAAAATATAAAGTAAGAAAATTTTGGTTTTCAATTAGTCCAAAACTCACAAGGTGTTTTTTTAAGAAAAGGTATTATTAAAACTAGATTTTTATTATGAAAATATGTATTAACCACTTCAGCCCAAAACTTTGTAGAAATTATGTATTCACTCAACATGGTTCTTGTTATTTCTTAAATAATAAAATTTATTCTTTCAAGGACACCATTTTTCTGAGGATTTCTAAGAGATGAGAAGTTATGTGTCATGAATTCCTTATTGCAAAAAGTTTCAAAATTAGAATTTAAAAATTCTCCACCATGATCACAATAAATAGTTATCAAGAGAAGGTTTTTTATTTATTTTTAACTTCGAATACAAATTTTTTGAAATAACAAAAAGGCTTCAGATTTATTTACCAGAAAGTAGCCCCATGAGTATCTAATGTAATAATAAAATAAAAATAAATAAACAATACTTTCCACCAGTACTTCTAGTTTTTATAGTACTGAACAAATCCATGTGCACCACTTATAAATCATTTGAAGTTGAGACTTCAATAATAGATTCAAAACTAGACTTATGTTGCTTATTATATTGACAAGGGTCACAAACTTCTGAAGAGTCATACCAAAGTATAGGTAGATCATTAATAAGTATTTTCTTAGTCAATTTACATAAGTTCATAAGGTAAAATTTCCAAACCTTATATTATGTAAATTAGAGTAATATTATATTCCACCAAGACAAGGTAATTCTTGGCTCCTAAGGATTTATAAGTTAATTGTGTAGACATTATCATGCTGATTGGAATAAAAATGTATTAATCTTTGGAATTATGTACTATAAATTTATAATTTATAAAATTCACAAGGTAAAATTCATCACATAATTGAATTATACTTATAAGGTTGTTCTTAAGGCCTTTAAAAAATAAAACATTAGAAATTAAAGCCTTTCCATGAAGAAAAATACTACCTATACTGATAATATCTCTTTGATAATTATCTCTAAAGGTAACCTTTTCACCTTTCATCTAGACAATATTTTCATAGAAATCTTGGTGTTTAGTTATATGTTTAGAAAAGGCACTATCCATATTCCAAATATTTTTTTGTTGGTACTACATCTGTTTTTTTGAAAAAAAACAATTAGAATTTTGGAAACCAAAACCTTTTGTGTCCGGTGCTAGAAAAAAATCTTGGGTAACCACATTATTTTTGAAATATATGCCTTATGAAATCCTATAGATTTCATTTTATTTAAGGAACAATTTTTATTCTTGTGACCACCACTTTGTAATTTCATACAAAAGGGTGCACTTATCAAATCAAAGTAATTATTACTTAAAACATGTTTTTTATTTGTAAAACATATCACAATACTATCTTTATAAGGATGTATTTTTTATACATTTTATCAAAATTTGATTTACTAGTGGTAATGTTTGATAAAATTTTCTTTAGAGAAAAATTTATAGAATTTATTTTAATAATTAATTATTTATCCTTACTATCAATAGTTTTAGAATTCAATTTAACCAAACTAATATATAAAGATTATTTTTTAGAAATAATTTGTTCAAGATTTTTAGAAATAGTTTACTTTAAAAAAGTTTTATTATAAAGGTATTTATAAATATTTGATACTTATTTTGTTGGAACAGTTATCCTTGAATTTTAATTATCAATTTTTTTACTAACTTTTCAATTTTCATTTTCTAACAATTTTGAAAAGAGATAATGTTCTTCAAAAGAGGGTAAACAATTATTCTCACTTTTGCTGGAATATTCTTCATATGAGGATTTATAATTTTTCTCATTTTCAAAATCAAGATAATTTACCCTCAAAGATAGATTTTTTAAATTTTCAGCAGTGCATACGATATCCATAAGACAATGTTTTTTTAGATACCCTGGAAGGAAGACCTATGCACCTATATCTAGAATATTCTTAATTAGAAGTATTATATGAGGAATCTCCTCCAAATTCACTCCAAGAATAATTATCTTTATGGAATTTTTTTCATTTATATTTATAATAATTTTTATTATTTATATCATAATTCCCATCCTTTATATATTTTATTTTCTACTTAGGACAATCCGTTCTGATGTGTCCATATTTCTTACACTCATAACATGTAACTTTAGAATATTTATTTTTCATTATTTTCCATGTTACATTTATTATATCAATACTAACAATATTTTTTACCAAATATATTATTCTTCCTCCAAGAAATATTACTTATTTTATTTTCATATTGTTTAGAAACACTAAAATCGAATTGTATAACTACCATTTTCTTTATCTAATATTTAACTACTTTTTATGGTGTCTAATATTCAGTAGGAATTATAGTAGCATTAAAAGAAACATATCCATTGTTTTCATATATTTCTCAGTATCTCTTCTTAATCTACCTTCATACTGCATGTACCAATCAAATACTGAAGAGTGTGATTTTTCAACTTCCTTGTATAATCAACATCAAACATCTTAGATTCTAATTCATTAGGAATGGTATATATAATATTTTTCCCAAGAATTTCAACATCTAAACCATTTTATATTAGATATTTTAGACAATTTATAATTTTCATAAACCTTTTATACATTTTGGAAATAATTTCTCTAGGTTCCCAAGTGTGAAACCTCTAACTTATTCTAAATACTATTTGTTTCTTCACAAGAATAAATCTGGATATATATGTATCTAGCCATAGAACATAACACAATGTTCCTTAATTTTAAATTCATCTAATATTCCAACTTTTATGGATTAGTAAAGGCTCTAACATCCTTATCAAGTATTTTATAATAACTAATCATCATGAAAAAATTATTTTCTCCTATGTTGATCATAATATTATTCATTATATCCCTCCAATATTCATAATCATCACCATTTAAAGTTGAACATTTATTGGTATTGATATTATAAATAGATCCTATATTAACTCCTACCATCTTTCAAAACCAGATAAAAAAATATTTTACACAACATACGTTAGTGTAACAAATATTTATAAATAAAAAGTTTATAATTAAATCAAACAAATTTCAATAACAAAGAAACAAAAGTTCATAATGTCTTTAAACAGAAGAATAATTCTTTGATACCAATTTTTGGATATCAATATTAGTTATATTGATATTAAAATCGAAAGAGTATATTCTAGATGGATCAATTATAGGGGGTTGATTTTAGTTTTAAAAACATTTTTTAAAATAAATTAAACTAAAAAAATTCACAAAAACTGTTTATGTAAAAAAATCAAGTTCAGAATTGGATTAGACAATTGCTCAAAATACCATAATCAATGTATATTTCAATATATAAGAGTATTGGAATCATAATTTTAAAGTATATTATTAAATTAGAGTAAATAGATCATATTTCAAATGGATATAATTACATGATTATGTCTTGAATTCACAATAGACCTGATTAGTAAAACAGATTGTGTTTATTATATTCAATTTTGTTATGATAAAACTACTACATACATGAAGAGTGGAATAAATAACTTATAATAAACAAGTGAAATAAAATTAATAGTATAATAATGACTTATAGACATTTGAAAATAATAAATCTCATTTATCCTTAAGAGTAATGTAGTCGTAAACCTTGGCTAAAGGTGTCCCTTATTTTATACTTACTAGAAATTATATCATTATTTATCAAGGAAAACCCTCTATATGATGATCATATGATCTATGTATGTAGCCTCGGTAGCCCTCAATATGATGGATTATAACATGTACCTTGATATCCCCACAATCCCTCGATCAAGATGATCAAATTCTCTATCTTTCTATCCCTACAAGCCCTCGATCGTAATCACAGATCTAACAAAGACACTATTAGAAAAAGTTCTTAAAGAGACAACCTAACAAGGTTTCTTTAAGAAAGACTCTCTTTAAAGAAATACAAAAAACTTAGAATAATATTTTCATGATTTGTAGACTTCATAAAAAAAGTGAGTGAAAGTAATTAATAGCTTCAAACTCTTAAAATGACTAGATATTTGTAGGAAACCATCTCAATGGTCAAATTTTCCCTAACAGTCATATTTCTTTGAGTTTGTTGCAATGACATGGACACCTAACACTTCAACAGCTCTTTTGAAACTGATTTTTTGAAGTTATATTGATTTACACATTAGAGTATAAAATAAATTCCTTACTATAGAAATCATTTTTTTATTCAAAATTAAAACTATGTTAGTCTAATAAACTTTATTAAAAATTTCATTATGATAATATTTACAATATGAGTCTGACGTTTATTAGTTCCAATATAATATCTATTATAAAGACCTTTTGAAAACTAAAGACATGATAAAAAGTATTATATTTAATATATTAAAGGTAAATAATATTTTTATCAGATCCATACCCATGAAGATAATGGTAATAAAGAAACTTACTTTATTTTCATGAAAACTTCAAAACTAATTATAAGTATGGTAAAAGATTAGGTTTTCTGCAAAAACATACTAAAATAATTTGGAAACAAAAATTTATTAAAGTTAGTATAAAGAAAGTGTTTGTGATTTCCAAAATATAAAGGAATATAAATGATATAATTAAAACTTTTGAATCAATAGCTATGTTATAAATCAAGGACAAGTGGGTCCATTATATCCCTCTAATACATTGGTAAAAGAGACAAAGTAACCAGTTATAGAATTATCATATGAGATTACTATAATTAACTAATTTGTATATTCCATTTATAAGATTGATCGTAAGAGTGATATGAAGACAATATTACTATATCCCAATACATTTTATTTATACCTACTATGGGTATTTGATATTTCTTTTGATCAAGATTAACAACACACGACTCATGATTATTGATTCTTATGACTCTTTCATTTTAAAAATATTTGTTTCTATGTTTCATGATTGGTGACCCATTTTAGTTTGGTATGAATTATTTTATTTTATGATTACGTAATGTTATTGTTTCATCATACTGTTATACACATATTATGATCAGTGATAAAATTCAATTGTTAATGATTATGTTTATCCTTATTGAGTATTTGATCTCACCCTCATGTTTACTTTTCACTAGGTTTTTAAGAATTGTTTTATGTATGTTATTACTAATAATGATAGTAGATATGAGTAACTTAGTTGGAGATGAAATATATTATTAAGAACCAGTTGTTTATATATCTAAGTTGTTATGTGAGAGTTTTACTATAATCCATAAAAAAATAAACCTAAGAGTTCCTTGAGTATGTAAGTGATGCATTATTTTCTTTTGATTTTGTATTTTTTGGATGACTAAAATTGGGCCATAGTTATCTGTATCAATCCATTAATGTAAAGATTATGTTTTTTTGCAGCAAATTCAGAAGTGTGGGTCTAGGGATTTTATACCGGTGATAGAGATTGTAGTTGAACTAGTTGGAGGATCATTTTTTATATCACCATCCATTTTTAGTTTTGTGTAACCTGGGACCTATATTTCCATGAATATATTTATGACCTATTTTTTTACATTTTATTATTCCATGTATGAATTTTACTACATTCATATAGAGTTTCATTTTATCTCTTTTATTGTTATTTAGTTACTATACAACATGTATTTAGTTATCTTCAAAAAATTCCATCTTATAGATGAGGCATGCCATTAATTTGGGAATAATTGGAAATGACTTATACCATTAATATAAGAGGGTAAATCCTTTCTAAACTATATAAATAAACTCATAGTGTTATCCACAAAACCTTGGGGAATAGAGAATTCCTTTAGGGTCAGTGGCATCTTGATTCATGTTCTGTTTAGGTATCTAGTTCAGGGTTTCTATAATGCTTATTGAGAATAAATTTTACTTTTTTGGATTCTTATTTTCATTGACAGATTCTAGAAACATAAAGAGTTGATAAGTAACCTATAAAATATATATATTAAACTCTTTATAGCAGATGATCAAGTTACCATGGGATGTACAAGTAGTGATAATGAACTATAGGTTTTAGTGAGGTTTTTTATCTTGTGTGGGAATAAAATGGAACTTGAGTAGTGTATAGGGATCAAAATGGAGAAAAGGAAACATTATTGATTCATACATGATTTAGTAAAGTTACACATTAGGTTATTAGCATTTAATAAATATTATAATCAATATATTTAAATTACATAAACTAATTAAATAGTATCTAATAAATTAAAAATTCTTTTTGCATTATACCTTATTAGTTTTTATCTAACTGATTAAATTAACTCATATATGCGAACATGTTGACTCTGATTGTGTATTCCCTATTTAGTAATGTATTAATTAAAATGTTTTATAAATTATGTTTCTATGAATGTAAATTTATCTTATTCATAATATTATTTTTTGAGCATGTTATTTATTTAATGTATGATAATGTGGATAGAATTGTTAATAAATATATGTACTTAAGTAACCTATAAGTTCCCTACCCTAAATGAATTATTAGAATTATCTTTAAAACTATAATTTTTATAGTAATTATTATTTATTACATAGAAATATAATAATGAAATTATAAGTAATTTGAACACTAAATCATGGTATTAGTATTGTACTTCATGAAATGATTCCATTGGATGTTATTATCTATTAGTGATATAATGTTAAAAACATGAATTTTTTTAGAAATGTATCATTATATCTATTTCTAAAATAGTTTTGAGTACACTAATAATTGTTTCCTTTTCATTTTTTTCATGAAAAATGTTAAAATTATTGGTTTTATTTTTGTAATGTAAAACAATTTTTTTCTTAAACTAGTATTTTAAGTAATTTTGTAAAATTATAAATTTTATAAAAAATAGGGTATTTAATTTAAAAATAGAATTTTATTTTTGGTAAACTATTTTGTAAAAGTTTTTTGAATAAACTATTATCTTATATTTATTCCTAAAATAATATTTTTTGTAAAATATAGTGTTTAAAAAAGGACCTTCATCATGGGTGTGATACATAAGAATGGGTGAACAACTAAGAAGGGTGTTGAATCAATGGTTCATTTTTAAAAATTCATTTAACTTTAAGTTAACTGATGTGAATTGTTAGAGTCTCAATCCAATCATGTAATAAAACCGTATCTCACTCATATGCATAATATTAAATATAACTTAAATGTACATAAATATTTATAATGTTTGGCCCTAATGTGGGAACCTACTACTTACTATGTTCGAGTGTCATCCTAATCCATAGATTTTATACCATAATGAATTATATAAAAAAAATGTTTTGAGAAGGGATCCATCTTAATTAAAAAGGGAATCCCACGCTAATGTATCCCAAAAATATGATTATAATGGTTCTGAAAAATTATAATATTTGGATCATCCTTCAATCATTCTAAACGTTAGAACAAATTCTTCTCAAAAACCTAAATTTCCACAAATTATATATCTAGAATATGTATCTACTGGTTATGTATTTTTGACATCCTCAACTTAGTGATATACTTATTTTACCCAATATAACTTTTAAATCATACAGTTTGGGCTCTTAATAATATCCTTTTATCAAATTATTAGAAATAACTACCTACCTAAAGATGCCATATACTTTATATAATCAGAATTACTTTGATAAAATAGTGGAATATGGTCTTCAAAAGTACATGTATTCCACTTCTATTAATATTCAATTTACTAAATTAAAATCCCCTAAAGATATCAGGGTCAATAGTCCTTAATACATCTCCTATAGATTTTGACTAGAATCCTGATTTTTTATTAATGAATTTGAATTATTGAAAATTTATCTAAACATCATCAAAATGTGATTGACTTGATACATTGATAATGTACGTTGAAATATTCCATTAGAATGAATTTTTTTATAATTCACTCAGAATCTTAAATCCATTTAACATACAATATTTTAATGCATGGTTTTTATATTTCCTCAACACCAATCATCCACAACCTTTAAATATGTTAGTAGACATTAACAAATATTCTAAGAATTCAATTAACTTCAATTAATCTAATAACATATTCTTACTCCAGCTAGTAGAATATCATATCCCATAATCCAATAAGTTCAATTGCAATTTCATCATTCGGACCCCATGGATTATCATTAGAAAAAGTGTTCAACATATAGAGTGATTGATGTACCATATGATCATTCTATCTTCTATTCAATGCATATTTTATGCATTTGAGGTTTATCAACATCTATTGTCTTCGGATTATTTTACTTCAGCCTTCATTGAAAATTATTCTGAAAAAATTATCTTTTAATAAAATCATCATGAATCATAAATATATTTAATGTAATCATGATGTATAATACTTGAGAATAAATATAACATCATCTAAATTTACTTCAAGAGTAACCTCATGTAGAAATATAACTCTTCTTACTTTCTCAATCTTCTAGTCATTCATGACTTCAAGTATTATTTTGTGAGTGACTTAAAATAACTTCAAAGTCCTCTACAATAACCAACACACCATCTACTCATCTAAATAATTCATTTTAACCCATATCATCTAGTAAATTCATAAAATCCTCTAACAAAAGTTAACTAGGCATGAAAACTCTACTGTTCAGCTTTAAAATATTATTTAAAAAGAGTGAAAACAAATAAAACACTATTAAAATCCCATAAAAACTTTAATAACCCCCTTTGTATTTGTTGGAAACTCATATATTTTCACTACTCAACAAAATTTTACATTTCATTAAACAAAAAAAACTCTCAAGGAGAAAATTCCCAACACCACACTCCTCAATAAGGTAATTTTTTTGAGATAATTCCATCTCTTAGTGACTAGAAATTTCATCCTAGTAATTTTGATGTTATCCTCATCAATTCATTCACAATACTTATCCTCCTCATTATTTAAAATAACTATAGGTTCAGATTAATGGATGATAGAATTTTTTTTCTATCCCTTTGGTAAAGAGTTTCACCACTATCCACCTTTGATAATATAATCTAAGACATAATTGGGGAACATCCCTTAACTTTTGTTAAGTTATATGGGATGGCTAATTTTAAAGTTTTTTCTTTAATTCCTCAATTTTCCCCCTGAAAATAATATAGTGAAAATATCAAAACATTTATCCTTTATTGAATCATATTATAATTTAACTTAATTAGAAGAAACTCTCTCCTTGTTGAAATAAGACTTGATATCAAAATGTCATGATCTGGAGTGTTGTACCAGGTTCTTTGAAAGATTTATCTCACTTTTAATATCACATGGAATTTTTAATGATTTTTTAACATTGAATTTCAAGTATTCCGATTTAACTTTTATCCACATCATTTGAGTAAAATCATTAAAAGGGGAATCACATTATGATTCAACAGTACTCAATATTACCAAGTGTTGTTATTACTATGAAAATAAACAAAACTAGTTTGAAAAAATATTTTTCCTACAAATATTGATTTTCAGTCACCCGAAGCACTATCCCAATCATCATCGACGAATCTAGTTTTATTCAACTCACTACTTCTTTGATACATCAAGAAAAAATTTAATGTTACTTTAAAATACCAAATTATTATATTATATTTCATCAAATTTTATTACTTTTGGATAAATCTAATAAGTGACACATACAATGACTACATATATATATATTTTATTATAGATTAGTAAGATAGATTAAACTTCCAATAAATATACATAAGTATATCTTATTTACACTTTAAGTATATTAATATTTTACTAGAATTAAAAAATATAGATAGATGTATAAAATTCATTTAAAACTACCATGTCAAACATTTTAAATAACTCCTTGGAATAATTTTTCTATAAAAGGAAGATGTAATATTCATTTTGTAAAACCCATTTCCAAATAAAAAAATCTATATCTTAAATCATAGACATTTTAAAGGTTTATTTTATTTATTCTAATAACTCCTTCTATCCAAGATCTTTATCACTATTAAATATTAAATCATAAACATTGAAAATGAATATCAGAGTTAATGATATTTACTCCTTCAAATATCAGTTTCTATCAACTTTTCCTTTAGAAAATTTCAATAACTTTAGGTAACTATCTAGTTTAGGTTATAATAGGGGAATAATTTAGACCATATAATTTTTTTATTATTAGTACAGATCATACTTCAATCCTCATAAATAATAAATGAATATAGTTGATCGATGAAAACTTATTCCTTAATTTTAAGATTAAAAAAATGATAACTTTACATCGATGGGAAACAATTTATATTTTTATGAGTAGAAACAACCAAAAATATTTGGACTATCTTGAACCTTACAAAGGGAATTTTTTTCTAAAAAATCAATTACTTCCATTAATGATTAACAGTTATCTCTAACAATGTTCTTCCTTTCATGAATTAGAATTAATCCCATGTTTCATTCTTCTCTATTTGATATAACTCCTAATTCATTTCACATAACCATTCTATATGATTTGTATCTTACAAAACTAAATAAGTTTCAACATGAGATATACATTTTTTTTGATTATATATTCCCAGTTTCCTCATATGATCTAGATATCCCTAACATCCAATAATATTATCTTGTTTGACTTTCTTTTGTATTTTTTTATGGTGGGGCCTTTTTCATCATTAGATTCATCAGAACATGTGCGATGAATGTGAGTCCCATGAATTTATTTATGTTAAGTATTTTATCTAGAATATTATATTGTATCTTTTAATGGATCATTAGACTCACCATTTCATTAATCCATTATATTGGATTTATTTTTTATCACACTCAATTCAAAAGATTCTATGACTTTGTATAACTATTTATTCCAACACCTATAACCCTTTCCATTGGTTTTATAACCACTAAAAATTAATTCATTTTGATTTTGATTAATGCTTCCTCAATTTGGTTATTTTATCTTCAATAGGTTGGTACTACCAAACAATTTTTTATATTTCACTATAAGTTTCTTTATGTACCACATTTCATAGGGAGTAATGTCTATCTCAGATCTTAGTAAACATCTATTATAAACATGTACTACTATACATAGCACTTCCCTTTATGAACTTTTTTAGAGTTTATACTCTATAATCATGGTCCTCTACATTTCAGCCAAACTTTTATGTTTTCTTTTTTGAAAACTCTTTTTTTTCTAAGGGATGCTGAGATAATTGCACTAATTCTTTATTTTATGATTTGAAAAATAGGCTTCAAAAGTGTTAAATGTAAACTAATTTTCATAGTATATTTTTATATTCCATATATATATAATAATTTCCTTCTCATATTCTCTTCCATAAAACTGAAACAACCCCATAACATCATATTTATGATTTATAAACATGAAACTAGTAAACTAGGTGATATAATAAATAAAATTAATAAAGTATAATTAAATATTTATGAATTTACATATCATCCATGAACATACATTGAAATTAATTAGATAAATTGGTCTGGTGTAACGAATCTCTAACCTCTTATGTCTTCTATCTATCATAATTTTTTTTTCTGAAAAGCTTCACAAATGTGGTTCACTTCACTTTTTTATAGAGGCAAATCACTCACAACTCATTCAATTGAGATCTTTCTCATGTTTTATTATCCTATACAACCATTTATTCTATTCTATAATTGATTTTCATCTTTTTCACTTTGGAATGAGTTACATTGAATTTCAATATAACTAATCCGAACCTGGACTCCCAGATTCATTTCCGGAATCATAACCATTACATTTCCAGATTTGATTCTAAGGATGGTGCCGTAATTTTTTCATCCAAAGCTTATGAAATCAAATGTAAAAGTCTGATCACTTACGTCTTTATGGAACTTTTTTTTAGAGTTTTATATAATTAGTAAAACTTCATAAAAAAACAATACCCATGTCTTAAAATGAGTATATCTCATACCAAACCCATATTTTTCTTATTTCACAGTAATTAATCATCATAATCTATATGAAATCCATTATAGACATAATGTTTTCAACCTAAATATGTATAACCATAATAAATAGATACATAAGAAGGGTGATATCAAATGCTCAGTGAGTGTAAACATAAGAATTAAAAATTTAATTTCATCAATGAGCATAAGAAGAGAAAAAGGGTATGATGACATAGTCAAAGTGAATGAGTATAACATAATAATATTTATAGACACCAATACTCTAATCATTAAACATGAAAACATATAATCGGGCTTTAATAAAAGCTAGAGTCATCAAAATCAATAATCACATGCCATGTGATATCAATCCCGATAAAAGGAAACATTTATATCTATAACAATCATAATGAAAACGTATTGGTATCCTAGAAAATTAATTTCATAGAACTCATAAAAAACTATTACAAAACCCTTACAAATAGAATAAAAATATGGTTAAGTTCCAATATAATTATCTGTAGAACATAATCTACAAGGAACCAACCTTAAGGTATTACATAATCTTGAATTAAATGAATAATTCACATTGAAGATCTTTTAAGGTTTAGAGTTTTAGAGAATTAATCAATAAATATTACATATCAACATGAAAATTACATGTAGAAACTACTACTCTAGATCCATTTTTTTTCATAAAATAAAAAATATTAAAGAGAAACATGTCTAGTTCTATGTTTTAGGTAGCATGACTTTTCCTTGATCCCATCCTTGACCCTATTCATCTTTAAGTCCTGTGGAAAACATTTCAAAAACCTGGGAATATCATAAAAATGTTAGTAAGGGTTATAAAATAAGTAAATGAAACATCAAACCATCAAAAAATACTAATAAATGCAACAATACTTTTCAATCATAACATACCTCATGAAATCCTAAGATTTATGAATAACACATAGAAATCATAAATCATAAAGGTAACTTGTGGCATACAAAACATACTTACATTATAGATATCACATCTATATAGGGTGTTACGTTGGAATACCCATCACAGTATATTCCCTCAATCTCTTATGGGAAAAACTAACTTTTACCTCCATCACATTACCCAATGCATTGGAGATCTATCTTGGGCTCACCCGCCCTAGGTTTATCACGAAACCACCCATATATGTGAAAAATTACCAATTACCATAACATATTCATAACACATAAAACAAGCATAAAGAAAAGATCACATTTCCAAATTTCAATTATAATATATCATTTCAAGACATTGACATAATCAATGCTTTATCAAACCATTTTCAAAACCATTTAAAATATTTAATAAATAGATTTTGGAATAAAAGTGTTTCATACCACTTTAATGATTTTAAAGGAATTAAAATTTTAAAACATTAATGTTCATATAAATAAATCCTTAAAACCATTTTTAAAACATGGACATTAATGAGAAAGATTTAGAATAATAAATATTTAAAACATTTAAAAAAATATTTTAGTTAAATAGTTTCTAACCAAATGAGAGATGCTTGAAAAATAATAATTGAGGTATAAAATTTAATATAAACTTTATAATATCATGAGAATAAAGGTATTCATGATATAATATTCCAAAGGATAGTATATACACCATATAAATGTGACTTAGTGCATAACAACAATGAAGTCTCATTAGAGTGTAAATTGAGACAAAATCCCTTATAAAGACGGTATCCTTACATTAAATATAAATAAATTATATAATTATGTGTGAAAAATATAAATACATCCAATATGATTTGATATTCAATGTAAAAAAATAATATTTTATTCACACATATTCATATCACAACATAATCAATAAGTAAAAGTTTAACCCAAAGAATTGAAATTGGCTTAACAAGTTCCTTTACATAAATTCGACAGCCTAACGACATCACTTTGAAATTAAAAAAATTATTTGATGAGATGGAAAGGGTATCTCATCACTTTGTCATAAAATTTTCATAAATAAGGGTATATAAGAACATATCCCAACATAATAGGATGTAAATTAAAAGACATAACAAAAAGATGTCTTTTAAAATGATGAGGGTGAAAGGTTCCCTTATGATTTGGTAACTTAAGAAACACACACTCCATGAAAGAAGGATCATAAAATAAAGATGTAAATACCCATAAATTGAAGGATATTACACAAATAATAAAATCATGGGAAGTACATACACCACACAAAAGGAAATAGTGGAAAATATTGCATGGATCTTATGGGAATAAAAAGTGAGATGAAAACCCCTTACCACATTGTAATTAATCAAGTAATATAAACCATAGTTAATAAACACCAAATGAATCATAGAATACCATTAATATAAATATAATCACGATAATATATATCAAATTTAAGTACACAATACACCAAAGTCAATAAATAAGTGGCGAGCAATAGAAATCTCATGGAATTAAAAGTGAGATAAGAAACCCCCTACCACGTTCTAATCAATCAAGTTGTATGATGAAAAGTTAATATACACAAAATGAATTATAGAATAACATGAATATAAATATAATCATGATAATATATATCAAATGTCAGTACACAATACACCACATGAAAAAAATAAGCGGCGAACAATGGAAATACCACTAAATTAAAAGTGAGATAAGAAAACCCTTAAAACATTGTAATCAATCGAGTCATATAAAAAAAAGTTAATAACCACCAAATGAATCATAGAATACAATGAATATAAATATAATCATGATAATATATACAAAATTACTGTACACAATAAACCACATGAAATAAATAATTGGTGAACAATGGAAATCTGACGGAATTAAAAGTGAGATAAAAAGCCCCTTACCTCGTGTCTGACTTGACTCGATTGTTATTTAATCTCATGAATAATAAACTAAATTTAATTTATAAACTATTAAGAAATTTTTTAAATTTTATTATTCCTTTTATATCAATTATTACCTCTCTATAATAATTAGTTAATTATTTGAGTTCTTATCGGACATTTTGTCGATGTTTGGAATTTGAGTTAAAAATGAACTTGTTATAATTACAAATTGTCCATGTAGTAAAAATTCCATTATATATAGAATTATATTCATGATTTAGATATCATGTATATAATATATATTTAGTATTTGTATGTATTTATAATATTACATAAAATTTGGAGATAAAAAATGAAATGCACCGTACATGGAGACAGTAAGCCTTACGTACACATGAATGCTACTTTCATTTCTATTTCATATTTAATGGAATGAAAAATTAATGATAAAAAGGTATATTATAATTACATTATAATATCATATATGAGACATAATTTCATTAACTCTATCCTTTATATGTTCCTTGTATGTCATGAACGAATCATATCACCTTGAGGGGGCGGTAGACCGCACTTCCTCAAATGAAATTATCGTATTTAAACATATTAGATAGCATAAAGGTATGTTTGTAAATAACAATTACAGAAACATAAAGAAAAAATAATCATAATATATATCATATATAAATACAGTGCCATCATAATGGACACCATGAGAGTTGGTAGGAGAAGATTGAACGATCATCGTTTTGTGAAATAGTAGTTCACCGTCCACAGAAATAGTATGTTCTTTACCCATTAGATGGAGGTGTGTGTAAGTGTAGTTTGAATCCTTATCATAGAAAAAACCTAGTATATTTAGGATAATTGTGTTTTTATAAAATAAAGTAATAAAAATAGTTTATGGGGTTGGAGAAGTAAAATAAAACAAAAGAACTTAAGAGTAGACATTACCTTTAAATTGGGTATCTCTCTTTGGTTTGAACCAAAAAGGTTTACTTGAATTGCCTTATGACTAGGGGAAGTCTTCTAGGAGAAGGATGTGGTTGTAGGGAGATTAATTTTTTGGATTTTGGACTATCCAAGGGGCTTGAGATGTGTGAGGAATGTGATATAGGTGATGTATTTTTATGAGGGGGAGGAGGGGCTGTTTTGGAAAGCTTGAAAATATTTTTTTTATTATATAGTGATTTTCAGTTTATAAAGGTCCAAAACTCATTAAAGTATAATCTAAGATGACTCCTGTTAGAAATAAAATCATCATATAAGAATTATACAGGTTTTGGATATTGTTTTAATATTTATAATCTTATTTATTTAAATCATTCATTAATGAGGTAAACACTGCATAATTATTATGTCCAAAATATTTTTATTTATTTGATATATAAAAATTATAAAAAATATATCATGATGTAGTAAATATTTTTATCTTTCAAATTAATATTTATAGTCAAATATATAACTTATATAATCCCATGTAATAATTTATTTACTAAAAGATAAATGTTTGTGTCATTTTTGTCTTTACTTTAAATTAATTAATATAATGTGTCATTATCACTCCAAATTGGCTCCATGGGGTCTCAAAATCAACCCAAGGATGACCATGGTCGGAGATGTGTCAACCAATAGAAGTATAACACATTTTAGGGAAATTTAATAATATTATAATAATATTTTGTTACCCTTATTTACAAGATTTACCTTTTAACCATGGTAAATAAAATTTTTACTGAAGTAAATATTCATAATGTATAAAAATAAAAGTAATAAATTTACACAATTTTGACATCATGATTCAAAATATGGAATCCATTTTTCCAAATTCAAAACACAGAAGTGGTGGAAATTAATTTAAAATTAATTCCTGTTGTCAAAACAAAAAGCATGTTTTTAAGAAATAATAACTATCAAAATATTGACACATATTTATGTCCAATTTCAAAGTGAAATTACTTACAATGAAAAAAATCAGATTAAATGGTAAAAATATAATATAATTAAACTTTAAAACCAATTAAAAAGATAATATAACCTTATAAATATATTATATTAAAAGATAGTTTTGAATTTAAAATGCAATATTTTTCACTATTCATTAAAAAATGAATTTTAACAGAAAAATACAAAAAATTTACCCAAAGTAAATTTTGTTGTCTCGATTCGAAAGAAGAATTTTATTTTGTCAAATAGAACATATAAAAGTGACCAAAACTAGATTTAATGATTATTCTCTATCAAAAGGTTGTAAATAGAACATTTAATGAATAATAGAGTATTTTTTCTTAAAATTAGATTCATTAATATTTTAAGCCTATAACTTTTATTGGATAAATGTAAAAACATTTAAAAAACATATATAATCATATTTTAGTTAGTTATATTCATTCCCACTAATACAACAACTACGTGTTAACTACCATTTAAAATAATATTATATTATTATTTTTCAGTATGACCCAATGTTGTGTGCGACATAAGATTTCAAAGAAACCCGTTGTTGCGTATCAGGTATGCCATCGATTATAGCATCCCCTTTAAAGTAAAATTAATTTTTAATTCACAAAATTTATTAAATATAAAAATTTTATATTCTTTATTTACCTGGGATGTTACATCCTTCCCCTTTTTGGGAATTATGTCCTCACAATTTTAAAATTGGGATGAGAAACTTCATTGAAAGTCCCACATTGGAAAAAGAGTCAATAAAAATATCACTTTAAAAGAAAAAAAGGGAATTAAAAAGGTCACCCGAGATAGCCCATACTAGGATTCCATGAAGAAAAACATGTATTTGAAAGAGAAAAAAAACCATAAAGGATTGATAGAGAGTGGTAGAAAACATGATTAGGAGAAATTTAACCACCAGAAAATCACAAACTTGTGATGGGTTAAATGGTCTTTGATTCCACAGTAAGAAAAGATAACGGAAAATGTTTTTGTTTTAAGTTACTTTTCATAAATTTGAGGAATTTATTTAAGAGATTGAATAAGAACATAATAAAACACTTACTTTTCATGTAGACATTCATCCTTTACTAGATTTCTACCACAAACTCATATTTTCTCCAAACAATGAGTATTCAAGATGACTTGGTCACACCTGAAGTGCTGGAATAAATATCTAGAGTATCACATAATCTACAAAAGATGAACTATATATTTCCCCTATCTCTATACATCAACCAAAACCAAAAATTGGTTAGTATAAGATCAGATAATCTCTAAAAGTATAATCTTTTATAAAAAGAAATACTACTCTTAATCTCCAAAATTCAATAAAAATAACCCAAAGTTTAAGAAATACCATTCAATATACAATATTTCTTAAATTTTTTCAAAATAATCCAAACTAAGATTGAATCCCAAAACTCAGAAGAACTTAATCACATAGTATTCCATAGTAAATCTTTACATTTATCTCTAAAAACATTGACTACTCTTAAAGTCTCATACTAAAGTGTAATTAACCTAAACACATATTCTTTTTGACAGATTAATCATTTCAATAAATAACCCAAATCACCTTTTGTCCATAATAAAAACATATATTCTTCCAAAATAATATTTCAACCATTACTCCACAAATTAAATCCTATAGTATTTTATTTTCCTTAAGAATATAGTGTTCCCAAAATAGAAAATGTCTTCCGAAATTACCTTTATTACTTAATCACCAAATCATTTTCCTATACTAAGGATGTCAATTTAATAAAACATAATATCCCAAATAAACTTATTCTTGATCAATAAAATCATTTAACTTAAAAGTATAAGTCATACTCACTAGGGACTTCATGTAGGATAATGGTAGGTGATAAATTCCAATCAAACTTTGGTTGTGGTGTAACACCCCGACCCTAGTTACCCAGAGTCAGTATAATATTTTAATACATTGGCATGATTATAAGGAATCAATTCCTGAAATACCGATCAGTTTAGTAGTCTTGGAAAATAAATTACATACATGAAAGTTACATTACACATTAGAAAATAAAACACAACATAAATGATCCTTTGAGAACAACATTAATCCCCTAGATTAACCCTGCTTATCAATCATAAAACACTTCATGGAATCCTGGGAAAATAAAACATAAGAAAGTGGTGATCTCAAATGCTCAGTAAGGGTAAGAAATACAGTAGAAGATAACATAATTATTAAGCATGGTGAATAATTGAAAACACATGCCTTTTCAATGAATAAACATGAACACTTTTATGCAGGAATATAAGCTGAGTAAATCATTCCATAATAAAACATAATAAGGGGTATTATACTAGTCGAATGACCACATGAACCATCAATATTATTTTCATAATGAGGGAATGTATAATCTAGACATTCTAAAACATTTTTTCAAGGCCTTGACCAAGACGTCTAAAAATGATTTTGGCCTCAGCCAAAACCATATATATATATATCAAATTGGGAAAATCCTTGGCCAATTACACATCTAATTGTCTAATGAGACCTACCAATGCATCTAGGAGGTGTAGTGGGCTCCACCCGTTACTTACTATGTCCAATACATTCTTCATATGAAAAGGTTGAAACATAACATAAACATTAGTATTAGAACTAGCATACAAAATGTCAATACTTTAACCATAAACCATGAATGGTATAAAAATAATACATCCACAGTCAAACATATCAAAAAACCTTCAATACAATATGGAATATTTGTATCATAATAAATCAACTTCAAATAAGTTTAAAATCTATCAAAAGATGTTGACATAGATGAAAATGATTTGTAAAACTCTTTGAGGGAAGTATCCATTTTTCATGAAAACATTTAAAAGTCACACAATTTAGAAAGGAATACATTTAAATACATTTTTTTAATCAAAGTTTCCTATACCACTTTGAAACTTTTTAATGTAATCAACATTTTAAAAACATTCATGTCCATATAAATAAATCCTTAAAAAACCATTTTGAAAACATGGACATTAATGAGAATGATTTAGAATAATAAATATTTAAAAAATTTAAAATGATGTTTTAATAAAAGAGTCACTTAAAAATAATCCCATTGAAAACTCTTTTATGAAACATGAACATGGATAATAAATATGTTTTAGTAAAAACTTTCCAATAAACAATCTCGAATAACAATGAGATTGAAGAATTAACCCTTACCAACTTGGTAACTTACAAAACATACACCCCATGAAAGAAGTATCATAAAATAAAGATGTAAATATAAAGAAATTAAAGTTTATTACACAAAGAATACAATTATGGACAGTACATACACCACACAAAAGGAAATAGTGTCAATATAGCATGAATCTCACGGGAATAAGGAGTTAGATGAAAACCCCTTACCTTGTACTTTCCTTTAGTAGAGGGTATGTTTAACCTCCTATATAAAGACCATAGTATGTTATTAAATTATTCCAAGACCATATTAATATTTATTATATCATACATTATTCATTTATGACTTTATACTACCCATTTAATAATAATTTCCATGTTAAATTAACATTTCAGGTAATAATTTCTTTTTTTATCATACGTGTTTTAACTTATTATTCTTGATTTTATCACTTAGATCATGATTTAAATACTTCCAAAATATAAAAAATCATATATATTGATAATATAAATATTTATAATAGACATATATATGAAATGGAAAACACCGTTTATGGAGACGATATGCCATACGTACGCATAAACGCTGTTTCTGTTTTTATATCTTATTGAACTAGACTAAGTGAATAAGATATATTTAAGTAAATAAATATATATTTATATGTCTAGTAAAATTATTATTTCATATATTACATACTTATTAATGATATATATTTTATAATCATCATTGAATAGTGAACATGGAAATGAATCTCATCGCGTCGTGGAGATAGTAATCCGTACGTATGCATGAGCGGAAATATCATTATATTGATGGAGAAATTGTATGTAATTGAATGGTATATCATATATACAGAATAATTAACATTTTATATTTATTATTTACATCATTTATACTAATTATTATACCCATCCAAATAATGAAGTGTTTGAATAACAAACTACACTACGACGTGGAGACAGTAATCTGTACGTACGCATGTATAATGACTTTGTCATTTATAGGATGGATAGAATAATGAATACTATTGTAAAATTTTTATAATTACATCAAATTATATATAATATAATGGGGTTATTATTTTATAATGGAATCATCAAAGAAATATGAAGTGGAAGAAGAAAAAAACTTGAAAGAGGTGATGAAATATTTACCTCTTCTTCGTGTTCTTCCTTTTGATTTGATCAAAAGGGCTCCTTAGGTTGGATTTATGACCAGAGGAAGGCCTCTATGATGAAGGAAAGAAAGTTGGGAGGATATTTGGGCAGGTTTTGGTCGAGCCAAATGGATTTGGAGGTGTGATTTCTAGAGAAGGATAAGTTCTCTTTTATAAGAGGGGTGAGGGTAACTTTAGGAAATGATTAAAATATTAATTTATTATACTATCATATTCAGTTTATAATGTCTCTAAATGATTTTATTTAGATCCTTAGGTGGTTATGGGTCGAAATAATCTCAATCAATAAGTTTTAGACATGTTTAGGTTACCATTTTGACCTTATATTTTAGATTTAACTCTTAGTTAAAAAGTTTAACTTTTATCGTGTCTTCTTGTATTCTTACACTATATGGTTAATAAAAATACTATAAACTTACAAGAGAACCTCAAGTGGTTCATTAATGACATATATAATATTATTTATGTATTTTTTCCAAACCTTAGATTTCTTGGACTATTATATCAATTAACAATATAATATTTTTTTAAAAACCATTTTAGGTGAATTTTGGCACTATTTGGATTTTTTTGTTAAAATCATAAAAGCATTATTACTTCGAAAAAATTTTATTGAATCAACCCTAAAATTTCATATTTACCTATAAAATTAGTTTAATTCATCATAAGTCTCAAATTACATTTATTGGGGTATTTATAATATCAATTATTTTAATCATTTATTAATAAGGTAATTACCGCATCATCATTGTGTCATAAATAAATTTAATTATTTTATGTCTAAAAATAATAAATAAAATACCATTATCTAGGAAATATGTTTAGATTTATAATTAATTTTTATAGTTTAATTTATCTTTTGTATAACCATATATTAAAAATGTTTTAGTTATGAAAACTTGAATTTAACACTTTTAACATTTCTTTGAATTAAATAATAATAAATGTCCTAATCTAATCCAAGTGGATCTAAAGGATCATATTTTATTAATAAGGTTGTTTTTAGTCGAATTAAACTTATCCAATAGAATTTGGACCTGTGTTAGGGTAATTATGATATCATTTTTACCCTTAATTACACTATTTACTTTTAATCGTGTTAAATAAAAGTAAAAAGGTACTATTCACAAAAAATTATTTTCTTCTTATTGAACCACATTTTACTTACTGATATTAATGGTGTCACTCAGATTTTTGAAATTCAACTCACAGAAGCGGTAAAATTAAGTTTTATACAAATTTGCAAATGCTCATAGGAGGTGGGTAAAAGACGATAAAAAGTTCAATAAATTTTTTATATATCTAAATTTATTATAAAATGACTTAAATGAATTACATTGAACTTATATAGGTATTATGTATCTATTTTGACCAAAAATATATTTATATAAAATAAATAATTATTTAAATAAAAAGTTGGTTTAAACAAAAACGTAGTGTTTTTCACTATTTATCAAAAATTGAAAGTTTTCAGAAAAATACAAATAATTTAGCCTAATATATATTTGATATTATGAATTCAAAAATGATGTCTAGTTTATGAAATTAAAAACATATAAGTTATATTAGTTAATTTAAATTTAATTATCATCGTCAAAACAAATAGCATGTTTTTAAGAAACTATAACTATCAAAAGATCGACACTTGTTTATGAACAATTTCAAAGTGAAATTACTTACAATGAACAAAATTGGTTTAAATGGTAAAAATATAATCTAATTACTCTTTAAAACCAATTAAAAAGATAATCTATCCATATAAACAGATTATATTAAAAAGGCAATTTTGAATTAAAATACAGAATTTTTCACTATTCATTAAAAATGAATTTTATCAGAAAAATACCAAAAATTTACCCAAAGTAAATTTTGATGTATTAATTCTAAAGAATAATTTTATTTTGTCAAATATAACATTTAAAAGTGAAAAAAACTAGATTTGAAGAGGGTTTTCCATTAAAGGGTGATAAAATTGCATTTTCTAAAAAATAGTTCCTTTATCTGAAAAAAATGAATTTTTCTTATATTATGTATAAGAAACACATAATATGGATGTTAAAATTATATAGAATATATAAAATTTAAAATTTAGTTAATACTATTCATAACCGCTTTTGAACAGCTAGTTTGGTAAGTCATGGTGCGCTTGAACTCAATGTTGTATATAGTGCAAGTTATTGAATTAATTTTAAGAAATAACGTACTATGAAGTATTGGGGTGTTACATGTGGGATCGATTCTTGTGGACTTTCTAGATGAGACAGGTTGTCACCAATCTTACAGGTTTTCCTTTTTATAAAACTCAAAAAGAACTCTGACATGTTTTAACCTCACATTTTATCTTATACCTTTCATTTTCATCCCAATATATTAAGACCTCAACACCTTATATATTGTCATTTTTTTCACCTATATATGATAAAATAAAACTATTTCCAATAGAAATAACATCATACCTTGATCATGGTGTCTATATGGTTTCATCATCATCTTGTTCACGTAGGTAGAGGGTCCATGCATTGCAACAATGATTTAGAGATCCTCCAAAATCATTTACTTCCTTCATCCAAATACACCTTGTACAACATGGGTCATATGGGTGTTTAAAGAATTTTTTTTTGGAAAACAATCATGAATGACATATAATTTCAAAAAATCTGATAAAATATGATTTTTATAAAATAGTTAAACCGAATTTGAGTTGAAAATTTCAATCAATGGTCCTTTTAAAATACCATAAGTATGTGCCAAGAGAATATATTGTAAAAGAAAATATAAATAGGTTGAGTAAGGGTCTCCTTCTTCAGAACATTTTTCAAAATCATAATATGCTTCAAAATCTTTTGTAAGATAAAATATTTGAAAATGTCTTGATAATATTTACCTTTCTTGAAAATATAAGAATATTGTGAAAAGAGGATTTGATTAAATACAACCCATGTTCCACGATGATATCAAGGTATAATGGAGGTGTTTAATATCTCAAACAACTTCTTGAAAGTGAGTTGTATGCTAGAAAAGTTTCACAATCATCTGAACATGACTTTGCAATAATTATTGTCAGCATGTCATCAGGAAGAGATAGGAATGTCGTTTGGGATCATCCTCCTTCTATTTGTAACTAACTTTCCTTGATATGAAAAAGTTACAGAACAAGGATTTAACTGAAATAATAGACATAGGGACTAACCATGTGTTTAATAAAAACTCATAATCCCTACAATTGTCTAAACTGACCTTTGATACCAACTATAAGGACCTGACCTTAAACCATTACATAATCTTGAATTAAATGAATAATTCATATTGATAATTCTTTCAGGTTTAGAGTTTTAGTGAATTATACCATAAATATAACATATCAACATGAAAATTACATGTATAAACTACTACTCAGTATCCATTTTTTTCATAAAATAAAAACTCTTAAAAAGAAACATGTCTAGTTTCAAGTTTTAGGCAGCATGACTATTCCTTGATCCCATCCTTGAACCCTATTCATCTTTAAGTCCTTTGGAAAACAATTCAAAAACTTGGGATGAGCATAAATAGATCATTAAGGGTTATAAAATAAGAAAAGGAAACATTAACCCATCAATAAATACAAATCAATGAAACCATACTTTTCAATCATAAAATACCTCATGAAATCATAAGATTTATGAGTAACACATAGAAATAATAAATCATAAAGGTAACCTGTTGCATAAAAAACATACTTAAATTGTTGCTATCACAGCTATATAGGTAGTTACATTGGAATACCCATCACATTATATTCCCTAAATATCTTAGGAGAAACATTAACTTTTACCTACTTCACATTACCCAATGCATGTGACAGCTATCTCGGGCTCACCCGCCCTCAGTTTATCACATAACCACCTGTATACGTGAAAAATTCCCAATAAGCAAAACATATTCATAACACATAAAACAAGCATAATGGAAAGATAACATTTCCACATTGCAATTACAATATATCATTTCAAGATATTGACATAATCAATGCTTTATCAAAACATTTTCAAAACCATTTAAAACATTTAATAAATATATTTTTTAATCAAAGTGTTCCATAAAACATTGAATATTTTAAAGGAATTAAAATTTTAAAACATTAATGTCAATATAAATAAATTCTTAAAACCATTTTTAAATCATGGACATTAATGAGAAATATTTATAAGAATAAATATTTAAAACATTTAAAATGATATTTTAGTTAAAGAGTTCCTAACCAAATGGGAGATGCTTGAAAACAAGTAATTGAGGAATAAAATTTAATATAAACTTTATAATATAGTGAGAATAAAGGTATTCATGATATAATATTCCAAAGGACATTATATACACCATATAAATGTTACTTGGTGCATAAAAATAATAAAGTCTCAATGAATTGTAAATTGAGATAAAATCCCTTAAAAAGATGATATCCTTAGATTAATGATAAATCAATTATATAATTATGTGTGAAAAATATAAATAAACTCAATATTATTTGGTATTCAGTGTAAAACAATTAGAGTTCATTCACACATATTCATATCATGACATAATTAACAAGTAGAAGTTCAACCCAAATAATTGAAATTGGGTTAAAAAGTTCCGTTAGAGATATTCGACTGCCTAATGGCGTCACTTTAAAATTCAGAAAAATATTTGATGAGAGAGAAAAGGGTATCTCATCACTTTGAAAGAAAAATTCTAGCAATAAGGATATATAATAACATATCCCAACCTAATAAGATGTTAATTAAAAGACATAACAAAAAGAAGTCTTTTAAAAATATGAGGGTGGAAGGTTCCCTTACTGATTTGGTATCTTCGAAACATAAACCCCATGAAAGAAGGATCATAAAATGAAGATGTAAATACCCATAAATTGAATTATATTACAAAAATAATACAATTATGGGAAGTACATACACGACACAAAAGGGAATAGTGGAAAATATAGCAATAATCTCACGAGAATAAAAAGTGAGATGAAAACCCCTTACAACATTGTAATTAATTGAGTCGTATGAACAAAAGTTAATAACCAAAAAATTAATCATAGAATACCATGAATATAAATATAATAATCATAATATATATCAAATTATAGTACATAATACTCCACATTTAAGAAATAAGCTGTGAACAATAGAAATCTCACAAAATTAAAAGTGAGATAAGAAACCCCTTACCACATTGTAATCAATTGAGTCGTATGACCAAAAGATAATAACCAAAAAATTAATCACAGAATACAATGAATATTAATATAATCATGATAATATATATCAAATGGAAATACACAATACACTATATTCAAGAAATAAGTGGCGAACAATAGAAATCTCATGGAATTAAAAGTGAGATAAGAAACCCCTTATCACACTGTAATCAATCCATTCATATGAGAAAAAGTTCATAAACACCAAATGAATCACAAAATACCATGAATATATATATAATCATGATAATATATATCAAATGGAAGTTCAAAATACCCCACATGCAAGGAATAAGTGGTGAATAATGGAAATCTCATGGAATTAAAAGTGAGATAAGAAACCCCTTACCTCGTGTCCAACTTGACTCAATTGTTCTTTAATCTCCTGAATAATAAAATAAATTTAATTAAAACTTTCTTAAGAACCTTTTTCAAGTTTATTATTCCTTTTATATCAATTATTACCTTTCTATAACAATTAGTTAATTATTTGAGTTCATATCGGACATTTTGTCGATGTTTGGAACTTGAGTTAATAATGAACTTGTTATAATTATAAATTGTCCATGTGGTCAAAATTACATTATATCAAGAATTATATTAATGATTTATATATCATATATATCATATATATCTAGTATATTTATGTATTTATAATATTACATAACATTTGGAGATAAGAAATGAAATGCACCGTTCATGGAGACGGTAAGTCGTACGTACGCATGAATGCTACTTTCATTTCTATTTAATATGTAATGGAATGAAAACTTAATGATACATAGGTATATTTTAATTATAGTATAATATCATATATGTTACATAATTTCATTAAATCCATCCTTTATACATTTCAAGTATGTCATGAACGAATCATATCACCTTGAGGGGGCGATAGTCCACAGTTCCTCAAATGAAATTATCATATTTACACATATTGGAAAGCATAAAGGTATGTTTGTAAATAAAAATTACAAAAGAATCAAGAAAAAATAAAAATAATATATATCATATATAAATAAATTTCCATCATAATGGATACCATGAGAGGTGGTAGAAGAATATTGAACAATCATCGTTCGTGAGGCAGTAGTTCGCCGTCCACAGAAACATTATGTAATTTACCCATTAGATGGAGGTGTGTGTAAGTGTAGTTAGAATAATTTTCATAATAGAAACCTAGTATATTGAGGATACTTGTTTTTTTATAAAAATAAAAAAATAAAAAGAGTTTATGGGGTTGTATAAGTAAAATAAAACAAAAGAACTTAAGATATGGCATTACCTTTATATCGGGTATGTCCCATTGGTTTGAACAAAAAAGGTTTAATTTAATTGCCATATTCATAGGGGAATGATTATAAGAGGAGAAGAAGGATGTATGGAGATTAATTGGGTAGAGGTTGTATGAGCCAAGGGGCTAGAGAAGTGTGAGTAATGGGTTAGAAGTGAGGGGTTTTTATAAGGGCGTGGAGGGGCTCCTTTGGAAAACTTGAAAATATTATTTTATTATATAATGATTTTAGGTTTTTAAAGGTCCAAGAATCATTAAAATAGACGATAATATGACTCATGTTTTAAATAAAATCACCCAATAATAAGTAGACAGGTTTTGGATATTTTTTTAATCTTTATAATTTTATTTATTTAAATTATTCATTATTGAGGTAAACACTGCAACATTATTGTGTCATAAATATTTTAATTTATTTGATGTCTAAAAATTATAAAAAAACATGATGTAGAAAATATTTTAATATTTCAAATTAATATTTATAGTCTAAGAGACAACTTATATAACCCTATTTAATAGTTGATTTACTAAAAGATATATGTTTGTGTCATTTTTGTCTTTACTTTTAATTAATTAATATAAAGTGTCATTATCACTACCAAGTGGAACCATGGGGTCCCAAAATCTACCCAAGGATTCCCATGGTAATAAAAGTGTCAAAAAATAATATTAGGACACATTTTAGTGTAATTTAATATTTTTATAATAAATTTTTGTTACCCTTATTTACCAGATTTACCCTTTAACCATGGTAAATAAAATTTTTACTGAAGTAAATATTCATAATTTCTAAAAATAAAAGTTACATATTTACACAATTTGGACCTCATAATTCCAAATATGGAATCCAATTTTCCAAATTCAAAACACAAGTGGAAGAAATGAATTTAAAATTAATTCCCATTGTCAAAACAAAATGCATGTTTTTAAGAAATAATAGCTATCAAAAGATTGACACTTATTTATGCCCGATTTCAAAGTAAAATTACTTCCAATGACCAAAATTTGATTAAATGGTAAAAAAATAATATAATTACATTTTAAAACCAATTAAAAAGATAATCTAACCATATAAATATATTATATTAAAAAGATTTTTGAAATAAAATAAATTATTTTCACAAGTCATTAAAAAATGAATTTTATCAGAAAAATACCAAAAATTTATCAAAAGTAAATTTTGATGTCCGAATTATAATGTAGAATTTTATTTCATAAAATAGAAAGTATAAAATTGACCAAAACTATATTTAAATAGGGTTCTCCATGAGAAGGTGGTAAATTGACCTTTTAATGAATATTGGAGTATTTATGCTTAAAATTAGATTCATTCACATTTTAATCCTCTAACTTTTATTGGATAAATGTAAAAAAATTTAACAAACATATATAATCATATTTTAGTTACTTTTATTCATTCTCTTTAATAAAATGGCTATGTGTTAACTACCATTTAAAATAATATTATATTATTATTTTTCAGTATGACCCAACATTGTGTGCAACATAAGATTTCAAAGAAACCCATTGTTGCATATCGGGTACGCCATCGAACATTGCATCCACTTTAAAGTAAAATTAATATTTAGTTCACAAATTTTAATAAATATGAAAATGTTATATTCTTTATTTACCTTGGATGTTACATAATCATTACCCAAATCATTTGAGTGATATCTGGGGGCACCCATTATATAAGCTATATTGGCTCACCTAACACTATATGGGCGCACCCATCATATAAGCTATATCAGGATCACTTGGTGCTATATGGGTGAACTCATTAAATAATAATGTAAAAAAACTATAATTAAAGTACATTGATATTTAATTTTGTAGCATCCACCCCTGAAACCGCCTAAAGGTGCCTCCAGACAGTTGCCCAGAAGACTTCAAGTGAGCCTCCTAAAATGCCAGAGGCTGCCAAATAACAGCGAGGGCCTTAGACAAGTATATAAGGAGACTATTCCCTCATTGATCAAAGTATAGAACTCTCTCTCTCTCTATCACACATGTTACAATGTGAGACAACAAAAACAAAAGAAACAATAGACAACATCCTAAACTAAATACCTAATCATAAAAGAATAATAAATAATTGATGAAAGAAAAATAAATAGATGGTCCAATATGATGATGATGGTATTGTAGGTATAAAAAAATTATAGTGTAAGGGGGAAGGGGATATAAGTATATACAAAAACTACAAATAAACATAGAAAAAGTCCAAAAATGGCTATATCTGGCATCTTGAGCATAGACTCAATCCTCTGCTACCAAAAATCCATCCTTGTAATGAATGTAAATCTAGAATTAGAAGTAAAATAATTCCATTTTTATATACCTAGAATCATAATGTCTACTATGGTACCAAAGGCTCCCGAGAAGGGTATGAGATACAAATATCAATAATTCTGAACCCATAGTGTCTAGTCCTTTCCATTTCATTCAATATAAAATAAGTATCATGTATTACCAATTTAAATGTAATACTGGATAAATAAATAAAAGCATTGAATTGGGTTCCACTTAGAGACCCATCTAATAAACCTACTTCAGCCTAATCCAATGTGTCTGAACTAAGAGATCCTGAAATGGTAAAGTGAGTAGGATAAAGTTCCAAAGGCTTGATATTTCCCAAACTCATGATTTTTATTAGAGAAAAAACCCCTAAATTTTCAAAACCAACCATAAAATTATCATTTGAAAACATTAATTTACTTTTTAAATCATTTTAATTATCCCTTTATAAAAAATTTTGAGACACCTTGAGCCCTTCCATGGAAATACTGTGGTACTTTTCAAGTATCACTCAAAGGTCTTGGTAAAAGTCCAATTCCAAGGAGTCCGTCCAAGGAAACCCAAGGATGAAGTCCCATGTATCACTCTTGGAATGGTGTGATAAATATAAAAGTATAACAAACCTCCATGTCTATACCTAGTATCTCACATAGGGACCCGAGTCTCTCTGATGGCATTGTATAACTAATCATTCCATCGATCATGTCCAAGGGGTCTCCCCTAATAAACTAGTGTCACTTATCTAGAGGTAAAAAAATAATTCATGGAGAGGTATATCATAAAAAACTGATGTATCCCCCAACTTGTTTAAAAAACATTAGAAATTCTAATTGAAAGGCACAAGAGTTCATCTAAGGGTTTCTTAAATTGGAACCCCTAGTATCACCCACAACAAAAAAGTGAAACAACTAAACAAGAAATACATATTTATAACATGTCCATCAAATGACCATTTCATTAATTTACGCATTTGTATTACAAAAGGCTTAATGGTCAAAGCCAAAATATTTGGAAATTTCATTTAAGTCACATGGAACAAAAAATAAGCACTTGGACAACTCAAATAGACCAACCATTCACAAGTGGGATAGGTGAAAGGTATTTTCACTAGGATTCTCACCGTAATGAAATCAATGTGTAGCTCAAGGAATTACTTAGATGGAAACACACCTTAAAGGGTGTCATTCCATTTTTGTTAAAAGGGAAATTTGGCTTCTAATGTATATCTCATCCAATGGGGTGGAAAAACATAATGTAATCAACCCAATGGGTTTATTATCCATTCACATAGGTTTCCAAAATCATGAAAAATCATTAAAATTCATTTATTTTAAAATTTGGAGGTGAAGTCAGAAGGCTCTGACCCACAACATAATGATATATTTTATGGAAAGAACTAAAATAAAGTGAAAATAACTAGACCACCTACCACATCCTCACAGAGATTACCTCATCCATCATCAAACATTTATTCAAGCTAGTTTGGAAGAAATTGGAAAAAAATAAAATTCCTTAAAAATGGGGGAAATGTGCTTTCACTGAAATAGTGAAATAGATGTAAAAAATAACAATAAGTATATTGAATAGGATTTAATATATAACCTCTAGATTTTAATGGATCTAATGGAGAGAGAATTAGATGATAAATAAAGATGAGGCTTGATCCCTAACTTGAGAGGGTAAGAGGGTTCGTGTGTGGGAGGAAAGTTAAGCCGCTATAGAATATAAGGGGAATGAAATAATAGTTCTGAAACAATTCATTAAAGAGGAGATGTTTGGAAATTTCACCCCAAAAACAACCGCACATGGTTTGGGTGTACAATTAGCCAAACTGTGCACAAAGTGTTCACTTTCATCTACTTCAAAGGGGTATACCACATATTTTATCTAACCGATCATAAACCATGGAAAATACCCTATCGAAAAAGGCCTATAGCTTTCATAGTCATGTTCTTTAGGTCACATAGTTTCAGACAAATCGTGTGACCCCAGGTTCCCACTGTCTCCAACCATCAGATTTAGGGAAACTATGTGGGATGGGCTGCATGATTTCTCCTAACCATGAAACCCAATATTTTCTTCCCATTTCAAGGCTCTGGGATCCGAACGATCTCTAAATGCACCTAAGACCTCCTAGAACATTTTATAAAACAGTAATAGGGCCTTTTAAAGGAAATTAAACAAAAAAATGGTCCGTACCTTTGTGAAAAGTCAAGATGTCACAACCTTCCCACATTAAAACTACTCATCCCCGAGTTTCCCTTTCATGGGTATTAGAACATCATCTGGGAATAGTTCTGACCACTATTCATGTACATTGGTTTCTTTCTTTTATGTCTTATCCTATGCGCATCTATGCTACAATATCACCCAGACCAGAGGAATTGACCTGCCTCATAGAGTCATCATGCTGTGATCGAAGATACGTATGAGATGCTCCTCGAAGCACAAATCCACCACCAGCTCAATATTCATAGGGTCATACAAATGAGATGGGTCATGATGACACTGTCAAAGCTATGATATATAGAAAATTTTTTGTACATCCTGATACCTCTGAGGTAACACAAAATGATAGGCTACCGGCCTGACTCGATCCAATATCTCGAAAGGTGTGACATACTAAGGTGATAACTTTCCCTATATTCAGATTTATATGTGACCCAATATAGGTGATACTTGCAGAATGTCTTGATGTCCCACCCCTAACTTTATATGTGTAACACCTCGAGTTTTTATGGACCTTTTTCTCTCAAATAAATTAAATTTTTATTTATGTATTGTAATGCAGTAAATAAAGCATTCCTATCACATGACACAAACTTGGTGTATGTTACATGACCCCAACTTGGAATATGATACATTGAACATCGAATGAACATATTTTATATGCAATAGAGACTTGGTGTACGTTACCGACAACACTGATGCTTCTATGGAACATTATTTTACAATTATAATTAGTTAAATGAGATAATTATAACATATCTATTAAACAAAGTTATATGAATAGTAATAACTAATTTTCATTTTTTTATAATGGTTTTATATAAATAAAACATATTTATAATTAAATATATAATTTTTTTTGGTAAATTCCTTATATGTTTAAAAATATTATTTTCTATAATAAACTAATTTTCATGTACTTATGTGAAAAATAATTAAATTAATTATAGACACATTTAAAAATTTAATTTGATATAATAAAATTAATTTTGGATTTTATAATGTTGAAATTATATTAGGGATTATTTTTGTGATTTTTTTGAGAAACATCATTTTTAGATGAATAGTGAAAAATACCAGATTCTAATTCAAAACCAATTTTTCATCTAATTTATTTATTTTGTTAAATTATATTTTAATTTTTTTCAAAAGTTTAATTATATAAAGTTTTTATCAATTAATACAATTTAGGTTATTGAGATCAATTTCTCTTTAAAATTGGGTAAAAATACTTTGAAAATATTAGATTGTTTTTACTTTATAAACCCACATTGTTGACCTAACTATTGGATTAATTTTAAAATAATTTATGCCACTTTTGTTATTAGAATTTGAAAAAAGGGATTTCATTTTTTAAATCAGAATATTTTATAATTTTTAATAATTTGTACATAGTTTTTGACCAAAAATATTAGCAAAATTAAATAAAATTAATTAAAATGATTATGGTAAAATTAAGCTTACCTATGAAAAAACCCTTAAATTTAAATGACATTATAAACTTGTAAAAAATACTTTAAAAGGGCATTATTTGGAAATTGAACTTACATTATTGTGTTTGTTTGGGTTTTTATACTTTATTTAGGTAAAAACGTGGGTATGCCTAACTTGTTTTCAAAAATGCCTAGTGTGTCGTTACCTTCCCTATAAAAGGCCACCATCTATCCCTCTTCTTCATACATCTCAAAAAACATAGGTTAATCCAAGATATAACGATAAACATCCCAACATTTCTCCATTCCATATTAAATCCTACTTTTTAGCAGAAAGTCTTGTAAGGAACCCTTTTGGTAAAAAGCAAAAGGAGTTACCCGATTAAGAGGTAACGACTTCTCTCAAGACCCTTTCTTTTATTTTCTTTCTCAACTCCCTCCACTATCATTATTACATGATTTTATAAAAACAATAGTATACTAAATTTACTCGTTTGTTTTTATTCTAAGGGTTTTACCTGAACTTACACACAAATCCATCTAATGGGTAACGAACATACTGTTTACGTGCATGACAAACTACCACCTCAAGAAACGATGATTGTTCATTTTTTCCTTTACCACCTCTTACGGGGGAAATTATGATGGAAAGTATATTATTATATATTATATATTATATTTATTATAAATTTAATCTTCTTTATTTCATTTACAACAAATATATTTTTTACTTTTCATTTGGTGTAAATATGATAATTTTGTTTGAGAAAGTGTGGACTACCACCCCCTCAAAGTGATGTGATTCATTCACACACTTCCTGGAATGTATTAAGGATGAGTTTAGTGAACATATATGATATATATGATATAATAATTTTACTTTAATAATGATATTTATTTACATATATATACACACACATTTCATTTACCTTATTTCTTTCAACATGACAATAAAAATAGAGACAATGTTCATGTGTATGTATGATTTACCGTCTCCATGAATGGTGTATTCCATTTCATTCATATATATTATATATATTATTATAATAAAAATATAATGAATATAAATGATATTTATATAATGATTTAAATTCTATAAATCATGATGTATCTATAAGGACTAATGATATAAAAAATTAATACACATGTGAATAACAAAACGAATATTACCCAAAGTGAAACCTTAACATAAGACTGTTAATAAGTGGGTAATATAAGGTCATAATAAAAAAATACATGGTATTAGTTATAATAATATTATTATTTAAGGATGTATAATAAAATTACATTTATTATATAGTAATCTTGTATGAGTACAAAAAGAGTCAACACACAATTAAGGGTATTTCATCTCACTTTTTATTTATGTGAGATATATGCTTTATTCACCACCCATTCCTTTTGTGTGGTGTGTATACTAACCATGTATGTATTAAATGATTCGTATAATTAAATTTATGGATATTTACAAATCCATTATATGATATTTATTTTATGGGGTTTAAGTTTCAAAAGTTACCATGTCGGTAAAATAGTTTTTCTCAATTTTCCTTCTTTGTGACTCATTTTTTGTTATGAACCTAAATTATTTTTCGAGGAGTATATAGTTACATTTTATATATTATATCATGAATATCATAATTTTCATGATATTTTTAGATACTTGTAATTTAATTTTTATACATGGAGAGTATGATCCCATGTTACCAATTGATAAGAGCGTATTGAGACAATCTCATCACTTTTCGAGATTGTTTATGTTTTTTGCTTTATCGGATGAAATATTGTGATATATCTCTAAATAACACTCATGAATTTTATTCTTCTATGGTTATTCAAGATATCATAATGTATTAGTACGATTTTCTACTCTTTGGTACTTAATATAACGTTTTAAGTAAAATTTGAATGTCTCTCTCTTTGGTAAAAAATCTATTGTATTAAAAAAAACCTTGTTTTCAAAAATATTTTCAAAAATATTTTCTAGAGATCTTTGAATCCCATTTCCAAGGAAAATGGATTTAAATAGTTATGTGTTTTTCAATTCTTCCTTTATATTTTTTCAAATATAATTTTAAAGGAAAAGGTTTTCAAAAGGATTTATTTTTTAAAAATCACTTTTCAATGAAAAAAAGATATTTTCAATGAGAAATTTTTTTAAAAGAGATATCAAAATTATTTCCCATATAAGATAAAATATACCAGTGTTTCTCAAACCTTTATGGGGAAATTATTCAATGTTTCCATTCATATTATTTATCTGAATGGATTATGTTTTGATGGCACAATATTTCTAAAATTCATTTCTCTTTCACGGGTTATATGAGTTTTAAACCTGCTTATTTTCATGGTTTATGTTTTTGATGAAATGATTATGAAAAATATCACTTTCCATAGGTTATGATATGATTACATGTTTATAATACCCATTTCATGTAATGGTTTATGATATTATTATTTATTATTTTGGGGAATATGTATGTATGATTTCATTATGAGATAGGTGGGACCTATATCTCACTCCAAGGCATTGGGTAAATATATATCTCGTGAGATAGAAATTACTGGAATGGGAAATGAACCCAATTTAGTATTAAAGTGATATAAAGGTGGGTGAAATCGGTTCATTACTAAAGGGTTATAATGGGGTGTGAACTCAATTCAATAAAGGAACTTGTCCACTAAGATGGTCTCAGTAGAAACTTCCTAACTACTATAGAAATACTTATATATGCTTATATGTCTGCCAAAATTCCATGTTTTACTCCTATGTTATGATTTCATGGATTATGTTTTTACTTCCATTTGATTCATGTCTTATGAACTTCCCTGATTTACGACATGATTCATATATATGATCTTTGATATGAAGGGTATGATCATCTATTTCCATGATCATGTTCTCATACCATTATGATCATGATTTTCTTACATATCTACCTTGTTTACCCATACTAAGCATTTGAGATCACCTATTTTTATGTTTCCTTCCCTCCAGGTTATTAAGATATGTATTATGTCTGATTTTTCTAAAAAGTATTCCAGTCAAGAAGAACATAGTGTGAGATGATATGGATCATTTATGTACCAATGATTATTTTTCCTTGTTTATAAAGGCACTAGACTAATATGGTATTTGGGAATCTATTTGTATAATGTTTTAAGTATTCTGAAAATTTTATTTAATGTTAATGTATGTAAAGCGACCGTCGCTATAAGAGGTCTACGAAAATGATCGGTATATGACTTTTGCCTAGACAGAGCTGTATCCATTTTCTTTGGAATCGGTTTGACATGATGTAAAGGCTCCTAAATGTGACGAGGACCTAGTAGAGATACATCAACTTCCTCAATCTAGTATAAAGGTGAAAGGAATGGTCTACTGTAGAGGTCCTCATATGGGTCCATCTGAATATTTTTTTTAAAGCTGTTGTTGTAGGAAAACTAAACTATAGGAATATTCTTTTCCCATGACTCTCCAAAATAAATGACACATGCCCATAGCATATCCTCTAAAAACTATATAGTCCACTAAGATTTCTCATTGGTGTGAGGGTGATAGGGTTTAATCCAGATCACTTGTGAACCAAGTTCCTTCTACAACCCTTTCCAAAACTACAAAATCAACCAGGCATCTTGATCCAAAATGATAGACTGGGGAACACCATGAAATCAAACTATCTCCCAAATTTAATGCCTTCCTAACTCATAAACTGATAAGATCTCTATAATTGGTAGTAAGTTCATGAAATTGGTCATCTTGTTTATGATCACCCATACTACATTACTTCCTCGATGGGATCTTCGAAAGCTTATAAAAAATCTATAGTGATGTTGTTACACTTTCAATTATGAATAGAGAGAGGTTGGAGAAGTCCATCAGGTCACTATTGATCTACCTTCACCTGCTAACAAGTGGAACATCGAGTTATGAAACCCGCTCTCTTCCTCTTCATACCCAGCCACCGGTGCTGAAGATGTATATCTCTATATATCTTGGTAATTCTAGGATGAAATGTCAATACTGGGGCATGTGATTACCTCATAAACTCTTCCCATATATTAGAAGGCAGCCTTACACGTCCACATAAGAGTAGGGTTTCACTTCTATCAAAACACCCCCATAATTTGGGGTCAATCCTGTGACACTCTCCCTCAAAATGAGGCCCACAAGAATGGATAGTTTCCTCATCCAGTCCCACTCTAGAATAGAGGTTGTCACTGCCAGAGATGCTAAGACCAGCTTTTTGTGATGTTATTGAACCTAAAGATGCATCTCAAAGAATAAATCCATCAACTTCCACTCACTATTGGACTCCTTGATGGATTGTGTCTAAGTTTTCTAGCTCAAGTAATCAACTACAACATTACCCTTTCTGGTTGTGTATGAAAGCTCAAAGTCAAATGATTGCAGGTATTCCACCAACCCGCACTACCTTAGATTCAAGTCTCACTAAGTTGAGATCTATTTGAGACTTTTATGAAATTTATACAAAATTAATTGCTCACCCAAAAAGTAGTATAAGGACCCAACCTTAAAACATTACATAATCTTGAATTAAATGAATAATTCACATTGAGGATCTTTTCAGGTTTAAAGTTTTACAGAATTAGGACATAACTATTACATCTCAAAGATTACAAGGTAGAAACATCTACTCAGTTTCCATTTTTTCACAAAATATATACTCTTGAACATAATAGTTATCAGGAGCCATCCTTGGGGCCCGTGCCGTGACTACCCCAAGCCCGCCTTCCATAGGCCGGGGGCTGGCGACTAGCACCAAGGCGTAAATCCTGGAAAAAAGGGAAGGCATTGCCTTTGTAAAGAAAACAAGCACCACAGAGTAAGCAAGCAGAAAAAGTAAACACTAAGTAAAAACTGGTACAACAGTAAGTGCGAAAAGGTAAATGGGCAAGAATACAAACCCAAAAGAAAGTACAACTACAACTGAACAAGTACAACAGAAAAATACAACAGCTGGAAGAACGGAAGCGGCTCCTGGGTCGTCCTCCTCGGATCCTACCTGAAGGGTAGGTACAGATGGCGCAGCTCCTGGATCATCTACCACGGATCCTACCTTAAGGGTAGGTACAGATAGCCTCCACAAAGTTCTCTCCCGTCAACCTCCACCGTGTGTCATCTCGTTGCGAAGTCCACCTCCGTATACTGAATCGTCGTGTGGTCCACCTCCGGGTACCGTCCAGTCCTCAAACACTCGGCCTCCGTCAGTACTGCCTGTCGTCTGCAACTAACACAACGAGGTGCGGGCAAAGCCCGTGCAGGGGTGAGTACAACGATACTCAGTAGGGACCCTGAGGCCCTCAAGGTCTCACTAAAACCAACAAAGATAACCACAAAGAAGATCTCAACAGATAACCTCCACTTAGGTATATGCCCATACATACACCTAAGTTATCAAGTAACCCATCTCAATCCTGAGGAAACACAGAGATTATGAAATCAACAAATAACCACTTCCCAGGTATATGATCATACATATACCTATGTTATCAAGTGACCCATCTCAATCATGAGGAAACACAAAGGTCATAGACTCAGCTCAAACCAGGATTTTTATTATCGAAACCGTAACTGCTGAAGAGCTCCGTCTCTGGAGTGTATAGTGGTCCTGTCACGACTCCGAGGTACTACTCACTAACCTAAGACTGCTGAGGTACTCCTCCTGTCGAGTACTGTGGGCCTGCTACTACAACCAAGCGCTTCCCACCATGGGTCTGCCGCTACAACCAAGTGCTCCCCCTCATAGCCTCAAGAGGTACTCCTTCTGTTGAGTACCGCGGGTCTGTCGCTACAACCAAGCGCTCCTCCGCCATGGGTCTACCCCTACAACCAAGCGCTCCCCCTTATAGCCTCCAGAGGTACTCCTTCTGTTGAGTTCCGTGGGTCTGCCGCTACAACCAAGTGCTCCTCCGCCGTGGGTCTACCACTACAACCAAGCGCTCCCCACTGGTCTATCCGAAACACACCGAGTCGATCGTTCAAGCAGTCGTTAGGTCTCAGCCAACTACACGGTCTCTGTACTCCGCACACTAGTCTCCGGGAGGGTCTGCTCCACGAGCTTCTGGTCGATACTACAAGTATCGCAAAGTTCCACAAAGAAGTATCTCAAAGTACCGCCTCATCATAGGGGTCTCAACACAACAGACGACGCGTCAATCAGACACCCGGTCTGTGTGATATTAGCCTTTTCTTCCCAGGGGCCCGGTTGGTTTCGTGAGCGAACCAAACCGACCGTATCTCAACTGTACCCCCAAATATCATAGGGTATACTCATAGGGACCGTTTCTCAATGTGATCACCAACGCCGCTGACGGTTCGTCAAACGGACGTCTGGTCTGAAAGATAACAGTTTTTCCATTCCAAGGGCCCGGTTGGATTTCGGGTACAATCCAACCTGGACACTATCCAACAGTAACCAAAACTCGGGAGAATTATGCTAAAAGTTCCGTCTCATCATGAGGAATTCAATGAGTCAGACGGCGTGTCAATTGGACGCCCGGTCTGTGAGTCATTGGCTTTTTCGTTCCAGGGGCCTGGTCGGTTTCGTGAGCGAACCAACCCGACCGCACTCCGACGACATCCAAACCTCAAGCGGAGTAAGCCAAAAGATCCGTCTTACTTAGAGGAATCCATCAAAGTTGACGGCACGTCATTCAGACGTCCGGAGCTCAATATATGAGGGTTTCCGCTCCGAGGGCCCGGTTGGTTTCGTGTACGAACCAACCCGGCCGAACCCCAAGTATTCCAAAACCTTGGGTGTAGTATACCGAAACGACCCTCTCGATCCAAGGATCACATCTCCACTAATGGCGCGTCATTAGGAGGCCCATATCTCAAGTTATGGACGAAAAACCGCAAGGGGTCAAAAAATGGGGGGGTCTGGGCCCGGACCGACCCGGCCCGACCCCCCCTGGGTCGGCCCGAACCGGGTCGACCTGACCCGGCGGGGCCCGGCCCGGCCCGGCCGGCGCAGCCCGGCCCGGCTGGCTTGGTCCGGCCCGACCGGCTAGCCGCGGCTCGGCCAGCGCGGCCGCGCGGAAGCCGCAGGCGGGGTGCGGGACTCCCCCACCCTCGCCGCTAATTGAGGCCGGCGGCAACCGCCGCCGCCAGCCCTCTGGCGGCACGCCGCCGCCGCCGGTCACTGGTGCCACCGTGCCGGCGTGGCGCGCCGCCACCGCCTTCCACAGACCACCGGACGCGCTCCGGTGGTCCGTTTCTCCTGCCGTCTTCGCCAACGGTCCCCCCGAGACCTGACCTTCACTGCAAGGCCCTCAAATCGCCGTTGCGGCCCCGTTTGTCATCGCCCGACAATCCGTATGTCAATTAACAAACGCGTCATCTTCGTGGTTCTCCAGCACGACGCGATGGCGCCACGACCCTTCGCTGTGGCCCGACTCTGTCCGCGGATGTCTTTGGGTTTCTCCGATGCGGCGCGACGGCGTCGCGCCCTTGTTCGTTTTCACGACGCGGTGTGACGGCGCCGCACATTCCTTGACGCACATTCCGCGTGGTGCGACGGCACCGATCCATCCCCGTTTCAATCCACAAAAGAAACCCACAAGGATAAGGAGGAGGGTCGGCTGTGTTTGTGCGGTCTGTCCCCCTCTCGTTAATTGATAGCAAAAGGTCATATTTCACGAAGATCGTCAAGGTAATAATCACGAACAAATTAAATAATAATCCTCAACATCAATCCGCATGAATGAATGATCCGCGGATCAACCTGGAATTGGTTGGTCCGTGCTCGTCATCTTTTTCTCAAAAGATAATAGAACACCAAAACAAAATCCCCTACCTCAAGCGTCGTCAAGTGAGGGTTCGTCATGGATTTTCTCGTCGCGGAAGAAAGCTTCACGGAAGGAGCATCGCGAAAGAAGCATCGTTGACATCGCGGTACACGGTGTCACGTCGTCGATCTCCGAGGGTTTGGCGTTCTTCGTCGGAGGTCAGAGCGTTCTTCGCGTTCTTCGTCGAAGAAGAACGCTTTCCTCCAAATTCTCTCCACTCCACAAGTCCAACTAAATAAAATAAGTTCAACCCTTATTTTATTATTGACCTAATCTTTTGAAATTCAAAAGATAAGAAACGAACAATTAATTCATTGAATTAATTGTAACGATTTAACTGCCCAATTAATAGGATCGTTTAATTGTTTAAGAAAACGCCCCAGTTGACCTTCATTAAAAAGGGTTTTTGCGGGTGCGTTACTTAGCAGAAAGGAAACAGCGGGGCTCGTGCAGGCCCCACCTCACAAATATCCTACCAAGAGGGTAGGATATTTTGAATTGCACCCTTTCTGCTTAACTTAGCTTAAGTGGATTTTAAGTGGCTTTTAAGTGAAATAAAATAAAGTTGTCGCACCACTTTATTTTATTTCTTAACTTAACCCCAAAAATTAAAAACCACACCCGAGCAAACGCAACTCTGGAAAAGGCATTTCTAAGAAAATAACGGCGCTACGATTTCATCGGTGCCCTCAGAATTCGATTTCGAGCACCGGTTCAAAAGTTAGAAAAACCCGCTCATTCGTTCACTGAACGTACCTGAGCTAAACTTCGAAAATTAATTTTGGGCACACCGGGCCTCGAAATCAGGTGCCGTCAGAAACTGCGTTCTTATAAAATTACAAAGAAAATTAAGAAGAAAAAAAATTCCTTGAAATTTACGGGTCTTTACATCACTCCCACCTCAGGGATTTACGCCCTCGTAAAGCTTTAATACAAACTAGGGTTACAAAAGCGGTACTGAGCACGCATCTGAGCCTTCCACTCTCATGTGCTCACCTGGAGGTTCCCATGCCGCCAAAGAAAGTGCACAAGAGGAATCAAACTTCCTCCTAGGATCCGCTCCTGTCGATCCTCGATCCCCACTGGAACCTCCGTGGAAGTCACCTCATCGCCATTGTCCAGCTCCTCATGGTCGAGGATATGCGAAGGGTCAAGCACGTATCTCCTCAGTTGAGATACGTGGAATTCGTCGTGCAACTGGTGCAACTGAGGTGGATGGGTAAAGTGGTAAACCACCCCGCCTACCCAGCTGAGGACCTAGAAAGGTCCATTGAACCTCGGAGATAACTTGCTGCCTTGGCCACATCTCCGTAAACCTCGTTGCGGTGAGACCCGCATAAGGACATGATCGTCATTCTCGAACTCAGAGGTCTCCAACTCCTGTTTGAATTGAAACTCAAACGACTGCTGCCACGAGGGTATGGTTGACCGACTCAAGAGTGATCGATCACACCCTCCTGTGAAAGAGTTTATCCTGTGCTGCCTAGGGTTTCCTTTTTGCCGACCAAGGAAAACCCATCCCAACATCGTAGTTAAACCACAACCTTTTTTCCTTATACAGTCAATCCGTGTATGAACTGTGGATCCAATCCATACTCAGACCAACGTCGTAAGGCCTCGACGCTGCTACCAAGATATTTCAACCGAAACTCTCGCCTCAAGGGTCTGACCACACTGTCGGCGTAAGTGTGATTATCGAGTCTCCTCCCAAGGTATCTCCAGACGTGAGGGTCAAGTCCATGGCTTATCGGAAACTCTAGGTATGGAACAAGATTTTTGAAAGCAAGGAATGATTCATATCGACATCCGTTACTACAGAAGCTAGTAGTGGACACAGACTGTCCCTTGAATCATTTCTAGAGCCATTGGGTCACACTCATTGACCGCAAGTAGCCGCACTATTCCTCCGCCCTCCAGCTCCCTGAGCCTGGCAGGGATAACTAAGGCGGGTGGTTGTAGCATGCTAAGATGTACACCACCTCATGATACTTTCCTAGCTCTGCCTCCACGTCTGCTGCTCTGCAGACTCATCTCTCCTTAAAGATTCCTCTTCTTTAAACATTTAACATGCCCGAGTCTCCAAGACTTGTGCCAGTTTCCTGTTTCTTACTGCACTGTGCAGTCTTCATCCGCTCCTAGATGATCTACACCTTCTTTGCATACGATCTGAAAGAGCTGCTAAAATTTCTCCTCTTTCGAAAAGAGAAACTCGATCTCATCCCCTGGATGAACCACGCCCATTGCCTAATACAGTGAAGCCCGACATGAATGATGCATTCATGCCATGGATGACGTCGTAAGGCCTTGACGTAACTACCAAGAGATCCAACTATCACTCTCACCTCCAAGGGTCGAGTCACACTTTTGGCATCAGTGTGAGGTCACTGGGTCTCCTCCAGCAGAAATATAGAAAGTGAGGGTCAAGTTAACAGTCTTAACCAGGACCACTCAGTATCAACCAAACAAAAAGGACAAGAAAGAAAAAATCACAAGATAAGTGTCTTTTTATTATTGCAGCTCATAGTATAAAGACACAAATACAACAACAACATGGAACTAGAAGTACAAGGTTGTATCCACTAGTTCTCCTCTTGTCCACCTGCTCCCGGAGATCTATTGCCTTGTCCACTTCTCGGCTGTTGCTCAAGCACCCGCTGCTGCTTTTGCCTCGATGGCTCCTCCAAAGCCTATGGATCAACTGTACGAGGAGTCGGACAGTCACGTGCCAGGTGACCCTTCCCGCCGCATTCATAACACTTCCTGCTTCTCGTACGGCTGGCTCTGGTCCTCTTGGACCTCTGCATCATCTGTCTACTGCCCACAGATGACTCGGATACTGATCGAAAACCCTGCGGCAAAGGCAGAAGCTCCTGTACACGCTCGGGGTGTATAGATACTGGCACAAACTCCACCCTGAAGAAGGTCTCGAAGTCTTCCCATGTGAATACCATCCCATCACAAAACTGGAACAAGTGGCTCCACCACCTGCCTGTTGCTGCCTGAAGAAGGATGGCAGCAAAGATCACCATGAAGTCTGCCGGCATCCCCACTAGCCTGAAGACTCTCACCACAACCTCCAGCCAATCCTTAGCCGCCTGCGGGTCCATCTCTCCCCGGAACCTGGGTGGCCTCTGGCGCTGGAACTCGTGCAGCGCGCTCATGTGGCATGCATCGCCTACTGCTGGGGTTGGTTGCATTAGTGGCCCAACGTATGGTAGTACCGCTGGTGCCTCAACTGCAAGAGGGCCCTGTACCGAAGCCTCGTCGCTCGACAGGCTGTCAGTACGCACATCCCTCTAGGCTCTAGCTGGTCGTCCGAGAAAAGGCATCCTGAAAGTAACAACGTGACACTGTCAAACGATTATACCTGGTGAGCTGACCTGGTTTGAGATGATATTTAAAATCTTCTGGAAACACACATGTAATTAGTGTTTTCATGCACAAAGTCGGAAATCAGTTGTCAGGGTCCTGGTGTATGGATACGTCAGCCGCCCGCACCAACACTGGACTCCCTGAACTAAAGACCACACTCGGTACTCTTAACACTATTGCTTCACAGAAAGAAAATATCAGAGTTATAAGTTCTACGGTAGAACCGACTCCTCTGATACCAATTTGTCACGACCCGACCTCGGGGCCCGTTCCGTGACTACCCCAATCCCACCTTCCATAGGCCGGGGGCTGGCGACTAGCACCAAGGCATAAATCCCGGTAAAAAGGGAAGGCATTGCCTTTGTAAAGAAAACAAGCACCACAGAGTAAGCAAGCGGAAAAAGTAAACACTAAGTAAAAACCGGTACAATAGTAAGTGCAGAAAGGTAAATGGGCCAGAATACAAACCCAAAAGAAAGTACAACTACAAATGAACAAGTACAATAGAAAAAGACAACAGTTGTAAGAACGGAAGCGGCTCCTGGGTCGTCCTCCTCGGATCCTACCTGAAGGGTAGGTACAGATGGCGCAGCTCCTGGATCATCCACCACGGATCCTACCTGAAGGGTAGGTACAGATAGCCTCCACAATGCTCTCACCCGTCAACCTCCACCGTGTGTCATCTCATCGCGAAGTCCACCTCCGGATACTGACTCGTCGTGTGGTCCACCTCCGGGTACCGTCCAGTCCTCGAACACTCGGCCTCCATCAGCACTGCCCGTCGTCTGCAACCATCACAACGAGGTGCGGGCAAAGCCCGTGCAGGGGTGAGTATAATGATACTCAATAGGGACCCCGAGACCCTCAAGGTCTCACTAAAACCAACAAGGATAACCACAAAGAAGATCTCAATAGATAACCTCCACTTAGGTATATGCCCATACATACACCTAAGTTATCAAGTAACCCATCTCAATCCTGAGGAAACACAGAGATTATGAAATCAACAGATAAACAATTCCCAAGTATATGCCCATACATATACCTATGTTATCAAGTGACCCATCTCAATCATGAGGAAACACAAAGGTCATAGAATCAGCTCAAACCAGGATTTTTATTATCGAAACTGTAACTGCTGAAGAGCTCCGTCTCTGGAGTGTATAATGGTCCTGTCATGCCTCCGAGGTACTGCTCACTGACCTAAGACTACTGAGGTACTCCTCCTGTCGAGTACTGTGTGACTACTTCTACAACCAAGCACTTCCCACCATGGGTCTTCCGCTACAACCAAGCACTCCCCCTCATAGCCTCAAGAGGTACTCCTTATGTTGAGTACCGCAGGCCTGCCGCTACAACCAAACGCTCCTCCACCATGGGTCTGCCGCTACAACCAAGCGCTCCCCCTCATAGCCTCAAGAGGTACTCCTTCTGTTGAGTACTGTGGGTCTGCCGCTACAACCAAGCGCTCCTCCGCCGTGGGTCTGCCGCTACAACCAAGCGCTCCCCACTGGGCTATCCGAAACACACCGAGTCGATCGGTCAAGCAGTCGTCAGGTGTCAGCCGGCTACACGGTCTCCGTACTCGGCACGCTCGTCTCCGGGAGGGTCCGCTCCACGAGCTACTGGTCGATACTACAAGTATCACAAAGTTCCACAAAGAAGTATCTCAAAGGACCGCCTCGTCATAGGGGTCTCAACGCAACAGACGGTGCGTCAATTGGACGCCCGGTCTGTGTGATATTATCCTTTTTGTCCCAGGGGCCCGGTTGGTTTCGTGAGCGAACCAACCCGGCCATATCTCAACTGTACCCCCAAATCTCATAGGGTATACTCATAGGGACCGTTTCTCAACGTGATCATCAACGCCGCTGATGGTTCGTCAAACGGACGTCTGGTCTGAAAGATAACAGCTTTTCCGTTCCAAGGTCCCGGTTGGATTTCGGGTAGAATCCAACCCGGCTACTATCCAACAGAAACCAAAACTCGGGCGAAGTATGCCAAAAGTTCCATCTCATCAAGATGAATTCAACGAGTCAGACGGTGCATCAATCGGACGCCCGGTCTGTGAGTCATTGGATTTTTCGTTCTAGGGGACCGGTCGGTTTCGTGAGTGAACCAACCCGACCACACTCCGACGGCATCCAAACCTCGATCGGAGTAAGCCAAAAGATCTGTCTTACTTAGAGGAATCCATCAAAGTTGACGGCACGTCATTCGGACGTCCGGAGCTCAAGATATGAGCGTTTCCGCACCGAGGGCCCGGTTGGTTTCGTGTACGAACCAACCCGGTCGAACCCCAAGTATTCCGAAACCTTGGGTGTAGTATACCGAAACGACCGTCTCGATCCAATGATCGAATCTCCCCTGACGGCGCGTCGTTCGGAGGCCCGCATCTCAAGTTATGGGTGAAAGACCGTGAGGGGTCCGAAAACGGGGGGGGGGGGGGGTCTGGGCCCGGACCGACCCGGCCCGACCCCCTCTGGGTCGGCCCAAACCGGGTCGACCCGACCGGGCTGGGCGCGGCCCGGCACAGCCAGCTCAGTCCGGCCCGACCGGCCAGTCGCGGCTCGGCCAGGGCGGTCGAGTGGAAGCCACGGGCGGGGTGTGCGACTCCCCCACCCTCGCCGCTAATTGAGGCTGGCGGCAACCGCCGCCGCCGGTCGCCGGTGCCGCCGCGCTGGCGTGGCGCGCCGCCACCGCCTTCCGCGAACCATCGGACGAGCTCCGGTGGTCCGTTTCTCCTGCCGTCTTCGCCTACGGTCCCCCCGGGACCCGACCTTCACTGCAAGGCCCTCAAATCGCCGTTGCGGCCCCGTTCGTCATCGCCCAACAATCCGTATGTCAATTAACAAACGCGCCGTCTTCGTGGTTATCCAGCACGACGCTATGGCGCCGCGCCCCTTCGCCGTGGCTCGACTCCGTCCGCGGATGTCTTCGGGTTTCTCCGATGCGGCGCAACGGCGTCGCGCCCTTGTTCGTTTTCACGACGCGGCGCGACGGCGCCGCGCATTCCTTGCCGCACGTTCCGTGCGGTGCGATGGCACCATGCCATCCTCATTTCAATCCACAAAATAAACCCACAAGGATAAGGAGGAGGGTCGGCCGTGTTTGTGCGGTCCGACCCCCTCTCGTTAATTGATAGCAAAAGGTCATATTTCACGAAGATCGTCAAGGTAATAATCATGAACAAGTTAAATAATAATCCTCAACATCAATACGCATGAACGAACGATCCGTGGATCAACCTGGAATTGGTTGGTCCGTGCTCGTCATTCTTTTCTCAAAAGATAATAGAACACCAAAACAAAATCCCCTACCTCAAGCGTCGTCGAGCGAGGGTTCGTCCCAGATTTTCTCATCGCGGAAGAAAGCGTCGCGGAAGGAGCGTCGCGGAAGAAGCATCGTTGACGTCGCGGTACATGGCGTCGCGTCGTCGATCTCCGAGGGTTTGGCGTTCTTCTTCGGAGGTCGGAGCGTTCTTCGCGTTCTTCTTCGAAGAAGAACACTTTCCTCCAAATTCTCTCCACGCCACAAGTCCAACTAAATAAAATAAGTTCAACCCTTATTTTATTATTGACCTAAGCTTTTGAAATTCAAAAGATAAGAAATGAACAATTAATTCATTGAATTAAATGTAACAATTTAACTTCCCAATTAATAGGAGCATTTAATTGTTTAATAAAATGCCCCAGTTGACCTTCATTAAAAAGGGTTTTCACGGGTGCGTTACTTAGAGGAAAGGAAACGGCGGGGATCGTGCGGGCCACACCTCACAAATATCTTACCAAGGGGTAGGATATTTTGAATTGCACTCTTTCCGCTTAACTTAGCTTAAGTGGCTTTTAAGTGGATTTTAAGTGAAATAAAATAAAGTTGTCGCACAACTTTATTTTATTTCTTAACTTAACCCCAAAAATTAAAAACCACACCTGAGAAAATGCAAGTCCGGAAAAGGCATTTCTAAGCAAATACCGGTGCTACGATTTCATCGGTGCCCTCAGAATTCGATTCCGAGCACCGGTTCAAAAGAGAGAAAAACCTGCTCGTTCGTTCACTGAACGTACCCGAGCTAAACTTCGGAAATTAATTCCGGGCACACCGGGCCTCAGAATCAGGTTCCGTCAGAAACTGCGTTCTTGTCAAATTCCAAAGAAAATTAAGAAAAAAAAATTTCCTTGAAATTTACGGGTCTTTACAATATTCATGTCTAGTTCCACGTTTTAGACATCATGACATTTCCTTGATCCCATCCTTGACCGTATTCCACTTTAAGTCCTGTGGAAAACATTTCAAAAACTTAGGATGAGCACAAAAAGCTCAGTAAAAGATATAAAAATACGAAAAGGAAACATTAGTCCACGTATACATAAGAATCAATGAAAACAAAATTATTCATAAAACATAATCACTTTAACATACCTCATGAAATCATAATATTTATGAATAACTCATAGAAATTATAAGAAGTAAATGTAACTTGAGGAATACATAACATTCTTACGTAGGGAGTAACCCTCATGGTTAAATTTGGAATAACCATCACAGTATATTACCTAAATCTCTTCAGAGAAACCTTAGCATTTAACTCTTTCGCGTTACCCAATGCATTGTAGAGCTATCACGGGATCACCAGCCCTTAGTTTATCACGGAACCACCCGATTTCATAAACATTGCACAAGAACCATAACAGAATCATAACACTTAAAACATGCATAAAAGAAACATAAAATTTCCACATTTCAATCACAAGAGATCACATCATGATATTATCATAAATAAAAACATCTAATATGATCATTAAAACTCTATGAGAGAAATATCCCTTTATACTTTTAAAATATTAAAAGAAGACATTTTTTTAGAATCAAAGTGTCCCATACCACTTCAAAACTTTTGAAACTGTTTTAAAACATTCATGTCTATATAAATAAATTCTTAATACCAGTTTTTAAAACATGGACATGGATGATAAATTTTTAAAAGAATAAATATTTAAAACCATTTAAAACAATGTTTTAATAAAAGAGTCCTTTTCCATTTTGAACATTTAAATTATAAGCCACATGAAAGTAGACCATTTTAAAAACATTTAAATGACTTTATTATAGACATAATATGGATATGGAATGTCAAAGGGTATGTATATACACTTTATAAAAGAATAAAAGTGCATATCATTAAGAAATGTCTGAAAGAGAAGAAATTGAGATGTAATCCCAATCAAGGATCATGCCATTAGAGCAAGGATAATGAAATGACATAATTATGTGTGAAAAATATAAATACACCAAATATCAGTGTATACTCAGTGTAAAACAATCATATATCATCCAAACATATTTATATCATGACATGATCAAGAACTAGAGGTTTAACCCACAGAATTGAAATTGGGTTGAGAAGTTCCCCTACACAAATTCGACAGCCTAACAACATCACTTTAAAATTCTGAAAATGAGATGATGAGAGATAAGAAGGGTATCTCATCACTTGTACATAACATTAAAATCAATAAGGATATATAAGAACATATCCAAACATAAGAATATTTAAATTAAAAGACCTAACAAAAAGAATTATTTTTAAAAAGAGGTGGGTGAAAGGTTCCCTTACCGATTTGGGTAACTTTCGAAATGTACACCCCATGAAAGAAGGATCATAAAATGAAGATGTAAATACCCATAAATTAAATTATATTACACAAAGAATACAATAATGGGAAGTTCATACACCAAACAAAAGGAAATAGTGGAAAATGTATCATGAATCTCACGAGAACACAAAGTGAGATAAAAAGTCATTTACGAAATTTCGGCAGCCTAACGACACCACTTAAAACTTCCAAAAATGGATTTTTGAGATAAAATAGGGTCTCTAATAATATTAACATAAAACTTATAGTAATTGGAATATAAAATATCATCCCCCAACATAAGAAATAGGATCTTAAAAGAAGTGACATAAAATAGAGTACTTAATAAGAAAAAGAGTGGTAGGATCCCTTACCTCAAGTCCGACTTGTCTTGTTCGTTTCTTTATATTCATTAATAAAAAACTAGAGTGAATTTATAATTTCTTAAAAACCTTTTTCATGTTAATTATTCCTTTTATATCACTTATTACCATGTTATGAACATTATGTAATTATTTAAGTTAATAACGATCATTTTGTCTATCATTGGTACTTGAGTCAAAAATAAACTTCTTATAATTACAAGTTGTTCATGTGGTAAAATATCCATTATATACAGAATTATAATCATGATTTAGATATCATATATATCATATATATCCAGTATATACTTACATTTATAATATTACATAAAATTTAGCGATAAGAAATGAAATGCACCGTTTATAGAGACGGTAAGCCGTACGTACGCATGAACACTACTTTCATTTCTATTTCGTATTTAATGGAATTAAAACTAAATGATATATATATATATATATATATTATAATTATAGTATAATATATATGTATTATAGGTCACATAATTTCATTAATTTCATTCTTTATAAATTCCATGTATTGCATGAACGAGTCACATCACTTGAGGGGGCAGTAGTCCACACTTCCTCAAATGAAATTATCACATTTGTACAACATGCAAAGCATAATTTTATGTTTTAAATGTAAAATAAAGAAGCATAGAGAGGAAATAAATATAATATATATCATAAATAAATATAGTTCCATCATAATGGCCGCCATGATAGGTGGTAGGAGAAGATAGAATAATCATCGTTTTGTGAGGCGGTAATTCACCATCCACAGAAACGGTATGTTCTTTAACCATTAGACGGAGGTGTGTGTAAGTTTAGATCAAATAATTCTCATAAAATAATACCAGTATATTGAAGATACTGGTTTTGTTACAAAATAAAATAATAAAATGAGATTAGGGGGTTGGAGAATCAAAATAAATCAAAAGAACATAAGAGGGGACATTACCTTTAAATCAGGTAACTCCATTTGGTTTGAACCAAAAGGGTTTCTTGAAGAGATTTATGCCTAAGGAAAGGATTATAGGATTAATATAGGTATGTGCAGAGACAAAATGAGAAGATTTTGGTTGATCCAAAGTCTTGAAAGGTCTGGGTAAGGGGGTTGAGGTGGGGGGCTTTTATAAGAGCAAGGAGGGGCACTCTTGGAAAGTCTTGAAAAGTTACTTTATTATAAAATGATTTTCGGATATTAAAGGTCCCAAAATTATATATTTCTAGGATAAGGTTATAAGGGTTCGAAATACACCCATCCAATAGGTTTTTGACAAGTGTATGTCCTATATTTTACCTTATCTTTTCATTTTATTTAAATTTTTCATTAATGAGGTAATCATTGCATCATCATGGTGTCATAAATAAATTTATTTATTTAATGTATAAAAATTATAAAAAATATCATGATTTATGAAATATTTTTATCTTTATAATGAATATTTATAGTCGAAAATATGACTGGTATAACCCCATGTAAAAAGTGTTTTAGTAAAACAATACATGTTTGTGACACTTTTATTTTTACTTTAAATAAAAAGTTATTAATGTCATTTTCTTACCCAAGTGGCTCCATGGGGTCCCCAAGTTGACCCATGGATTGTATTGGTCGTCCATGACTAATACAATAAGGTTAGGACTTGTGTCAAGGTAATTTCATATTATTAAAACATTATTTTTACCTTAAATTACACTAATTACCTCTAATCGCGATTAATAAAACGTAAAAGTTACTATTCACCAAAAAATTATTTTCATCCCATTGAACCAAATTTTACATACTAATTAAAACCATGTATTTCTGATTTTTTAAATTAAATTCACAAAAGTGGTAAAGTTTCATTTAAACGAAAAATCAGTTTTTTTAACTACCACTTAGTGGTTTCACTATTCATCAAAAATTGAAGTTTTTCAGAAAAATACCAAAAATTCACCCTAAGCTATATTTGAAATTCCAAATTCAAAAATGATTTTTATTTTAAAAAATTCAAATCATTTAAGTTGCATTAATTAATTTAATAATTAATTCCCATTGTCAAAACAAATAGCCTGTTTTTATGAAACAATATATATCAAAAGATTGACACTAGTTTAACTCCAATTTCAAAGTGAAAATTATTCCAATGACCACCATTGGATTAAATGGTAAAAATATTTTCTAATTTAACTTTAAAACCAATTTAAAAGATAATCCAATCATATAAATAAATTAGATTAAAAATAGGTTTTGAATTAAAATACAATATTTTCACTAAAAATGATCTTTATCGGAAAAATAAATTTTTTTTACAAAAAGTAAAATTTGATGTCCAAATTCTAAAGAAGGATTTTATTTTTTCAAATATAACATATAAAATTTTCAAAAGTATATTTAAAAAGGGTACTCTATCAAAAGGCAATTAATTGACCTTTTAAATAATATTAGAAGATTTATGCTTAAAAATGGATTCATTTGAATTTTAAGCCTCTAACATTTATTTGGATAAATGAAAAAATATTCGACAAGAATATATAGTCATTTGGTAGTTAGTTCTGTTCATTCCTTCCATTACAATGGCTAGGCGTTAACTACAATTTTAAATTATATTATTATGTTATTAGTGTGCAACGTAAGATTTCAAAGAAACTCATTGTTGCATATTGGGTACGCCATTGAACATAGCATCACCTTTAAAGTAATATTAATATTTTATTCCCAAATATTAATAAATATGAAAATGTCTTATTATTTATTTAACTGGGATGTTACATCCTTCCCCCCATTTGGAAATTGCATCCTCGCAATTTTAAAATTGGGCTCGGAAACTTCATTGAAAGTCCCACATCGGAACAAGAGTAAGTAAAACTATCATATTAAAATAAACAAAGATAAGTAAAAAGGTCAACCAAGTTAACCCATACTAGGATTCCATGAAAACATGGATATGAAAGAGAAAACAAAGGGTCATGTTATGATGGAGAGTGATAGAAAACATGATTAGGAGAAAGTTAACCCCAAGAAAATCACAAATTTATGATGGGTTAAACGGTATGTGATTCCCCAGTAAGAAAAGTTAAAAAACAACATTTTTGTTTTAAGTTAATTTTCAAAGAGGAATTTATTTTTGAGCTTTACTAAATCATAAGGAAACATACTCACTTGTCATGTAGACTTTCATCTTTTACTATATTTCTAACTCAAACTCATATTTTCTCCAAACAATGAGTATTTCAAGATGACTTGTTCATATTAAGAGCACTATAATAAACTTTTAGAGAATAACCTTACCCATAAAAGATGAACTATATATTTCCCATGTATTTAAACCATAACCTAAACTAAAAATTATTAATACAAGATCAGATAATACCCAAAAAGGATAATCCTTTATAAAAAGAAATACTACTCTTAATCTCCAAATTTTTTCCAACAAAACCCAAAGTTCATCAAAGACCATTCAGTAAACAGGTATCCAAAAATTCTTCAAAGTAATCCAAACTAAGAATTAAACCCAAATCTCTGAAGGATTTAATCACATAGTCTTCCAAGATAAATCTTAACATTTATCTCCAAATAACATCAGTTACTCTTAAAGTCTCATACTGAGAAGTAACTAACCTGATCACATATCCTCCATGATAGGATAATAATTTCCATAGATAACCCAAAATCAAATTATTCATGATTCATAAGATCATCTAAATAAAAAATAATTTGACATACTAACTAGGTATTTCACGTAGTCCAGTGGTAGGCGATAAATACCAGTCACACTTTAGTTGTGGGTTCGATTCCAACAGCTTTGTCTGTCGCGACGGGTTGTCACACAGTCAGTGTGTTGTCCTTTTTCCAAAACTATATAATTCTTAAAACATTCCCCAAAAAGAGATAAAATCATCAAAAATAACCATAACATAATTTAACCTCAAGTTTATCTCATGCCTTTCATTTTCCATCATAACATATAGTAACCCATAATTACCTCAAAAGTAAGGATCATATAAACCCTAATGGTTACCTTTATAATTTTTACATGAACATCCACATCGAGTTGGTTATCTTGTACATGATGCATTAGAAAACTCACCAAGGTTCAAGTGGTTAATCATGACTCCTGATATTTGGTTGAGAAAAACCACAAGAGTTCTCATTACAGATCCCATATCATTTCGTTGTTCTTTCAGAAAACCATCACAGTTTCTTCACATCCCCTGTCACTTTGGTGCCCGCTAGATCCAACCATTTACTAAAACCAAAAAGGTTAGTTTGAGTATATCATTAGAATCATCATATAATACTATGATATAATTATTCATTTTATCATAAAATCATTCACTTTATCTAAAACTATGACTCTTTCTGAAATCCTAACCATTATCGCAATGTCACTTATGCTTAAAGAATACCCTAACCTCTAAAGTTATCTAAACCGACCTATGATACCAACTATAAGGACCCATCCTTAAAACATTACATAATATTTAATTAAATGAATAATTCACATTGAGGATCTTTTCAGGTTTAGAGTTTTAGAGAATTAGGACATTACTATTACATCTCAAAGATTACAAGGTAGACACATCTACTCAGTTTCCATTTTTTTCACAAAATATAAACTCTTGAAAAAAAGGGTCATTTCTAGTTCCTTGTTTTAGACGTCATGACATTTACTTGATCCCATCCTTGACCGTATTCCACTTTAAGTCCTGTGGTAAACATTTCAAAAACTTGGGATGAGCACAAAAAGCCCAGTAAGGGATATAAAAATACGGAAAGGAAACATTATTCCATGTATACATATGAATCAATGAAAACACACTTTACTCATAAAACATAAGCACTTTAATATACCTCATGAAAGCATAATATTTATGAATAACTCATAGAAATCATAAGATGTAAAGGTAACTTGAGGCATACATAACATTCTTAGGTAGGGAGTAACCCTCGTGGTTACGTTTGTAATACCCATCACAGTATATTCCCTAAATCTTTTCAGAGAAACCTTAGCATTTAACTCCTTCACGTTACTCAATTCATTGGAGAGCTATCACAGGCTCACCCGCCCTTAGTTTATCAAGGAACCACCTGATTTCATAAACATTTCTCAAGAACCATAACATAATCATAACACTTAAAACATGCATAAAAGAAACATAAAATTTCCACAATTCAATCAAAAGAGATAACATCATGATATTATCATAAATAAAAACATCTAATAAGATCATTAAAACTCTATGGGAGAAATATCCCTTTATACTTTGAAAATATTAAAAGAAGACATTTTTTTAGAATTAAAGTGTCCCATACCACTTTGAAACTTTTGAAAGGGTTTTAAAACATTCATGTACATATAAATAAATTCTTAAAACCATTTTTTAAAACATGGACATGGATGATAAATGTTTAAAAGAATAAAATTTTAAAACCATTTAAAACAATGTTTTAATAAAAGAGTCCTTTTCCGTTTTAAACATTTAAATTATAAGCCACATGAAAGTAGACCATTTTAAAAAAATTTAAATGAAATTATTATAGACATAATATGGATATGGAATGTCAAAGGGGCTGCATATACACTTTATAAATGAATAAAAGTCCATATCATTAAGAAATGTCTCAAAGAGAAGAAATTGAGATGTAATCCCAATCAAGGATCATGCTATTAGAGCAAGGATAATGAAATGACATAATTATGTGTGAAAAATATAAATACAAAAAATATAAGTGGATAATCATTGTAAAACAGTAATATGTCATCCATATATATTTATAGCACGACATAATCAAGAAGTAGAGGTTTAAACCAAAGAATTGAAATTGGGTTGAGAAGTTCCCCTACAGAATTTCGACAGCCTAACGACGTCACTTTAAAATTCTAAAAATGAGATGATGAGAGATAAGAAGGGTATATAATCACTTGTATATAAAATTAATATAAATAAGGATATATAAGAACATATCCCAATATAATAATATGTAAATTAAAATACATAACAAAAAGAAGTCTTTTAAAAAGAGGAGGGTGAAAGGTTCCCTTACCGATTTGGGTAACTTTCGAAACATACACCCCATGAAAGAAGGATCATAAAATGAAGATGTAAATACCCATGAATTAAATTATATTACACAAATAATGAAATCATGTGATGTACATACACCACACAAAATTAAATAGTGGAAAATGTAGCACTAATCTCACGGGAACACAAAGTGAGATAAAAAGTCCCTTACGAAATTTCAGCAGCCTAATGACAACACTTAAATATTACAAAAATGGATTGATGAGATAAAATAGGGTCTCTAATCATAATAAAACAAAAATTATATTAATAGGAATATAAAATAACATCCCCCAACATAATAAATATGAGCTTAAAAGAAGTGACATAAAATAGATTACTTAAAAAGAAAGAGAGTGGTAGGATCCCTTACCACAAGTACGACTTGTCTTGTTCATTTCTTTATATTCCTGAATAATATACTAGAGTTAATTTATACTTTCTTAAGAACATTTTTCAAGTTAATTATTCATTTTATATCGCTTATTACCATGTTATGAACATTATGTAATTATTTAAGTTTATAACGGTCATTTTGTCTATCATTGGTACTTGAGTCAAAAATAAACTTCTTATAATTACAAGTTGTTCATGTGGTAAAATATTCATTATATCCAGAATTATATTCATGATTTAGATATAATATATATCATATATATCCAGTATATACTTACATTTATAATATTACATAACATTTAGTGGTAAGAAAGGAAATGCACCATTCATGGAGACGGTAAGCCGCACGTACGCATGAATGGTACTTTCATTTCTATTTCGTATTTAAACGAATTAAAACTAAATGAGATATATATATATATATATTATAATTAAATTATAATATATATGTTATATATGTCACATATTTTTATTAATTTAATTATTTATACATTCCATTTATTGCATGAACGAGTCACATCACTTGAGGGGGCGGTAGTCCGCACTTCCTCAAATGAAATTATCGCATTTGAACAACATGGAAAGCATAAAGGTATGTTTTAAATGTAAAATAAAGAATCATAGAGAGGAAATAAATATAATATATATCACAAATAAATATAGTTCCATCATAATTTCCACCATGAGAGGTGGTAGGAGAAGATGGAACAATCATCGTTTCGTGAGGCAGTAATTCGCCATCCACGGAAACAATATGTTCTTTAACCATTAGAAAGAGGTGTGTGTAAGTGTAGCTCGAATACTTCTCATAAAAACATCCTAGTATATTTAAGATACTGGTTTTGTTACAAAATAAAGTAATAAAAAGAGTTTAGAGGGTTGGAGAAGCAAAATAAATCAAAAAAACATAAGAGAGAACATTACCTTTAAATCAGGTAACTCCCTTTGGTTTGAACCAAAAGGGTTTCTTGAAGAGCTTTTTGCCTAAGGTAAGGATTCTAGGATAAATATAGGGATGTGGAGAGATAAAATGAGCAGAGATTGGTCAAGCCAAAGGCTTAAGAGGTGTGGGTATGGGGGTAGAGGTGGGGGCCTTTTATAAGAGGGAGGATGGGCACTCTTGGAACGTCTTGAAAAGTTACTTTATTATAAACTGATCTTCGGATATTAAAGGTCCCACAATTATATATTTCGAGGATAAGGTGATAAAGGTTATAAATCCACCCATCCAATAGGTTTTTGACAAGTTTAGGTCTTATATTGTACCTTATATTTTCATTTTATTTAAATCATTCATTAATGAGCTCATCACTGCATCATCATGGTGTCATAAATAAATTTAATTATTTAATGTATAAAAATTATAAAAAATATAATGATGTAAATCTTTTTAGATTTATAATTAATATTTATAGTCGAAAATATGACTTTTATAACACCATGTAAAAATTGTTTTAGTTAAACAATACATGTTTGTGACACTTTTATTTTTTACTTTAAATAAATAGTTATTAATGTCATTTTCTTACCCAAGTGGCTCCATGAGGTCCTCAAGTTGACCCACAGATTTTATTGGTCATCCATGACTCATACAATAAGGGTAGGACATGTGTCAAGGTAATTTCATATTATTAAAATATTATTTTTACCTTAAATTATACTAATTACCTCTAATCGTGATTAATAAAACTTAAAAGTTACTATTGACCAAAAAATTATTTTCATCCCATTGAACCAAATTTTAATTACTAATGAAAACCATGTATGTCGGATTTTTTAAATTCAATTCACAAAAGTGGTAAAGTTTCATTTAAATGAAAAATCACTTTTTTTAATTACCACTTAGTGGTTTCACTATTCATCAAAAATTGAAGTTTTTCAGAAAAATACCAAAAATTTACCCTAAGATATATTTGATATTACGAATTCAAAAATGATGTCTATATTAAAAAATTCAAAACATATAAGTTTCATTAATTAATTTAATAATTAATTCCCGTTGTCAAAACAAATAGTATGTTTTTATGAAACAATATACATCAAAAGATTGAGACTAGTTTAAGTCCAATTTCAAAGTGAAATTAATTAAAATGAACACCATTGGATTAAATGGTAAAAACATATTCTAATTTCACTTTAAAAACAATTAAAAATATAACATAATCATATAAATAAATTATATTAAAAAGAGGTTTTGAATTAAAATACAATATTTTCACTAAAAATGATCTTTATCGGAAAAATAACAAAAATTTACACAAAGTAAATTTTGATGTACAGATTCTAAAGAAGGATTTTATTTTGTCAAATATAAAATATAAAATTTTCAAAAGTATATTTAAAAATGGTTCTCCATCAAAAGGCGGTTAATCAACTTTTTAAATAATATTAGAAGATTTATGCTTAAAATTGGATTCATTTTCATTTTAAGCCTCTAACATTTATTTGGATAAATGAAAAAATATTCGACAAGCATATATAGTCATTTTGTAGTTAGTTCTATTCATTCCTGCCATTACAATGGATAGGCATTGACTACCATTTAAAATAATATTATTATATTATTAGTGTGCAACGTAAGATTTCAAAGCAACTCATTGTTGCGTATTGGGTACGCCATTGAACGTAGCATTCCATTTAAAGTATTATTAATATTTTATTCACAAATATTAATAAATATAAAAATGTCTTATTCTTTATTTAATTGGGATGTTACAAGTAGTGCCTCCAACAACATAGAGAATAAAACAAGATTGTTAGCTCGAGGTCGTGCATATGATAGTTCTACTGATTATGACTCACCTAGTAGGATCCATATTCCATGACTCGATCACCCTACATTAGAATCAAACTTAGACTGATCCTTGAATAATCACAATAAACAATATAGTTCCTACCCATATCAGGTAAAATCAGGATCGATGTTAAAGTGAGTTTTACCTTTAACTCCTAAAACGATGCCTCATAAGTCTAAGTCCAAATGAATTTCACAACCATCTTGGTCAAGCCTATAAGAGGTACTTCCAAGAATGAGAAGACTTGAATGAATCACCAATAATAGCCAGATATCCCCATAAAGTTTTATATATCTAACACATTCTTGGGATACTCCCAAGAAACCAATACTCTCACCTTATCTAGGTCAACTGATACGCTTGCCTCATATATCTTATGACCCATGAAGTGAACCTTACTAATCCAAAAGTTTCATTTACTAAGCTTCATATATAGTTGGTGCTCTCTTAGTGTACTCAGCATGATCTCAAGATGGTTTTCATGGTCGCATATGGTACAAAAATACACTAATATTTCTTCTACAAAGACTACTACAATGGAATCAAGATATAGGTGGAAAACCCGATTCATCAAAGACACGAAGACTGCCGGTGTGTTCATCAGACCTCAGGAAATAACCAAATACTCATACAAGACATACCTGCTCTGAAATGTTGTACATGGTATGTATGATGGTATGACATGATGCTTTTGGTAGCCCAACCGGAAATAGATCTTTGAGAAAACATTTTCTCCTTGGATCTGGTTGTAGAGTTCGTATATACAAAGAAATGGATACCAGTTCTTCACTATAAGCTAGTTTAGTAAGATAAAATCCACACACAATAAAAGGGAACTATCTACCTTCTTAGATAAAAGGATAGGTGAACCCAATGGCTATGTCATGTGTCCGATAAAACCCTTATCCTCAAACTCTTCAAGCTATTTCTTGAGTTTATAGATCTAATTAGGTTCAGTCCTATATAGAGGAATGGACACAAGTGTTATACCTAGAACAAGATCAATGATGAACTCAACTTATCTTTAAGAAGGTAATACAGAAAAATCATGAGGGAAAACATCCTTGAAATGATCCACCACTAGCAGGAATAATTTTAACAGAATTCCCTACTCACTCATAAAGAGACTAGCCATCTGGGATGACACCACGCCTAACCCAGTATGCTTGAGTCCATCTTAAATTTTTGGGAGATTTCATTCTCCCTTATGGATATACGTGCTACCCTCAGGTGATGTGACAGATACTCGATGAAAATTTTAATTCACCTAGGGTTGATAAGGTACTAGCCATCCCATATTGATAACGACATCGAAACCAATCATCTTGAGGACCATGAAACTATATAAAAAATGGTGCCCACCTATTTAAAGGGTGAACTCTTGTCATTGGTGTATAGACTCTTCTGAAAACCCTAAATTCATATCAAGGGTTATTACAAAATTGGTGCAATCTACCACTAATCCCAGATTTTACATAGTTTTAGAAGAAAAAAGAGTGTGATGAACCTATATCAAATAAGAAAGATACTAAAGTAGAGGCTACTGGGATAGTACATATATCATTAGATATCCCTCTACTCAAATCCTATGGCACAGGCTAAATATCATAAATATGGCCTAAACCACAACCCTAAGACACTAACTTTGAATCATAAGTAGGTTCACATTACTGATGATGTAACTATGAAGCATGTCCGCCTCACCCATGACTACTAGCTCAGCTCTAATGAAATATAAAAGAACGACTTCCTACCATATGAGGATTCATTGATGCTTTACCAAATTTTGGTGCTGAAACAAATCTCCATTAACTTGGAACTGATAGAAAATATTTACAAGAACAATTGAGGTGACCCATACTTCCACAAGCTCAACATTAGATTGGGTTCTTGGTACAATGGGGATTTTTATGGCATGACCTACCAAACTTATGACATAAAAAAAGGTGTCAATTCATTCCACCTAGCTATTTCTTCCCCCATGTGTACCTTAGAAGAATCACTTCATACCCTTAGATAAACTAATTCTTTTCCTAGAAATTGAACTTCCCTACTTCACGTCACCAAACTACCTCTAGTTTTACTCAGTGATGAAGGTATTGTTTAGTATCTTAGAATTGGTAGTCATCTAGAAGACATTCACTTTTGAGTGAATGAAATATGCAAGCCCATTATCAAAGGTCCTCGTAGTGTCCAGTTCATCACCAGGCAAGGTCGGTGTAAAGGACTAAAATTTGGTGAGGTGAGATGAATAATCCATCACTAACATGTCACCTTTCTCTATATGTTCGAATTACCAAAAATGATATGTCCTTAGAGTCTACAAGAATAAGTATTTGAGAAATTCTATCTAAAAATACACCTAGATCATACCCTAATGTCGACCAGCCTGAGTGAGGATGTCCCACCAATTCTTGGTGGAGTCACATAACATGAAGGTCATGAGATTGACCCTCCACTCTGGAGGTGCCTCAATGTGATCAAATATTGACACCATAGCCTCTATCCAAGACTCAGTAGATTGAGGTACTCCATACCTTGATAAGGTGGTAGGATACTTCTACTAAAAATCAGGTGTCATCTCAGCTATAGAAGGGGTAGGTTGAGGCGCACCATAAACTGATTTCATGATGAAAATTATGTTTTTACAAAACTGGGCATCAACACCCAGGGGAAGGTCTGTATGAGGTTCCTCAGGTGGAACTATATGAGGTATCATGAGTGGCTAAGGGAACAACCCTTACAGAGTATTCTCATCAGCACTTTCCTCATGTACAACACAAGGTTGTCCTGGTGGAATAGCTTTATAAATTCCTAGCGCATACATCAGAAAGAATTTATAACAGATTGGGAAAGAATTAATGAAAGGACATGAACTTTTTATCCTTATAATGAAACACACCCCTTTTTCTTCTCATGGAGTATGGTTTGGGTAATAAGAAAAAGATACATAAGGATCATAAGAAGACATGACTTACATCCCACTACAGTGGTCGGGTCAGGCCGGGGTCTCTCACTTCCTTTATAAAGTTACCATTTCATTTAGAGATTCACCATTTTAATTTTGTATTCATTCTTATTTATTTAGTTATTAACATCTTAATCCAGTTATTTATGTCACCAATTCCAATTTATAAGGTCCCATACACATTATAAATTGAAATTGGTACATCATGTAATAGTATAATGACTATTACAACAAAAAAAGGGTGTAACAGGCCATGGTAGTGTTTTGATCAGATGAGCATCCGTTGAAACTCACCAATCACACCAACTAATGTGGCATTATTAGTCAATTGAACCAATTATTCCATAATAGAGAATTATTGAACACTGTATGAAATAAAAAACAAGGAACAAACAATAATAACATGCAAAATAGGAAATTCACATTGGAGAGTAGATATGGAATGACATAATGTATGCCATTTTAATTCTAATGGTGCCTAGTATGATGCATGATTCCATTTTCCCTCATATCATCAAGATAGGGATAAAAAACCCATTCAAATAAAATCAATATTAATAATAGCACAAAACAAGTGTGTCACTCAATGGAGAGACCCCATGAAACCGTAACAACACATGAAATAACAACATTTAACCAACCTAGTAAATTTGGGTTTCCCCTGTATGTGTGGTAGCTACTCCCAAGAATAAACTCACAACTGAATTATAAAATCCTAGTCGCCTATATAAAACCAAATATTAAGATAAAAAAATTTTATGATATCACTTTGTAGTGTCCCACCCCAGATTCCACCTAAAGGTTCCCCGAGATGGTTTGCCACAAGACCTCAAACACACCTCCTTGAATGCAAGAGGCTACCAACTAGTAGTGATGGACTTATGTAAGTCCATGGAGAGAATATTATCTTATTTATCAGAGTAGATAAGAACTATATATATATATATATATATTACAATAAAAGATAGTAGAAATAGAATCAATAATAAACAGTAGTAGAAAATAAATACATAATCATACAAGAATAAGAAATAAATGATGAGAACTAAATAAATAGATGGTACAATATGATGATGATGGTACTATAGCTATACAAAAATTATAATGAAAGGGGTTGGGTATACAAGAATATAAAACAAGTATAAAAATCATACAAAATTCCAAAAAATTTTATTTCTATCATCTTGAGCATAGGCTTGATCCTATAATCCAAAAAATCCATCATTTTAAAGCATTTCAATCAAGAATTGGAATCCAGATGCTTCTCTTTGTATATACCTACATGAATAAAGTATACTCTGGCACCAATGGTGCCTGAGCATAGTTTGAAATACAAATATTAGTAAAATGACACCCACATTATCTATGCCTTTTCATTTCATGCAATATAAAATAATTAGTGAGTATTAACAATTAAAATACCACACCAGAAAAATAAATAAACACATTGGACTGGGTTCCACATGGAGACACGTACAATATACCCACTTCAACCTAATATTGTGTGTCTGAACAGAGAGATCATAAAATGATAAAGTAATTAAGATAAATTGGATTTTGAAAATACAAAGAAAAAGTATTTAGGATGACTAGGATAATGTGTCATAGTCCGTACTATCCCTAAGATTTTGATTGGGATTGGAGGACACACCCCTACATTTTAAAAACCAACGATCAAATTCTTATTTAAAAACATCCATTTACTTTTGAAATCATTTTAATTATCCCTTTATATAATATATCAAGACACCTTGATCCCGTCCATGACAATTCAATGGTTCTTTCCAAGTATCACTCAAAGGTATTGGTAAAAATCCAATTCTAAGTAGTATTTCCAAGGAAACCTAGTGATGAAGTCATATGTATCAGTCCTGGAATAGTTTGATAAATGTAAAATTCTAATAAAACTATGAGTCATTAAATAGTATCACACATAGGGGTCCAAGTCTCTTTAGTGGCACGGTATAACCAATCATGCCATCAATCCCGTACAAGGGGTCTCCCCTAGGGAACTGGTGTCACTCATCTAGAGGAAAAATTGATAAAGCATGGCGATCCCATCTCAATCATAACTGATATCACCCCCGATGTGTTTAAAAAGAAATAAAAATTCTATAAGAAATAAATAGAGTCCATCCAAGGGGTCCTTAAATCAGAACCCCTTGTATCACCCTCAGTATAAAAGTGAAAAAACTAAACAAGAAATACATATTTATAACATGTCTTGGAAAAGACCATTTCATTAAGTCAATAATTTTTATTAAAAAAGGATTAATGTTCAATGACAAACCATTTGGAAATTTTATTTAAGTTTCATGGAACAAATTATAAGCACTTGGACAACTCAAATAGACCAACTATTTACAAGTTGGATGGGGGAAAGGGATTGTCACTATTACTCACCCTAAAAAACAATGTGTAGCTCAAGGAAAATCAAGTGAAAAAACACCTCAAAGGGTGTTATTCCATTTTAGTAAAAAGGGGAATTAAGATTTTAATGTTTAGATAACCCTTCATAGTATCACAAATTAGAGAGTTCAACCTAAGGGGTTGATTTACCATTCACACGGGTTTCCAAAATCATGAAAAGGCTTTCAAATTTATTTAATTCACAATTTAGAGGTGAAGATAGAAGAGTTTGGACCATGGAACAATGATTAATATTATGGAAAGAAATGAAATGAATGGAAAAGACATATACCACCCACATTAGCCTTGTAGATATTTCCTCATCCAATGAAAACCTTTTATTTGAGCTAGGTTGGTAGAAATCAATAAAACCATCAAATGACCTGAAAATGGGGAAAATGATCTTGCACTAAAATAGTTAAATAGATGAAAATAAGACCTAAAAAATATTATAAAGGATTAAATATCTCACATATAGATTTTAAAAGTATCCAATGATGATAGAATAAAATGATCAATAGAGGAGGAGGCTTAATCCCAAAATTAACATGCGAAGAGGGTTTATGTGTGGGAGGAGAGCTCAACAGATGGAGAACAGGAGGAAGAATGAATATGATTAAAATAATTCATTAAAGAGTGGTAGTTTTGGAATTTTACCCCCAAAAAAATTGTTCATGGTTTGACCACACTATTTTCCAAACCATGCACAAAATATGTTCCTTTATCTTTTTTAAAGTTGTATACCACATGGTTAATCTTACAGTTTATTTCACCATGCATAAACCATGAAAAATACACTATCCCAAAAGTATTTCATCACCACACAACCATGTTCCTGAAGTCACATGATTACAGACAAACTGTTTGGCCAAGTGACAAATATCTAAAACTATATGGTTTAGGGAAACCGTGCGGGCTGGGCAACTCGGTTTCTCCAGATTGTCCAACCTAGTATTTTCTTCACATTTTAATGATTTATTCTTTTAATAAACCCCAAATGCACCCAAAAACTCCTTGAAACTTTTAGGAAACTTTAATAGGTCCATTTAAAGTAAATTAAAATGAAAACAAATGGTGTTTACCTTTGTGAAAATCCACCACATTACACATTTCATCGTGAAACTCACAAAATCAATCCATGTTCATTTCTAACATGATTAAACTATGAAAAATAAATGGGTTCCATGTAAATCTCTTTGAAACATGATTAAGTTATGGAAAACAAATGAGTTCCATAAAAATATATTTTAAACATGATTAACCTATAAAAAGAAATTAGTTTCTATAAAAATACATTTGATACATGATTATCCTAGGGAAAAGAAATAGGTTCCATAACAATCTCTTGGAAACAATATTAACCCATGGAAAAGAAATAGGTTCTGTTTCAATATATTTAACACAATATGAATTCATCCATAGAATAAATGTGGATGATATAATACAAAATTTCCCAATTGGATCATAAGATACAAAAAAGTTAATGAAATTAATGAGTGTAAATATCATTAAAAATTAATTATTTTTCTAAGAAAATATCCTTTTCATTTTGAAAATAACTTTTAAAAAATAAAAATTCATGAAATATTTTGATAAAAATTTTATTCTAAAATAACCATAGATACTTTCAAAGGAAGCATTAAAGAGAATATTGTTTATGAAGGAGATAAAATTTTCTCATGTCGTATGAGTTAAAACAAATATTTCTTTCACATTTTCAGTAAAAGAAAAATGGTAATTGTTTGGAAAATGATGGGAATATTCCTTTTGAAACATTTTTTGAAAATTAAATTATGGATAAAAATGATTTTAAACAATAATAGTTAAATAATTTTTATTTTTTGAATAAAAAATTGATTTTGAAAGAAAAAATATTTTAAAATGAAGAGATAAATGAAGTTATATTTTGATAAAAATATTTTCTCTTAAAAATCACCATTTTAAAATTTAAAAACTGCACACATTAAAAAGAAACAATTTTATTTGAAAATAAACTTGAAAACATATATAATAAATATTAATTCATTGATTCATCATGATGGTAGGAAATTATTTTAATGCTATATTTGTTAAAAAGTACACTTCTTTTGAAAAGAGTTAAAAATGGAACTTTAAAATAGGGTTTTAAAATAAGGGACTTTACCAATTTGGAAACATTTGAATCGTAAGCCCCATGAAATATTAATAACAAATGATAATTTAAATATAATAAACATAATGAGTTTTAAGATATAATATTTCAAAGGTCAGTATATACACCTCACAAATTAATATAGGTTAATATAATAAAAAAATGTCGTAAAGAAATAAAATTTTAGATGAATAAACCTTACAAAAATCATTCCATTGAATTTGAAAATTAATCAATGAATAAATTATGGGTATAAAATTTAAATCCGTATAAAACATGTGTAAATATAACCTAATATAATAAAAATTCCTTACCCAAATAATCTTAGAGTATCAAAGACAATTAATAAGTAATCTAACCCAATGAATAGAAATTGAGTTATGAAATTCTTTGCCACTTGGTAACTTTCAAGTCAAATCCCCTTGGATAAAATAATTAAAATTTAAAATTAAAATATCATGATTTATGATCGATTAATGATATTATATATAAAATAGGAATTATATACACCACAATATATAAATAAGTGGTGAGTATAATGTACATCTCATGGTAGTAAAATCGAGACGAGAAAAACCCTTACGATAAGTATAGACATTCCTTATATTTCCTTTAACTTTTATAACATAAGTGACATAGAAAATTTATGTGCATATTTTTAATCAAATAAAGAAGTTTTTTTTGATGTTTTTAAATTATAAAACCCATATATTTAAACGTTTGAATAAAATAATGGGAAATTTGGATTATAGAATGAAAATGGGCTAAAATATGAAAATTGCTTAAATCTGGTTTTTTGACAGAATTTTGTGAAAATAATATTTTAGGAATAAAATTTATAAAATTTATCTAATTTGAGTGATTTGTTTTTTATGAATCATTTATTTATTTTCTTCAACTTTGAATTTGGGACTGAGAGCTAATTCGAACAACTAGAGGCCCAAAAAAATCAAGGAAGTTGAAGAAGTGTTCTGGAGGAAATCATGGACCCTAAATCTATAAGGGACGAACAACTTGATATAAACACCTAAAATTGAGTTAATTACACATGTAATGTAACTAGCACTCATTGGAGTTTTCGTACAATAAATTTCATATAGTTATGAGATCATTAAGGTGGCCTTTGCCCAAAATATTTTGAAGGAAGCTTCCTAGAACCATCATCTAGAAATGGTAATAGTCAATAAAAATTCATAATCTCAACATATGATATCCAATTAAGCTTATATTTTTAGGGTGGATGTATAAGACAATTATGAATAACTTTTATGAAGGAATAAATGCGTGAATCATCCATTTATTGGGTCCAAAACATGAAAAATCATGGATAAAAGATTATGGCCTATAAAAGGAGGAGAGATACTTCTTACCATTCCATTACATATTATTACTTCTAAGGAACCAAATAGGATATCTCCACTTAGGAAGGCTATCCAAAAATCTCCCACTTTTATTTTTTAGTTTTCTTTGTTTTATTTTAGTTTTCAATTATAATTTTGACTTCTAATAAGTTCTTGAATTCTAAACTTTGTTCCACTATTTTTTGTCTTCTCTTCATTCTTAATATATAATAATAATAATAATAATAATATTAATTAATAATAATATTATAATTTAAAAATTCATTATAAAATATATATATTTTATTCTTTTCTTTTATCTTTTTTTGTCTCTCTCTCATTATCCCCTATTCTTTCATTTTATTTTATTCATTCACCATTCATTCTTTATTTTATTTTCCATCTTTTCCTCTTCCACACACTCTACCCAGTATTCTCTTACTCTCAGAAATGAGAGGCTGAACCCGAGGCTTGGCTCAAGGGGTGGTGAAGGTGTTCTTGAATTTTTTTAAAGTTTAGTTTTAAGTTTGTAGATATAATTGTGAAACATGCACAGGTGAGGAGAATTTACCTGATGCGGTGACTTCCCCAAATGATATGAAACTCAATATATCTCTATTCTTCTATTTAATCACTTTTCCCTCTCTTCATTGTTTACTTCTTCACATGTTGGAGTTGAGATAATCAATGGATGAACCAACTTCGATTGTACCGAGTCCTAGAAGATAACACGTCCTAGACTAAGGGGTGTCATCAACTATGATTAATAGAGGTGGTAGAATTGAGATTTCTTAAAAATTCAACGATATTATAGAATTTATAAATAAATAACAATAGTTCAAACATGAGATTTCATGTTTGAATTATCAAACTAAAATCAAACATATAAAAGAAAATAATGATTGAGCATTAAACCAATCACCAAAACTAAGTCCTTTCTCCATTAATTCATTCTGTTTAGGATTTCATGTTAGTTTAAATTATTATTAAAAAGAAAAAAATAGACTTCACTTTTTTATTTAAATTGAAAAACCATAAAAATAAGTAGTTTAGGTGATTTAGAAAAAGTAAATGAATTATACTGAGATGGATTATCAAGATAGATAACCCTAGCCAGCCTCCATACTGCACTAGGAAAAATTATATTTTCTTTTTTTCACACCCCTGATAGGCGTGCATCAAAACTGGCACCATTTCATGGGAGCTAATTAGTTACTCATTTACCTTTTTTATTTTCACATCCTAGATAGATTTTATTTCTTTTTATAAAAATATAAAAGTATAAAAATTCTTTCCATAATGAATTCCAATGATTATTATTCTACATGAACTGAAAAATACTCTCAGGTGCAAGATCCAGTAGCTAAATCCCAAGGCCTAAAAAAGTTTGTGTTATATTATTGTCTAGGCCGAATAGGAGAGAACATAGCTAAATTCTCAAAGAGGGGGAATTCAAGGACTTCATCCAGGATCTCAAGAAGACCCTTGAGCAACCAGTTGTTGAAGGATTTGCCCGATAGATCATTGAATTCTGGGAGTAATTACTATAATTATATCAAAAAGTGGTCGATACATAAGTATAGTGCTCTTTATTTCCTCCCAAAACATTTGAAGAAGTTCCATTAGAAATTTTACAGGAGAAAGTGAAAAAAAACAAGGTCATATATGATATTTAATAGCTTGAATATATAGAGAAAAATCTACAAGAAAAATTGGATTATATAAATGCATATGTCCACGAACCATGAGAGAAATTAAAGTCTAAACCTAAACTCGAAGATGAGCCACAAGTCTTACCTGGGGAGACTGAGAAAGAGGTGACACTACTATTTCCTGATTTTTATGAGGAAATGCAAGAACTTGAGGCCAAACTAGAGGTGGAAGATCTTGATTACCTACCCTCACATGCCACTATATGACTCTAAGAATAAATTACCAACGAGTAATTGATTAAATATAAACCAATATAGTGAGTTTATAACTTCTCATACTCTCTCTTATAATTTTATTGAAACAGAATTATAAATCACTCCATACTATTTTGATTTTACTGATTCAGAAAATCTTTGATATGCCTTAGTAGAGTATGAAGAACCTCAACTTTCACATATAGAGGAACACCTATAGATACCTAAAGACATTGATCATATACTATAGGAAGCCCATGAAGAGATACCAATGGCTCTACCTAAAGAACCAGAGACACATGCTACTTCACATCTCAAGCAACCACTGGAAGGAGATGAAGATATTGCACATGTAGCAATGAAGGAGGAGAATATTCCATAAGTTATCCTACCCCTCCATGCAAGCTATAATTAATTGTGAAGGGGAATGATTTGATGTACTCTATCCATAGATTCATCTTAAAAAAGAACAAAGAAGTGGACACTAGGAAAATCCACATGTGGTGGTTCATGTCAAAGAAGTCACAACCACCATCAGACATTGGATAATAATTGGTACTGCCCACTAAAGACAGTAAAAATTTACAGCCCACTTGGCGATCATACCATGATTTATCTTTACATGCTTTATAGAAATTTAGATATCAATATCATTTCATAATAATTAGTTCAACATGTATCACCCTTCATCTATATTTTTGATTTTAAAAGATCTAATCCTTGTGCTTAATTGTGTAATTATATTTTGTAGGTTCACGATGGCATAATAAATCATCATATAGTGAAAGAGAAGGACTAAGATTCATGGAAAATGGAGTTTATTTTCATTATCTATATATTTAAGTCCTTAATTTATTATCTAAAAACATGTTTTGTACTTTAAAAGTTTAAATTTCATGCCCAAACTTGAATTTATGCTCTACTTGACTAATCTAAGAGACTTGAGTTTTTTAGAAATCCTGTGATTCCATGTTTTAGATTTCAATTTTTATTTGACTAAATGAGTAAAATGATTATTTAATATTTTAAAATGAAGAATTTATATTAAAATAAGGACTCACTATTTGATGGAATTAATTAATTCATGAAAATGAAATTCCCCAACCATTTTTCATGCTTTGATTTTCTGAAATTCATGTGAATTGATTTGTTATTATTAATCATGCCTTAAGTGATTTTCCTCAATCATATGTCCCATTTATGAGAGAATTTATAGACCAAGTAATTCCTATTTTTGTTGATCATATTTCTTGAGTGATCTTGGGACATGTCACCTTCCAGAACTTGTATTGAATCTTGTAATCTATGACTATGAAAAAAAAAACAATTAAAATGATTAAGGAATCTTTTGAAAATGCCTTATCCTTAAACACCACCTTTACATCAAACTTTTTTTAACCCAGAGAGACCAAACAAGTCTTTTATAGGTATTATCCATGTTTTTGGCCATTTTTACCCATTCCTACCATACTCATTGTATTTTCATGATATTTTAATATCGAAATGTGGGGGTAAATGGAATCATGGTGGAAGGGATGATGTAAATTGTAAGGAAGAAGTGTGGGGGGTTATATTTTTGGTAATGAGAAATATCATTTGATTCAACCATTAGACTGTTCATTTTTCCCTCTTGATTAAAAAAATGAAAAAAATGAAAAAAATGAAAAAAATGAAAAAAAGAACCAAAAAATGAGAAAAATTGGTAGTGATATAGGAAAAAATATCACATTTTTAGAGACTGTCGATCTTATTATCTTATGTGGTTAAGTGACTGATTTGAGGTTTTATCAAATTGTTAATTTTTAAAATAATAAAAATATTACAAAAGTAAAAAAATATTAAAGAGGGTACAAAAATAATTTATTATTATTACTTGATTATAACCTTTACTTTGAGTTTTGTGGAAGTGGGTGTTTCTAATTTTAAGGGGATAATTTCATTACACTTTTACTTTTGATAAAATTAATTTTACTTAAGAGATAAACCTCCTCCATGAGACTTAATTTTTAAAGCATCAATTCCTACCAGCCTTAAGCCTGAAAGTAATTTAAACCTTTATGGCATGTCCTCATGATTTTATGTGTCTTTTGTCTTTAAAAAGTGGAGAAATTTTTTCCAATATAAACCTATGGATAAGGATCATGTTCTTATGATATGAGAATATCTACAATTTAATTGTATCATGAGTGATGAGAGATAATTTTCAAAAGGAAGGTATAATATGATTTGGCATGTTTAATTATAATGAATTGTGGAGTATTAATGAATGAAAGGAGAAGTCCCATGATTTTTCGAAGGGAAAAAGTAAAATACATGAATTGATTATTTCTTTGAAATATGAGAAATTTAATTGATATTATATATATATTTTTGATAATTTTATTTTACATTGATAATTTATTGATTATATTGAATTGGAATTTGAATATTGGTAACATTGGGGTCTTATTGTTTCAATGTTGAGATTTTATTCTTGAGGAAAAAAATTGTTTATGTGTGGGGGTATTTGATAGATCAAATTTATGTGCATATTTTAAATCAAACAATTAATTTTTTTATGTTTAAAAATTATTAAACAAATTTATTTAAATGTTTTATTAATATAATATCCAATTTAGAATATATAATGAAAATGAAATAAAATATAAAAAATTGCTTAAATTTGAATTTTTGACAGAATTTTTTCACATGGGTATTTTGGGAATAAATTTTAAAATATTTATCTACTTTGAGTGATTAGTATTTTTTATGAATATTTGATATATTTTCTTTATATTTTTTTTTCAGGACGAAGAGTTGGTTCAAACAACTAAAGGCCCAAAAAAAATCAGTTATGTTGAAGACGTGTTCGGGTGGACAGCATGGACCCCACCTTTGTAAAGGAAGTACAAATCAGTATATACAACTACAATTGATGTGATTATACATTGAATGGAATTAAATATCATAGTAATGTTTATCCAATAAATTTAATGGTATTTTGATATCATCAATATGGCCTTTGAATGAAATATTTTGAAGAAAGATTCATGGGAACTTCATCTAGAAAATGTAAGAGTCAATAAAAATTTCATAACTCCTACATCTTTTGTCAAATTTAGCTAAATTTTAGAGGTTAAATTGAAGAGAAAATTACAAACAACTTTTATGAATAATAAAATGTGTGAATAATCTATTTAATAGGTCCAAAACGAGACAACATTTGGAGGATAAATTATGGCCTATAAAAGGATGAGAGATCCTCCTTCCCATACCATTTCATTCCATCCCATTCATTTTAAGGAACTAAGGAGGACATATCCAATGATGAAGTCTAGTCACAAATCTCCCACTTTTCTTCATTTTCTTTTTTAACTTTTCTTTGTTTTTTTAATTTTCAATTGTAATTTTGATTTCTAATTAATTCTTGCATTCTTAACTTTGTTCCACCATCTTTTTCTTAGTTTCATTCTTAATATATAATAATTACAATAATAATTAATAATATTATTATAATATTAAAATCCATTATATGATATATATTTTATTTTTTTCTTTTATTTTTTCTCTCTCTCTCATCATCCCCTATTCCATTTTATTTTATTCATCCACAATTAATTATTTATTTTACTTTTATTATTATACTATTTCTCCCACTCCACCAAGTATTCTCTTACTCTCAGAAATGAGAGGCTGACCCCAAGGTTTGGCCTAAGGGGAGGTGAAGGTTTCCTTGAATTTTATTAAATGTTTAATTTATAATTGTTTTATATTAAATTGAGTAGCATGAATAGGTGAGGAGAATTCCCCCAATGTGGTGACCGAACCCAATGACATACAACTCAATATATCACTATTATTTTATTTAATCTTTTCACACTCTGTATTTTTAGTCATTCACATGTTTGATTTGAGATAATCATCAGATGAAATGACTTTGATTGAACCAGGTACTCGAATATGACACCTCATAGACGAAGGTGTTCTATCAACCTTGATTAAATAAGGATGTCGAGTTTAGAGTTTTTAGGCATTCCCTGATATTCCAAAATTTCTAAATAAATAATAGTACTTAAAAAATGATATTTCATGTTTGAATTATCAAACTGAAATCAAACATATAAAGGATAATAATGATTGATCATTAAACAAAACCCCAAACCATGTCCTTTCTCCATTAACTCATTCTCTTTTGGTTTTCATGTTAGTTTAAATTCTTAATAAAAAATAGAAAAAAGATTCGTAGTTGTTTTATTTAAATTAAAAAACCACAAAAATAAGTATTTTAGGTGATTTAGAAGGAGTAAGTGAAGCAGATTGAGATGGCTCTTCCAGAGAGTTAACCTTGGTTAGCCTCTATGCTGTACTAAGAAAAATTAAAATTGTTTTTTTTCACACCCCACAACATGCGTGTATCAATAAGATTACATAAATTAATTTATTTATAAACAAAAAATTCTAGTTTTATCACCTTATAATTAAATAATTTATTTTATTTCTTTATAATGAAATATTTTTTACTTAATTAATTAATTCCATTTGAGGAGTTTTGAGCACGTTCAATTCACTGTTTCAAAATAGCTTCGGTCTGTTGACCATGGTCAAAGAGGTAATTATTTCAAAATACAAAGAATAATAATAATAAAATAATTATTATATTTATTCATCAATTATACTTTTAAAATTACTGATGAATGATTTTTTTGAGTAATGAAGCATTTTACGATCATGGAGACGGTAGGCCGATAGTACGCACGAGTAACATTTCCATTTTTCAACGATTATTATGGTAATGAGGTAAGTAATATTTTATATTTACATAATTATTATAATATCATATATAACATATTATTTCTTTAAATATACTTATATTTACCATCCATTTGCTGTGGTGATGAAAAGAGATTCACATCGCTTCTTGAAGGCAGTAATCCACACGTGCACAAACAACGTTATCATTTTTTAGTGTAGGAAATGAAAATAAATATTTGATTTTAATAATGATAAATATTTCATGAATATAATTAGTATGACATTTATATCACATATATTCATTAATTATATCTCTATTACCTTCCATGTAAAGATTTATTGAAAAATGATTCACATCACTTCGTGGGGACGTAGTACACTATACACAAAAGCTGCATCATCGTATCACACACATAATGAAAAGTAAAAATTTATATATGATATAATAACTCAATAAGTATAAATATATTTAATATATCATAGATATAATTTATATAAATCATTACAGCCAGCCATGAGAGGTGATGATAGAAGATGAATGATATCAGTTCATGAGGCAGTAGTCCGTTGTATACACGAATAATGATTTCATTTCCCATTTTATAGATAAGAGTAGGGATTTAAGTTATACCATTAATATAATAAAATATTAATTTATATTAAATATTTATTTTTATCATATTATTATTGTTTATGATGATTTTAAGGAAGTGTTAGAAAAAAATAAAACAAAAAACACATTGTTAGGAATTATAACTTTTCTCAGACCACCTCTTTTGTATTATACCTAAAGTATAAATTGAATGGATTTATAACAAAAAAATTCTTATAGGATGATGTAATGGAATTTGGGAAGTGATTTGGTCAGGTCTTGGATGAAAAATGGGGTTGAAGGTGTGAATAATATAGGATAGGGGATGTAATTTTATAAGTGAGGAAGTGGAACCCTTCTAATCTCTGAAAATAAAAAAGTTGACCCATGTTTTTCAAAATATAAAAGGATAAAAAATGGATTATTCCCAATAATTAGTCATTATAATGTCTAAATATGTACATAAAATAGTTTTTCGAAAATTCTTTAGGTCATTTTTTTGTTGATCATGTGTTGATTTAACAAATTCGTTAATTTGTTTTTTGTTTTGATTCTCACAAAACCCCTACATTTATGTTACTAATTAATTTACTTTTTAAGTGAGTTTTAGTAAATTTTTATTTTTCATAGTATTTATTATATAATTATATTCAATTCATTAATCTACGAGGAATATCTTTTGAATTATTTAGAACATGTTTTAGCATATTCTGTAAACATTGTTCATACCATATGTGTGTAAACGTAACATAAGGAACAAACCCTACATTTGGAATAATAAGTACAGATCATATACCTTATTTTTAAAGAAATTATGTTTTAGTAACCCTAAATTGGATTGGAACCCTATGTTTGAGGAAACAAATATATGGTACATCAACCCTACTTTTGTATTAAACCCTTCTTTATCAACCCTAGGTTTAGTGTTTTGTCATTACATGAATGAACCCTTTGTTTGATTATTCAGTGATAAAGTTTTTAATCCGAAATATTATCCATGATTTTTAAAATTACCTTTACGGAATTAAAGACTTGTTCAAAGCTTGTCTATGACTGATACAAAGTCTCCTTATGGTTTTTAAAGCCTCACATTCCACAAAGAAAATATTTTCTATTTCTATGGAAAGTTATGACCTCTCTTGAATATTTTTGAATTCAAATATTAACGATTTATTATATAATATTTTTGGAGTTGGTTCGACCTTGATTATATCAATAAATAGTTTAATTATCGAGATTCTATTCATTAAAAATAGAGGTTAGGTGTATATAAAATACAGAAAAGGTGAAATACATAGAAAACCTTGTGTCCTTTCTTTCATAGCTACACTTTGGTGACATACATGTCTTTTGTATATCATATCACTACTACTATTGCTGATAATTTTTTCCCATATAATAAAATTTATCCTTACATATTATTCTATAATAATGAAGAAGTATTTTCTAATATATACACTTTGGAGACACATGTTTCACTATATTTCTTTTTTTTCTCTATCGGTGTTAAAAGATATCCTATGAGATATTAAGGATCTTTTTTCTGTTGTGAACTATTGAAGATCTGAATACATCTATCAATTTTTAATGCAACTGTGAAATTTAATCAGTATTCTCAACAAAATCAATATCTATTGATTTGGTGGAGTTTTAGACTTTTGGAAACAATCATGGTTAAGTGTCATATTTTTATACTAAGCTGTTGATTTATAGTTCCCTATAAAAGAGAAGAAGAATCCATAAAGACTTATTGTAAATGTGTCAACTGTCTGCACTCAGTTTTTGATTAAAGGTATTAGGATAATAGGACCTAGTGAAAATCACCTTGCTCATGGAGTTGAGATTTGGTGGAGTGAACTAAGGGAAATTTGTGCTATGAACCAGCTTATATCATTGTGTTTATTTCCTTTATTTATTTACACCGCTTGATCATCATTGAGATAAAAGTAAAGGTTCGTTACTAAAATAAATAGGTGTTATGAACAATTAATGTTCTTGATGTATATAATTTATCCTCATCTTGTATATTTATCTTCATTATCACCATACTGACCAAACAATTGGTATAAATGAAAATAAACTTCTGGTATTTTTCTTCTTGAGAATTATTTTAGGTATCTAATATCAACAAGTGATTTTTAAAGGCTCTAAAAATAATGAGTTAAATATTAAGGAAAAGATATCTAGAAATGGGTTATTCTAGAGAAGGTATGTTTATGATCTGTGATCTATATTTTAACCATGATAATTATGGATTCTAGAAACCCCATATGATCATATATTTGAAAAATATTGGAATTAGGTTTTATTCGAAGGTAGTTAAACACTATTCAATCCCTAAAGACGATTTTGGAAGTTGGATTAATGACCATGAAAGTTAATATCATCTAAATTAAAAATATATGAATGATATTGTGTGTGGTTTAGGAATTGATGAATTCAATCGAGTATCTCAATGTATACTACATATGAGATGTGGAAGAAATTGTTATTTCTAATGAATGAACTAATGACAACAGATAATTATGGCACACTATGGTGAAATTAATGTTTTATACTTTCATAATTTGAGAGGTTGAAACTATCACCTAGATGAATAGATGATTGATAGAAATAGATAATGATGTTACCAATTTGGGAAACCTAATTTCTCAATCAAAACAAGTATTAAAATTACTCAGAGTACCATCCTCTAAGTGGAATGGAATATCTGTAGCCATACATCAATCTATACCTATGAAAAATTCAGATATTAAAGAGTATTTTGGATCTCTAATGATGTATCTAGCTAAGAGGTAAGAAAAAGTTGAAAATCATCTAAAACATGAATAAGATGCTCTCTAAACAACTATGAATAAATAATCTGATTCAAATCATTTAAAATAAGATAATTATCTATCATATCTTTCTAATAACTTTAGAAATCTATAAATAAATATGAACAAGGGGATTGATGGAATTTGATGTTTTGAATGCATGGAAAATGTCCATACAAAGGAAAACCATCCTTTACTAAAAGCGAAAAATAAAGCTAACTACAAAATAAAAGACAAGAAATATGTGAAGGAAAACTGGAGTAATACTCATGGTTCAAAAACTGAGTCTTCTATAGATTCTAGGACTGATCATAAAAAGTAAATAGAATTCCTAATGGAACATATAGATCATGAGGTACAATATTCTTACTCACAAAACTCTATTTGGGATAAAATATGTTATGATGAATTTAAAAAATATTGTTTTATGCTACAAGAAAATTTTTAATCCTGAAATAATTATCATTTATTAATAAATATATCTTATGATTCTATTATTTTATATAAATAATATTTTTTAAGTACATTTTAGTTTTAAAAAATGATTCTTTTAAAAATTTGGAATAGGATGTAATTGTGAAAACCAAAAAATATATAAGAATTATTTTGTTCCAAGTATAAATAAAAAAACATGTCTACTATTAAATGTTTTAATTGTTCTATTAATGATCATTAGGAAAATGATTTCTATTTTAGAAATATTCAAATTAATGGTGTTAAAAATATTTATTGTTTAAAAAAATTGTTTTACTTGAATAGTAGAATTACTATTCAAAATAAAAAAGTTTTGCTACCTATAAATTTATTTTCTAACACACCTAGACCCAAAATTATATGGGTACAAAAAATCACTTATATTTGATGTTATGCAGGATTACACTAAAAAACTGTATTGTTAAATCTTTAAGTTGTTGATCGATGTATATATGTGAAGAAATCTACAATATGAGTGAACAACTCTGAAGTAGTTCATTATTAAAAAAACATCAATACCAAAGATAATTATCCAAGACTTATTTCAATTTTAACATTTATATACTTTAAGTATATTAACTTTTTTATAAATAGAGAAATAAATATCTCTTAAAATTTAGATAAAATCTATTTTTCTATAATTCATTAAATTTTTATCATTAAATATGAAGTAAAAATTTAAATATCTTATTTGTTATAAAATATTTATATTCTCATTTTTGAAATTGTAATATTTTATGTTAAAAAAATTCTTTTATTTTTGATGAAAACTGGAATAATCTTCTTTCAATATATGTAATGATTGTTCATTATTTTTCTGCTAAAGAAAATGAAATTTAATCTGTTATTTCAGAACGTAACATTTCATCTTTTTATTAAAAGTTTTAAATAAATAAATCTCCTTATTCAAAAAATGTCTTATTGAAAAGTTTTTGATAAACTAGTTATAAAAATATGAAGTGTTTATGTACTTCAAGTTTAGAAGAAAATTATTCTTATAATGGGATAAAAGGTAATCCTTCTTGTTTTTTTACTTCTTATGTTGGAGATTATTTTGAAAATTCTTCTGAATGAAATAGGGAAGTTCAAATTCATGAAGAATGGGAAGTACCCTTTTCTAAATTATCTTATGAAAATAATTTATTCAAATTAATCACTTTGAATGAAGAAAAAGTGAAACTGCATGTTGTGTTGGATGCAGTTAAAAATTCATATAAAAATTTAGAAATAGATTTATTATCAAAAATGGTTTTTAATTCATTATAAAAGGAGTAACAAAATTTTAAATATATCTTGATATCAGAATAATATTTTAGAGAATTCAAAATAGAAATTTTAAGACAAATAGATTTGTTTAGAAAAGAAGTTGCAATAAAGCTAGATCTTGATAAGTTAAAGCTGTGTCTAGTTGAAAAATGTAATTATTCTTCATATCAAAGAACGAAAGATGTTAAAAATAGATTAAAAGTACTATCAAGAGTCTTATAAGCTATAAGAGATAAAGTTTTAATTTTTTAAAGTTCATATGAATCATCAACTTCTTTCCAACCCATCTTATATTCTATTTATTTAATACTAATATACTATTTTCAATATATATTGTTTAGAAAAATTTTGTGTTATCAGTTTGTTTATAATTTTTTTAATAATATTTCATAAACATGTATTTAATATTGATTTATTTTAATAAAAAATTGGTTATTCATAAAAATAATAATAATATTTTATAAAATATGTTTTAATTAATTGTGAAAAATTTATTCAATGTTTTTCTAATTATTTAAATGTTCAATATACTATGTTTCATTTGGAGTTTATTTGGTAAATATTATTTTTATATTTGAATCCTTGATTATATTTTATTTTATGAAATTGGTAGAAGTTTATTTCAAATAATATCTCCACTATTATCTTTCTAATGTCACACAAAGAGGAAGAAGTTTGTAGTTAATTTAATAGTTTAAGGGAAGATGTAATTTTGAAGTAATTTTGAAATTTTATAGTTTATATAAGTTTATAGTTTAAGTGAATAAGTAATTTTTAATTAATTTTTAATTTTTATAGTCTAAATAAGTGTATATTTTAACTTAATTGTCTTTATAGGGTAAGAGTTTTGATAGGGGAGATTGTTTTTATTCAATATAAAATTAAAAAATTATATAATAGAATTTTGTGGGAGAAGTTTATTTTATATTAAATTTTTTCATTATCTATAAAATTTTATTTTTTTAATTCTATTTCAACATGTTTTTTAAAATGGGTTTTGTGACCATTAAAAAGGGAGATATTATTGAGAATGTTTTTATTCAAAAATTTCGTTAATTTTCTTTTGGTATTGAAGAAAAAAAAACCCACATTTGTGTTACTTAAGAATTTAAATTTAAGTGAGTTTTAGGAAATTATTATACATAAAAATATTTATTTTTGAATTATATTCATGATATTAATCTATGAGGAATATTCATTGAAGTATCTAGAATGTGTTTTTCCATATTATAGAAACACCATCCATACCCTACTTGTGAAAACACAACGTAAGGAATGAATCATACATTTAGAACAACACATATGGATCATATAATCTATGATGTAAGGAAAGTATGGTTCAATAACCCAAAATTAGTATGTAACCCTATTTTTGAGGAAACAATTTATGGTAAATCAACTCTACTTTTCTATTCAACCCTACATTGTTAACCATGCGTTTGGTGTTTTGTCATTACATTAAAAAACCCTATGTTTGACTATTGAACAATGAAGCATTTAATTAATGACATTATTTTTGAATTATGAAAATGGTCTTTATAGAAGTAAATATCTATTCATATATCATTTAATACTAATTAAAATGGTCTTTTTTATTTTTTTAAAGGCTCATATCCAAAAAATTAAATTATTTATATTTTTATAGGAAGTTATTACCTACCTTGATTTTTTTGAATTAAAATATTCATGATTTATTCTGTGATATTTCGAGAGTTGGTTTGAAAAGTATAAGATCAATTATTAGTAATAAATATTGAGACAATCTTAATCAAAAAGAGAGATGATGTTTATATGAAAAAAATAAAAAAGGGGATATACATACAAAATCGTGTGTCATTTATTTCAGAGATACACTTTGGTGAGATACTTTATTTGATCTATCCTCTCACTAATACTAAAGTAGTTGTCATTGTTGCTACTACAATTTATTGTTATATACTATTCTAAAAGAATTATAAAGTATATTTTTGGAGACAAACTTTGGATACCTACATGTTTCAACATCTTTCTGGTGTTTTCTATATCACCATTTAAAGAAATCCTACATAACGTTGACGATCTATTTTGTTGTTGTGGATTATTAAGGATATGAATACATCTATTAGTTGTTACTAAAACTGTGAAGTTTAATCAGTATTATCTAGAAAATAAATCATTATTGATTTGGTGGAGTTCTGGCAGCTTAGAATCATTCATGGTTAACTGTTAGCTTCTTACACTAACTATTGGATTTACAGTTCCTTGTAAAAGAACTAGAAGGCTCTATAAATCCTTATTGTGAAGGTGTCAACTACATGCACTAAATTGTTGACTAAAGGTATTAGGATATGTGGATCTATTGAAAATCACTATGTTCATGGAATTGATAATTGGTTGAGTAAAATAAGGTATCTTTGTACCCTGAACCACTATACATTATTGTCTTCGGTTCCTTTATTTATTTTCGTTGCTCGCTCATCTTTGGGAGAAAAGGAAATGTTCGCTACTAATAAAAAGAGGTCTTTTGAACTATAATTTTTTTAAGTACATGATTAACCCCTATTCTATCTTTATCTTATTTATCTCCATCCTAACCTAAAATATTTATCTTTATAGCTTTAGTTTAACGTCTAGGTAAACCCGTTTTCACCTTAACCAGAGTAATTTATTTTTACTATTTTCACTGTTCATTATGGTAAAATATTACGTTGATATTATTATAAAATATAATTTATGATAATTATAAATATGGAATAAATTTTACAAAATCCATTTAAAATAAGTGAAAAAGTTAAATTTAAAACAAAACCCATAGGCATGAGGAAGAATGAGGTTACCAATAAGTGTTTTTTCAAGTAAAAGATGATTTTATATTAAATCTAAGAAAAATAATAATCATTTAATGAATATAAATTAATATTTATTTATATATAATATATAAATTTTATTTAAATAATTTATTATTTTGGGTTTTCTAATTAATTAAAAAGGAGAAACCTTATGCACATTAAAGAAGTTTTCAGAAAAATCTCATTTTTAAACCCAATGAAAAACTTATACAGAAATAAAATATAAAGTTGATTCAAAATAAATTAATTGGATTAAATATAACTAAATAATAATTATTTTAATTTAAATTATATTCAAAACCTAATAATTCTTTTAAATTTCTTAATTTATTGAAAAGAAATGACATTTTAACAAAACTCACTATTTTTCATTATTCATTGAAAAATAAATATTTTTTTAAAAATGCCAAAAATTTAACCAAATTAAATTGTGATATTATAGTTTCAAAAATAAATTTAATTTTATAAATTATGTTTTTTAATAGTTCAATAAATTAATTGTAATATTTTTCATGAAATGAAAGAAAATGAAAATTTGAAGAATTGTTTTTGAAGAATAAAATATCTTTACTAAAGATTAATTAATTATTTTATAAATAATGTGTCTATAATTTATATTGAGTTAGAAATTTTTATATATTTATATATATTTCATAATGTGTTTAATACTGTCTATACCCTCCAAATTTATAATTAAGTTATAATGGTTATATATTTCATGGGTTGTTTAAGCTTGGTGTTTCAGGTTAAATATACTACCGAACATAGTTTTATTTTATAAAATTTCAGGGTGTTAGATACTACCCATTTAATAAATTATATCATAAAATTTTAGCTTTTTCTTGTTAATAAAAGGTTATCGTTTTGAAAATATATTTTTTTAGAAACCTATATCATAAAAAAGTTTAATAAAATATTCTCTTGATAAAAGAGAAAGGGAAGTAAAAAGGTTATCTTGAATAAAACATACTAGGTTTTATAATATGAGGACATAGATTTTAAGTGAATTTTTAGACACAGAATAATATCATAATTCCCAAATAATTAAAAATTGTTATAGATATCATTGATCATAATAAAGTTATTGATCAAGATAAAGTTAACAACCAAAAAACCCTAAGTCAAAGAGGTGTGAAAAAGGTCATTAATTTCATCAGAAATGATGGTAATAGGACACTATTTTCTTTCAAGATACTTTTTCTAGATTTTAGGAATTAATTTTCTATATATAATAATATCATAAGGAAATATACATACTTAATGAGTATAATTTCATACTTTTGTCAATTTTCACAACAAGATCATATTTTTTTTCTAAAAATGAGTATTCAAGATGGATTTTCCAAACCTAAAGCACTAAAATCATCTTTTAATGGACCACATTACCATATAATAGATAATAATATATTAAAAATGTATTTAGAAATTAATAAAAATCAAAAAATTTAGTACATGGTAAGATAATTCCCAAAATGAATAAACCATGATATTATACAGTAATATTTAATATTCAATAGTAATAACCAAAGTTGAAATTAAATAAATACATGAGTGAAAAAATATGTATCCTAATAACCTAAATAAAAATAAAATTAAATATTGTTTTAACCACAAAGGTTATCTCATAAATTTTATCTTATAAGTACAAAAATATGGTGAACTCCATTTGAAATTACATTAGTCACATAGTCACCAAATAACTTTTCAATCCCATGTTTATCTATATGAAAATACACATGTTTCCATAATTATCTTAATATCCAAGATCAAATAAACCTTGAAGGTTATAAATAACTTATAACTTATGTCTGTAAAATTTAAAGGAATACTACACATTAAACTAAATAATTACATATAATTAAACCCCATAAAATAAATCCTAATTTCTCATTAATCCCATTAATATATCATTGCTTAATACATAAAATGGGTGTCTAAGACTTTGAACATATTATCATAATTAGTCTTATAAACGTTTTATAGTATCCACAACTCTTAAGATAACCTCACATGAAAACATCACAACCTCCAAAGTTATCTTAAACATTTCTTTGATTCTAAATATAACAACCATTAACCCACACACCCATATCCAGAGATGAAGTTATAAACATTACTATTTTAGATTTGATACCAATTAAAGCAACCATTTTTTTCTATCCAAACATTATAAAATTAAAATTAAAATTAGGATCACTTAAATTCTCAAGGAAATTTTAGGTTTATAGTTTTAGAGAATAAGGAAAAGATCATATATAAATATTAACCATGTCTTTGAATGAGCATATCTCCCACCTAGCCCAAATTTTCTTATTTCACATTAATTCATAATCATATAAAATATGAAATTACTTCTATACATAATTTATTCAATCCCAATCTTAAGAACCCAGGGAAAAAGAAGCATATGAATAGTGATCTCAAATGCTCAGTAAGGGTAAACATAAGTATTAATAATTAAATTTCATTGATGAGCATTATAAGAGAATAAGGATATGTTGATATATTAAAAGTGCATGAGTATAAAATAAGAATATTCATACCCATCAGTACCTAGATCATTACACATGAGAACATAGAATAAGGATTTAATAAATTCAAGATTCATCAGAATAAACAATCAGTAGACATGTGATATCAATATTGATCAATTGAAAAATTTATAACTATAGAAATCATAATGAAAACATATTGGTATATTTGAAAATTATTTTCATAGAAACCTTATAAAACCATTAGTGAACCATTAAATATAGAATACTTCCAATATAATTATCTAGAGAAAATAATCATTACCCAATGAATTGGAGTACTATATAGGCGCACCTATTGTATAATCAAGATTGGCTCACCCAACACTATATAGAAACAACCATTATATAAGATATATTGGGAACACCTAATACTATCTAGGTGCAAACATTATATAAAAATCTGATATAACAATATATAAAGTTCATAGATCTTTCATTTCATTGTAAAAATTATATAATAAATCATTATTTCTTTTATTACAATATTAACCTATGGAAAATAAATAGGTTCCATGTTAATCTATTTGAAACATGATTAAATCATGGAAAAGAAATGGGTTCCATAAAAATATATTTTAAAAATTATTGAACCCTGGAAAGGAAACGTGTTCTATAAAAATATATTTGAAACATGACTAACATGTGGAAAAAATAGGTTTCATAACAATATCTTTGAATAATGATTAACCAATAGAAAATAAATGAGTTCCATGTCAATATATTCAAAAAAATATTAATCCATAAAGATAAATAATGAGGAAGATATAATTAAAAAATATCCCTATTGGAGAATACAAAAACCAGGGGTTGTTGACATGATTAATGGAAATAACATTAAAAAATCATTAAAATCATTTTTAAGGAAAATAACCTTTAAATTCTAAAAATAAATTTTTTAAAAATAAAAATTCATAAAATATTTTGAAAACACAATTCTTTTACAATAAAATTGGATAATTATGAATTAATATTGAAAGAAAATAATGTTCATGGAATAGGGGATTTTTTTTCATTCTATAGAGGTTAAAACAAATATTCCTTTCACATTTTTTGTAAAAACCAAATAGGCATTGTTCGTAAAATGATAGAAATATATTTTTTTAATCATTTTGTAAGCATAAAATTTTTGGTAAAAATGACTTGAAAAAATCATAGAAAATATTTTTTAAAACATTTTTGAAAAACTTTTATTTTTATAGAAAAAGGATTTTCAAACAAAGAAAGAAATGAAGTCATATTTTCTTAAAAATATTTTATCTCAAAAACAACTTTTAAAAATTAAAAAACAATAAATATAATAAAGAAACCATTTTATTTTAAAAGAACCTTTTAAATATATTGGACACATGAAATAATTGTGTCTTTATGATGGCAGAAAATTCCTTTCATGCCATATTTGTTAAAAAAATATATTCCTTTTCAAAAGAGTTGAAATATGAACATTAAAAGAGTATTATTAAAAGAAATTCCGTTACCACTTTGGAAACATTTGAATCATAATCCCCATAAAAAATTTACAGGAATTAATACTTTAAATATCATGAAAATAAAGTGTTTCATCATATAACATGTGAAAGGGTAGTATATACTTCTCAAAAATTAATACAGGTTCATATCATAAACTTATGTTTCAAAGAAAAAAAATTTAAGATTAAAAACCCGTAAAAAAATCATACCATTGAATTTGAGAATTAATAAATGAATAAATTATGTGTTTAAAATGTAAATAAACATAAAAAGAGTGAAAATACAACATCATATAATAAAAATTAATTTCAAACAAAATCTTACAATATCAAAGACAACGAATAAGTAAAATAACCCAATGAAAATAAATTCAGTTATGAAATTATTTACCACATTGTAACTTTCAAGTCAAATACCCTTGGAAGAAATAGTTCAAATTGAAACTAAAAAAACCATGATGTACTATGGGTTAATGATATTACATTTATAAGGGTTATTATATACACAAAAAAATATAAATAAGTTTTGAATAGAATATATGTACCACATAAGTAAAAGTGAGAATGAAATAGCCTTACCTTGAGTCCATAATTTCCTTGTATATCATTTAATTACTATATAATAAGATTAAATAAATTATTTGATATACTAAAAAACATTTATATTTTTAAAAACTTATATTTAAGTTATTTATTTTATTTCATTATAACGAAATATTTTAATAATTAATTAATCAAGTCTACTTCAGGTGTTTTGAAGATGTTCAGTTCACCATTTAAAAATGGGTTCGTTATTGATCATGGTAATATAGGTCATTAATTAAACATATTTAGAACAAAAATCATAAAGTAATTTTTATATTTATACATCCATTTTAATTTTATATCCAATCATGAATGATGATTTTGATAAATGAAACAAGTTGCAATCATGAAGACAGTAGGGTGTACATACGCCTGAGTAACATTTCCAATTTTCAAAAATCATTATGGAAAAAAGGTATAAAATATTTTATCTTTATAGAATGATAATAATATAATATAAATAGTACCATTTAGTTAAATGTACTTATATATTTCATACATGTGGTGTGGTGATGAAAAGAGAGTCATATCGCTTCTTGAAGGTGGAATTCTATAAGTACATGAACGACATTATCATTTTGAAGTGTAAGAAAGAAAATGTTGTATTGAAATTTTAGAATGATAAATATTTCATTAATTTAATAATTTTTTCAAGTATATTAAATATATTAATTAAAATTAACCTTATTACCTTCCATGTAATGTGTTTGTAAAAAACGAGTCACATCGCTTTGCGAGGTGGTAGTCTTCCATGTACATGAGCAACGTTATTGTATACCCCATAGAATGAAATGTTAAAATATATATGTAATATAGTAAATAAATAAGTATAAATAAATAAAAAATATCATTTATATACTTTAAATACATCATTGAAATAAGTTGTGATAGGCGATGATGGAAAATGAATGACATTGGTTCACAAAGAGGAAGTTCGTTGCATACATGAATAATGATTTCATATCCCATATTATAGAATAAGAGAAGTATTTTGTTTATTAAAATAATATAATAACATACAATTATATAATAGATACATGTTTTATAATACGATCATATTTTAATAATATCTGAAGGAATTGGATGATTAAATAAAACAAAAACCAGATAATTAGGAATTTTACATCTTCTCAAACCACCTCTTTAAAATTATACCTAAAGTATTCATAGAATGAATTTATGACCAAAAAATGGAATCTAGGATGAGAGGATTGATTTTAGTAATTTATTTGGGTTTTTATTATCTCAAAAAAATGGGTTTGAAGGTCTGAAGAATATAGGAGAGTGTGTGGCCTTTTATAAGTTAGGTGAGTGCCACACATGTAATGTTTAAAAATAAAATGGTGTAACCATATTTTTTACATTTAAAATGATAAAAAATAGATTTAATATAAATAAATATACATTTTAAGGTCTAAATAATACCATAAAATAGTTTTTATATACCTTTTAGGTAATTTTGATCCTTATATTTTTTAGTTTAACCATAGGTAAAGTCATTTTCACCTTAACCACAATAATTTATTTTTACTATTTTCACTATTCATTATAGTCAATAATTAATTTCACCTTATTATATAATATAATTTTGTATTATTATTAAAATATAATTCATTTTACCAAATTGAATTCATATAGGTGTAAAAATTAAATCTAAAACAAAACTCATAAACGTGATGAAAAAGAGGGTTTTCATGAAGTGTATTTTTCACACAAAAGATGATTATATATTAACTATGTGAATAATGACAATGGTTGTATGAATTTAAATTAACATTTTTTGATATATAATATATAAATTTCATTTAAATCATTCCTACTTATGGATTTTTTAATCAATTAAAAAGTAGAAGCATTATACACTTTAGAACAGTTTTAAAAAAACCCTGTTTTTAAACCTAAATAGAAATTTATACTAAACTTTAATATCCAGTTGAATCAAAAGAAATTAATTAAACTAAATATAAATAAATAATAATTATTTTAACTTTAATCATGTTTAAAAAATAGTGGGACATATAAATTTCTTAATTTTCCGAAATGGAATTATATTTTTACCAAAATAGATACTTTTTATTATTCACTAAAAAATTAACATTATATAAAAAATCCCAAAATTTCACCCAAAGTAAATTTTGGTAACACAATTTAAAAAAAGGAAATTTTTTCAATTAATTTTTTTTAAATTCAAAAAATTAATTATAATATTTTTTCATGAAAATAAATGAAAATCATATTTGAAGATTGTTTTTGAAGAATAAAATTACTTTACTAAAAATTGATTGATTATTTTCTAAATAGTTATCAATAATTTATAGTGATTAATACACACACACACACACATATATATTTCATGAAGTTGTTAATATTATTCATAATCACCAATTTAATGGTTATGTTATAACAAGTATATATTTCATTGGTCGTTTAAGATCGATATTGTGTGACGAATAAGCTATCGAACATAGATTTATTTTTTAAAATATCCGGGGTGTTACTATCAATATTAAAAAAAATTAAATTATTTATTACTTTTAAAACTATTATATTTTATAATATATAACTCTTTAAATAAATTTTATTTATTTTATAGCATGTGTTGTAGGAAACATCAAGTTTAAACAAACCCTAATATACTATTAGAATATTATTATTTTATTTGATAGTTATTTTCTAGTTGTTGCATTAAAGAGTATGAATAAGAATAACTAATTTTTTAAAATTTTATGTTTTACAAATTCATAATATAAATTCATTCATTATGAATTAATTAGAAATGAAAATAGAAATCATTTGAATGTAAATGAAATGTCTTTTTTGAAAAACTATTTTTATGAACACATTGTGTTTTTATATTAATAAACAAAATAAATCACTATTTAGAAATGATTTTAATAAAATTTATATATTATATAATTAATAAATTTTTTCATCAGTTATCTTATATTTTCTCTAAGCACGAGATAAGAATAAACTCAGTTTTATGCTTAAAATGGTATTTTTCTAAAATACGATTTCACCGTGTTTTTTAATTATATTAAAATTAAATTTAATACCAATTTTAAAAAAATTGATTGAAAAAATGAACCTAATTTTTTAAATAATCATGTTAAAATTTCCCTTGAGTTATTTTTTGATATGTTTTTTAATGAATTATTTTTTCAATGAATAGTAATAAATATTGATTTTTATTGAAAACTTTCATTTTATTTAAAACATTTAAAAAGTTTAATTTTTCTTAAAATTTTTTTATGAGAAAAATTAGTTCAATAATATAATAATTAATCCAATTTACTTCATTAGAATCAATTTTATATTGAATTTGTTCCAAAACGTTTTTTATACTTATTAAGCTATTTTCTTTAGAAAACCATTTTTTCGTCGTGTCTCTGGGTAAAAATTTAAATTAAATTCTTCTAGTTATATGAATTGGGTTTAGAAAAATGTATTAAATATTTTTAATAATAATTATTAATATTATATAACATGTTCAACTTATTTTTTTTCATTATGTATAGTAACAATAATAAAAATTAATTACTTCTTCCAAGATTAAAACAAGTTTACCTTGGGTTAGACCAAGAAGATAGGGGTTAAAATAATTTAAAACATTTAAAATTACTAATTTATTTACATATTTTAATATTATGATATATATAAGTTTTAATAATGAGTCATTTATTATCCTTTTGGCATGTAAAAAATATGGGAACAATTTATTCTTTTAAAATCCTCCAAATGTGTCCATCACCCCACTTATAAAAGGGAACCCCTATCCTCTCCACTTCACACATCCAAAACCATTTGGTTTTGAAAATTACTATTAAAATACCTTAATTACATATATTACCACTAACTATTGTTTTTTTATCATAAAACCAATCTATAAATTATTTAGGTATAAACCTAATGAGATTTTCTGACAAAGAGTTAGCGTTATTAACTATGCATTTTAAATTTATTTATTCCTTTAAATATTTAAAATCTTGAGAAAAATGATTAAATAATAATATTTTCTCACATATGTTGAGTTTTTTATTGTTAATTTAATTACCTATATCCATCTCCTCTTCCTTCAAATGAGAAACAAAATCATTGATTGTGTGTACAACTGACTATTACCAAATGAATGAATATAATTCGTTTTTCATCACCACCTATCATTAATGGATATAATGATTTATTTAGTAGAAATATATATGATATTTATGAAATAATTATCCTTATAAAATTATAATATCACATATAACTTCTTACCTTACAATCCGTTGGAAAATGATAACGTCGCTCGTACATACATGTAGACTGCCACCTCCACGTAGCAATGTGATACATTTTTCATTTTATTTTGGAATGTATAGTAATAAGCATATATTTAATATATATAAAATTTATATGATATAATAATTATTCTATAAAGGTTATATATTATTTTTATTTCTTTCATTTCATTAGTTGAAAAAATAAAAACAGTGTTAATGCTTACATACGACCTACCGTCTCCATGAACTATGTAACTCATTTTTCTACCTCTAAATTTTATGGACTCTAATAAATAATATTATAATAAATATATATGATATTTAAATCAATGGTAATGTAGTAGATATATTGTAACCATGATCAAATTATAAGGATTGAAACTACCAAACCAAAACATATGTGAAAAAGAAAGCAATTATCACCTGAAATAACATTTTTAATAAATAATTGTTTATAAACAGGTGGAAATTTTTATAAAAAGATAATATGTGGTAATTAATATATTATTATGGTTACATAATATATTTATAATAAATATATATTTATTATAAATGAGGTTATAAAATGTCTAAAAAAATAGGGCATGAGTTTAGGGTTTCTCATCTCACTTTTATTTTTCTAAGACATATGCCACATCCACCACTTATTTATTTTATGTGGTGTATATACTAACCCTTTTATATTTTATATAATTATTATATTTACATTAATTATATTTATAGTTTCATTTGAAGTTATTTATTTCATGAGGATTAAAATTCAAAATTTACCAAAGTGGTAACAATTTATTTCAAAATCTTATCATTATTCGAGATTGTTTATGCTTGAAATTATATTGAAAGAAATTTTATTAAATTTAATTGATAAACCACTTTAATTTTATTCTATGTCTTTTTATTCATGATTTTTTCAAGTAATAATACCATTTTGATCTCATTGGTGCTCAAAATAACTGAGAAAATGTTTTTATAGCAATCCATACTTATTTCCCTCATCGGTCAAAAATCATTTTTCTTGAAAATCAATCTTATATAATTTTTTTTCAAAAATATTTTTTATATTAAAAATTGATTTAATAAATACATTTTTAACTACATTTTAATATTAATTTTTTTTTAAAATGAATCTTCGTACCTTTTTTTGAACAAGGTACTTTTTGACATTTTCCAAAAGTGTGAAAGGAATATTTTATTTTATCTTATTCATCAAGAATAATAATTCCCACCATCAAGACCACCGAATGATTTTTTTATTTGTTTAAAAAATTTCCATGATTCTTTTTAGAGAATTTTTTTCTTAATATTTGGAATTTTTTTTGTTTTTTGAATTGCTTTTCAAAGTGAAAGGTTATTTCCTTCGATAATGTTTTTCATGGAATTTTATTGTATTTCAATTCATTGATGACAAAAAACTTATTTTTCTTATGATCAACCGGGTATATATTTTAATGATACCATTGTTATTATACCTTTACATGGTTTACAAATAGTTTGGATAGTGATTTTCTATTTTGATACCATTCTCTATAATATTATGAATATTTTATGATTATGTTTTCTGATTGAGTAAATTATTAACATTTTGAAAGAAAATTTTTCAATATAAATTTTAATACTTATTATTTTTGTCCCATTTAATATGAGTAATTTATTGGAGTTAGTAAGTTATGGTTGGGACCTATTATAACTCTTGAATGGATAAGTTAGATTCATGAGAAATATTAGATTGGGTATTTAGATGAGGCCTTACCCATTTTTATAATATGTATTTGCATGACGCCTTGATGGTATGTTTATGATTTTTGGCATTATTAATTCCCTAATTATGATAATAGTTATTGATGTCTATGTGACTATTTTATTAGTTAGAATATCTATGGAAAAGTTTCAATCTTATGTGATTATTTTTATGACATCATTTGATCACAATTTATTCCTTCCATATTATTCTTCAAATTAAAGTTAGTGATTTAATGGAATGTATTTTAGTTATTTACATTTTCATATTGATTATAAATTGTTTATTCATGATTTCTTATGCTATCTGCATACCCTTATCGAGCATTAGAGATAACCTCTTTATTATGTTTCCTTTCCCTAGGATTCTAGGAAGTGTATTATGGTTAATATGAAGAGATATGATAAAGGTAATAATGGTGTTATAAAAAAAATAGTATGATGTATTTTATGTTTTGAATTATAATATGGGATTCAAGTATTTATCTAGTTTTCTAAGACAATTAAACTATTTGGTCCTTTGAGAGCGATTCCTTCTATCCCGTGACAATGCAATAAGGTTACCACTGACTCTGAGTTACCAGGGTCTGGGTCTTCACAATTGGTATTAGTGAAAGTTTAGTAGAAACCATGGGAAAAAGATTTAGAAAAACATATATTAGTGAACATAACCCTATGACCGACTTTAAGGACAAGATTAAGTATAAGATAACATTTTAATATTTTTATATGGTAGATATTATATGGATTTACTATCAATAATTCCATGTATGGATGCCTCAAGTAGATGTCTATCTAAAAGATTTTTACTAAGTAGTAATAAATCTGTAAAAGGTGCATTGGGATTTGAATTAATCATCACCTAGTGCATGAAAATGATCCTTACTACACACCTGATTTGACACTCCTGAGAAATATTCTTGGGATTATTCAAATTTTCTTTACAACCCATTTCAAGGGATTTTAAAATATTTATTAGACTTGAGAATATTATTGAAGACACTGAGTTTATTATTTTATAATTAGTTATAAATAAAATTTTAATTTTTTTAAGTATTTCACTAGTTTTGAAATTATAAATTATGATTCCTATTGTTATGATATAATATAATATACGCTATTATTTAGAAATGAATCTTAGTGAAAGTAAAGGGAATAATATTAATGCACATAATTCATGTTGGGATTTACCACCTTGGAAAGATATTAAAGGTGGAGAAATAACTATAGATGGAACTGATTAAATTATAACTATATTAGGGAAACTGATCGAGGTCATTAACAATAATCTTTTTCATATAGAGTAGGATACTAACCCACAACATGATATAATAATATTATACCATTTCATGCGTCAGGAACCTCTATCATTTAATGGTACTAAACATCCATTTGTAGATACGTAATATATATGTTTCTTAGGGAATATTTTTCTCTCTATGGGAAGAAATAAAAGGGAGTAGGTTTTCATGGCGGTTTATAATCTCTCTGGGGATGTAGATCAATAGTGATTATTAATTCAAAAAACCAAGGATGAGGAGGAAGTAATGAGTATATAATTTAAGGATATTAATGTACTATTCTTAGAAAAATATTTTCCTCATGAGTAATGAGTGGATATGGAGATACAATTCCATAGTCTAAGACAAAAGGAAGATGAAAAAGTTTCTAAGGATGAAGCCAAATTTACATGTTTATCAAAGCATGCTGTGGACTACGCACATAATCCATTGATATAGATTGATCATTTATTTGATGGGAATAAGACAATCCATTCAAGGGTATTATTCTCCAAAACAATCTTATAATATGAGGATATAATATCATGTAATATAAATATAGAGAAATAATTACAGAAGTCCCATAGATTCAAAGTAATGAAAGAGAATATGAGGATGAATGGGAAAAAATAGATAAGGGGAAGGGAAGAAATAAGTATTTTACTACATATGATAATTTTATAAAGAAATTCCATGGTAATTTTTTGAAGGAAAATTGAGTTTGATTCATGTGTGGACAAAAATTCCATCAGGTGTGTGAATTCAATGGTAAAAAATAAACCCGTAATGTTTTGTGTTTCAATTGCAAAGAGATAGAGAACTATTCAAACAGATTCCCCAATCATTAAGGGAATATACCTTAAGAAAAAAAAAATAATAGATCATGGTCAATATTATGTTATTATTATAACCGAAGTTGAATTATTAAAGTGACCTTGTGTCTAGATTCAAGAATTATATTGTAAAAGTATTTTATCAATGATATTCACATTATAAGAATCCATAAATGTATAAACATTGTGTTATTGTAGTTTTTCAATATAAATTTGAAGAAATATGTTGAATGGTACGGATGACAAAGAAAATTGATTCAATGGAAAGTTTATATTTCTAGAAAACACATGATTAAGGGATGATAACCCATAATATGTTCAAGATGCTTAGATAATAATGATAACTAAATTTTTATGGGATAATATTTGTGACCTTTTAAATTGGTTAGTAATTTTATGGTTTATGCTATCTTTCTTGGAGTTTACTATATTTTTGTATTTATGGAATATATTTGATAATATGATATTTTATTTAAAGGATAAGGAGATAAATAATTTTTGGAAGCATGGATGCTTTCATTAAGGTTTTACTGTGATCAAGGTATTCAAATATTTGGTATGTGACATTAATAGATACTTTATATTTTTTCTGGATAAATTATTAATGGAATCATTTAGATTTTGGTATTCTAATTTGGTCATATATATTTTTGAGGAGTCTTAAGGGTAACTATTCATGTAATGGATTCTGTTTAACTATTGTTGTACATTGGAGGTTATAGAGATTAATTTATAACATTGGATAAACTTGTGAAAACTATGTTGGTTTAGGTAAATATTTAGAGATATATAGAAGGATGTATCACTAATTTATGGATCTTATGATACATTAAAATTTAATTTTATTGCAATAAGAATACATAATTTATCTTGAATATTCATTTATTGGAGAAAAAAATGAATTTGAAATTGGTTAGAGCACAAATAAATGATGAAATTGTGTGTATGAAATAAAAATATATTAGTTAAGCATATTTTATAGTGTTATATATATTAATAGTGAAATAATACCTCATATTTAGGAAAAACGGATCCTAGAAGAAAAATGTTATACATTTACCTTCATTTTTTATTAATAAATGGTCTTTTTACCCAACATAGATTTATGGATTTGTGATGATCGACTCTCTCTTGATCATTGAATTTCTTATAAACAATTATCTCTTTCACCCTCCATAATTATTTATTCTTTTATTCTATATACATATTTTTAATTCCCAGTAATGATTTTATACTTTGAATATTAGTTATGTTTTTATTCTAAATGACCTTCACACTACCCTTTCACTCTTATCAAGAGGATGTTTTATTGACCCATTTTATGATGTGGGTTTTAAAAAAAGGTTAGAACTATGATTAAAAAAGTATAATTTCAAGGAACAGTTTATTTAAGGGGTGTATAATGTAACACCCATATATTTTAGAACCTATTCATATTTAAATAAATTTTATTTATTCAATAACTTGTGTAAAACTCAACAATGAGTTTAAACAAACTATAATCTTTTATTAAAATATTATTATTTAATTTGTTTGTTATCACATAGACTTTAGATTATAGGGCATGAATAGAAATAAATAAATTATTAAAATTATATGTTTTACACATGAATAAGATAATTTCATTGTTTATCAATTTATTTGTGATGAAAATATAAATCAATTGAAAGTAAAGGAAATGTATTTTCTAAAAAACTATTTTTATACACACATTGTGTTTTTATATTAATAAATTAAATTAATAAATATTTTTGAAATATTATAATGGTATATATATTATATACTCAATAATTTTTTTATCATTAATCTAATATCTTTTATAAGAACAGGTTCTGAATAAACCTAGTTTTTTTGCTTACAAACTATATTTTCTATAAAGTGGTTTCATTATTTTTTCACAATTATAATAAAATTAATTTTTACCCATAATAAAAATATGTATTTGATAGAAGGAAGTAAATTTTTATTAAAAATAATTTAAATATTATCCTAGTGTTTTTTTGAGATTTTTTTTAAAAGGTTATTATTTTGATGAATAGTTAAAAATATTGTTTTTTTTATTGAAAACTACCTTTTTTTAAATAATTTACAAATTTATTTTATGTTTAAATTATTTTAAATATTAAATTAGTTCAATAATATAAATTTTAATCTAATTTATTTCATTGGAATGAATTTTATGTTTTTTTTGATATAAAAACTTTATATACTTATGAAAACCTTTCCCTTGGAAAACAATTTTTTAAATGCGTCTGTGAGTTTAACATTAAACTAAATTCTACCAATTATGTAAATTTAATTTTGAAAAATTTATTCCAATTTTTTAATCAAAATAATTTAAATTATATAATAAGTTAAACTTATTTTTTCATAATTAATAGTAAAAATAATAAAAATTAATTATTGCAGTTAATGTTAAAACAGGTTTACCGAGGGTTAAACTAAGAATATAAAGGGATAAAATGATATAAAAACATATCCAATTCCTAATTTATGGCTATATTATCACGTTATATAATCCATGGTTCTGTAATGATCCATTTTGATTCTTCTAGAATGTAAAAAACATGGGTACAATTTATTCTTTTTAAAAATATGAAGTTTGTGCTTCTTGAAACTTATAAAAGTGATCCCCATATCCTCTCATATTCACAATTTAAAAAGAATTTGGTTCAGTCAATAAATACTTAAATACCTTTATTACATCCCTACCCATAACCAATATTCCTTTTTTGTGATCATAAAACTAATATTGGAAGGATTTAGGTATAAACCTAAAGAGGTTGTTTGGAGAAGAGGTACAATTCTTAACCATGTATTTTTACATTATTTCATCCTTTAAATACTTAAAATATCCATAAAATCTGATAAAATTATAAAAAATTATCTCTAATATATTGATATGTTATTATGATAATGGAATGACTTATATCCATATCCTTTTCCAGCAAATGGAAATGAAACTGTTGATCTTGTGTACGGTGGACTACTGGCTCATGAACTGATTTAATTTATTTCCAATAATAACCTCTAAATGATGGATATAATAATATATGTAATATATATATATATATTTGATACTTATGATTTTCTTACTTATGGAATTATAATATCACATATACCTTCTTACTTTCCAATATTTTATAAAATGATAACGTCCTTCATACGTATGTGTGGACTGCTGCAACCACATAGTAATATGATGTGTTTTTTATTTTATCTTGACGTGGATGGTAATAAAGATATATTTAATGAATATATATGACTTATATGAAATAATACTTACTCTATAATGGTGAACTATTATTTACCTTCCTTTCAATCCATCTGTAAAAAAAATGAAAACAATGTTCATGCATACGTACGAACTATCGTCTACATGAACGATGTAACTCATTTTTCTACAACTAAATTTTATGGACCATTATGAATAATTATAGATTGAATATATATAATATTTATTTCATGGGTCAGATTTTCGAGATTATGTAACCATGATAAAAGTACAAGGACTGAAACTACCGAACAAAAATATAAGTGAAAAACAAATTAGTTATCACCAAAAATAGTGTTTTTAATAAAGAATTATTAAAAAAAGGAAATAAAAAGTTATAAGAAAATAATATATAGTATTATATATGTTATTATGGTTTTTTAATATATTTATAATGAATCAATATTTATTATATAAGAAGTTAAGATACCTATAGAGATAATCAGACCTGAGGTAAGGGTTTCTTGTCTCACTTTTACTTCCATGGGAAATATACCCCACTTATTTAATTTTTTGGGTGTATTTACTAACCCTATGATATGTTATAACCTGAATATATTTATAATCATAATATTTATATTTTTATATGAATTTATTTCTTTCAAGAAGCTTAAAATTCAAAATTTACCAAAATTATTCGAGATTATATATTTAAGAATTTACCATTAAAGGACTTTTATTATATTTATTTGATAAAATAATTTAATTTAATTATACTCAGGTGATTCATGGATGTTTTAGGTAATAGTTCAATTTTCCTCTCTTTGGTACTCAAAATGAATGGGAAAATGTTTTTAAGAATATCCGACCTCATTTCCCTCATCGATAGAAAATCCTTTTTATTCAAAATCAATGTTTTATAAAAATGTAATATATAATGTTTTTATTATTATAAAATTATTTGATAAATGTATTTTTACCCATGTTTTAAATTTAAAAATATTTTTAAAAGGAATATTCCTATCATATTCTGAACAAGTTACTTTTTGACTTTTTAAAAAAGTGTGAAAGGAATATTTTATTTTAATTTATTATACATGAATAAAATTTACCACCATCATGACTTCTCAATGATTTGAATATTAATTTTAAATTTTCTTGGATTCATTTTAAATAAATATTTTTTCCAAATATTCTGTAATTTTTTATTTTTTAAAAGTGAATGTGAAAGTGAAACGGGTATTTTCTTTGAGAAAATTTTAATGAAAATTTATGGTATTTATATTCATAAATGAAAACAAACCTTACATTACTTATTATCCAATGGGGATATTTTGTAATGATACAATAATTCTAATTCTTCTTGATGGGTTATGATCAGTTTTACTAGGGATGAACTATTTTGATATCATTATCCATATTACTATAGATAATTCATGATTATGTTTATTAATTGGGAAAATTATTAAAATTTCATATGCTAGTTTTGAAATATGAATGTTTAAATTTATCATGTTTCTACCCTTTAATATGAGGAATGTATTATATTTAGTAAGTGATAGGAAGGGTCCTAGCATAAATAGGTCTCATGAGATAAACTACCTTTGGTTTTTGGCTGAGGCCTTAACCATTTATGTAACATCTCTTGGAACGAGGCCCTGATGATGTGGTTATGATGTTTGTCATTATACATTCCCTCATTAAGAGATTAGTTATTGATGTCCATATGATTATTCTATAAGTTAGAATAACAATGGAAAAGTTTCAAGCTCATTTTATTATTTATATGGTAATATTTGATCATCATTTATTCCTACCATATCATTCTTCATGTTTATATTATTGATTAAATGGCATATTTTTAGGTTATTTTCCTTTCCATATTGATTATAACTTATTCATTCATGATAGATTCCTATTTATGCATACCCTTAATGAGTATTAGATCTCACCCCTTTATTATGTTTTATTTTCCCTAGGATATCAGGTGTTATATTATGATTAATATGAAGGGATATACTAAAGGGAATAATGTTGTTCACAAATAAAATTTTATGTTTTATTTATTGTTTTCAATTATAATAATAGATTCAAATATGTATCTATTTTTCCAATGTCTAAACTATTTAGTTCCTTTGGATGTGATTCCATATATCCAGTTCTAATCTAGTAAAGTTACAATCAACTTTAGGCTTCAAGGGTTAGGTATTTAAATTAATCCTTAAGAAATTATTTTTATATTTATTAGGAACTATATTATAAACCAATTAATTTGGATGAAAATTTAATTCCTATTATCACATAAATAGATTACACTTTGTAAGTTTTTATTAAACCCACCAACAAAAAATACTTCCATAGAATTTAATTTGCATCATCAATAATAACCATGCCACTTTGTAACATCCTGACCTCGATACCATGCACTGGCCCCGTAAATTGGTCAGTCACATGACCTAAATCACACCTCCCCATACGCCAGAGGCTACTGACTAATAATGAGGGTCTGATAAGATTATCATGGGTAGACTATACCCTCTTTTATCATTGAAATACACAAGTGTAAATAAATAAAAAATAGTGCAATAACATATCACCATAGAAATAATAATAACTCATGATTATCCAAGCAGGAAATACAATATCCAACTAAAGTAGAAAACATGGAATTCTAATGTACATTTCAAGTTTCTAAAATGAAATTCAAAAGAAATAAATTGGATACTCCCAAGGGTGTCCAAAAAATGTCATGTTTTATCATCCATTATCTATCCTAACTCAGCCGTCTATCTCAAGGCCTTTTCCCTTAACCCATCTAGAAAACAAAAAGTCTATTTCGGTACCAATCAGGTAACCCATGTTGGGTGTTAGTACAACTCAGTTGGATACCAACAATGACATCCAAAACAATATCCAGTCAAATAATAGTGTATAAAGCTATATAAATAAAATAATTACAATGAATAAGTTAACAATTATCACATTATCAATTAATCTATATTTAACTGCATAACTCCTAGGTTCTCATAGACACTGATGCCTCAATACATACTTCATCTCATTCCTGAGCTCGAAGTATTCCCAAGTGATATTATATATCAAAGAGAATTCCATTTTTACCATTATTTAATTCATACTTGAATGCCCATGTTACTATTCATGGATTACATAATAGAATGGCCAGTTTCTATTTTTTAATTCACAATTAAATGACCATGTTACAATTTTTACCTTATACATTATAATGACTATGATCATATTCTATATTTCACAAATAAATTTCCATGTTATCATTGACACCTTACACATTAAAATTTATTTATTTCCATTCTATAATTCACAACTAAATTACCATTTTAACATTCACTACATAATTAATTCATCAATTAATTATCTATATCAATTTGATTACTAATTCAAGAATTAGTTTATCACACACATCCTCTTAATTAGTTCCCTAATTAATTATGTAAATCAATTCCATTAATTAATTCATTGATGAATTAATCAATATTCACAACTCAAAATACAATAAATAATTCCACAATTAATTATCTCATTCCAAATTTCACTACTTCATAATTAATTCCACAACTAATTATCTCAATTCTTAATTCTCAATATCCCAAAATTAATTCATCAATCAATTATCTCCAATAAACAATATCTATATCTCATAATTAACTATACAATTTACAATCTCAATCAGCAAATCAATATATCATATCTAATTCACCAATTAATTATCCCTAAATCCCAAATTCCCCAAATCCCTAAATTAATTGATCTACCCAATTAATTAATTCAATGTTGGAAAAATTCAATTGCTAAAAAACCCTATAAATTCTATTATTTTCATACATGAAATAAAAATATTGAGTATGGGAAATAAAAATATAGACTATGGTATTTTAATATTGGACCACCTTCATAGATTTTTCGATGAACCATCACCTAACATAAAATACCCAAAATTTTTGTTGAGTAACGGTGTAGAACAAGATTTGGATCTATAACCTAAACCAAGATAGAATAATTCAAGATCTTTTAGAGATATATTTAAATCCAAAATCCGAGATCTAGATTTAACAAATCTAGATATAGATCTAATAAAGTAGAGGATAACTATCGCAAAAAAAGTGAGAATAAATAAGGAGGAATGAGAAAGCAATGGGATGTGATCCTCTTACCGAGAGGGGTTCATATCTTTGATTTGGGATTCAAATCATGATGAACAAATGTCGGGAAGGCTTAGAATCCATATGGGATGCTCTAAAATCATGAAATATCATCTGGGGTCTAATGGGGGATGATTTAAGATTAATTTGGGGGTTTAGGTAATTAAAAATATAAATTTTGGGTTAACTTAATTCCCATTCATGGTTAGCTAATAAGAGGAACACAGTTTTCCCTAATAATGTGCCTATTATTTTAGGGGTGCACAATTACTTCTAATAGGGAACAATGTTTGAAAACGGTGTGCCAACCGGGCAATTCCCTTCTCTTTAGGGTTGTAAGGTTTGCTGGGTCAGGGCACAAAATTTTCCCTAATCATGAACCAACCTTATACAACCTATTTTTCTTCAATTTTTATAAATTTTCACCAAAACACACCATAAAGTAAAAACCAAATGAAAAATACTCAACATATTAAAAAAGAGTACCTGATATATAGTCTGAGTCAAATCCAAAAATGGTTAGGATCTTACAATCTCCCTACCTTATAATAACTCATCCTTAAATTTCACACCCAAGCCTCTCTAATATTTCAAATAAAAAATATCGATCCACTGATCCTACATATTTGATTCCCTATTGAATTTTTCCTCTTGCACACATCTCTGTTTCCATAATACAAAAGCTATCAGCACGATCTTTCCCCGCAACACTTTCTCACTGCGATCTGACACACGTATTAGATGGTACTCAAAGGATCATCTATCTGAATCTCATCATTATCCACATAGATCACATGTGAAGGGTTGGGGTGATACCGACGATGCTATGACACATGAAAAACATCATGCATAGAAATTTTTTTCTATATAAGTCCTAAATGGTACTCCACTGATACAATTCTCTATACAACCTCAAACAGTTGAATGAACCTGGGTACTAGCTTTCCCTATCTCTGTATCCTATGGTGAACCAACCAAGGCAACACCTGAAGAAATACATGATCACCACTATAAACTACAGGGTTCATATTTATCTTTAAACATATGAATTCTATATACTATGAGCAGTATACTTACATTTCTGAATCAGTTTCACCTGCTCCAATGTATACTTCATGAGACTCAGTCCCAAAAACTCTGACTCACCTACCTCCATCCAACATAAAAGTGATCTGCATGGCCTACTATAAAGATCCTCATATGGTACCATATGTATCATTTCCAGAAATTATTGTTATAGGAGAACTCTGCTAAATACATGTGCTTCTACCATGATTCACCAAATTCAAGAACACGCGCTCTCAATATATCTTCAAACACATATATAGTGTGCTCCAACTTCCCATATGTCTATGGGTTAAAATATGTAATAAAAAAAATCTACTTATCAAGTTCCTTATGTAACCCCTTCCAGAAGAGTGAATTGAATCACAAGTCATAGTCTAAAAATATATTCAGTACCACTCTGTGTAGATGGACTATCTTCCAAACATAAAAATCTTCTAACTTCTTCATTGATAAAGTCTCCCATATAAGAACTAAATAAAATACTTTTATTAGTTTTTCTACAACAACCCAAATAATGTTATTATTTTGAGGAATCCTCGAGAGAATCACCATAAATTCCATATTTATGTCATCCTACTTCAACTCTAGAATGGGAAATTACTATAGAAATCCTCCCGCTTGTTGATTCTTTTCCTTCACCTGGTGATAAGTTTAGCATCATGTCATGAACCCTACTATATCCCTTTTCATTCATGGAAACCAATACTTTTTTTTGAAGTTCATGGTACATTTTGGTCACATTTGGATGTGCTTCCCACTTCGAGGCATGAAATTCCTACATTAGACCCTCCAGCATGCTCATAGTAATGACAACCTAATTCTAGACATAGATGATCTCATCCTCATATATGCTCTAGTCTGAAGGTGACTCCCCACCTTCATGGATTTACCTTAAGGTTATAAATTATGGATCCTCACACTGTATATCCCTCATTCATCTGAAAAATTTAGAATTCATTAAAACTAATACCAAAGTCATCTGATCCGGACACTTCTAAATTACAACATTCATCTCAACCAGCAAATTCATCATCTTCCACTCAACACTAGACTCATAGAACACCCGAGTCTTAGTTTTTATTCTCTAAGAATCAAATACGCTGTTCCCTTTTCTAGGAATATATTCTATATTAAAATCAAAGGATTATATATACTCAACACATCTCCACTGCTAGAGATTCTAGTCTTGTTGTGAAAATATGTACTTTAATATCTTTTTATTAGTATACAAAGTAATTATTTATAAAAATATAGTGCCACCAACATTTTAAATTATAAACCACTATATCCAACTCAAGGTCATGTGTATGGTAGTTCCATTCGTGATGCTTCAACTACATAGACCCATATGCCACAACTCAATCTCCTTATATTAACACAGCTCCAAGTGAAATCCCAGATGTGTCATAATACACCATGTAATCCTCACCTGGCTCAGGTAGGATCAATATTGGTGCTAAGGTCAAATGATTATTTATCTCCTAGAAGTCATCCTCATAAGATTCTGACTATTCAAACATTATCCCCTTTTTGTTCAAGCCTTAATGAGGTGCTTCCAAATGGGAAAAGTCTGGGAAGAATATATAGTAACATCCAAATAACCCCAAAAATCTACGAATATCGAAAACATTATTGGGTTTCACTCAAGATACTACTTGCTGAAACTTCTCTAGATCTATTAACACACCTTTTTACAAGATTATGTGACCCAAAAAGAGTACCTGATTAATCCAAAACTAGAACTTATATAGATTGGTGTATAGAATATGCTCTCTTAGTGTACTCAAAATGATCTCAAGATGTTGGGCATGATCTTCATGAGTCTTGGAGTACACCAATATTTCATCCACAAACACTTTCACAAACCAATCCACATAAAAATTTAAGTTCCTGTTCATCAAGTCCATAAACACTACTGGTGAATTTATTAACCCAAACAGAATTATGAATAATTCATATAGCCCATAACTTATTCTGAAAGTAGTCTATGATTTATCATAAGTCCAAACTCTCAGCTAAAGATACCATGATATCAAGTCTACTTTAGATGTAACGCCCTGACCCCAGTTACCCAGAGTCAGTGCATTATTACGTAACATTGGCATGATAAAAAAAGATCAAGTCTCGAAAGACCTATTAGTTTAGTAGCCTTGGAAACACTAGATACATTCATAAATGTTACATTACATCATAAAGTGAAAAATCACAATAACATAGTATCCATAGTCCACACTCATATCCCCTTTAAACTATCCCTGCATGTCAGTCATAAAATATTTCTTCACATCCTGGGAAAATAAAACATAGAAAGGGGTGAACTCAGATGCTCAGTAAGGATAACAATATAGCGGAAACTTTCATAAATAAACATAAACATTTAAGGCAATGTATAACTAAAACAAATGCATTTTAACTTGAACTTCAGCATAATATGGAAAAATTAAAATGAAATAATTCCATTTACTTATTCACATGGATATTCTACTAGTCGAATAATCACATGCAATATCAATAACCACTTTAATAATAATGTAATGCATAATTCCAGACAATCATAACCAGATATTCAAGGCCTTGTGCCAAGACTACAAATAAAATTTTGTCAAGGCCTTGTTCCAAGACACTAGTTTGTCTCATGATACCTACCGATGCATCGAGGAGCTATAGAGGGATCCACCTGTCACTTATTAATTCCAATTCATTCCTTATATTAAAAGGTTTAAACATATCATAAACCATAACATAATTGTATCACATAAAACATGCATAAATAAAACATAACATTTCCACATTTCAATCACAAGATATCAATTCAACACATTGATATAATAAAAAAATTATCAAAACCATTTTCAATACCAAAATAAAAGAAAAGTAAAGCATGGTATTTAGTTTTCATTTAAGAAAATTTATGGCTTGTAGAGGAAGCCGAAACTCAAATAATGGTCAAGGATACAGAGAAGTCGTTGTCGCCGCATACGTAAGACAAAAAATTCCTTTTGTTGTTTAGTAAAAACACTTCATATAAAATGATTCATTTTGAATAAAAGTAAAAGTAAAATGTGTTTATACACTATTTAAAAGAAAGTTGCGTATAAAACAAAATATGCCTCAACAAAAGGAGATTGAGATGAAGTCCCTTACCTCGTGTCCGACTTGACTCAATCATTCTTTAATCTCCTGAATAATAAATAAGAGTCAATTTCTACTTTCTTAAGAACCTTTTTCAGGTTCATTATTCCTTTTATATTACTTATTACCATGTTATGAACATTATGTAATTATTTAAGTTAATAACGGTCGTTTTGTCGATCTTTGGTACTTGAGTCAAAAATAAACTTCTTATAATTAAAAGTTGTTCATGTGGTAAAATATCCATTATATCCAGAATTATATTCATGATGTAGATATAATATATATAATATATATCCATTATATACATGCATTTATAATATTACATGAAATTTAGAGGTAAGAAATGAAATGTTCATTGAGACGGTAAGCCGTACGTACGCATGAACATTACTTTCATTTCTATTTTGTATTTAATGGAATGAAATCATAATGATATAAAGGTATATTATAATTCCAATATAATATCATATATAATATGATTAACTCTATCCTTTATACATCCCACATATGGAATTAACGATTCAAATCACTTTGAGGGGGCGGTAATCCGCACTTCCTAAAATGAAATTATCGTATTTACCTATAATGGAAATCATAAAGGTATGCCATAAATGAAAAATACAGAAGAATAAGGAAAAAATAAACATAATATATATCATATATAAAAATAGTGACATCATAATGGCCACCGTGAGAGGTGTTAAAAAAATATTGAACAATCATAATTTCGTGAGGCAGTAATTCACCACCCACAGAAACAATATGATCTTTAACCATTAGACGAAGGTGTGTGTAAGTGTAAATAAAATAATTGTAATAAAAAAATCCTATTATATTTACGATACTGGTGTTGTTACAAAAGAAATTAATAAAAATAGTTTAATGGTTTGAAGAAGCAAAATAAAACAAAAAAACATAAGAGAAGACATTACCTTAAAATCGGGTAACTCTATTTAATTTGAGCCAAATGCTTCCTTGGGAAGACTTCTTCCAAAAGTGCGGCTTCTAGGAGTAATATAGGGAAGTTGAGAGAGTATTTTGGAAGAGGTTGGTAGAGCCAAATGGATTTTAAGGTGTGAATAAGGTGGTAGAGGTGGGGGCCTTTTATAAGAGGAGAGGAGGGGCACTCTAGGAAAGTCATGAAATGTTACATTATTATGATATGATTTTCGGATTTTAAAGGCCCCACAATGATATATTTCGAGGATAAGGTGATAAGGGTTCGAAATAAACCCATAAAATAAGCTTTTGACCAGTGTAAGTCTTATATTTTTCCTTATATTTTCATTTTATTTAATTCGTTCATTAATGAGGTAATCGCTGCATCATCATGGTGTCATAAATAAATTTATTTATTTAATGCCTAAAAATTATAAAAAAATTACCATGATGTAGGAAATCTTTTTATATTTCCAATTAATATATATAGTCAAAAATATGACTTGTATAACCCCTTCTAAAAATTGTTTTAGTAAAACAATACATGTTTGTGACATTTTTATTTTTACTTTAAATAAAAAGTTATTAATGTCATTTTCTTACCCAAGTGGCTCCATGGGGTCCCCATGTTTACCCATGGATTTTATTGGTCGTCCATGACTCATCCAATAAGGTTAGGACAAGTTTTAAGGTAATTTTATATTATTATAACATTATATTTACCTTAAATTATACTAATTCTCTTTAATCGTGATTAATAAAACTTAAAAGTTACTATTCACCAAAAATTATTTTCATCCCATTGAACCACATTTTACTTAATAATGAAAAACATGTATTTCTGGTTTTTGAAATTCAATTCACAAAAGTGGTAAAGTTTCATTTAAACTAAAAATTAGTTTTTTAACTACCACTTAGTGGTTTCACTATTCATCAAAAATTGAAGTTTTTCAGAAAAATACCAAAAATTCACCCTAAGATATATTTGATATTCCTAATTCAAAAATGATTTATATTTTAAAAAATTAAAAACATATAAGTTGGATTAATTAATTTAATAATTAATTCCCGCTGTCACAACAAATAGCGTGTTTTTAAGAAACAATATATATCAAAAGATTGACAATTGTTTATGTCCAATTTCAAAGTGAAATTAATTATAATGAAAACCATTGGATAAAATGGTAAAAATATATTATAATTATACCTTAAAACCACTAAATAGTATAATTTATCAATATAAATTATTTTTATTAAAAAATTTGTTTTAAGTATTTTTTCTATTCATAGAAAATTGGATGTTCTCTGAAAATTACAAAAAAATCAACTTAGGATAATTTCGATATTCCGAGTACAAAAACGAAGTCCATTTTGAAATATAAAATTTATATAATTTCAAAAAGTGGGTATTAATATTCATAACAGCTACTTTGATTGGTCGCAGTGTGTTAGAATCTCGAACTTGCGTACAATGCAAGCGCTTGCATTATGAAAAGAGAAGCGTACCATGGAAGATTAGGGTGTTACCTTATCCCCTCCTTCAATAAATTGCATCCTCATAATTTGAAACTGTTCTTCTAAAACAAAAGGTTCAAAGTAGAAAATACCATTGTAGAAAACCCATTTCAGAAATAGGGTTAAAAAAAATATAATATTAAAAGAAAGAAAGAGAAGTAAAAAGGTCACCCGAGATAGCCCATACTTGGATTCCATAAAAACATGGATATGGAGGAGAAACAAACCATCAGGGTCTGATGGAGAGTTGTAGGAAACAATATTAGGAGAAAGTTAACTACAAGAAAATCACAAACTTGTGATTAGTTAAATGATCATTGATTCCCTAGTAGGAAAAGTTAACCTACAATGTTTTTTGTTTTAAGTTACCTTTCATAAATATGAGGAATTTATTTAGGTGATTTACTAATAACATAAAGAAATATACATACTTATCATGTAGAATTTTCATTATTTAATAAATTTATACCACAAACCAATCTTTCACTCAAAAAGATAATAGAACTAAAAAATATTATATTTATCCTAATCGTACAAGGTTACAAATATTAACACATACCATTTAGATTAGGAAAACTATTTTCTAATAAACAGGGTCTTCCTGTAGGCTAGTGGTAGGTAATAAAGGCCTTTCACATTATGGTTGTGGGTTAGATTCCTACAGCATTGTCTGACACGACGGGTTATCCCCTGACCTGCAGGCTTCCCTTTTCCTAAAACTATAGTATTATAATATTTAAAAAATAATATTCAGAAATGTTTTAACCTTAAAAAATACTATTAAAAGTTAAACTTAATCCATTCCAACCTTTATAGTTATCCAAAATACCTCTATCCAGACTTTCTCTAAAAGGTCTCTAAATTCCAAAATCAACTGTAACATCAGATTCCTCAAACAAAGTAAAGTTTCTATTATTGTCACATACTAAAAATATTTTTACCTTCATCATATTAAAAACTTAATGAAAAAAAAAGTGTTGTAGTACAATTCTTATATATATCACATTATTCTTATAACCATAATATAGTTATTGAGTCCAAAAACAAAAATAAAATAATTATTCAACTTCATCTTTAGTAACAACACAAACTTGTCCTTTCTCCCTTGGCCTTTTCTGAGGTAAGTTTCCTTGGATATTAGGGAATTCATTTGCATAATGCCACATTTCTCTACAATTGTAGCATTCAACATTGATAGCCTCTTTCTTTCCATTACAATCACGAGCCTGGTGACCTTTTTCTCCACATTTGTAACAAACTCTCATTCCCTTTAGGCAAGTACCGGGGTGATTATTCCCACAATTATCACATAATGGAAAATCCTTCTTTTCCTTTTTCCCTTTATCTGTCTCTTGTTCCACCGTTCTCTTATTCTCTTGCTTTAATTTGTTGTCATAAGACTTAGAGAATTCCTTTTCTATCTTGATAGCACACGAGACAATATATTCGTACAATGAGAAGGATTGTGATACTAAATCTCGACGGAGAAATGGTTTTAACCCATCAACAAAACGATCAATCTTACTTCTTAGGTTATATATATAATCTTCATCATGTCTCGCTAACCTTGTAATGTTGGCCTCATACTTTTCGACATTCTCATCCTCCTTTTGTCTCAGACTCAAAAATTGCCTTTCCATATCTTCTCGATGGTCACGAGGATAGTATTTTTCTAAGAAAAGCTCTTTGAACTCCCTCCATTACATTTTTGATACCTCATCATCTTCCTTTGTATTTTGAATTAATGACCACCATTGATCAGCATCTCCAGTGAGGTGGTAAACTGCCATGATAACCTTTTCCCTTTCACTACTCCCTAAAGCCTGAAATATTTTCTCTAGGGAAGTTATCCATTTCTCAGATAATAATATATTTGTACCCCTATTAAATGTTGGTGGTGTTTGCCTCATGAAGCGATCTAACATTGATCCTCCACGTTGCGGATCAGGGTACTCCATACGAGTAAGGTTATTATTCATAACCTGAGTGAGTTGTCCCAGTATGGTAATATGCTGATCAACACTAGTTGTATCACCAGCTCCATTATAATTATCCTGAGCAGGAGGGAAATCCCTACATGGAGTGTGTGCATTGATACCGTTTCCATTCTTTACACTAGGTGCCATTTCTAAATAATGGCATAAACGAGATCAGTTCATGAATCAAAATACATAATTCTATACTTGTAAAACACTTAACATAAATTGAACTACTTATGGATATAATCCATAATCATAAAAAAAATGTTTTGTTTGAGGAAGTATATACTCATAAACCCTTCATAATGGTTTTTAAAGAAATCGTGAATTATACTAAGCATATCCCCCGGGAGTGTCGTAACCAAGAGTGCAGAAAGGCCCGTTGTCGTGCACCAGTTCCCGTTCGAGTCTAGCTCAAAGCAGTGATTTCGGGTATTACCCCAAGGTACATCTGTTCCAGAGCCGTTTCTACTTTCTCATATCTAGACAAGGATGTATTGCTCGAAAAATACAAAAAATCTATACTTTACCCAAAATTCTAGGAATTTATTCTATACTAGTCCTCAAAGTATATCTTAGTTCTATGTGCTCTAATTAGATTTTATCTAATTATAGCTTATAAGGTTAGTACTAAACTGCCTCTGATACCAACTGTAATGCCCCGACCCTAGTTACCCAGAGTCGGTGCATTATTACGTAACATTGGCATGATCACAAAAGATCAAGTCTCGAAAGACCGATTAGTTTAGTAGCCTTGAAAACACTAGATACATTCATAAATTTTACATTACATCATAAAGTGAAAAATCACAATAACATAGTATCCATAGTCCACACTCATATCCCCTTCAGACTATCCCTCTAGGTCAGTCATAAAATATTTCTTCACATCCTGGGAAAATAAAACATAGAAAGGGGTGAGCTCAGATTCTCAGTAAGGATAAAATTATAGTGGAAACTTTCATAAATAAACATAAACATTTAAGGAAATGTATAAATAAAACAAAAGCCTTTTAACTTGAACTTCAGCATAATATGGAAAAAATAAAATGAAATAATAACATTTACTTATTCACATGGATATTCTACTAGTTGAATAATCACATGAAATATCAATAACCACTTTTATAATGATGGAATGCATAATGCCAGACTATCATAACCACATAGTCAAGGCCTAGTTCCAAGAATACAAATAAGATTTTATCAAGGCCTTGTGCCAAGACACTAGTTTGTCTCATGAGACCTACTGATGCATCGAGGAGCTATAGCGGGCTCCACCCATCACTTATTAAGTCCAATGCATTCCTTATATGAAAAGGTTTAAACATATCATAAACAATAACATAATCGTATCACATAAAAAATGCATACAGAAAACATAAAATTTCCACATTTCAATCACAAGATATCAATACAACACATTGATATAATAAAAACATTATCAAAACCATTTTCAATACCAAAATAAAAGAAAAGTAAAACATGGTATTTATTTTTCATTTAAAAAAAGTTATGGCTTGTAGAGGAAGCCAAAACTCAAATAATGGTCACGGCCGTGGAGAAGTCATTGTCGCCGCATATGTAAGACAAAAAATTCCTTTTGTCATTTAGTAAAAACAATTCATATTAAAAGATTCCTTTTGAATAAAAGTAAAAGTAAAAGGGGTTTATACACCGTATAAAAGAAAGTTGTGTATAAAACAAAATATGCCTCAATGAAAGGAGATTGAGACGAAGTCCCTTACCTCATGTCCGACTTCACTCGATCGTTCATTAATCTCATGAATAATAAACTAGAGTTAATTTATACTTTCTTAAGAACCCTTTTAAAGTTAATTATTCCTTTTATATCACTTATTACCATGTTATGAACATTATGTAATTATTTAAGTTAATAACGGTCGTTTTGTCGATCTTTGGTACATGAGTCAAAAATAAAATTCTTATAATTACAAGTTGTTAATGGGGTAAAATATCCATTATATCCAGAATTATATTCATGATGTAGATATCATATATATCATATATATCCAGTATATATATGCATTTATAATATTACATAACATTTAGAGGTAAGAAATGAAATGCACCGTTCATGGAGACGGTAAGCCGTACGTACGCATGAACGCTACTTTCATTTCTATTTCATATTTAATGGAATGAAATCATAATGATATAAAGTTATATTATAATTCCTTTATAATATCATATATAATATCATTAACTCCGTCCTTTATACGTCCCACATATGGCATTAATGATTCAAATCACTTTGAGGGGGAGGTAATCCACACTTCCTAAAATGAAATCATCACGTTTAACCATAATGGAAATCATAAAGGTATGCCATAAATGAAAAATACAGATGCATAAGGAAAAAATAAACATAATATATATCATATATAAATATATTTACATCTTAATGTCCACCATGAGAGGTGTTAAAAGAATATTGAACAATCATCATTTTATGAGGCAGTAATTCGCCACCCACAGAAACATTATGTTCTTTAACCATTAGACGAAGGTGTATGTAAGTTTAAATCAAATAATTCTCATAAAAACATCCTAGTATATTGAATACACTAGTGTTGTTACAAAATAAAGTAATAAAAAGAGTTTAAGGGGTTGGAGAATCAAAATAAAACAAAAGAACATAAGAGAAGACATTACCTTAAAATCGGGTAACTCTTTTTTATTTGAGCCAAAGGCTTCCTTGGGAAGACTTCTTCCCAAAGTGAGGCTTCTAGGAGTAATATATGGAATTTGAGAGAGTATTTCTGCAGAGGATGGCCGAGCCAAATGGATTTGAAGGTGTGAATAAGGTGGTAGAGGTGGGGGCCTTTTATAAGAGGAGAGGAGGGGCACTCTTGGAATGTCTTGAAATGTTACATTATTATGAAATGATTTTCGAATTTTAAAGGTCCCAAAATGATATATTTATAGGATAAGGTGATAAGGGTTTTAAATAAACCCATCCAGTAGGCTATATACAAGTGTAAGTCTTAGATTTTACCTTATCTTTTCATTTTATTTAAATCGTTCATTAATGAGGTAATCGCTGCATCATCATGGTGTCATAAATAAATTTACTTATTTAATGCCTAAAAATTATAAAAAAAATACCATGATGTAGGAAATATTTTTATCTTTCCAATTAATATATATAGTCAAAAATATGACTTGTATAACCCCTTCTAAAAATTGTTTTAGTAAAATAATACATGTTTGTGACATTTTTATTTTTTACTTTAAATAAAAAGTTATTAATGTCATTTTCTTACCCAAGTGGCTCCATGGGGCCCCCAAGTTGACCCAAAGATTTTATTGGTCTTCCATGACTCATCCAATAAGTGTAGGAAAAGTTTAAAGGTAATTTAATATTATTATATCATTATATTTACCTTAAATTACACTAATTACCTTTAATCGCGATTAATAAAACTTAAAAGTTCCTATTTTCCAAAAATTATTTTCATCCCATTGAACCAAATTTTACATAATAATTACAACCATGTATGTAGGATTTTTTAAATTCAATTCACAGAAGTGGTAATGTTTCATTTAAACAAAAAATTAGTTTTTTAACTACCACTTAGTGGTTTCACTATTCATCAAAAATTGAAGTTTTTCAGAAAAATACCAAAAATTCACCCTAAGCTATATTTGATATTCATAATTAAAAAATTATTTATATTTTACAAAATTAAAAACATATAAGTTTAATTAATTAATTTAATAATTAATTCCCGCTGTCACAACAAATAGCATGTTTTTAAGAAACAATATATATCAAAAGATTGAAAATTGTTTATGTCCAATTTCAAAGTGAAATTAATTATAATGACCAAAATTGGATAAAATGGTAAAAATATATTCTAATTATACTTTAAAACCATTAAATAGTATAATTTATCACTATAAATTATCTTTATTAAAAAAGTTGTTTTTAAGTATTTTTCTATTCATAGAAAATTGGAAGTTCTCCGAAAATTACAAAAAATTCAACTTAGGATAATTTCGATATTCCGAACACAAAAATGAAGTCCATTTTGAAATATAAAATTTATATAATTTCAAAAATGGGTATTACTATTCATAACAGCTACTTTGATTGGTCGTGGTGTGTTAGAATCTCGAACTTGCGTACAATGCAAGCGATTGCATTATTGAAAGAGAAGCATACCATGGATGCTTGGGGTGTTACATTAGAGAAGACACATGCTCCCCTCAAATGGTCAAACATATCCTCAATACATGGAAGAGGATTCTGATTCTCCACATTCATTTAGTTCAAGTTTGGGTAATCAACACATAATCACAAACTCTTATCATCTTTCTTTTCAAAAAACATAGGTGAACCCCAAGGTGATGTACTCGGTCAAATAAACCCATTGTCCTCCAACTCCTCTAGTTGAGTCAAGATCACTTGAATCTTATTCAATTCCATTATCTATGGTGGAATAGAAATTGGATCATCACCAAGCATGATCTCAATGGTGAATTCCACATCCCTATCAGGTGAGAACCCATCTTTAGGAAATAAATCCTGAAACCATTCCACTATAGGTCAAATTAAATCTTGATATACACCTCCTTAATACAAACATTGAAAAGAAACTTAGGCTATATGCTCTCCTAGTTGTTGAGTAATTGGCCCTGCTCAGCCTTCCTAGTTATCCCACTCTCCATGGTGAATATAATTGTAACCCTTGGGATCCATAAAGGTCACCCTACTATAGTGATAATGAATTTGGACTTGGTATGTTACTATCCATTACATACTTAGGGTTAGGTCAAATCTGGACATGTCTAGGTTGTAGACATCCCACATAAAATAATACTCTCTAACTTAGATAGAACACCCATTTCATAAACATATGTGTCTATACTGTACTCTCAAAGGTGTATCTATAGTCATAACGCCACTCATAAACTCCACTTCTTGACTCAAACCATTCATATATTTTTTTAGAAAAAAAGGAATGATAGGAACCAATATCAAATAAATAACTAACTAATGTAAAAGCTACAATAATAGTACCTCTCACCATTGACGGTCTAGCCTCGCTATCCATAAGTTTAGGCTTCACCACATGAAACTGTCCTACCACTATTCCCTATGATGCTATCTGAATCCATTGTGTTTTACCGATCCACTAAGATAAAAACTCATTCCCAGTAGAACCATGTCCACTTACTATACCACCTTGGCTAGTTGAACTCTAACTGATAGACAAATATAATGTAGAAGACCCCCTTAACACACTCTAATCCTTCCTAGATGCACCCCCACTTCCCATCTGTCACTAGGTTCTGCGGAACCTTTGTAGATGTCCCATATTCCCATAAGATTGACAGTCTACCAGTGGTTAAGGTTATTGAATCCATAAGTTTCTCAAACTACCACATTGTTGATAGATCATTCAAGAAAGGTTCTGTGAAACTTATCCCTCTTTATGGATACTCCATTTCCCAATACCCTAGCTGACACTATCATAGAGAAGATTCCTACTCTCAAAATTTTCACCTCTTGATTATCCAACTTGAACTAAATATCCTACACTAGAAGCTTCCTTAAGGTTCCCTTCATCTATGAGAGCTTGATCCGCCACCTCATCAAACGTCTTTAACTAAAAAATGTTAACCTGAGGTTTTATCTCACATTTATGTCCATCTTAAAAACACATCATCATTGCAGTTTTGTCCCCTTCTGATGCTAGAAAAAATCATCACAAATCTGTAAAACATCCAGTGTAGTCCATCTTAAAGATACTCCCACGATTTAACCTTATGAACTTAGTATCTCTCTTCTACCTGAGCATCTCTAGATATAAGTTCTCTAGGAAATTCTCCATGAATTACTTCAATAACATTCCATATAAATTTTAATTTTTTGGATGAACGTCCCACCAGTGATTTGATGATTCTAATTACATGTAAGAGTAAACTTGAACCTCCTATCTACAGGAGTGTCAAAGTGGTCCAATATGGTCCCAATGGAATCAACATAGAACTCATCTCCCTCAGGTCCTCCCTATCCAGTAAAAGTTAGAGGGTGTTGAAATTAGAAATCCCTCATCAGATCAAACATACTCTTCACAACCTTCCCTGGGTCTCTTACCATTAATTACATTAAGCGATAAATGTTCTATCAGAACTAGTCCCTTTCTTCCTCACTCGACACGATCAGTGCCACATGTTTAATTACTAGAGGATCATATTTATATATACCCTCCATTCGTCATCCCAACAAGTGTTATCATAGAAGCATACTCTCTATAATTCCAAAATCACACCTTAGGAAACATTTTACCAAAACAAAATTTTTATTTAAGAGAGAAACCCAACAATCCACAATAATTATTTCCTCAAACCGTCTATATGTGGTCAAAATTGAGGTGCTAATACTACCCTTAACCATTCTAAACCTATGTACTGGTTAACAAGAGTAACTTTTTTTCATTATTCAAGATTCTCATTTATAAATAAAATTTTTCTCATCTTTCATCATTTTTAAATTTCATGTTAGGCACATTTTTCATTTCATTTTCACAAGTAAGGAAAAATAGTTCACGTTTAACAACTTACCCATAAATCATTTTCTGTGCACACCTAAAATTATGCATGTAACAATAACCATGACTGCCAAGAATGATGCATGTAAACATAGCTCACATTACATACCAGGAAACGATTCAAATCTTAGAAAATATCAACATCAATAATCACAAAATACAACAAGTGCGTACCCAAGGTGAAATAACAATCAACTGTAACAACAAATAATGATAATAATAATCTCACCCTGGGTAATTGGGTTCTTTCCTGTACATGGGTTAGCTACTCCCATGCATGAGATCATAACCAAGGCCCACAAAATCCTAGTATTTTATACACATTTCCAAAATAGTAATAAAAAAGAAAAAATAAAAGAAAACTGGGCTCTGATATGACTTTGTAATGTCCCTACCTGGGTTCCATGCACTGATGTCTCAAACTGATCATCCACATGACCTCAAGCGTGCCTCCCAGTATGCCAGAAGCTTTCAACTATCAAAGAGGGTATAATAATTCGATCATGAGGAGACTATACCCTATTTTATCGAAGTAATACACCAGAAAGAAATAAATAAACAATATTAGAATAACAAAAAACTATAAAAATAACAGAAACTCATGATAATAAATGCAGTAAATACAATATCCAACTAAATAATAAAACATTCCATGATAATGTACATGTAAAGTGTCTAAAATGAAACTCAAAATAAATCCACTGAAGATTCAAAAGATGGTCCCAAACCATGTATGGTTCACTCATCCATGATCCATCCCAACTCAACCATCTAACCCATGGCCTTTTCCATTAACCTGTCCAAAAAACACAAAGTCTCTTTGGGTACCAATCACGTATCCCAAGTCGGGTGGGAGTACAACTTAGTAATCCACCACCAATTGTGTATAAAACAATTTATATTCAAATAATCATGTATGCAGTTTTAAAAAGAAAACAATTATAATTCATAAGTAAATAGTTATCACATTATCAATTAATCTTTATTTAACCACATAACTCTTAGGTTCATATAAAAACCAATTCCTCAATCCCTACTTCAGCTCATGCTAGAGCCTGAAGTATTCCTAAGTGATATTATATCTCAAAAATAATTACATTGTTACCATTATTTAATTCATACTTTAATGCCCATGTTACCATTCACACATTTCACAATAGGTTGACCATGTTCACAATATTTAATTCACAAATAAATGATCATGTTACAATTCATACCTTACACATTAGAATGAAATTGTTCATATTATATATTTCACAACTAAATGACCATGTACCATTCATACATTATACATTATAATGGCAATGTTTTCATTCTATAATTCACAAATAAATGACCATGTTACCTTTCATGGAATAATTAATTCAACAATTAATTATCCACATAAATTTTATTACTAATTAAACAACTAGTTTATCAAATACACCCATTAATTAATTCTCCAATTAATTAAGTACATAAATCCCATTAATTAATTAATTATTCAATATTCACAACTCAAAATCCCATAATTAATTCCATAATTAATTATCACATTCCAAATTTCAATACTTCATAATTATTTCCACAATTAATTATATCAATTCTCAAATATCAATATCTAATAATTAATTCATCTATTAATTATCTTCAACAAAAAATCTCTATATCTCATAATTAATCATACAATTAAATATCTAAATTAATAACTCAGTATCATATAATTAATTCCCCAATTAATTATCCCTAAATCCCAAATTCCAGGAATCCCTAAAAATCCAGTAGAGTAATGGCGTAGAATGAGATTCAGATCTATAAAAAATCATGATTTAGTAATTCAATATATCATAGACATATATTGAGAACTATATAACTAGATCTAGATTTATCAAATCTAGACCTAGATCTAACAAAATAAATGATATCTATAACCAAAATATAGTAAGAACAAAGGAGGAGGAATGAAAATGCATTAGGATAGGATTTTATTATTTGTAGGGGTGGGGATATTCGATCTAGGATTCAAATCATGAATAATAGAGGTCAGGAAGCCTTGAAATCCTTCCAGGAATCTCTAAAATCATGAAAGATATTCTAGGGTTGAATGGGGGTTGATTTGGGATTAATTAGGGTGTTTTGGTAATTAAAAATCTAAATTTTGGGTCAACTTAATTCCCACACATGGTTAGCTTGGGAGAGCCACATAGTTTTATCTAAATATGGGCCTAAATCATGCATATATTATTTTAGGTCTACATGGTTACTTTTAATAGGGAGCATAATTTTAAAAACCTTGTGTCAATCGTGTAATTCCCCTCTATCTAGGGTTGAACAGTTTACTGGATCGGGCACACAGTTTTCCCTAACCATGCACCAACTATGTACTACCACATTTCTTACATTTTTCTCAATTTTCACCCCAAAAAACCCAAGGTAAAACCCAAATGAAAAGTAATCAACATAAGGAAAAATAGTACCTGGAATATTTTCCAAATTAGCTCCAAAAAGGTCGGGATCATATACACTTCATTTCATTTTTATAAAATACCATTTTGAAAGGTAATGAATCCTCTATTATTTTTCTATTTTTTTTAAATAATTAACACCATTTATTATATGTGAGAAACATCCACTATCTTGAACATATTTATTCCCTTTCTAGCTAGATTTAAGGGATACATTAATAAGAAATGTATTTTCCTATACCATCCATTTTCCTTCTTCTTTTTCTTTACTTGAACATGAGATTTTTACGAGTAATATTGTCATAAACATCATGGTACATTGTCCAAGTTGATGAAATATTCTATATTTTCATCTATTAATCCAAATATATTTTTTATATATGTGTTTAAAATATTGATTTTCTCTTCCCTATATTCTTTTCTAACATTCTGTACATTTCTTAATTTTCCACTAGAGCTACTCTCCCACAACTCTTGTCTTCTACATGGGATATACTTATTGTTCTATGAACTAAATTTTTTTTGTATGAATATCCTATAGAAATAGTAATATTCATTAAAACTATTTTATTCTAATTGATAAAAATTATAGTTATAGAATGACGGATAAGGTTCATCAGATCATACACCTACTTTTTGTCTCTTTTTTTGGATAGCTTGTGTCTATAAATCTTACTTGAATTTATTTTTTCCAGTAAATAATTACTAATAATTCCTCTCAACTCAATTTAGTTCATTTTTTTCATTATAAACCTACATAGTTAGTGAGAATTGATTTATATTAACAATTAAAAGAAATAGTTTTCTACTAATTATGAAGGCGGACATTTTCCACAACTCATAACGATTAAAATTTAACTTTTGTCTTCCTATTGAAACCATCATAAAAAATATTCATATTTTTTAACATCAATACATTTAGATTGTTTCTTAATCAGTTAATATTCTATTACATTTATCTTCTCACCATTTTTCAATTAATATTTTTTATTTCTCAGTTACCTTCAACTTAATGTTTTTAATTTCCTTAATTAACTCATTCTCCTTTTTTGAGAAAACCTTATTCACTTTCAATATTATTCTCCCCTTTGTTTTTCAATAGGAGATGATCCTTATTGATTTAGTATTTTTCTCAATAAAAGATTTATGTTTTGATTTCAACATGTGTTTCATGTATGCCACTTCACCTTCATATTCTTTACGTAATGTTTCCTCTTGTTTGGAATGATCCTTAAAGTTCATGAATTTGTATAAAAATTATTTATTGTTTGATATATATTCTAACAATACCTCCTATTATCCCTTTCTAAGAAAACTTTCTACTATTCTTTTATGTAGAATTAATTTCTTTCTTTCAATAAATTCTTTAAAAAATTGTTTATTTTAATTTCATCTTTTATTCTGAGGATTTTCATCGTACTCATATTCTTTATATGCATTAAATTTCTTATTAGGGTAATTAGTTTCATAGTGACCAAACCCACCACACTTGAAGCATTTAAATTTAATATTTTCCTTGTACTTCCATTTAAATTTTCATAAATTTATAGATATAAGATACATTATCCACTTATTCTACGTATCCCTATTTTCTTCATCTTCCAATTCATCAGAAGGTTTATCTTCTAAGTTCCTAAGTTTGAGTTTCTTCTTTGATTTAAAATCCATTTCATACTTAATTTTTTTCTTCTGAAATATCATAAATTTATTCATTTCATATTCCACTAGAATATTTTTAATCTCATATAGTGATTAATCATCTCCATCATATAAGGATAAAATTTTAAGATAAAATCCATCCAATTTTTTACTTAATTTTATCACAATAGATGAGTCTGTCATAATACAACCAAATCCTCTAATATTACCAATGAGTTTATCAACTATTACGAGTTAAACACCTATGTTTTTATCATCAAACATCTTTAAGTAAAAAATTTTAATTCTCCATATCTTATATTTTTCATTATTCACTTTAACATTACCTTCAACGATATATTCCCACTTTTCCAATATTTCCTTAGTTATTTGAAAATCCATCATCATAGTGTAAACCTTATCTAATAGATATAGTAGAATAAAATTATGATAATTTTCATTAACTTCCATGTTTATTTTATTTGAAATATTCTTACTGTAAAGACCTGTAAATTTCAAGGAATGTTTTTTCTTAAATTCTTTGGGATTTTACGAGTATGCAGTTTATGACGACAGCTGATTCTGAGGCCCGGTGTGCCCGGAATCATTTTCTGAAGTTTAGCTTGGGTACGTTCTGTGAACAAGCGATCAAGTTTTTCTAACTTTTGAACCGGTGCTCGGAATCAAAATCCGAGGGCACCGTTGAAACCGCAACGCCGATAATTACATAAGAAGACCTTTTCCAGAGTTGCGTTTTATTGGGAAGAGTTGTTTAATTTTGTGGTTAAGTGAATAAAGTTGTGTTACAACTTTATTTTACTTTGTAGTTTAACTTCCATGATAAGATGTTAGGGTGGGACCCACATGATCCCCCACCCTTTCAAATTCCCTAAACCCCCTCTTAAATTTTGGTAACCACCTTAATTTTTGTAACTCATCCACTCCCCCTCTTAAATTGAAAGTCAACTTTCTAATTAAATGGATTGTTTTAATGCTATTAAATTAATTTAATTTTTGAGTTTGAGTTTTTGAATTTTAAAATTGTTGACATATGTGAATAAAATAAGACAAACTCTTATTTTATTTTTGATTTGGTTTTTGTTGTGTGGAGTCTAGGGTGAGAATTCACAAAGCCTTGAAGATATTCATCTTCTACGTTGAAGATCGCAAAGAACACCAATGCCTACCTCGACTCTCTTCTTCTCGACGCTTGACAAAGCGATGACGTCATCCCATGGCAACGACTACAGAACAATGGGACTTTCCCCTTCTTCGTCAAGCGATCAATCTCCGTGAATCGAGGTAGGGGTTTTTCATCGTTCAAGAATTATTAATTGATGCTCTTCCTTATTTCTTGGATGCATGTTATTAGATTAACGGGAGGGTGATGGACTGAAAAAACATAGCTGAACCACCTCCCCTTTGTTGTTGTGTCTTGTTTTGGATTGGAATAGAGGCAATGCGGTGCCATCGCACCGCGCGAGAATGAGGGAACCACAACCGGAGCGGGCCGCTACGAAGAAGCGCGGCTCCGTCGCGCCGCGCCGCGCCGAAGCCGAAGCACCCGCGGCCAAGGTCGGGCCGCGGAAGAGGGGCACAAAGATTTCGCGCCACGCCGGATGGACAAGGGCCGTGAACTAAGCCGTGGCTGTGTAGGGGAGGGTGGTCGAAATCGCCAGCCGCCGGCGCTTCGGAAGGGCGGGACCACGGGGTCCCGCGGCCGCGGCACCGGCCGGCCTACCGAGCCGGCCGTTCGGAGGAGGCCGGGGTTGGTAACCCCCGGTGGTAGAGAGGCGGGCCCCTCCACGTGGGGGGTTGCCGTTTCGAGACAAGGGGGTGAAGTGCCACCCGTTTACCACTCGGCTGAAACAGCCGAGCTGCTAGCCACGCGGGCTGGGCCCGCGCCGGGCCGGACCCTGGCGCCGGGCCGGGCCGCGCCAACTGGGCCGAGCTGCGCCAGCTGGGCTGGGCCACTCCCTAGTGGGTCGGACCCGGACCCAGGTCGGTTTGACCCAGTTCGGGCCGACCCAGGGGGTCTTGGGCCGGGTCAGTCCGAGCCCAAAACCCCCTAAAAACGGACAGCTTCGTTCAAAGGCCCATAACGTGGGTTACAGACCTCTGATTGATGCACCGTCAGTTGCGATGCGATCTTTGTATTGAGATGGTCATTTAGGTATATTATACTCACGGTTTCAGAGAACTTTGTGTATGGCCGGGTTGGTTCGAACACGAAACCAACCAGGCCCTCGGAGCGGAAACACTTATAACTCGAGCTCCAAACGTCCGATTGACGTGCCATCGACTTTGTTGGAATCCTCCTAGTGAGATGGTTCTTTTGGCTTACTCCACTCAAGGTTTGGATGCAGTTGGAGTATGGTCGGGTTGTTTTTGCCTTAAAACTAACCGGGCCCATGGAACGAAAAATCCAATAACTCTCAGACAGGGCGTCTGATTGACGCGCCGTCTGTCGCGTTGAGTTACTATTGATGTGACGGAACTTTGTGATACATCAACTCTGGACTACGTGACAGTTGACGTATTGACCCCTTGGCTCATGGAGTGGACCCTCCCGGAATGAGCGTGCTGTGTGCGGGAACCCTAGAGCTGGCTGCGACTGCGACGAAGATGACTTCCGTACTAGGATCCTCCGTGGGTTCGAGGATGACGACTACCGTACTGGGATCCTCCGTGGGTTCGACGAGGATGACTACCGTACTGGAATCCTCCATGGGTTCGACGAGGATGACTACCGTACTAGGATCCTCCTTAGGTTCGACGAGGACGACTATTGTACTGGGATCCTCCGTGGGTTCGACGATCGTGCTGGGATCCTCCGTGGGTTCGACGACAATGACTACTATACTTGGATCCTCCGTGGGTTCGGCAGCGAGGACTACTAAACTTAAATCCTACGTGGGTTCAACAGAGGAGATGATTCCAAGGATACATCTAATCATCTCCACCCCTCTTCGTAAATGGATACCTGTGTGAGCTGAGTCTTGACTTTCAATCAGTATCTTTGATGTGATTTACTTGATATCCTGTGTGGATTGGATTATGCTTTCTTGTGTGGATTGGGTCATAATTTCTTGTGTGGATTTAGTTTTACTTTCCTGAGTGGACTGGATTGTTCTAGAGCTCATGAGTTGAAGGTGAACTGGATTTGATGAATTAGGTATATGTATGGGAATATACCTAAGTAGCGTTGGATGATACTTCGTGATTGTATCTTTCTTTGTGGTTTATCCTTTGTGGATTCAGGGAGACCTTCAGGGGTCTCGGGGTCCCTACTGAGTATTGTATACTCACCCCTACATGGGCTTCGCCCACACTACATTGTGTTGGTTGCAGACGACGGATATCACTGATCGTGGTTGAGGCTTGTAGAGCTGGACAGTACCCGGAGGAGGATCTCACGATGAGTCGGTGCCCGGAGGTGGATATCACGTCGAGTCGGTACCCAGAGGAGACAGACGAACGTGGAGTGCTGAGGAGGAGATTTGTAGCTACCCTTCAGGTAGGAATCCAGAGGATGATTTAGGAGCATCTTGTCACCTTTCAGTTGTTGTATTTGAGTTGTACTTTACTTTCATTTGTACCGCCCCTTTAGTTGGGTTTGTATTCTGGCCCATTTACTTTTCAGCACTTACTTCTGTTTTCAGTTTACTTAGTGTTTACATTAGTTTTTGTACTCTGTGGTGTTTGTTTTATTTTATAAAGGCAATATCTTCCCTTTTTATTGGGATTTACGCCTTTGGTGCTAGTCGCCGGCCCCTGGCCTATGGAGGGTGGGCTTGGGGTAGTCATGGCACGGGCCCCAAGGACGGGTCGTGAAAAATTGGTATCAGAGGAGTTCAGTTCTACCGCAGAACTCAGGACTCTGATCCTTCTTCTATGTGAAGCAATAGTGTTACAGGTATTGAGTGTGGTTATTAGTCCAGGGAGTCCAGTGTTGGTGCGGCGGCCGACGTATCCATACACCAGGACCCTGACTTCTGATTTCCGACTCAATGCACGAAGACCTTGATTCAGTGTGTGTTTCAAAAGTTTTCATTGTGATTACTTTGTTTCGGCTCACTAGGTTTACTGTATTGACCGTGGAGCACATATTTCTTTTTAGGATGGCCCCACTATGGCACCCAGCTAGGGTTCCGAGCGTTGTATGAGTTGACAGCCCACCGAGAAACGAGGCCTCAATATAGGGCCCTATTACAACTGGGGCACCAGCAGTACCTCTACCCGCCGAGCCACTGATGCCACCAGCCCCAACCGCTGAGAGTGCACGTCACCTTAGTGCACTGAACGAGTTTCAGAGTCAGAGACCGCCCAGGTTCCGTGGGGAGATGGACCCTCAGGCAGCCGAGGATTGGATGGAGGCTGTTGTACGAGTTTTCAGGTTAGTAGGGACACCAGATGACCTCATGGTGATCCTTACAGCGAGTCTCCTGCACGCGGAAGCAGGTAGATGGTGGATCATGATGCTCCAGGTTCATGATGAGGCATCTTTACTTTGGACGGACTTCGAGAGCCTCTTCCGCTCGGAGTTCATTCCAGCCACCCTTCGTGTGGTGTGAATTCTAGAGTTACTACAGCTTCGACAGGTCAGCATGACCGTGGCCCAGTACTCAGTGAGGTTTACTGATCTATTGCGCTACCCCACAGATATGGTACGAGACCCATTCTTCAAGGCCCAGAACTTCGAGCAGGGACTGAGGCATGAGATCAGGGATTCGATGATCTCCCTCAACATCCCGATGCAGGCAGGGGTGTTGGAGAGAGCCTTTCTAGTGGAGAGTTTTCTCGCCGATCAGTCACCAGCAGTGAGACCCACTGCAGGATGACCCGTAGCAAAGTCTTCTGTAGCTGGCAGTAGATAGATGATGCATAGGTCCAATTGGGCCATACCATCAGATGAGAAATCTCAGGATGCAGATTCGATTGTATAGGGCACACGAAGGAGAGCCAGCCATACGAGGAGCATGCAGTGCTATGCATGCGGCGGGCAGGGTCACATGGCTTGAGACTGCCCGACTCATCCTGCAGATGAGCAGAAGGCGGTAGAGGGACCTCCCAGGCAAAGTTTCAACCATGGAAGTCCGCTGGGAGCAGGCAGATGAGGTAGAGGAGATGGCTGAGCAACGGGTGGTGGGGGACGCTTTGAGGCCCTACCACCACCACCACCAGGGAGAACACCCCGACTACAGGGAATGGGTGGACATGGGAGATCTCGGCTTCAGGCAGCTGAGGCTTACGACCATGGAGCTCCGGGAGCAGATGGACAGGAGTGGGACTAGCTCCAAACATGGGGACTTTTGTTCATGTTGCTTCTAGCTTTGTTGATGTTTTGTGTCTTTGTACCTTGGGATGCATTAATAAAAGACACTGTTCTTGTGACATTTTGTTCCCTGTCCTTTTTATGTAGTTGATACTAAGAGGTTCCGGTTTAAAACTATTGACCTGACCCTCACTTTTGAGATACCTACTGGAGGAGACCCAGTGACCACACACTGATGCCGATAGTGTGACTCAACCCTTAGAGGCGTGAGTAACGGTTGGATATCTTGGTAGTAGCGTCGAGGTCTTACAACGTCATCCTTGGTATGGATTAGTATCATCCTTATAGGATTGATTGTATTAGGAAAAGAATGTGGTTCATCCAGGGGATGAGACCAGATTTCTCTTATCGGCAAAGAAGAAATCTTAGCAGCTCTTGTAGGACCCGAGAAGGTTCAGGTCATCCAGGAGCGGATGAGGATAGCTCAGAGCTGATAGAAGTCTTATGCCGACAGAAGGCGGAGACCACTAGAGTTCGAGGATGGTGACTACGTTTTAATACGGGTCTCACCTCGACGTGGATTTCAGAGATTTGGCCGGGGCGACAAGTTATCTCCGCAATTCATCAGACCCTTCTAGGTGCTCAACAGGGTAGGCGAGGTGGTTTACCGCTTGACCCATCTACCTCAGTTTCCCCAGGTGCACGAAAACTTCAACGTATCTCACCTGAGGAGATACGTGCACGACCCAACACATATCATCGACCATGGGATGCTGGACATTGATGATGGAGCGAGTTTTGCAGAGGTCCCGATGGAGATCAAGGATCGACAAGAGCGGGTCCTTCGTGGGTGGTCGATTCCTCTAGTGCGCATTAGGTGGCAGCATGGGAACCCCAGGAGAGCACTTGGGAGCGGGAGGATCAGATGCATGCTTAGTACCCTCATTTGTTCCCCTAGTTTGTGATGTATCTTTACGGGGATGTAAAGCCATGAGGTGGGAGTAATGTAAAGACCTGTAAATTTCAAGGAAATTTTATTCTTAAATTCTTTGGGATTTTACAAGTATGCAGTTTTGGACGACACCTGATTATGAGGCCCGATGTGCCCGGAATCATTTTTCGAAGTTTAGCTCGGGTACGTTCAGTGAACGAGCGAGCGGGTTTTTCTAACTTTTGAACCGGTGCTCGGAATCGAAATCCAAGGGTACCGTTGAAACTGCAACGCCGATAATTGCTTAAGAAGACATTTTCCAGAGTTGTGTTTTCTTGGGAAGATTTGTTTAATTTTGTGGTTAAGTGAATAATGTTGTGTTACAACTTTATTTTACTTTGTAGTTTAACTTCCATGAGAGGAATTTGGGGTTGGACCCAACGATCCCCCACCCCTTCAAATTCCATAAACTCCCTCTTCAATTTTGGCAACCCCCTTTATTTTTGTAACTCATCCACTCCCCCTCTTAAATTTCAAGTCAACTTTCAAATTAAATGGATTGTTTTAATTCTATTCAATTAATTTAATTTTTGAGTTTGAGTTTTTGAATTTTAAAATTGTTGACATATGTGAATAAAATAAGACAAACTCTTATTTTATTTTTGGGTTGGTTTTCGTTGTGTGGAGTCTACTGTGAGAATTCGTAAAGCCTTGAAGATCTTCATCTTCTACGTTGAAGATCACGAAGAACGTCGATGCCTACCTTGACTCTCTTCTTCTCGACGCTTGACAAAGCGACGCCGTCATCCCGCGACAATGACTACGGAACAATGGGACTTTCCCCTTCTTCGTCAAGCGATAAATCTCCGTGAATTGAGGTAGTGGTTTTTCATCGTTCAAGAATTATCAATTGACGCTCTTCCTTATTTCTTGGATGCATGTTGTCATATTAACGGGAGGGGGATAGACCGCACAAACACGGCCGAACCTCCGTCCCCTTTGTTGTTGTGTCTTGTTGTGGATTGGAACGGAGGAAACGCAGTGCCGTCGCACCGCGTGGGAATGAGGGAAACGCAGGTGGAGTGGGCCACGGTGAAGAAGTGCGGCGCCCGAGGCCAATGTCGGGCCGCGGCGGAGGGACGCGGCGCCGTCGCGCCGTGCCAGAGCTTCAAGAAGAGCCGCAGCCGGGACGGGCCGCGGCGGAGTGGCGTGACGCCGTCACGCGGCGCCAGACGGAAAAGGGTCGCGGCATAAGCCGCAGCTCTGTAGGGGAGGGCGACCGGAATCGCCGGCCGCCAGCGCTTCGGAAGGGCGGGACCGCGGGGTCCCGTGGCGGCAGCACCGACCGACCAACCGGGCCGGCCGTTCGGAGGAGGCCGGGGGTTGTAACCCCCGACGACAGACATGCGGGCCCCCTCCACGTGGGGGGCCGCTGTTTCGAGACAAGGGGGGCAGCACCCCCCATTTTCCGCTCGGCCGAAATGACTGAGCTGCTGGCGACGCGGGCCACTCCCGCGCCAGGCCAACCGGCCCTACTGAGCCGGACCACCCGCGCTTGGCCGAACCACCCACACCGGGCCGGGCCGCACGCACTGAGCTGGACCCCCACGCTGGGCCGGGCCATACCGGTGGGGCCGGGCCACGCCCGGGTCGGGTCGACCTGGTTCGGGCCGACCGAGGGGGTCTTGGGCCGGGTCGGTCGAGGCCCAAAACCCCCTAAAAACGGACAACTTCGTTCAAAGGCCCATAACTTGGGCTACAGACCTCCGATTGATGCACCGTCAGTTGAGATGTGATCCTTGTATCGAGGCGGTCGTTTCAGTATATTATACTCAAGGTTTCTGAGAACTTTGGGTATGACCGGGCTGGTTCGAACACGAAACCAACTGGGCCCTCGGAGCGGAAACACTTATAACTCGAGCTCCGGACGTCCGATTGACGTGCCATCGACTTTGTTGGATTCCTATTAGTGAGAAGGTTCATTTGGCTTACTCCACTCGAGTTTTGGATGCAGTTAGAGTACGGTTGGGTTGGTTTTTACTTAAAAACCAACCGGGCCCCTGGAACGAAAAAGCCAATAACTCTCAGACCGGGCGTCCGATTGACACGCCGTCTGTCGCGTTGAGTTGCTATTGACGTGACAGAAATTTGCGATACATCAACTCTGGACTACGTGACAGTTGATGTATCAACCCCTTGGCTCGTGGAGCGGACCCTCCTAGAACGAGCGTGCTGTGTGTGGGAACCCTAGAGCTGGTTGCGACTGCGACGAAGATGACTTTCGTACTGGGATCCTCCGTGGGTTCGACGATGACAACTACCGTACTGGGATCCTCTGTGGGTTCGATGAGGAAAACTACGGTACTGGGATCCTTCATGGGTTCTATGAGGAAGACTACCGTACTGGGATCCTTCGTGGGTTCGACGAGGAAGACTATTGTACTGGGATCCTCCGTGGGTTCGACTACCGTGCTAGGATTCTCCGTGGGTTCGATGACGATGACTACTATACTTGGATCCTCTGGGGGTTCGGTAGTGAGGACTACTAAACTTGGATCCTACGTGGGTTCGGCAGAGGAGATGATTCCGAGGCTACATCTAATCATCTCCACCCCTCTTCGTAAATGGATACCTGTGTGATCTGAGTCTTGACTTTGAATTATTATCTTCGATGTGATTGACTTGATATCCTGTGTGGATTGGATTATGCTTTCCTGTGTGGATTGGGTCGTACTTTCCTGTGTGGATTAAGTTTTACTTTCCTGAGTGGACTGGATTTTACTAGAGCTCGTGAGTTGGATTTGAACTGGATTTGATGACTTAGGTATATGTATGGGCATATACCTAAGTAGTGTTGGATGATAATTCGCGATTGTATCTTTATTTGTGGTTTATCCTTTGTGGATCCAGGGAGACCTTCGGAGGTCTCGGGGACCCTACTGAGTATCGTATACTCACCCCTGCACGTGCTTCACCCGCACTACGTTGTGTTGGTTGCAGACGACGGATATCACTGATCATGGTAGAGGCTTGTAAAGCTGTATGGTACCCGGAGGAGGATCTCACGACGATTCGACGCCCGGAGGTGGATATCACATCGAGTTGGTACCCAGAGGAGGTGGACGGACGTGGAGTGCTGAGGAGGAGATCTATACCTACCCTTCAAGTAGGAAGCCGGGGGACGATCTAGGTGCGGTTTGTCACCTTTTAGCTATTGTCCTTGAGTTGTACTTTACTTTCAGTTGTACTGCCCCTTTAGTTGGGTTTGTATTCTGGAACATTTACTTTTCAACACTTACTTCTGTTTTTAGTTTACGTAGTGTTTACTTCAGTTTGCATACTCTGTGGTGTTTTTTTCTTTTATAAAGGCAATGCCTTCTATTTTTATCGGGATTTATGCCTTTGGTGCTAGTCGCCGACCCCTGGCCTATGGAGGGAAGGCTTGGGGTAGTCACGACACGGGCCCCGAGGACGGGTCATGACACTTACGTTCATAATTTTCTATGGGTGTAAATCCTGTATTATCTACATCCACCACTTCTAGGATAAGATATATGACATAGTGTATCATCCAACCATACCTGAAAGTTAATTCTATAAAAATTACTAATATTTTGGGTTTTATAAGAATTGAAGTTATCTATATTCAAAAAATAGTTTCAATAAATGGAATTGTTCTATGATACAACTTTATTTGATGTGAGAGGAAACATGTGACACCTATATGATCAATAATTAATGGATATATTTTTAACCTATAGAAAAAATGGGAAGGTATCATCCACTTCCCTCGGCAAACCATGGAAAGATATTATTCAAAAACTTGGTAATAAAAACATAAAGACAATGTGTGGAGAGATATTATTCAATTAACAATAACACATTATAGTTTACAAGGGTTGGACAACCCATAATTTTATCCAATATCATATGAGATACCCAGGAATGGAAAAACCACTAAGAAGGGGGGTTGAATATGTGGTTCATTTTTACAACTTACTTTAACTTCAAGTAAACCATTGTGACTTGATAATGTATCGATCGAGTCATGTAATATAACCCACTCTCACTCAATTATAAAATTAAACATAAATGAAATTCACATAGATAATTATAAGGTTCAACCCCAATGTGGGAATCTATACCTTATCATGTTCAATTTTCATCCTAACCCATAAATTTTGCACTATAATCAATTAATAAATATAATCGTTTGGTAAGGGGTCAACCTTAACCCAAAAGTGAATATAATAGTTGTATCTCATAATATGTTGATTATAATTTTTGACACCATTTATAATATTTGGATCATCCTTCAAGCCATCTGAATATCAAAATAACTTCTTATCGTAAAAATCAATTTATAGAAGTTAGACATACATAATATTTATCTACCAATTCTATATATTTTAGCCATATAAACTTTATGATATCCCTCTTTAACCCAATATATATTTTGAATCATGTATTTAATACTCTCAATAATCTCCTTTTATCAAGTTCCTAGGAATAGTTACTTACTGAATGAAGTCCTCTACATTACATAAGAAATTTTCCTTCAACAAAATAGGCATGTGGTATTAAAAACACCATGTCTTCACTTCTCTACATATCTGATTTATTATATTAAAATATTTCTATGATACCAAGGTTAATGGTATTCATCAAGTCTCCCATATATATAGAATATAATAATGATTTTTCTATCATGAATTGTAATATTTGAATGTCTAACTTAGTATCGCCATAGTGGGGTTGACTTTAAAGAATGGTGAAGACCCTCAACATATTTTTCCAAAATTATTTTAGTAGACTTCACTTATCATTTTATAGTCATATAACATATATCATTTTAATTTATGGATTTATCTATTCCATAACAAAAATATTCATAAATATTTGAATCTTAAAACAAAATTGAACAATAATTATAAGAATATAGTAAATGAAAATTGATCTAATATCTTTTTGTTACTCTAGATTGTTTTATATACGGTTACATTATCCAATAATTTCAATTATACTTTAATATTTATTTCATAATTTATTATCATTAATAAATGTTTTTAACATCTAAAGTGTTTAATGTTCCATCTAATAATTCAATATTTATTTTATTATATATTTCATTCATCTGAGGTTAATCAAAATAAATTTCCATTTTATGATTTTATATTATCCTTGATTATAAAATCTTAAGATGAACATATAATTAAATTTACATAGCTTGAATCATGAATTACATTATGTAATCATGATATTTGATACTTGAGGATCAGAATAAAATCCTCTAACTTTACTTCCTGAGTATCCTTTGGTAGAACAATACCTATTAATTACTTTTCTATCTTCCAATTATTATTGAATTCTAGTCTTTTTTTGGTAGTCTATTTCGACAAACTAAAATTCCTCCATTAGAACCTGCACATATTTAACTCATAAAATCTGGTCACCTTAATTGATATCATCAAACTGATTCATAGAAGCCTTCAGAAATTGTTCATTGGAAACAAAAAAATTACTTTTTAACTCAAAAATATTCTTTGAAATAGAGTTGAAAAACCTTCATACTCCTAGTGGAATTTCAAGTGGTTTATAATAGTGATTTTTATATAATTTTTTTAGATAAGTATGTATATTTAATATACTAGAATCCAATGGATGGTTAGGAATAATAGACCATAGGTGAATCATATATTGGGGAGTATCATAAGACTACAATTTTTTTGGTGGTTATAATATTGAGGAATTAATCTAGATTGACTTTTTATATCAAGATATTGACGTATTAGTGGATTATAAGGGTTTTAGAAGCCATGAATTATAATCACAGTGATTCATTGGGGTTTTTGATATTGTTTTGATTTTTTATTATCATTAATATATGAAATAGATTTTAAGATTAAAATTTTAGTTTTTTCATTTTAAAGTTTATATTATTTTTTAAGAATTCTGTACACATAGTATAATGAGAGATTTACAAATGAGTGTGATTGTTGTTATTAATCCATGTAGATATTGGTATTTCCTTAAATTATATTATATGGGATAAAATTTGGAGTTGTGTATCCATAGTGTAGTGGATACCATATATTAGTCATTGATGAACCTACAATATATTGTGGTTTGTGTGAGGTAGTCAATCATCAGTGTGATAATATCCTTGGAATTCTTAAAGATTAGAATTTATATAGTGTGGTTCTTGTAAAAGATGATTTTCATAATGATATAATTTAAATGGAATTTGTATTTTCCTTTGGAATTTAGGTTGGTGAAAATATAGGATGTTTTGAATATTCGGTTCTTGATGAGAGATCATTTTTAATTTTTATTTTTAATCTTAAATTTTAGAATTTAGGGATGAAATATTTGGTGTTTCGGGTGTGGTTTAATGTTCGATAAATGGTTCATGGGTTTAGATCAGATAGAATTGATAGACTTGTCTATAAATACACCTATTTACTCACCATTGCGTTGAATCATGTTTGTGTTTCCCTATGAGTATTTATATACGCACACCCACTATTAGGAAGTGATACTATGTTTTGGTTATAACATTCTACCATGTGCCTTTATCACATATATTTATGAATATTATTTCATTCCACTTTAATGTTTATGAGATACAAGTCAACAATCAAAACACAATCACGGTTAATAGCTCACATTGGTGGCAATATAATGGCTATGTTACTTTAATGGAGATTAAATGCTTCGATTTTGAATTTGTGTGGTTTCTAGGACAAACATGTTCTTATCTTTGGTAATATGTATTATTAATAAAATATAATATTTCCTAAAATGTTTTTATATATTTTTCTAAATAAATCATAATTTTTTTAGAAATAAACTATTTTTTACATTAATTATTAGCATTAATTTTTATTTCATATAGGGGTTACAAACTATAAATTTTTTCCCAAATTTTTTTTCTCTTTTCAAACATACTATTATAATGTCCCGGATTCGGGTTCCTCCCAAAGATGACCCATGCCCGGTGGGTAACATGGTGTAAAGTGCATTTCCTTGAATGCCAGAGGTTTCCAATAAGCAGTGAGGGCCTTAGGTTTGATAGTATGGAAACTATTCCCTTGTTGGAAGAGTAACACAATAGAAACAAACAGTAAACGGTAGTGGAATCTATAATACCATAAAATAGAAGTAAACAACGAAAGACTGATAGTATAAACAAATACATCATATATAAATAAATTATGTATGTCACATGTATCTATGAAATCATCTAAACAAGTCACAATGCTGGAAATACAATATTAGAACCAAATTATAGAAAACAGTAAAATCCAATAACATCACAAGCCTCATCTTGGTCCCATGATCTCCAAATCCAACATCAATCAAATACCGGCTGATGAAGGGAACTTTCCCTTATCTATACCTGAAACCATATAATTGGTTTGGGTCCAAAATCATGACCCAAGTAGGGTGAGAGATGAATCCCAGTAAGCAACCACCAAAAGATCTGTGCCTAACTGTTAGTGAATATATATAGCATGCAATATGAAAAATGATGCAATAAACATGGAAATACTCAAAATTAAACAATCCTACAATTTTTAATTACATTTATTTATATATAATAATTATTAAATCTATTTAATAAACTAACTTTGGGATCTATCCCAAGATCTGCATCCTGTTGTATAACAATAACAAAAAGACGTCTCAAAATCATCTAAACAATCAAGTAAGACCGAGTCCAAGCTTTTTTTTCTTGGCTGGATCATCATAATCAATCAATAATTCAAAATAAACCATCCAGGAATGTTCTTATAGTCTAACACCTCTGGTTTAACATATCATCAATTCAATAAAATAATAATGACCCTCTGGGAAATCTCTCATAGTCTAACCCCTTTGCTCCCACATAGAAACAATCATTTACAAACGACCACCTGGGTAGATCTCATGGTCAATACCCCTTGGTATACATAGTGATAATAATTATAATGAACCTCTATAAGATCTCATAGTTAGTTCCCTATGGTCCAACATATGTTTAATAATTACCCTCTAGGTAGCTCTCATGGTCTAACCCCTCTGGTCAATGACCCCATGGAAGCTCTCACAGTCATTGCCTATGGTCAATGATAAAAAAAATTATACATAAAAGAACCTATGTCGAGAAGATATCATAGTCAATTACCATTGTTAAACATTCACAATGCGAAACACATGCATCTCATATAAACAATAACTACATCCTAACAACAGTAGTCATGGAAAACAAATCAATCAAAAAAAACATCTAGACTAAACGACCATAATCAACCAAACATGGGATACACACCCATAAAAAAGGAAATTAAACCTAATAAATACTCAATAAAAAATTCTTAAAAAAACACACCATAACAGGTCAAAATCAAGGTTTGATTACAAAACACACAATACTCAAAACCTGGGTATTCAACAATTTAAGCATATATAATCCAAAGACAATCAAATAAAGGAATACACTACCTACCGTGATGTCATACGATAATCACTCTTGAACATCATCCCATGAATCCATCTAGAAAGTCATAGATCTACAAAAAGGTAAAAAATTTCAACCTTGGATAACATACGAGATTGGAGAAGTCAAGAAGAGAGGCTCTAAGGGGAATATAGAACTCACTGGTGTAATTCCAAAGCACCTGACAAGATCTCAATCGGAGATTGGATGGAGGAATGTAGGGGTTCGAAGTTCTTAGCCATGTTGTCACTCTCCTGTATAAAACAACGGAATAAGAGATGTGTTCTGGAAATGAGAAGCGACCCCGATCTGATTAATCAAATAAAAATAACAGTATACAACATGTTCATTTAATGTACACACCGTGTACATGTCTCAACCGTCCCGCACATTAAGAGGTACACATGACCATGTACTTGGCCATTACATAACCAGTTTATGGATATACGTGGCAACCAGGTACTCGGTGTGTACTAAGAAAAATTCCAAATTCTTCATTTTTCATAAAAAACACCCTAAATCAAGATCCATATCAGAAATGATGATCCAGGTTCTTACAACTTCTCCCCTTAAATAAAATTTTCCCTAAATTGATGTGCTAAGGTTTGTTAAGTATAAACTTCAAACAACTTAGGCCACTATGATCGTACGTTGGCCTTAGTCTCCTATGTCTCGTCTAGCAAATTCCCATGATTCCACAACACCCGTACCAGAGGAAATAACCGGCCACAAATAAACTTCATACTAGGATCGACAATCCATATAGGGTGCTCCTCGAAGGATGCATACAACTCCAACTCAACCTCCTCGTATTAAAAAATGTGATATGGGTCCAAAAAGTAATGTTGTAGCTGAGAAACATGGAAGATTTTGTTCATAACCTGATACCTCTGAGGTAACTGCAACTGATAGGCAACTGGACTAACTCTCTCCGAAACCTCAAACAGCCTGATGTATCTCAGTGAAATCCTTCCTTATCTCTTAATCCTCCTGTGTCCCAACATCAGTGTGACATGTAAGAAAACATGATCTATAACCTCGAACTCTAGAGGTTGTCTCCATCAATCAGTATAAGATTTATGCTGAGACTATTTTGTAGCCATCCTATTTCAATTCAAATACACATGCTCAGTGGTCTCCTGGACAAGACGATTTCCCAACATAGCTACTTATCCTACCTCCAGCCAACATAGGGGTGATCATCATGGACTACCATACAAAGCCTCATAAGGTTCCATCTGAATCGTCACCTGAAATATGTTATTGTAGGAAAAATACACTAGGGGTAAGTGTCTATTGCAAGAACCCCCAAAATCTAGGACACATGCTCGAAGCATATCCTCCAAAACCTGAATCGTGCACTCAGACTGGCCACCTGTCTGGGGATGGTAAGTTGTACTCAGAAGTACCTGTGTACTTAAAGCCCTTTATAGTCCCTTCCAGACACCAGAAGTAAAATTGGCATCCCTTTATGAAACAATAGAGTGTAGAACCCCATGAAAATGTACAATCTCTTGAACATATAACCTTCCAATCTCAACAACACTGAAGGTCTCCTTGATCAGAAAGAAATGTAAATCCTTTTTGAGTCTTTCTATAACAACCCAAACTGCATCATTCCCTCAAGTCTACCTCAGTAAACCCATCATGAAATACATCGTGACATCATTCCACTTCCTATCGGGAATGAGTAACTATTTTAAAATCCATTTTGGTCATTGATGCTCTACATTCACCTGCTAACAGGTGGAACATCTCATAAAAAAAATACCCACACCTCTCTTCATACTTGGCCACCAATACTGATCGTGTAGATCTCTATACATCGTGCTGACACCAAGATGAACTGACAAAAATTGAATAATGTAAATCTCACAATATCCCCTCGAATATGTCTAATGATACCCATACACGCCCATGAAAATGTAAGATCTTATCCTCACCTATGGTCCACACAGGAGTAGGGTCCTCTTTTAACACATTCCCCCATTGGACTAGGACTTCAGAATTTGATAGCTACCTCATTCTCACTTGATCTAGTAGAACAGAGGTAAAATATACAGAATAAAGAAAAGTCTGGCCTTGTCTGTCATTCACCTCCAAATGCATATAAGAGAAGAGATCCATAATCTACAAGTCAATGCTGGCCTTCTAAACTACCTGTATCTGAGCCCTCCTCCTCAATGCATCAGCCACTATGTTTCCTTTCCCAGGAATATAAGAAAGCTCAAAGTCAAAAGAATGAAGGTACTCAACCCAAGTTCATTATCTCAAATTTATATCATGGTGAGTAAATATATACTTGAGGATTTTTTGGTTAGTGAAAACCATGAAATGCTCCCCCAAAAGATAATTTCTTCAATAACATAACACAAGTGAAACCGTAGCTAAATCCAGATCATGAATCCGGTAATTCCTCTCATCTGGCCTCAACTGTGGAGACCAGTATTCAATGGCTCCTCCACCTACATAAGAACAACTCCTAGCCTGATACTTGAAGTATCACAGTATATTTTTTAACTCTTTCTCGGATCGGGAAAAATTAGTATCAGTGTTGAAGAAATTCTCCCTTTTAGATCCTGAATGGTTGAATCGAAAAAACCTGTCCATAAGTACTATACACCCTTCTTAGTCTGGCCCGTAAGTGGTGATGCTAAGCCTAAAAAGTCTTGTATAAAGTGCCTATAGTAACCATACAACACTATAAAACTCTGTACCTCAAAAAATTATTTGTCTACTCCCAGGAAACTACTTCTCTCACTTTCTTTGGGTCTACTGATACTACTATATATGAGATAACAAAACCCAACAAGTGAATCTGGTCCATCCAAAAGCAGAATTTTGATATTTTAGAATATAAATGATTTATTTTAATGTACTCAAAACGATCTCAAGATGGATGGAATGGTCATGTCGAGTGTGAGAGTACACTAAGATATCATCCATGAAGACTACCACAAAAGAATCCAATTAAAGATGAATCACTTGGTTCATTAGTGCCATGAAAACTGCTGGCATGTTCGTGAGACTGAACAGAATAACCACATATTCGTATAGACTATACCTGCTCAGAAAGGCTGTACGATGTACATCAGATGGTTTAAAATGAAATAGATGATAAAAGAATCTCAAATCAATATTATAGAACACTTGAGATCCTCTAAGCTGATCAAAGAGATCATAAATCCTCAGCAAGGGTTATCAGTTCTTAACCATCAACTACTTCAGCTTTTAATAAAACACACAAAGTCTGAGGGTACCATCCACCCTCTTCGAAAAAGGACAAGTGAACCCCAGGGAGAAGTATTAGGTTGGATGAAACCCTTTTTCTATAACTCCTCTAACTGCTTATTGTGCTCCTGTAACTTTGGAGTATCCATCCTATATGGAGGAATGGACACCAGTGCCACTCCCGACATAAGATCAATAAGGAAATATACCTCTCACTCTAAAGGTAATCCTAAAAATTTGGCTAGAAAAAAAATCATAGAAATGATCCAATACTGGAGAGAAGTCCATATGTGAAGTCCCTTGATCATCTAGATATAAACTAGCAATATGGTCTATATTTCCTCTTAACCCATGATGCTCGGGTCCTGCTCTGCTCTCCTAGACATACCATTCTCCCTTTTGTAGAAAATAACTGCCCTTCGGTGATGTGAAACTCACCCAACAATAATAGTAGTCAATAAAGGCTTGGAAAGAGAGTTACCAGTCCATTCTGAGAATGAAATCAAAACCTATCATCTCTAAGACATAGAGGTCCCATAATAAGTGACACCCACCAACCTCTTGAGGGAAATCCTTGCACTGACGTACACTAGCCATCCTAATCACCAAAAGAGTGTCTATCATCATAAAATCATTAGAAGTAAAGATACAGAGCCCAAGGATCTACACCATAGTAATATATATAAAACTATGTGAAGACCCTATATCAAAAAGAGAAAAGCCTAAAACTGAGGAAACTAGAATCATACCTCTAACTATAGAGGGTCTAAGATTCTGCTCCTGCTTAGTCTTCTCCACTGCAAAAGTATGACCTATACCTCAGCCCTGTGATCCTTCCAGACTAATTTGAGCTGATCCAACCTATTGTCGCTGAAAGCCTACAGACTGGCTACCATGACCACATACTCCTCCTCAGTCTAAACCCCCATTCTAACTCTAGTTCCCTGAATAATGAGAAATTTATGGTCTTTATATTGAATTTGGAGTCATAGTAGAACCACTATCACTCACTGATGGAGAGGAAAACTGAAAAAACACTAAATATGACCCATCTTTCCATAAGATCGACACTACACTAGGTCTCTCAGCCACTAAGGTCTCATATGACCACTATTCTCGCACTGGTAGCAAACCACCTGGCTACCATAATAAACATCACCTGAAGGATCCCTATGGTGCTTACTGATATCTGTCGAATGAGTACCATCCCAAGATGCTGAAGCACCCTATCTCACAACTCCTAACTCCCTTAGATTATGCTCAGCAATTAGCACCTGGTTCACTATAGCTGTCACTAAAGTCAGCGTGAAGACATTCACTAGGGATTAAATTTCATACCTGAGACCATCCTCAAATCGCCTAGCCAAAGATAAATCATCACCTTACAGAATAAGTGTGAAGTGATAAAGAACTGTAACATGAGAAGATTAGTCCATCACTGAAAGAGTGCCATGCTCTAAATGCCTGAACTGTTGGGCCCAATCATCCCTCAATGTCTTAGGATAGACGTAGTCATCAAATATCCTCTAAAACTATTCCCAAACCACATCTTGGTGACTTACTGCCTGTGAGATAAAATCCCACCATATCATGGAATAATCACATAGCGTGTACATAGAAAGATTCACCCTCCTTTAAAGAGGCATCTACATATGATCAAAGATAAAGAAAATGGCCTCCAACCATGAATCTGTAACCTATGGTCCTCTATATCCAAAAAAGTGGAGGGATGTTTCTGTTGGAACACTCAAATCTATGCTACCATAGTTGAGGAAGGATGCGGTGCTCCTGAAAATGTCTGTAACATCCTTATAGATCCTTCATGAAACTATTAATCATCACCTAAATCAAGTATAACAGATGGTTCCAAAACAGGCATGACGGGAGGATCTACTAGTAGTTTTTAATCAATCCTTTCTAGTGTCTAGTCATTGCCCTGTACCTAGCATACAACCAAAGGAAATATTGGTGGCATGACTCTGCAAGGTCAAGCACACACCTCATTTCAAGATTATCAAGTACTAAAACATAGAATTATAAGAAAGAAACAAAATAAGAAAACATTCAAGTTTTCCAAAATAGGGATACACGGCCTATACACCCTCTACATGGTGTGTTTTGTTAGGTTTTTAACATGGAGACAATCAATTACAAATGACCACCAGGGTAGCTCTCATTTTCAATAACCCTTGGTCCGCATAACGATAAAAATTATAACGACCCTTTGTCACCTCTCACAATCATTTCCCTATGGTCCAACATATGTTTAATAATGACCCTATGGGTAGCTCTCATGACCTAAACCCTCTGATCAATGATCACATGGTATATCTCATAGTAAATGTCTCTGTTCAACAATAACAACAATTATACATAAAAGACCCTGTGTTGGGAAGCTCTCATAGTCAATTCCCTTTGTTCAACATTCACGATGCGAAACACATGAATATCATATAAACAATATCTCCGTACTAACAACACTAGGAATTGAAAACAAAGAAATCCTAAAAAGAAATTCTAGAGAAAAATACCACAATCAACCAAACATGGGATACACAAAAATTACTAATGAAATTAACCTAATACACACTCAATAATGCTTTCTAAAACAAACACACTATAATAGGTCTTAATTATAGTTTAATTTCAAAACATACAATACCCTAAACATGGGTATTCATAAATTTAAGCATATATAATCAAAATACAATCAAAGAAAGGCACAAAACACATACCTCGATGTTTTACGATGATCAATCTTGAAAGTCGGACCTTGAATTATCCTAGAACGTCGTAGATCTACAAAATGTTGAAAATAGTTCAATTGTAGATAACTTATGAGAGATGAGAAGTCTAGAAGATAGGCTATAGGGGAAGAGAGAACTCACCAGTGGGAATCCAACGCACCTGGTGACGTATCGATTGGAGCTCAAATAGAGGAATGGTAGGGGTTCTAAGTTCTCAGCCTTTTCATCACTCTCTCATATGAAACACATGAAGAAGTTATGTGTTCTGGACATGAGATGTGACCCTAGTCCGATAAATCAAATAAAAATAAAAGTACATAGCGTTTTCATTTAATGCACACGCCGTGTACATTCCTCAACCAGCCCCCGATTTAGGCAGTCCAGATGGCTATGTACTCGACCGTCACACGACCATTACATGGCTACCCATGGAAAATGGGTACATGATGTGTACTTAGAAAAATTCTAAATTCTTTCTTTTTCCTAAAAAACACCCGAAATCAAGATCCATACCAGAAATAATGATCTGGGTTCTTATACTATATATTAGGAATTAAAAATAATATGAATTCTTGGTACACCATATCCAGTTATAATCATTAAAAGGGTGATTTTAATTTTTTTTATAATAAAATCTTTATAATAATTAAATTTAACCTTAAAATGAGGTTTAAATCTAGAACTGATATCCTATTTATGATTTAAAATATATTGAGGAATAATAAATGCTACTATATAACTTACATTCCATTTGGATTAAAGGGGGTATTTAAAAATTTTCAACATGTTCTGTGCAACAAGACTCCCTATTTTACTATAAAATTTAATAGGAACAAGATGTAATGTGACCTCAGGAAGGCCACCCCATTATTCTTGACCCCATCTCATTCCAGTGCAATAGTTCCAATGTCAGATTGGATAGTGAAGGTGGAGCCCTGTTCGGGGGATTTGGTTGTTCTTGATTGTCACTTTTGTGTTAGGTGGGATTTGTTTCTTTTCATAACCATAGGCATGGACTACCTTCACTCCTCTTATACCCTTTCTTCATGATCTTTCACAACAAATCCCATTTTCGTATGGTGTAGTGGCTCTCTTGGGGGCTTGGGATTGTTTTGGTGTTTCGATTATTAGTGCTTCCCATGTGTGTTTTTTCACTTTTTTTGTGAGTCGTTCATGGATTTATCAATGGATTACATTCCCTCCCCCTATAATACCTTAATTATCTAGAGTTTATTCCCTTATTTATCAGTTCTTTATGGTTTTGGTTTCTCGGGTCGAGTCCCTTCTTCCATGGGTTGTTGTTAAGGCCTCAGATCGCTTCCTCTCTACTATTTCTTTTTGAAACATTGTTTTTGGACTCCATCTTGGTCTAGTGAAGAGGCTATCATGGTGTGTTGGGATGTTTTGATTGAGTATCTATGTTTTGTTTAGGATCCATGACCTATATTAGTGTTTTTATCCATTTTCGGGTTCCTATTCTTTGATGGTGGTGTTTTTTTGTTCTGTTATTGGTTATATCGGTGTGTTTCTTATTTCATTGGCTCGATTGTATTACCAGCTATGACTATTGGTGTATTGAAGATCTTGGAGTTGGGTGTGAGGTTGAATCAACCTTGATATTTGACTATTTTTATGAAGATAACATTCAGAGGATTTATTTTTCTAGTTTTGGTTATGATCATTTTGGTTTTTGGTGGTCGACGTTGGTAAAGTGGGTGTTGATGATGAGACCATGATGACAAATAATTTTGGGTGATTTTTTTTGCGATTTGGGGTGGTTTCCTTAATGATGAGACAATAGTGGTAGTGGTGTAATGATTGAGACGATGTGTGGATAGAACATGACTCCTTAGTGTAGGGTTCCTTGGGTTTCTCGTGGGATTTTTATGGATATCGTTGACATAATGTTGATTTCATTTTTGAAAATTTTTATGTTGAATTTTGAATTATGAATTTTCCCACTGCTTTACATGTGATTTTTATGTTGCGAGGGTTCCCACTCTAACCCTAAAAGTGGTTTTATGAAAATTTTAAAAAATTATTTTTAGGGTCTAATGTGGTTTTGTGAGGAGAGTATACCCCATATACCAAAGTGTGTGATAATATTAAAATAACCAAGAATCATACACATCAAATTACATAGAGAAAATAAATCAATTGAATATACTAAAACAAATTGAAATTTTGACATACAATAATACTAGATGAATCACACACTGGGCTGATCACGTATAAAAATAAACTTCATTATAAATGACAAAAGGATCTGCTCCATCTTTGAGCAACACCTCATCTTGATATCAAGGTCTCACTCGAGCATATCTAGCTTGAACACATAATACTTGGAATCATCCCAACTTGTGTATGAATCTAAGTGGGAGTATTTTCAAGTGACCGAGTATAATGCTGATCATAGATGGGTTGGAGTAAATAAATCAGTAGGGCACCATCTAAGTAGTCTCATACATAATTGGATATGTAGTGATATATCCATGTGATATGATTAGCTGAAATAAATAAATAAACTAAAATAAACAAATAAATAGAAAATCCAACAATAATACCTACTCCGCCTTGATTCCATAATTTTTCTAAATATGCCATAATGACCGTGCCAACCATTATCCCAACCACCCTAGGGAATATACATATAAACTAGACCAGATTAATATTCATCATCAATTCATTGTACCATGACCCCGATCGAATATACCTGCCTTAAGTAGTTATAGAGTGTCTCTAAACATGAGAATAACATCAAGGGAACCTCTGTTCATACCCTAGGGATTCTATGCTAACTCCTTAATTAGGATGAGTAACAGACCATCAAGTGTCACCAAGAATCCTTCTTCCTCAATCCCTTAGGATGAACCCCATGGATGTACCATGACATTCATCACTATCAGGCCGACATATGATTCCTAAGAGCCGAAGGCCCTAAAAAATCCTATACATCTAAGCATGAATGATTTGTGGGGAACCCAGGGAATCTATTGGAATACCCCCATGGATCCCATTTTTTATAACCATGGAATCCAGTAGTCACATCTTCTTAGTCAATCCATTAATAGGACATCTTCCAAATCCTAGGGTTTATCCTAGGCATCGATCGAGGGGATCCAACCCTCACCACCATGATGTACAATATCCATACATGAGGATATACTCCCACTAAATACCTAATACAACTATTAAAAGATCATGAGTCATAGGAATTCAAAATATTCTAATGGTATCTTCATTTTAATCCTAGGATCCTCAAGAATTATTAGTGGTTTTAATGTATCAATAGAATCATTGGAATATCAGGAATTTATAAATGCGCACTATCACATACTCTGATGTTTTATCATATTTATCACCTCTTGGAGTCCACCATTACATTACCCATAATATATTCTATTCAAACTATAAATTCACACCCAAAATAAGTTGAGACCGTGTCCCTGTCATCTCAGGTATTCTAGGGGATCCACCATCTTAATAGGTGATTCCCTTCCATCTGGGGAAATCATAATAAAGTCCGGCCCAATGGGTAATTCTCAGGGATCCTAGGAAATTATATAGCATATCAAAAATAAATAAAAACATCATAGGTGCTGGATGAACACCCACGATCTAACTTATCATCATATCCCATTTGGACTTACATATTGGTTTCAGTTCTATGTGACACTAGCAACCATTTCTACCCATTTCAAATACACTTTCTCAGGGTCATCAATAAAGGGGCACCCATAGGGGTCCCTTAGATTGTCCCTATGGTGGTGGCATCCCACTCAGGATAATTGATCACACATGGTCTCTTGAGTTAACACCCGATTCTTGGTGGACATTCTATCTCTTGACATCATTAAAATCATCAGATCACTTTTTAGTCCTCAAGGGTAATTTTCACTAGATAAAGTCTCAAGAGATGGATCTAGGCCCATATCTTTTTCTAGGGTCACATTATGCCAGTTAGCTAAATAAATCCATCTCTATTAGGCCAAAGGACTATCAACTTTGTCCCAAAACATATCAAGGGTCCTCAACTAGCCTACTAAGATTATCTATCTCATGTCACATCGCACTCCCTATTGGATGTTTCCTAAAATAAATTTTATAGTCACAGCCTCAGCCATTAGTGACTGAGGAAATCAAGACAGTTCCAATGACCCTTGGGACCATGGAACATTGTGTATTCTACCCTAAGAATTACATTTTATATTATTGTTGTTTAAAACAAGTCCATCTCCCTCAGTGGAGATACCACATAACCCATTCCCAAAAAAACATTCACAAATCATAAGGGTAGGTATGTAGGACAACCTACATTCTGAAAAGATTTAAAAATACTGATTCTAAATTCAAAATATTCCACCAAGACTCAACCCATGTTTCTTTTTCTTAGCTCAATCATGGGCCAAAACTGATCCCCTACCTCAATCCATGACATACGACTTAATTCATTATGATATTCATAATTAATCAATTAATTAAAAATATATTTTTTATAATTTTAGATAATTTAAATGTCATTAAACTCTCACTAATACTTTAATCTATGTCATTTATCCCCCCTTTTACATGCCCGTAAGTCCATTCATATCCAAATCCCCTATCTGAAGCACCAAAATCATAATTAATTCAAATAAAATTTTGAAAAAACATAGGAAAAAACATAATAAAAACATATCTCCTTAAAATTCTAAGAAACCAAGCGAAAATTTCATGACGAGATATCCTCTTCATAGTAAGATTTGAATCCCCGTTATTGATGCCTGATTCCAACATGATATAATGGAATTGAAATAAAAAATCCTAACCAATAAAGTTAAATTTATAAAAAAACAAAGGAGAAGAATAAATGAGATCACCTGAGATGAAGACTCACCCAAAAATACTAAAAATCGCCAACCAAAACGCCATAAAAAGAGGGAGATACAAGGAGGTGAAATTGTAGAGGCCTCGGAAAAAGGGTAGAGACACCCCAATTCATACGATCGAATGGGAGAGAGAAGGATGTGCTACCCCATAAAACATGGGGGGATAGTGATGTAAATTCTCCCATTTTAAAATTCACCATCTATCTAGAATTGGTCCACTAAATAGAAAATGTTGAAACTAGCTAATAGGGATTCTATCTAAAATATCCATCCCAGCCCCTCCTAGAGCCCTTCTAAGCCCTCCAGACTTCTCTTGAGCCACATTTCATTTCTAAAACACCTATTTTGGGGTGTTTTGAGTCTCATAATCTTACCTCAATTTTTTTTTAAAATTCGACCCACCAACTTATTTGAAATTTCAAATTTATTCAGAATTATGATTCCTATCTACTCACACTGGGGTTTATATTCTGTTTTATGTTTCATGTTAAAAGTTATTATAATGAATTGAAGTATAAAACATGCCCTGAATTCTGACATATTTTTTATTTTTATTGGTATGTCTAGTTATAATATTATAAACATCTCCATGATACAATTTCCAAGTATGTATTGTTATATGTGAAATTTTTTGACATTATTATAACAATTTATAGAAACACATGTACATAAATATTATTGTTTTGTGACACCAATCATGCAGTTTTATGTAACTTAAAATGTTACCTTGAGCATGTTATTTTTTTTATAATATTGATTATATTGAGATAAATAACTAGTAATGGTATTTTTATTTTTTATATTAATATGATATTTTGAATAGAATGTTAGAATAAGTATATAACTATGCTATAACCGATATGAAGGTATTACTTTTAGGGCTGGACCAAGGGAAAGCCCCAAGATTCCCTGGGATTGGGAAACACTTGGGAAGGGGGAAGCACATCCCACCCCACACTCTCACTGTGTTAGATCCTATCATAAACCCAATATATCAATATTAATTCTTTAAGAAGTCTCCTTATTGGTGCATCTTCTCCACTCCAATGAGACTTCTATCTTGAGGTCTCACATTATCTCACCTCCCTCTCCCTTGATGATGCTCGACTTCATCATTTATGTTTACATGAATGTCGATGCCAATAGTTACCTTCTCTACCTCTTCCCCCTTCTATTTATTGATACCCCACCTCAAAACTAAAACAATTGATTATGTCCTCCCTCCCCATATCCCTAACCTCTTAATATATATTCCAGTGGTTTCCCTCACAAAATAGGCACCTACCCTGCCCCTTGCAATACCTGACCATAATAACCAAAATGCCCCATCCACCCGACTGATTAGAGTGAAATGTGAGTAACGTGTTTAATTTTATGTTGTTTTTGTATTTTATTTTATTATTGTTTAATAATTATATAACTATAATTATTAATTTTAACAAATGGAGATATTTGTGGATGGAGTTATTTCATAAGAATCTATTTTTAGAAAATGTTCATTTTTTGGAATGGCTGACTAAATTTGTTTTCTGGAATTGTTAACTGCTGCATCTTCACGTAAGTATAGTTAATTCTTCCAATACTCTACATTTAATTTCCTAATAATTGGATTTTTGAATTATTTTTTTGGATTGATTATTTTTTAATTTAATTATATTTTTTATACATAGAAAATTTGAACTCTCAAATCAAAAATTTGATTTTCAGTTTTCTTTCTTTCTAGGTTATAGGTTTTGAATGAAGTGATTTTTTGTGTGTATTAGGATTATATAATTTTTGTTAATTTTTTTTCTTAAAATATATATTATTGTGTAGAAGGACAAAATTTTAGATTCTAGTCATGGTAAATGATATTGTTTGAGCTGAACCTATTTTTAATGATCATTACATTTCATTGAGTAAAATTCCTTCCCCAAATTCTTCTTCTTACTTTTACCCTTATATTTTTATATTTTGTATTGGTTTTATTTGTTTCCATATTTCATCTTTTTTCCCAACTAATTTTCTCTTTCAACTATCTAGGGTTTAAAATTTACAGTTTCTTCTTACAGGAAATTTTTTTTCTCCTCATTTTGGATTATCCCATTTCGCATTAATTGCTTATTAATTTTAGGCTATTGAGTATTATAAATTTGTAGTGAAGGTATTTGTGTGTATATTTTTAATTAAAGATTTTGGGTCAAATTTTTTTATGGAATTTCAGTGCCAGTGAAATATTGAGGCTTGTTTGTAAGATAATTTCATGGAATTTATTGGAAATTATTCTATAGAGAAGGTTCAATCAACGAAAAACAAATAACATTACAACAACAATATTTGGATTGTTGATTCTAGACCAAAAGAAGACAATTATGGAGCAAAAAAAATCAAAATTGACATCAAGAGTATATTGAAAATAGGGAATTCAAAAAATTTTATAGTTCAAAATAATTATTACCAAATGGAATTTTATTTTTCACTGCCACTCTTTCACTGGCATTCCTCCGGCCTTAATATATGAAATATTTAATTTCCTCAATTCAAAGGATCTTGGTATAGTATTCTATGTGTCAAAAATTCTCCAAAAAGATGCATCTGAACCTCATGTTTAGAAATAATATTACCGTGAGTAGTGGGGTTACCCTGTAGTTTATATGCTCATCGGCATATAATAATCTAATGAGAAAACAATGAGTGATTGATTTTTCTCTTAAAATACCTCTCTATGAACTGATCCATCCATATTTTCTCATTATCTGATTCTGGGGTACCCCGATGATCATAGTAAAAGTACTTCCAAACATGTTGTTCTGGTGAATCCCTATAGAGTATTGTTGACACACAAGATACCATACCAATATCATTTAGATGAAGGTAATTAAATATTTCAAATTCTTTATGGTCACATTGAATTTTCCAGATAATTTTTTACTAGCTTCTACAAAGTTATCGTTACCTCAAGATATGATTTCATAATAAGGACATGGAATATTAAATAAGGTTTTTCAATCACATCACCATGACCATTGGGTTATACTATTTGAGTAGTTGGTTCAGATACAAATATTTTGGTAACTTGGGCACTAATGGATTCATCGAATATTGGATTGTTGTTCTGGGTCTTCCTCACTTGTTTGACCATCAGAAAAAGAGCACCATATCTCGTGTTTGGGAGAAAGTAGTGCCAGTTACTTTCCTAGAATTATAATTTCATCATATTTAGATAGAATCATGGGACATGACTATAAATATTTGGGATTATACTTAATATAAGTGATTAATTTTTTTAAATAATCAGGACTAGGTTTAGTGCCTTTCCCCACATGACACCAAAGTTGTGAGTTCATCAGGGATAGACATCTATGTCTGGGATATCCAGGGAAGAAAAATGAGATCTTCCATTTGGGATGTTCATAAAGGAAATTCATATGATCTAGCCTGGAGACACATGGGTAATATTCTTGTCACTAGTTGAGCAGATGGGGAAATACATATATTTGAGATAACTTCTAATAGTGTGGAGAAAAATGTTTTCCTGGTTGCAACATGGATCTCCGATACAAATGTTTTGAATTCTATGGAATTTGAGTTTCCATGGCTCGTGTTGTCCTCCAGTGAAAGAAATATATCTCTAATCGATGTGTAAAAATTATCAAAAACTAGGGCCAGCCCAAGGAAAATCTCAAAGAGACCCTAGGTTTGGGAAACACATGGGTAGGGAAAAATATGTCCCACTCCACACACTCACTTCAGTATCTCCTATCATAAACACAATCTACATCCTAGCTCCTTTGGTTGTCTCCTCATTAGTGTTTCTTCCCCAATCACCTAACCTGGCTACCTTTCAGCCTTATCCCACCTCTACCTCTTCCCCCTTCGACATGTCGATACCTCACCTCACACCTCATCTATTTGATGCTCCCATCCCTCCCCACATCCCTACCCTCTTAGAATTCATTACACTAGTTTCCCTCACCACTTTGGCACCTGCCCTACCCCCTTGAAATTCCCAATAGTAAGAACTAGAATAACCCATCTAGCCACCCCATTAGAGTGAAACATGACTGAGGTTTTTAATTTGATTTTGTATTTTGTATTTAAGTTTATTTTTTAATAATTATTTAACTATAATTATCTATTTTAACAGATGAATAACCTTGTGGATGGAGTAATTTTATAATAATATATTTTTATAAACTATTTAGTTTTTTTAATTTTTGACTTCATTTGGTTATTGGAATTGTTGATTGCTACACCTTCACATAAGTACACATAATTCATATAATCCTTTTTGTTTAATTTCATAATTAATGGATTTTTTAATTATTTTATTGAATGAATGAATTTTCATTTAATTATATTTTTTATTCATATAAAATTTGTCCACTCAATTAAAAAATATGATTTTTTGTTTATTTTTCTTTCCATGTTATAGTTTTAGAAAGCAATGAATATTTTTTGTGTCAGGATTACATAAAAAATGTTCTTCAGTTTTGTTGCCTTAATATGCATATTATTATGTAAAGGGGATTCATTTTTTATGCTAGTATTGGGAAATGATATTATCTAGCCTAACCCTAATTACATTATGGATTATGATGAATGGAATGAGATTTTAATTCCCTTACTCTTTCATACCCCTTTACTCATCCCAAAAACTATGGTCTAGTAGTTCCCTAACACATCATACACCTTCCCCTTACCCAAAGATATACTTATGACCTCACTATAGTATATTAATTATTTAGTGGAAATGATATGTAGGATTATATTTCCCCTATCCATGTATTCAACACCATGATGCACCCAAATAATGTGATTACAAGTATGGATTATCCAAGTGTGAGGAGTTATTTGTTACAACATTTTATTCATATATAAACTCCTTAAATGTTACTAATAAATCATATAATTAGATACTATTTAAAAAATTATTTAAATATATTTATGTATGTGAGAGGACTTGTTCAAGAATAAATATATTTATTAACAATTATGTTGAGAAATAGTGGTTATTCAATACTGATTATGTATATGCTCACACCATTAATGGAAATTGTTAGATAAGTGAACTAAAAAGATTACCATGATGTGGTGGATTAGGTCATGTGATGGTATAACCTTATATGTACCATGGTATAGTGTGAGAGATATACCTTAGTGGAAATGAAAGAGGATTATCATACTATAAGAAAATATTTTACTTGACCCCTTCTTCTTTCCCAAATACCATTATCAGTGAAAACTATTATATGATCACAATTATGAGAATTTTGATCATACAACTGGAATTTTTGAAAATAAAACATTTATCAATAATATTCAGGATAAAAATTTAAAAAATTGAAAATTTTAACCATTTTTTGAAACACTCATTAAACATAGGATGAATGTTTAGAGTATTTTGATTTCTATATTTTATAGCTTGATCCTCATTAGTGTTTTACAATTCTATAGTATTCAAATACTATCCTGGAATCCTTAAAATTGAGATCACTCATGGATCTCAATTATATACTTCATTTAAAATCATGGTTCTAGAAAACCATGTCTTGAGAGAGGTCCCACCCAAGCATGGGTTTATTCTCACAATCCAGGGATACTTTTATAGAATGAGTCTTTCAATTTCTTATTTGGGATCTTGATTGAATTATTGTGAATATATTTGTTAGGATTTGTTCACTAGGGAAAGGAATGTCATACTTATCATTCTTTGATTCGTTCATTCCAAACATATAGATATATTCTTGGATTAATAGTGATCTGAAGTTTGTATTATACTAAATTTCATATGATATACATACCTAGAAAATCTTAAATGGTATTAATGAAAATGTTAAATAGTTCACAAATTCCTTGGAACCTTTAAGTATTAATTATGGTGATGTGAAACACTCAAAACAAAAGTTTCATTATTGATGACAAGATTCGCATAACGTACGTTTCAGAAAAATGGTTTACATTGATAGGTTTATATGGATGTCATGTTGGAAATGTTCATAGGATGGAAGATATTAAAACCCCATCAATTTCATCAAAAAAATATTTATCCATCTTTGGTTTAAATTTCTAATAGATGATGAAATTAGAAAAAATGGTTTTCTAACTTCAATGAAATAGCTTAATCCAAAATGATCATTGTTTTTCATGAACATTCAATGACATAATATGTTTCTTTAGAGAAATAGTGTTTTAGTTAATAATGTAGACATATCACATCATAGTTCTAGTAAAACAAATATTTTTTTATCATTAAAATGTTGTGTAAAATAGATAATCATGTCTTTTATATGATTTATGTGATCTCATAATGACAATTTCTAGTGTGGTATTGATATAATGTGGGCATGATAAGATAACATTACCCTTAGAAAATGATATAGATTCACCTGGTCAATGGTAGGAGAGCCACCTTCTCTATGTTTATCACAAGAGAGATAGTGCATTATTAATATTATATAGGCATCCATGAACTATGTTTAATATTACCTGTGAAACTTATCATATGTCACGACCATCAGATACATGATGTTAATTTGATGTAATAAATTTCCATCTTAGCATACTCTTATATATCTTCTCACATGTTGGAATAATCTTCCTCATAATTTCATTCCCTGTGATAATATTGGTGTTAGTTCACTCAAAAATTACCCCAAACAATGACCGTACATAAAAGTTGATCTAAAATGGCCATATAAACTCTTATAGCCTACACAAGGAAAGAGGTTTCACACCAAGGAAGACTATTTCATGGTGTGTGTTGTTTTTGATAGAAAATTTAAAAAAAATTGTTAAATTTACAAAAACCATAATGGAAGATGGACCTATGGGTATGTAATGAATCCAAAGGGTGGCTTTAAATTTTACCAAAAAAAGTGTTTTTAGTTTTGATCTACATTTAAAGTGGATCTACATGGTAAATAATTTATAGTTTTCATAAATTAAATAAGGTGTAATTTTAAAGAAATTGTACTTATTAAAAAATTGTTTATAAATGTTAATATAAAATGTTTATGTTAATTATTTATTTTTAAAAACTATTTAAGTCACTCTAAATGGTGTTTTTATGGTATTATAAATGGTTTAAATAAAGTTCAAATAAAGGTATTATTTTTATGTAAATTTTTACATAAAATAAGAAATTATTATTATTCAATAATAAAAATGGTTATAAAATATTTCATATTATGAATATCAAGTATTTCATATTATAAACCATGTAAAGGATATTGTGAACTATATATATTTGATAAAAGTGCACTGTTGTTGTTTATTTATGCCTTAATTATATAGTGTTTGAAGGTTATTTATTAATTATTAATATTTTTTATCTCATTCTTAAATATAAAAAACATTCAATTATATATTTATTCAATTATTTATTCATGTTCATAAAGTATAATGTTATGAATTGGGGTATATGATTTAGTTTAAAGAGTTAAAATGTTTCAAAACTTCCATACGTGCATCTATGGGATTACATGTTTGGTGGGAAATTGATTTTGTTTTCTTCTACCTTGACATTGGCATGTATTAGGTTATGAAATTTAATGAAGAAGTTAACAATAATTTTTTCATATTATGTTTTATAATTATGATGAGATTAAAATATATCATAAATAAATTATTATTGGGTATAAGGAATTTGGGTTGAACTATTGACTAGACCAGAGGCTTATGTCTTGTCAATAAAAGTGGGGGTTGGATACCTATTCCTAGAAGCTTACTCTAGTGTAGATTTTTGGCCTTTAATGATTAAAATCCTTTATAAGAAATGTTTTCAAATACCTTGTGTATGCAATGGATTTAGTCATTTATAAATATAGATGGATTTTATTTTTCATAGTAACACAAGTTATGAGTAATTTAAAGAGCTACACATCAATATGGTTTTAATGTATTTATTTGGGGAAAATAATAAGATTACAAAATAAATCAACAGATGAATTCATACATGTAAAGGGAATACATGAGATAAAATGGTGAGATTAAAACCCCTTTAATAAATAATGAGTGTAAGATTCTTTCAATATCAAACACTTGTCAAGAACATGGTCATTAAACTAAGTAGTTTAATGTTAAAGCGGGGTGTTCCGAGATTATCTTGTGTATAGAATGGTGGTAATGGATAACCCTAAGAGGTAAGAAACAAAATATTATTATGATCATTGAGTTAAACATCGGCTAGAAATCCTTAGGAATGATACTAAATGAATAGTGTTTAATTTATCCTTATAAAGGATTGGGTAAAGGGTTATCTACCAAACCATCCATGAATCACGTTTAATGTGATTTTCATGATGGCGTAACTAAATATATAATTTGTTATAGAAACACCATAACTAAATCATTGTTTAGTGAAATATTAATCATGGACCAATATTGGATATGATGGTTTTGAATGGGCTCATCATAATAATGGGAGCACATTTGAAATAATTCATTATAAAATGATTAAAAAATAGGATACTTATCTAATAAAATATTTTGTTGTAGATAAATGGAATCATAATCATCCATAAATAATTTTAAAGTATAATATTAATTTAAAAATATTTTAGAATTATATGTTATTAAATTTTGTAAATATTAATGAAAATTATATTTTTTTGAGTAACTAGTTTCTAAGAAACATATTTTTTAATTATTTAAACAAATGAATCTAGATAATCATGAGAAGCATAGAATAATCTAATACATATTCCTAAATGATCAAAAAAAATTTAGTCACCTATCATATATTAAATATGGTTGAATTTGTTAATGATCCAATGGTATTGGAGGTATCCGCAAGGATAGATCTCATAATGGAATTAATTATGGAATCATAATTGGAAATGTAATGAATATGAGAATGAGTTATATAATAGATTACGAAAAGTTTTGCAATGTTTTTGGGATCAATGAACTCAACAAGAGATGTCTTTTTTGAGTGATTTATAAGTAGTTAAAGTGTGTTAAATTTAATATAGAAAGAAGATAATTTAGTTTGAGTTTCATATTATGTTTCTTTAGAAATTATAGTCAATGGAATTGAAACCAGAAGGTAGATTCCATAGGGAAAGATATTTATTCTAATAATATGAATTTTTTTGGTATAGTTGAAGGGTTTTGAGATTAGTTTTGTAAATTATATGTCATGTATTAATGTTTTATAATATATTATTTAATTTTTTAAGTTTTATGATACTAATAGAATACATTATAAACGTTTTTAGTATACTAGAATTAAAATATGATGTAATAATTGGCAAATCTTGTAGTTTGTGTTTAAATTAGGGGGAAAATTTTCCATTATGAATGTTTGTAATAAAAAGGTGTCTTTTAACCATAGATGATTTAGACTAAAGGATGTGTATTTTAATCTTATTTACTTTTTGTTATAAAATAAGTTATTTGTTAGGAAAAATTTATTATGAATAATGTGATATGATGGTTTTGATACACATGTTTTATGATTCGTTCAATTATATATGTTTTTTTGAGAAAATGACATGGTTGAAATGAGTTTTATGAGGAATAAAACATGTTTTCTATAAATATTTTTTATATTATGAGGGAAAGAGTTTCCACCACCCAATAGTGGTATATTTTAATTATACAAGTATTGTTTTTATAAAATAGATTCAAACACATAAGAATTCCATACATTATATAGATACACTAGTTTATTAGTTAATATTACAAAAAGATAAATAAGTGTTATTTTCTATAAAAGAGGGATTTTTTAAATTCTAATTATATTATGAAGAGAATATTGTCTCTAAGAGAATAGTATGAGTATATTTTAGACATAGATTTTCAAATTTGAAAAATAAAAGGTTATCCTAGTCAAATTTTAAATTTAATTTTATATCCTAAAAGAGATTATGATGTATGAATAAGGAATAATGTAAACTGTTTTTTTTGTTACCAAAACAATGTCAAATAATATCGTTTTTATTGAAAGGTTCCTAGAACTATGGTGATGGTGAACTAACAAAGAGTTCTATATAGAAATAAATTATTTACATAATAACAATTAATGTTTTGAAGCAAAGGATTTTGAATAATATGTTCATGAAGTTATAACATAATAATATAATTCCTACATCTCACCATTATTTAATTTTTCTTCAAAAATGTTACTCACTAAAAGTATTTGGGGGGAGGGTCTTTCCAGGCGTTCACATAAAAATGTAGCATGCATTATATATTTATTTATTGAATTGAGAAAAACTAGAAAAGTTAAGAAAACATAAGGTTGATCTAGAATTCTATCATATTTTTCACGATACAACTTTAGATTAGTTATAGTTTTTAATAAATATAAAATAGTTTAAGAATATTAAATTTATCATGTTAAGAAAATTCGACACTTTATTATATTAGAAATGATAATAAATCTTTCCAAGTTTGACTTTGAGTTATCCCTAATTGATTTTTATCATCGAATATTATAGGATGTAGTGACATATTAAGGTTAGTATGATTAAGATTCTGTATAGGGATAAAAAAATATCCAAGAGGGAGAAAAAATTATTTATGCACCAGATAAACCCCTTGGTTGATACCACATAGAGTATCATAGTCAATGTCATTAGTATTATAGGGGTTTATATTATATATATATATGTTAATCTGTATCTAAGTTTATCAATAAACATAACATTATAAACTTCATAATTTTATACCATTATTATAAATTCCTTGAGGCTTAGCTAATCATGGGGTGTTTATGTATTTTTCTGATCATGTCCTTGTTTGGAAGATAACCAAAATTATACTTTTACTCTTATATGATGATTTTGACATTTCAGATTATAGTTGATATAGATTGAGTAAATTCATGGCCTTACCTTTATATGACATTATTTTCTTATGTATTAGATGAGGTATGTGTGATTTCATTTATCCATGATACTGAATGACATGTGATGTATTCATTAACTTGGTTAGTATATACTTAGGGAAAAGAAAACATAAAAACATGTTATATGGGATTGACATACTCTATGTTCTATATTTAGTTGATTTCTTGGAAAAATATTTCGTAAGAATGTATATACATTCTTATAATTCATCTGGTGTATTCAAGTATAGAGATACATGTGTTTGAGGTAGGTCAAGTCAAATACAATTATAGGTTGAGCAGAAATGATGATTTTCTAGAGGCCACTCTTTACTTACATTTATGGATTTGGTAATTAATATTTTCTTAATGCTACAAACTCTCATAATGTCAAGCATTATGAATAAGAGCCAGAACATAAAAATAACCTAATTTTTAGTTTTAAGTCAAGAATTCATTCTATTACATTTTGGTATATTTACAGTTAAGAGTTTTAGAGATTTATCCCATCAACCTTATATAAATAAATATCATATCAAAAAGTGGATACTTCCAAATTGTTTCTACTTTCCCACAAAAAAGAAACTGGTATAATATAAAAAGTTTTATATTCATTACATAACATCACAATTTTCATATTGAAGTCCTTTATGCCCGTAATCATCCTTATAACCCTGTGATTTTTTTAAAACAAGGGATGAGAACAAAAATCTAAATAAGGGGCATAAAAATAAATAAATAATCTCATCAGTCTATGAATAGTTATAAATGTTTTATTTTTTGAAAATAAACTTTGGGCTAAAAATAAATATTTTTGTACATATAAAAAAAAATTCTCAACCAAAATATTTTTATAAAAAATTTAATTAGAGGTAAAGAAATAATGAAACTCATAAATATTTTTTGAATTCATCATAAATATATGATCTTTTCACAAATTAATACTTTTCACCCATATTAAGTATCAAGTAAATTCCTTCAATCATAGGCTCATTTTCTTTCATTGTGAAATCAATAGGTTTCTCTAAAAACCATAAAAATAATAAATACATCATGCATGTAACTTGAGATATAATTTTCTATATCAATATAACTAATAGAATAACCAATATGATCAACTTACATAAAAATTATTTGGAGAACCAAATGAATCAGAGGGATTTAACGGACCAACTCATTGTAGGTTTCTAACATAACCAACCATCCATGGTTCATAATAGAACCACTTGTCCATGGTTTATAATAGAACCACATTTCTATGCTATATAATAGAAAAAACCCATAATAATAAAAAAATTAACAAGATCCATAACATAATCATAACACATAAAATATTTTATACTTAAAAAAAATATTCCTTTCACTCATAATCAAAACATTTACAGATATTGAAATATCTATTCCATTTAAACCCTTGTATGAAAATACCAAGAACATAGAGAAGAAGAGTTTTTTTGAATAAAAAATGGAATATTATAAATGAAACTAAAAATAAAATTATTATTATGGATGCGGGAAAAAATATAGATTCCATATTATTAAAATAAAATATACTTTTTTAAAAAAAAAAGTCAAAATGTTCGCTATAAAATATATTGAGAGATTCCTTCTTAAAAACATAAAAAAGTACAAAGAAACATTAAATACCCTTTATAATTATTTTATGTCTATGTAAATTCATTAATAAAATAATGTTAATAATATGGATATGGTTAAAAAATATTTTTTAAAAAAATCTTTAAAAAAATTAAAATGAGGTTTTTAGTTAAAGTGTCCCTTAACTTCAGTCTGATTCTTCATGTGCATTTATTTATCTTCATTAATAATAAACATATATTAATTTTTAAAATTCCCAATAACCTTTTTAATGTTTATTATTATTATTTATTTTATTTATCACTATGAAATATATAATTAATTAATCATTAAGTTCACACTGGATGTTTTGATGGTATTCAAATCATATATACTAAATGAATTCGGTAAGTTGACTATGGTCAAAGATATAATTATTCCATAATATATATAACAAACTAAATGAAATAATTACCATTTTAATACATCAAATATAATTTTAAACCCAGCCATTAATGATTATTATGAAAAATAAACTATGTTACAGTCATTGGGATGGTAGGTCATACATACACATGAGTAGCGTTTCTATTTTTCAACGATGATGATTGAAAGAAGGAAAGTATTAATTTATAATAAAATTATGATGATTATATTATAAATATAATATTTATTCTTTAATTAAACTTATATATCATCCATGTGATGTGGTGATTAAAAATGAATCACATCGCATCAGGCAGGTGGTAGTCCACACATATGCACGAATGACATTATGATTTTTCGATGATTGGAAATGTAAAGAAATAGATGATATATTATCATCAAATAATGATAAAAATTTCTAAAATATAAAATATATATATTAAATCCATCATTATAACCAGCTTTGAGATGTAGTGATAGAGGTCGAATAAATCGATTCATGAGCTGGTAGTCTTCCAGACACACAAAGGATGATTTCATTTCCCATTTGATGGAAAAGAAGAAGGATATTGGTTATTAAATTTACATAACAACATATAAATATATGGAATATAATCATTTTATTATTTCTGTATAAATGAATAATATTTTATGGAGGTAGAAGAAAAAATAAAATGAAAACGCTCGGTTGAGAACTATTCCTCTTTTTCAGACAACCTCTTATGGTTTACAACAAAAGTATTCATAGGATGGTTTTTGGATAAAAAAAAGGACTATAGGAAATGGGAAAGTTTGTATGTAATGTATTTGGGAAGGGATTTACGGAACCAAAATGATTTGTAAGTGTAAAGGAAACAAGAGATGAGGCACCCTTTAATAAGAGAGGGGAGAGGTATTCTTGGAATTTTCACAAAGTATTAAATTAATATAAATTAATTTTCACCTTAAAATGAATCCAAATTTTTATGATTATAAGATAATATTATTATGAGGATTAATAGTCTCATACAATAAAGATTGGTAAAGTTTAGAGGTTATTTTCACCCATTTTCTTTTTGTATTAACCCGTGTCAACCCTTTTTGACAATTACCATGGTATTAATTTTTTTTTACTATTTTTGAGTCAAGATAGTAACTATAAATAAAAAATTGGAATATAAATAGACCTAATATGATTTTTTAAAACATATCCCATTCACTTAGTGGAATATGAGATTTTATTTTTTTAAATAATTTAATAAAATATTATTTGTTATAAAATATCACTAATGTCATTCAATACTAAAAAATTTGCAACATACAATGTCATCTTATATTAGAGCTTGTAAAAAGTGCTAAAAAAGGTTACCTTTTATCATTGATAAAAAAGTATTGATAAAATGTACCCTTTCTTAGCATCTTTTTTTAGCACTCATAAAGGGTACCTTTATCAGCGCTTTATTTTTGCACTGATAAAGGGTAAGAATTATTAGCATGTTTTCTAGTGATGATAAAGTTTCTAATCATGAGTGAAAGTCCTATATAAAAATAGTAGATGTTTAGTTTCTTATTTATATATGATTTTGTTGCAACCCATCCTCAGAAGCCTCTTGCATATATGGGCTCCCGCAAACACTCTCAACACACATCCATATGGGCCCACGAGCTTGTGCATACCTTGGTTCACCCTATTATTCCCAAAATATTTAGCCCACCCATAAAAAAATGAATGGGTCCTACAGGACCTGACCCACTTGCCCCACCATTCCATCCTATACACGACCCGACCCACCTGCCCTACTATTTGGGCATATACATAGCCCAAAGCACCCACCCATGCGGGCCACAACCACAATTTTTGTATATACCAATAAAAAGAAAAAAATACTAATTTTTTTTGAAATAATTAAACAAATAAAAATTAAAAATATATAAATTAAAAAAATACATAAAACATTATCAATTAAAAAATTATTAATATATTTAATATATATATTAAAATTATAGATATTAATAAAGCGTATATATTAAAAATAAACATATAAAATGAAGATATTAAAATAATTAAATAAATAAAAATTAAAAATGAGTAAATTACAAAATATTAAAATTTTTATTAAATAAATAATTACTAATAAAAATGAATACATTAAATATTCATATATATAAATTATAAATTTTAATAAATATTATATTTTAAAGAAGCATATATAAAATGAATAAATTGTAATAATTAATCAAATAAAAATAATAATTAACAATTTGAAAAATTATTAAAAAATTTAGTAATGAAAAAATTATTAATAAAAATGAGTAAATTTAATATATATATATATATATTAATTATTAATATAAATAAATAATATATAATAAATATAAATATAGAAAATGAATAAAATTTAATAATTAAAAACATACTAATGACTTTTTCATTTTTAAGGATTTCTATACATAATTAACCATTAATATATTTAATATCGTAAATATAGAAATATATTCTTATATATATTTCTCTAAATAGATGTCAATATATATAATATTTTGAAAAATATACTCTGTATAATACAAAATATTTATTCTTTCATTAAATAAGTAATAAATTTAGTGAAAAAGCTTTATATTTAAAAATTAATATTAACTAAAAATATTGACTAATTGTATTAATGTACATTTAATTGAATATCGTTTGAGTTTTCAATTTAAAATATATCGAACATGTGTTACATTTATTTCACACATACATATATGTATTTAATTGTTTTTTATATACAACACACACACATAATATTTCTATAGTTTCATTAATTTTTAATATTAATTTTAGAATTATATTTATTAACATAATATATTTAACAAATATTATGTTTCTAAAATGTAAATTTTATCAATTTTTCTATTTTTATTCAATATATACTATTTATTGTGTTTTAATATTTTTTTAAAATTTATTCATTTTTAATATTATTTATTCATTAATAATATTAATTATTTTCTTAATATTTTTATAACTTATTCATTTTCAATTTTCATTGTTCAATATGTTTTTAATTTTTCTCTTTTTCAGTATTTATTTATACATGTTTATTCATTAAATTTTAGTGTTTTTTCTATAATTAATATGTCTTCATTTCCATATTAACATATACAAATATTAATTTTAATTTTTTTTATATTATCTATACAATTTATGATAATTATTTATTTTATAAATATATTCATTCTTATTATTATTTATTTCATTAATAGATGCTAAATATTATATAATGTCACTGTTTAATTTAACATCTATCAAACATGAATACATATATTCATTAATTTCGCACACACTAATATTTAAGTAATTAGTGAAATCTTATATAGAAACACATACACCTATTATTTATGTAATTTATTCAAATTTTAATATTCATTTTCGAATTTAATTTAGTAACATAACATATTTAATATATTATGTTTTTAATCATTGAATTTTATTTATTTATTTGTAATATCAATACAATTAGTGTTATTTATTTATTTTTAATATTTTTTATTTTTTTTGGAATTTAATCATTTTCCAATATTTATTAATATATATTTGTTTTCTATGTTTTAATATTTTTATTATGTGTTCATTTTAATTTCAATATATATCTATATATTATTTTTTTTAATAATTTTTAAAATTAATACAACTTATCCATTTTTTCAATATTTTTAAAATATATTCATTTTTAATTATTCAATTTCCCTCATTTTTAATGTTCATTCATTTAAGATTATATATTTATTAATAATGTTAAAAATATATTTCGAAATAAATGTTTATAAATAAATATATTTATAAATGTTTATTAACTATATTGAAAAAATTATATATTTATATTTTTTAATAAATAAATATTTATTTTAAAATTATTTTATATTATTATAAATAAATAATTAGATATTTAAATAATTATCAAAATATAAAAATATATTTAAATAATGAATATATTTACCATATTTATAATTATATTTATATATATTTATTAAATATATATAATGATATATTTATATAATGATATAAATATATATAATGATACCAATATATATATATAATTAAAATAAATTATTATAAATATATTTAAAAATATATTTATTTATAAAGATACTTATAAATTTATATTTACTATATTTATAAAATTATATATTATTAATTATAAATACATATATATATATATATATATTAAAAAATTATTTATATATTTATAAATAAATAATTATATATTTATATAATTGTAATGTTACAATAAATATATCAAATAATGACTAAATTTAATATATATATATATATAATAAATATATGTATAGTTAAATAAATATATATAATGATATATATTTATATATTTATAATTAAGTACAAATATTTATAAAAATATTTACAAAAATATTTATTTATAATTATAATTATAATTATTTATCAGTGCTAAGCAAGTGCTAATAATGAGGTCATTTATCAACATTTATTATTTTAATGTTGATAAAACCCCTCTTTATGATCACTTTTTTAAAGAACTGATAAAACCCTCCCCGATCTTCAAAAAATAACCGTAACTAAACTGATTTCTATCACGCGTTCAAGATCTCGTAAAGGTCATGTGCTTCCACTACTCCCACTTAACCTTCTCTCAGACAAATCAAGCCTCAAATGTAAGTTATTTTTTTCTCCTCCTCTCTCATTGCTTGTATGTTCAGATTCAATGTTGTGTGATATTGTGATGTTATATTGGATATGTGGTCACATGGTTCCACATTTAGGAGCTCTGTCGATGAAGTCCCCATTATCATTCGTTATCCTATAATATTTCCTTGTTTGTGGGTATCTATGTTCCTAATTTTACCCTACTAAGACTCACATATGTCTTTCTTAGGTCATAGTGTTATGTTTTGGTTTTTGTGTTTCCATCCCACTCTAAGACCATTGGATTCCTCCTGGTCTTAGTGTCGTCCCATTCCAGGAGCTCTCTAGTACTACCCTATACTGGTTCTTGCCCTCTTCTTCACTTCCTAGGCTTGCTACAGTAGAGCGTGGCCTTGAACTCATGTTGGAAGAGCATATATCTTTTGGATTTATTAAGGCTGGAATATATTTTAATAAATAATTCATATATTATATCTTAGAACAATTTTCACTAATGTGCTTATTATTATCTACTAACACTCAAAGAATATAACATAAATTTTTTATTATTTAACAAATTTTTTTATTTGTCACCAAATATCATCTTGAACTTAGAATATGTTCAAAAAATCAAAGACTTCATCAATCAATTCAAGTCCTTATATGTTATGTTCATACAGATATCAAATATCTCATATAGTATCCAATATAGTATGGGGAGTGTTTACTTCACCAATATACCCAAAAACATATGTCTTCTTTAAGCCTCTAAAATAACCTCAATGTTTACTGTCAACAAATCGAATAAAAATCTCTATTTTTTCTAATAATGTGTTAACATTATTATTTTTATTTAAAGAATAATTTTTAGGAGGACATTGTATAGAATAAATTATAATTAATTAAAAAATATTTATTTATTAAATCTATTAATTAATAAGAAATATATTAAGGGTTATATAGTTAATCAATAATTAACTATCCTTTGAATAAGATATAGATTCATGGATAGTACAATTTTACAGTTAGATTAAAATGAAAATAAATATTGTTCAACCTTGAAAGGAATGATATCCATTTAATGGGATGTATAAACATATTTTTATTTACTATATGATGTTTACAAAGTCATCTAAAACATAAACAGCAAGAAAATAAAAAGTTTGTATAGGGAAATTTAACTAGAGAGAACTGGTATTTTTTTAATATTTATTGGTTTGGTCTAAAAATTTAAAAAATTTCTAAAGTAGAGTTCATTATGTTTTAAGATATGTATAATCATCCTGGTTATAATAATGTAATATAATCATTTGAAAATGTTATTGAACATATATACGTCAAAAAAGGTACTTAAATCTGGTGGAATATATATAAGGAAAATAAATAAATGAATAAGATAATTAAAAAGCTATAATAAATTATCTAAGATATGTAGATCATTGTTCACAAAAGATGATATTTTTTTATGACTGTAAAAATATTTATGCAAATATCAAAATTATGAATTTATAAAATGGTTCACTCAAAGTGCACGATTTCAATAAAAAAGATTCATTTTAGGTTAAAACACACATCAAACATTCAAAACTAATAAAATGAGTTTGGATTGTTTTAAGACATTAGTAAAATAGACTATAATTCATTATACACATTTTCGAGATTACCTCACATAAATATTATAAAAAATATAGTCAATATGAAATGAAGTATATATTTTCAATATAAAAGATCCATTTGAGTTTAAAACACACATCAAATAGCCAAAAATAAGCAAATAAACTCATATTGTTTTCAAACAATAAGAGAATGATCCATTATTAATTTTTTATGTATAGGAATTTACCACACATCAATATGAGACATTATTTCATCAATATGACTCTAAGTGTGTGTTTTCAATACAAAAATTCCATTTTAGTTTCAAACACACATCAAATATGAAAAACAAAGAAAACAATATTAGATTATTTTCAAACTTTAGGAACCAGTCCATAATTAATTTTTCATAGTAGGAATTGATCTCTTATCAATATGAAAAACGATGTGGTCAATATGACTTGAAGTGTCTAATTTAAATAAAAAAAATTCCTTTTTAGTTTAAAACACACATTAAATAGCCAAAACTAAGAAAATTAGCATGTATTCTCTAAAAAATTATGAAAATGGCCCATAATTAATTTTTGAACTATATTAATCAACCCCACATCAATATGAGAGATGATGTGGTCAGTATGTCTCAAAGTGAGTGTTTTCAATATAAAGTATCACATTAGTTTGAAATGCACATCACATAGACAAATCTAGGAAAACTAGCACATATTTTTTGATAAATTTAGGAAAACAAACCATAATATGTATTTTATGTATTAGAATTGACCACACATTAATCCAAAACTTGTTGTGTTCTGAATGAATCTAATTACATATTTCTAATATAAAAGTTCCATATTATTTTAAAATGTACGTGACATGATAAAAACTAAGAAAAAAAACTCAGATCATTTTAAAACTTTAGTAAAATGATCTATAGTTTATTTGAAAAATGATGGAATTGACTACATTCCAATATGACACACGGTGTGGATGATATGACTCTAAGTGCAAATTTTTAATATAAAACTAAAATTTTATTTTAAAACTCAACACATATACAAAACCAAGAAAACAAGTTCAGATTGTCTTTAAATTTTATGAAAATGATCCATAATTTATTTGTGAACTATAGGAATCAACCACATGTCAATATGACACCTGATGTAGTTAGTATGTCTCAAAGTGGGTGTTTTCAATGCAAAAGTTTCATTATAGTTTAAAACACACATCAAATAACCAAAACTGAGAAAAAGAACATGAATTGTTTTCAATATTTATAAAAATGGTCCATAATTCATTATTTATGTGTAGGAATTATCCTCACATTAATATGTCAATGATATGTTTGATATAACTCAAAGTTCATGTTTTTAATAAAAAAGTGCCATTTAGTTTAAAACACACATCAGATATCCAAAACTGAGAAAACGAGATTAGGTTGTTTTGAACATCTTGGAAAAAAATCAATAAATTATTTTTTCATGTGTAGGAATTGACCACACATCAATATGACACACGATGTAGTCGATATTTCTTGCATTTCATGTCTTCAATACAAAAGTTTAATTTTATTTTAAAACACACATCAAATAGAAAAAATTGATAAAATGAGAATAGATTATTTTCAAAACAATGGAAAGTGCCCTGTAATTCAATTTTCATGTTTTAAAATTGACTACACATTAATCTGACACATGATGTGGTCAATATTACTACAAGTTAATGGTTTCAATACAAAAATTGATTTTTAGTCTTAAAAAAAACAAATAGATAAAAATAGATAAAAAAATATTATATTAATTTCAAACTTTAGAAAAATGGTCCATTATTATTTTTTGATCTATAGTAATCAAGCCCACATAAATCTAAAATCCAATGAATTCGATAAGACTCTATGTGCATGTTTTTAATACAGAAGTGTCATTTCAGTTTAAAATGCGCATCATGTTTCCAAAACCAACCAAATGATCTCAGATTATTTTAAAAATTTTGGAAAAAATCTATAATATATTTTTTACATGTATGAATTTACTTCATGTTAATTTGATACTTTATGTGGTAAGTTAGAATTTAATTATGTATTTTCAACATAAAAGTAACATTTTAGTTTAAAATGCATGTCACATTCTCAAAACTAAGTAAAAGAGATCATATTGTTTTAAAAATTTAGTAAAATGACCCATAATTCCTTTGTGATATTTAGAAATTTAATTCATTCTAATTCGACACATGATGTGGTTGATATGACTTTAAGTGTGTTCTTTTTATATAAAACTATCATTTTATTTTAAAATGCATCCCGTATCTAAAAACAAGGAAATTATTTCAAAATTATTTCAAATATTAGAAAGATAGTCCTTAATTCATTTGTGTCCTATAAAAATTTTCCCCACATTAATCCAACATCTGATGTAGTTAGTATGACTCTAAGTGTGTGTTTTTAATATAAAAGTGTCATTTTAGTTTAAAGAACAAATCCAATCGAAAAAACTAAGAAAAAAAGATCCAATTGTTTTTAAAACTTTATGAAAATGGTCAATAATTCCTTTTTATTTGTAGGAATAAACCTCATATCAATCCAACACAAAATACTGTTTATATGACTCGAAGAACGTGTTTTCAATATAAAAGTGTCATTTTAGTTTAAAACACATATCAAATAAGAAAAACTAAGCAAACAAACTTAAATTATTTTCAAAAATTAAAAAAAGGATCCATAATTCATTTTTCATGTGTAGTAATTGACCTCAAATCAATCAGACAAAAATTGTGACCAATATGACTTAAAGTGTTTGTTTTCAATATAAAGGTTTCATTTTAGTTTAAAATGCCCATTAGTATCCAAAACCGAGAAAAATGAGCTCATATTGTTTTCAAACTCTATAATAATGATTCATAATTCATTTGTGACATATATAAATTGAATTTACATCAATTTTATACATGATGTGGTCTATGTAAATTGAAGTGCATGTTTTCAAAATGTAAGTTCCATTTTAGTTTAAAATGTGCACCACATCGCCAACATCCATCAAACAAGGGCATATCTTTTTCTCACAATTTTATCTGATATTACTTCATTAATTTCCTTATCGTTTTTATCTAATAATTAGTTAATTTTTAGGGAGATAATTCTTGAATATGAACAAGAAATGGTGTGATAGTTGAAGGCTTGTTCTCAAAAAATAAAGTCCTCTTTAATTGGCTCCATTCCATAGTGAGTTTTTATCCCCATATATGATATCCAATTCAAGAGAACCCTCTTCTAAGAATAAAAATAAATGGTGTGGCTTGTAATAATCAACCATAACTCAATCCCATACATGGTGTTCCTATAATGACTCAAATTATTTATTTTTAGTTTAAAATTAACACTTAGTGTTTAATTTATTTCTTTATATTATTACTAACATAAGAATTTTTTTCTTATACGTGTGTTTTCTTCTTCTCAAGATGGGGTGGTTTGTTTACTAATAACATGATCAAGGTTTGAGGGATAAATAAAAAGAAACATTAATGTTTTTTAATGTCTGTGATAATTTTTAAATACTCATGTAATTTTATAAACTAATGTTTAAAATGTCTATAATATTTTGTTTTTTCGGGTATTTGTGTTATAAATTTTATTTCAACTAAATATTTTATTTGAAACCTTTTTTAGTGATATCTTTTCTACAACAGCGTGGTGTAATTTTAACAGCACATTGAAATCGTATGCCCCTTTATCAGTTAAAAAAAGTGCCAAAAAAGGTACCCTTTATCAATACTAGTAAAAGTGATGATAAAGTGATCATATATCAGTGCTACTAAAAGAAATGATAAAGAGATCATTTATCAGTTATATTAAAAGCCCTAAAAAAGGATCACTTTATTGGAAGTTTTAGTAGCACTGATAAAAGAATTGTTTAACATTGCTTTTACTAGCATTGATAAAGGAACCCTTTAAAAACACTTTTACTAGCATTGATAAAAGGTTCCCTTATCAACACTAAATTAAAGTACTGAAAAATGGTGTCTTTTATCACCTATACTAAAATCACTGATAAAGGTCACCTTTATTAGCAGTTTTACAAACATTGACAGTAGAACCCTTTAACAACACTTTTACTAGCACTGATAAAAGGTACCCTTATCGACACTAAAAATAGCACCGATAAACGATGTCCTTTATCAATGCCACTAAAAGTGGTGATAATATTTTCCTTTATCAAAGATTTAGTTTCATCGATTATGTATCCCTTTATAATTTATTTTATAGAACTGGTAAAGTCCTTCAGATTTTAATCACATTCCAATTTTCCGCAATTGTTTTTGCATTGATTAAGGTCTGTTTTATCACTATTGAAAGACATTGTTATAATAGTGATTATTGGAACTATTCATCTAATTTGAACATTAAAATGACATGAAAATAAGTGAATTAAAATATAATACATTATAACATCCCTAATATGTTATTTTATCTATAAAATTTGTTGTACATAATAATTCATTCAAATTATATTACTTTTAATATGATTAATGTCATTTATTTTATTTTTCAATTAAGTGAATAAATTTAGTGTTGACGTTACATAATTATTTAAGGTAATCATTTAATCTCTGAAAATTGTAAATAAATTACAATAATAATAAAAGCCATTTACATTTCAAATAAATATTTATTATAGAACATATGTTATTTTAATTCTTGCCACAAAATATTATAGAGATTAAAATAAAGACAGTGGGATATTTGAATTTATCCATTACATAAATATTATAAAGGTACAAAATCAGGTCTAAATGGAAAAAGATTATATTATCAATGTTTTGATTCTTATTGATAATATATAATCATCTAATAAAATTAAGTTATGTTTTATGGTCATTTTTAGTCCCTATCACATTATTTTTATCCTTAATTATCTTATTTACATTTATCTTGGTGACAAAATTTAACTAAGGTTACTATTCATAATGACCAAAAATAAAAGGGTAGTATTTAAATAATTTATAACATCAAATTATAAATATGGAATCCATTTTTTAAAATTCAATTGGTAGAAGTGTTATAAAATAATATTATAATTAAATCGCAAAACACAATGAAAAACAGTTTTTTAGAAAAATGCCTTTTTATGTATATAATTTTTTAATACCTATTTTTCAGTAATAAAATAAATTCCAAAGACCATAATTGGATTATGTTTAATAAAAATGGATTAATTAATTTTAAAAAATAACCCGAAATATAATTTTACTTTGTAAATTATTTAAAATATAATAAATTTTTAATAAAATAGATATTTTCACTATTTATTAATAAATCATTATTTTATGAAAAAATACCAAAATTTAACCCTTAGATAATTTTGATATGCCGATCACAAATGTGAATTTAATTTTGTAAAACTAAAATTTTAATGTTTGGTAATTAATATTTAAAATAAAATCTTATAATTTTTGAAAACCTAATTTGGTTAGAAATAATGTTTTTTCCTTTTGATAGAAAATTACCTAATATTTTTATAATGAATTAAACTATATGAAACATAATTAATGAAAATTAATTAGACATGAAAATGATTTATTTTAATATTAGCTGGGATATTACATTACCCCACATTTGGAAATTGAGTCCTTGGATTTTTATTCATTACTTAAACAAATGAGGATATCTTTCCCTCATAGAATTTTTAGATTCCCGTGTTTTCTATTCATTTATATGGGGTTTTACACAAAACATTTACCTAGTGATTACCCTTATTACATAACATATGATTTTCATGGTCTATAATCTAAATAGACTACTCCTCATAAGAAATTTTCTCCTCTAACTGAATTACTTATACACTCAAAACATGAGATACATCAGAAACATATTTATTTAACAATGAAACATGAAATATGTCATGTACCTAAGATAAAATATGATGAAAGGACACTCAATATAAAACTAATATAAATTTATCTAGGATTTCATTCCATTCATTAAACAATAGAATTATCTTACCATTTAAAAAAACAAATAAAACTTTTCTCTTGAGATAATTTAAGAAAAACATTATCACCTACCATTAAATAAATATATTTCTTCTAGTTATCTGCATTAATTTTTTCCCTACTTTGAGAATTCCTCATATATAAATAAATCACCTTTAATTTATTAACTATTTCTTATATAAATTCTAGTCCCAATAATTTTTTTCCATGACTTTATCCCAACAAACTAGAATCTAAACCCACATTCGATATAGTGATTTAATATGTTATATTTTTACACTTGAATGAAAATTGTCATTTTGAGAAAACTCAACTGATGTCATATGTTGATAACTACATAATTTATAATCCATTGAGTAATATTTAATAATATCATTTAATTTGTGAAACATTCTATTTGATTTTCTATCAAATTGAGGATTAAATGTTGTACTGAAATTTATTTCAGTACCCAACAAATATTAAATACTTTTCTAAACATTATAGGTAAATCTTGGATCATGATCAGATACAATGAAATGAGGTAATCCATGTAATCTAATTATCTATTTAACCTAATTTTGATAAATTTCATCCAAATAAACATTATCTTGAATTGGAAGAAAATAAATATTACCTCAAGATGCCTTTTGTAATCCGACAATAAAATCAATGGATATATTCTCTAATTTCAATTCGGGAACTAGAAAAGGATGAAGCATGTCATTTTTTATTATTTTGTCTTTTACATATTGAAAAGTCAAACATTTTAGAGTAAAATTAGGAATATATTTATTCATTCCTTTTCCATGTAAATTTTTAGGAAGGTATCTATAAATTTTTATACTACCTAGATGAATTAAAAAAGGATTACATTGAGCCTCACCCAATCATTATTTCTTTAACTAGGGGTCTCACAAAACACATAACCTTTTTCTAAATCTCAAAACACCTTATTTATCAACATTAAACTCATACATCTTACGTTTATTAACCAACTATGACCTTTCTTATAACTCATTATCTTATTTCTTATCAAGTTTAATTATATATAATAGAGATGATTTTATTGAAATATGAAATAAAATAGAGGGAGTTCTTATATAAAAAATTTCTAAGACAATATTCATCAAATCATTTACAAAAATGTCTTGTTTCAGATATATAATAGTTAATGAAACATTATCATTAAAAATAAAAGAATCATATAGTCTCTTTTACTTACCTAGATGGTAATGAATTGTGTAGTCATAACATATTATCAATTCCATCTATCTTTTTTGTCTCATGTTTAAATAATTCTGAGTAAATATATACATCAAAATCTTATTATTAGTATATATTTCACAATTTAATATTTATAAATGGTATCTTTAAATTTTTAAATAAAACACTGTGGCCATCGATTTAAGGTCATTTGTAGGACAACTTTTCTCATGTTATTTTAATTAATATAAATCATAAGAAATTAACTAATCATTTTACATTAAAAAAAACATAGTATTATCAGTAAATCACCACTGTATATAAAAAGACCCATTTTCTAGATATGAAGTCCAAAACTAGAGCTCTCAATAATATTATTTTCAATTCCTAGAAAAATTCATCACATTCCCTTGTCCAAATGAACCTAACTCCATTTCATGTTAACTTAGATAGTGGGCTAGATGACCGTGCAATTTATTCAAAAAACCATTGCAAATAACCTACAAAGGAAAGAAAACTATGAATCTCAGTATTATTTTGAGGTCAACTCCACCCATTAAACACTTTAGTTTTAGTAGGATCAACAATTATGCCATATTTATTTATGAAATTTCTAATAAATATAATATACTATAGCTGAAAATCACAGTTTCTAACTTTTCTATATAACATATTTTATTTCAGTGTTTGTAGAATAATCTATAGATATTTTCCATGATCCTCATTAATTTTTTAATAAAAAAAATATCATTAATAAATATAATGAAAAATTTATTTAAATATTATTGGAAACAACTATTCATAAGATCCATGAATACAACTAGAGAATTCATTAACCAAAAAGTAATAACCAGATACTCATAATTCCTGTACCAAGTATGAACGTCTATCTCAATGATGCCATCCTCCTTTACCTTTAATTGATGGTACTTGGATTTGATATTAATATATTAAAAATACAAAGGTTCTTGAAGTTTATCAAACATGTCACCAATATGTGGAAACTGATACTTATTCTTAACAGCTATGTTATTAAATGCTCTTTAATCATATCAAAGCCTCATAGAACCATATTTATTTTTAATAAAGAAAGGATCAACCATTGATAAATTTCTAGGATGAATGAATTCATTATCAAGAAACTTTTGCATCTTCTTTTTCAATTTTAAAAGTTATACTTGATCCATTGGATAAGAACATTTTAAAATTGTATTAGCATGAGGTACTAAGTCAATAGTAAATTAAACTTCTTGATTATGTAAAACACTAAGAAACTCATCAGTAAAAACATATAGGTATTCTTTTACTGCTAACACTTCATTAATATGAAAAAATACCTTATTTTCAATAATATGAAAAATGTAACAATCATTTCCATCTCTTGACAATTTCTAAAATTCTTGATATATTATCAAATATTTGAATTCATTATTATAGAAAAATATAGACTCATTTCAGAACAAAACTTCATTCGCTCTTCCATTTATCTTATCATAAAAAACTAAAAGTCAATACATACCTAGAAAATAGAAAATTATACAATTGAAAATATAATAAGTTTTGGATGGAAAAAGATTCTATATATGATAACATGGAGATATTTTAAATTCTTTTTTCCTTAATACTACCCTCAGGTGTCCATACCAATGTTCTAACTTCATTTATTGTGGGGATGTTTTTATTTTTCCAATAAATTCCTCATATATAATAGAATTTTTAGACCCTTAGTCAAATAAGACATTATCATAATCTAAAAAACAAGAAAAAAACGTGTAACCACTTCATTTAATGGCCCAACATCTACCATATTTATTAAAAAGGATATCAATACTACCTTATTCATAAATTCAAGATGCTTCCCATCATTCAGGCTATTTTTTAGATACACATAATTATATTGACCCATTTTATTAAATTTAAATAACCTTATTTCCTATTTATCGAAATTTGGCTTACCACTACCAAGATTTCTTTTCTTTTTAATCAGGTATTATATTCCTAAACATACATTAATATAAGTACTTACTAGATTTTGAAATACATTCCCCGGGTTGTTTTTTACCACACATATCACAAACTAAAAACTTGATATTCTTACCTTTATATTCATTTTATGGTTTCTTATCCATTTATTTACATCTTTAACTTTTCATATTAATGTTTTCATAGAAAAATTGATCATTAAAAAACTCCATTTCCACCTTCCCAACCCATCCAACTAGTTTCTCATAACTTTTTAATTCATGAGAATCTATTGCTCTTATGTATCTTAACTAAAATACTAAGTAAAACTAATTAATTTTATTATAAATATGTTCGATAAAATTTTATACATAAATTTTCATTTGGGTAAAGTTTTCTTCATTCATGACCACCAAATAATCCTCCTTTTATATCAATTACAATAATTATATTTCTATCTTATATCAGACAACCTATAGAGCATATTTCTGAAGGAGAATTTTCTTAAATCCATTCCATTCCAAGGAATGAATCTATTACCTATCTCTAATATTATTTACCATTAACCACGATTGATTATATTCACATTCAAAATTTTAAATAGAAATACATTACTTTTATTGATATAAACAACCCATGACTTTGAATATATTTTCTAAGGCTTTAATCCATCATTTATCTACCACAGATCAAAAGAAACACTAAATTCTTGAGGGTGTGGTCTCATAAAATGTTCCACTATTGAAATTTTATACTATTGTAGATGTAGATATTATTTGGAATAGATACCACCACTATTTATGGATTGCTTCAACTAATCCATCACAATAAAAAACAAGTCAGTTCTAATTCTACCCATTTTAGATTACTGATTTGGAAGGATAGTTTCCTATCAGTGTCTTCCTAGTCTAGCTTCCCAGTTTCATTTGTGGAAAACCATTCGAAAAAATAGTTCCTATGAAGCAACATGGTAATATTAAAATACTATATCACAATAACCATAAATTAGAATATATTAATGGTATTTTCCTAACCTCTAAAAATAACTAAACATTTCCTTAGATATCAATTGTAAATACCCTGCCTTAAACTTAACCTAATCTTGATATTTAATTCTAGAATTAATTCTATTACATTTGAGGATATTTATGGTTTATATTCTTAGACAATTAGTTCATCACCCTTACATAAATAAATATTACATCATAATGTGGACACTTTCACTTAGTATCCATTTTTTCCACAAAACATTTTTATGATACAAAAAGTATTCTTTTCCTCGGACAACATCTAAATTTTCATCTTGACCTCATCTTTATTCTTAATCATCCTTAAAACCCAGGGAAAAACTTTTTAAAATCTGATATGAGCACAAAAAATCTTAGTAAGGGAAATAAAAATAAATAAATAAATATGTGATTCCATAGATACTTATAAAAAATTTCATTTTTAAAAATAAACATTGGGATCAAAATAAATATTATCTTACCAAATAAATAAACATTTATAACAAAATATTTTCCTAAAAAATTTCATTGTAAATCCAAAATCCTAAATGGAATCTATAATGATTGTTTTAAATAATTATAAACTCATGAAATGTTTTTTAAAAAGTTATAATTGTCTCCCTTTAGACGTAGAAAATACTCTCATTTTAACAAAATCCCATTACATTAACTTTGGAAATCATGAGATTTATATAAATACGATAAAAAGAAATAATAAATAATATATATATTGGGACATATTTTTTATATATAAATATTATAATTGAATAAAAAATACAGCCAACTTCCAACAAAATTCATTGGACAACACAATGCATTAGAGGGCTATAATGGACCCACCCAACCTTGGTTCATAACATAACCACCAATCATTAGTTTGTAACAGAATCACTCATCCTTATTTTATAATAGAACCACTCATCCATGGTTTAAAATGAAACCACCCATAATCATACAAAATTCACAAGATCCATAACATGACCATAAGATATGAAAGCTTGCATACTTAAAAAAATATTCCTCAAACCCTTAAGAAAAACATTTCCACATATGAGAATATCCATTCCATTTTAACAAATTTATAAAAGTACACAGAATATTAGGAAATAATAATTTTATTTAAGGAAAAAATGAAATATTATAGAGGAATCCAAAAATAAAATAATGTTAATAGTGGTGGAAAAAATTGTTGGCACTGTATATGTTAAAATAGTTTGATTATTTTTTTCATTTGTAAATAATGTAAAAATGTTCCATATACAATTTTTAAAAATATTCCTTTTGAAAACCTTTAAAAGAAATTCAAAAGAGACATAAAATATCCCTTATAATTCTTTTATGTATATATAAATAAATCTATAAAATAATTTTAATAATATATACCTAGAAGAAAAATATTTATAAAAAAATATTTAAAATATTTAGAATAATATTTTTAGTTAAAGTTTCTATTACCTTTATTCAGACTGTCTATGTATGTTTATTTATCTTCCAGAATAATAATTTTCTTTAAGGATTTACTTCATGAAAAACCTTCTTCATGTTTATTACTCATTTTATTATAATTATTAAAATTTTATATATAATTAATTAATGAATTATGTTCACATCATATTTTTTGATGAAATTTGACTAAAATATCTAAATTGGATTTGGTAAGTTGACTATAGTCAACGAGATCATTGTTCCATCATCTACAGAATAATAATAATGAAAAAATTATAATTTTCATACATCAATTAGACTTTTAAAACAAAACATGAATGATTATTATGAAAAATGAACTTTGTTACAATCATGGGGATATTAGGCTGTACATATGTATTGGTAATATCCCCATTTTTTCAACGATCGTGATGGAAAGAAGGTAAATATTATTTTATCATTATATTATGATGATAATATTATAAATTTCATATAAATTATTTAATTAATATTCTATATCATCTATGTGATGTGGTGTTGAAAAATTAATCACATCACTTTATGGAGGTTGTAGTCCACAAAAACACAAACATAAGTGATGTTAGAATTCTTCAATGCATGGAAAGTAAAGAAAAATTGATGATATTTTACCTTTTACTAATTTTAAATATATGATGAATATCATACATACATAAAAAAATGCACACACATAAAAAATAAACACACAAATATATATATATATATATATATATATATCTGTGTGTGTGTGTGTGTGTTATATTATATCCATCATTATAAACAACCACGAGAGGTGGTGATAGAAAATGAGTTACATCGATTCATGAAGAGATAGTACGTCATACACACAAATAATGATTTATTTTCTCATTTCATAGAATATAAGATAGATATAGGGTAATAAATTAACATAATAAAAATATTACTATATGAAATATTATGATTTTATTATTTCAAAATTTTTAAAGATGATTTGAAGGATGTAGAAGAATAAATAAAATGAAAATTATCACTTAGGAGTTTTACCTCTTCTTCGGACAACCTCTGAATGTTTACACCAAAATATTTACTCAGATTGATTTATAATCAAACCAAGGACTATATAATATGGGAAGGGATTAAATTAATATATTTTGGTAAAAATTGGAAGAAAAAAATTATTTATATGTAAGATGAAAAGAGGATAGGAGGATCCCTTTTATAAGGGAGGGGAGAGATGTGCATGGAATTGTTCATAATATTAAATTGAAATAAATTAATTATTCTTTTGAATAGATAAAAATTGATATGATAAAAATATAAGATGATTATGAGTATAGATAATTTCATATAATAAAAATTGGTCATGTTTAGGTGGTGGTTTCACCATTATCATTTTGTTTTAACCCGTGTTAACCATTTTTGACGATTACCTCGGTATTAATGTTTATTGTTACTTAGCAGTCATGATAGTTAATATAAAAGGAATATTGTTCCAAAAATAGACCATGGTTTTTAGTTTCAACCATATACCATTAATTTGGATTAATATGATTTTTTATGAATTTTTAATAATTTAATAAATTATTATTTATTATAAATAATCATTAATATCATTTTTGGAACTATTCATCTAATTTAACTTGGAAATTAACATGAAAACAAATATATTTGAATATAATATAGTAAAAAATACCTAATATTATATTTTTTATCAATAAAATTCATGGGATAAAATTATTCATATAAATTATATTACTTTAAAATTTATTAAAACCATTTAATTTATAATAATTTAATAAACACTATGTCGACATTACATAAGCATTTAATGTAATTATTTATTCACTAAAATTAGAATGAAATTTCCATTATTAAAAATAATTCATATTTAAAAAAACTATGTAGACCCAAACATAAGTTATTTTAATCTCTGGCACAAAATATTAAAGATATTAAAAGCAAGAAAGTGACATTTTTGACTTTATCTGCTACTTAAATATTAAAAGGTCAAAATCAAGGGTAAATGAAAAAAATGATATGTAATCAAGGTTTGGATTGATATGGAAAAAATATACCATACAATTAAATTAAGTAAAGCGTTATATTCTTTTTTTTATTCCTTATTAATTTGAACCATAAATACCCGATTTACCCTTACCGAGGTGGAAAATATTTACTAAGGATACTATTCATAATGAAAAAAAAAATAAAAGTGAAATATTTACCAAATTTATAACTCCTAATTCAAAATATAAAATCCACATTCAAAAATTCAATTTCTATAAGTGATAGAAATTAATATTATAATTAATGTGAAAAACACATTGAAAAACATTTTTTTAGTAGAAGGCCTTTTTAAGCTTAAATATTATTTTATAACAAATTTTAAAGAATAAATTTAATTTAAAATACCATAATTGGATCATGATTAATAAAATAGGATAAATTTATTTTTAAAATACATAAAAAATATAACTTTACTTTGTAAATATTTGGTAAGAAAAAATAGTTTTTAATAAAAATTGATGTTTTTCATTATCCATTGAAAAATAAATATTTTTAGAAAAATACCAAAATTTCACCCTAAGATTATTTTGATATTTTATCTAAAATATGAAGTTATTTATTTTAAATTATAATTCTATCATTATTAAATTAATCTTTTAAATAAAACAATTTAAAACCTAAAAATCTAATTTGGATAGAAATAATATTTTTTCATTGTGTTTGAAAAATTACATAAAATTATTATAATGAATATAACTTTATAAAATCAAATTAATTAATATTAATAATAAATAAAAATGATTTATTATAATTTTACCTAGGTTGTTACATTATGGTCATTATAATGAGGATAAATATTATGAAACTTTGAGAGATACCTCAAAATTGTTTTTGAAGATATCTATAATAAGTTATCAAATTATTTTCACAAGGTGTTATATATGATGTAAGTTTTTTGTGAAAATTTATGATAAAATTTCCTAAATAATCTTTTTAAATTCCCCAATTTTCTTTGTAAATATTACAGATGAGTTTTGGATATGTTTTTATGAGTTATTATATATGATGTGACATAAGGTGAAATTACAAAAAATCAATGATAAATTTAGTGTATGATGGATAAAATTAAATATATTTAATAAAATATTGAAAAATTTATCATTGTTTTGACCCTAAAATGTTTTAGGCTAATGTGCACACAAAAATAGTATAAGAAAAAATTTCATGGTGACAATGGATGGGGATTATCATGTTATACAATATTCCTTTGTTCAACCACTATATTCTACCCCATATATCATCTTTGGTTACAACCATCATGTGATGATGGTTTGAAGAGTGTGTTCACATGAATTGAAAGTGTAAATGTTAAACATTCACTGGGTGGATTCATTCCGGACATTAAAAATGTTGAAACAATTATTCAATATAGGACACACATTTTTTGTTCCATAATGCATATATACGCTTGTTCAATCCTCATAAATGGTATTGGATTTTATAGTATCCAAATATTATATAAAACTATTTAAAACCGAGATCAATAATAGATATATATTAACTCCTCTAATTAAACTTAGGGTTTTAGATAACCATGTCTTGAAAGAGTCCCTACCTATGTATTAGGTGATTTCCATAATCTTTGGATACCTCCAGAGGAAGGACTCTATCAATTGTTTCTCAGTGATCATGATCAAATGGCTGTGAAAGGATTTATTAAGTTATATTGACTAGAGAAAGGTATGTCATAAAACTTTTTATTCATTATTTTCATTTTAAGCCTATTTATTTTTAATGGTATTAATAGTTTTTTGGAGTTATTCTTACACTACGTTTTAAATGATAAAAATACATTTGAAACCATTAAAACACTCCAATGTACATGAAAATTACTATGTTTTAGGTAAGTAGGGATCAATGGATGTTTTTAGCTTATCTCAGTTAGTTTGTTTTTAGAGTGGTTCTATCTCAAACCTGATGTTGACGGTAGTGGTTATAATAGTTAGAAGATCATATGGAATATCTCTATCATTTTTTCACTTATGAATATATTGTAAAATTTTGGCCATGAATTTATTTATAAAATTTATGTATATATATATATATTTATTGCTTTTGTTATTTTATTGTATTATTAAATATAAATATATTATATCTTTTATTTTTATCTAGTTATTATTTACCATATATTTATCTTTCTCCATGAATTTACAACTTTTGGATGATTCATTTAATTATTATGAGAATAACCTTTCATGATTTATACCAACATTCAAAATGGGAAAATCATTCCCCAACTATATAACATTACTTAGGGAACTAGTTCCCAACCCCACGGAATTGGGGATCACCCTTCCTATTAGTGGCATTCTAAATCTAGTATTGTTTGGGTATCCCGGTTAGGGTCACTATAGACTATCCTAAAAAATTATGAAAACACCACCTATTATTAAGAAAAAAGGTTATAATTAATTTCATAGGCTATGTATCAAAAAATATTGTTTGAGTTGTAGTTTTATTTTTTTATAAAAATTTATATATCCCTGAATCTTGTAATAAATTATAGAGATATTTAATTATTGTAATATGAATCAGTCTATAGGAAAATTTACTTATCATTGAAAAATAATTTTTATTAATTGAATAAAAGAAATATTCCACATATGATGCTTATATTCTTATATTATTATGAAATTATTGATGAGTTCCATTATTTTTAGTACTCGACTAGTATATAATTCAAGTATTGAGATAGTGGAGTGCTTGGAATGGTATAATTCATATTTTTGTCATGATAGTGTAATGATAAATTTGTTAAAACGATGAATGATATATTAGACAGATTTTATAATTGATGTTGGCAATTAAGTGTTTTTATTTGGACTTGTTTATGTATATCATGTTGAGTTAGGATAAATCTCATACTAGAAAAATCATATAGCTTGTAATTGGAATAAAAAGTTGAGTTTTTTAGGTATTGTTTGGTTTGGGGAATTATCATAGATATAGAATGGAATCCCGGGGTGTCCCTTGAATATGATTTTTATGGATGTAGCTTGTCACGACCCGTCCTCGGGGCCCGTGCCGTGACTACCCCAAGCCCGCCTTCCATAGGCCAGGGGCTGGCGACTAGCACCAAGGCGTAAAATCCCAGTAAACAGGGAAGGCATTGCCTTTATAAGTAACAACCACATAGAGTCAGCAAGCGGAAAGTAAAGTGCAGAAAAGTAAAGGGGGGCCGGAAATACAAGCCCAACTGTAAAGTACAACTGAAAAGTAAAGTACAGCAACTGAAGAAAAGACGGCGGCCTCGTGTCGTCCTCTGGCAATCCCACCTGAAGGGTGGGTACAGATAGCCTCCAGGCTCCTCGGGTCCCACGTCCGCTCCGAGCACGTCCCGCCCAGTGGTCCACCTCCAGGTACCGTCCTGCTCCACGCCCCAACCGCGATCAGCGCTGTCCGTCGTCTGCAACCAACACAACAAGGTGCGGGCATAGCCCGTGCAGGGGTGAGTACAAGCTACTCAGTAAGGACCCCGAGACCCCCGAAGGTCTCCCGAAATCCACAAAGGATATAGCACAAAAGAAAGATGCAATCACGAAGTAACATCTGACTCGACTTAGGTATATGCCCATACATATACCTAAGTCCCCAATTCTAGCTCTGCTCACGAGCTCAAGAACAACTCAACCCACAAAGGAAGCAAGACTCAAATCCACAAGGAGAGTAACAGTAAATCCACATAGGATAGTTCAACACAATCCACAAAGGAGAGTAACATAAGATTCAGCTCAACCAGGATTTTCATTATCGAAACCGTAAATGTTGAAGAGCCCCATCTCTGAAGTGTACAGTGGTCCTGTCACGACTCCGAGGTACTGCTCACTAACCTAAGACTGCTGAAGTACTCCTCCTGTCGAGTACCGCGGGTCTGCTGCCAACTACCGGGCGCTCCGTCCGCTGAGGGTCTGCTGCCAAATACCGGGCGCTCACCCAGATAGCCTACTGAGGTACTCCTCCTGTCGAGTACCGCGGGTTTGCCGCCAACTACCAGGCGCTTCACCACTGTCAAGTACCACGGGTCCGCCGCTACACCCAAGCGCTCCACCGCTCAAGGTAAAAAGAAGATTCAGCTCACACAGGTTCGGTAGCACTGTTCCACGTAGGATCGCTGAGTGCAGTAGTCGACGCAGTCCACGGAGGATCTCTGCACAGTCGTCGCCGCAGTCCACGAAGGATCTCTGCTCTGCCGTCGTCGCAGTCCACGGAGGATCTCTGCTCTGCCGTCGTCGCAGTCCACGGAGGATCTTTGCTCTGCCGTCGTCGCAGTCCACGGAGGATCTCTGCTCTGCCGTCGAAGTCACAGCCAGCACTAGGGTTCCCGCACATAGCGAGCTCATTAGGAGGGTCCGCTCCACGAGCCGAGAGGCTGATACATCAACTGACACGTAGTCCGAAGTTGATGTATCCAAAAGTTCCGTATCGACAACAGGATCTCAACGCAACAGACGGCGCGTCAATCGGACGCCCGGTCTGAGAGTTATTGGCATTTTCGTCCCAGGGGCCCGGTTGGTTTTTAGGGCAAAACCAACCCGACCGTACTCCGCCTGTGTCCGATCCTCGGGCGGAGTATGCCAAAAGTTCCGTCTCACTTAGAGGAAACTACCACAGCTGACGGTACGTCGATCGGACGTCCGTAGCTCAAGTTATGAGCGTTTCCGCTCCGAGGGCCCGGTTGGTTTCGTGTACGAACCAACCCGGCCGAACCCAAAGTCTTCCGAAACCTTGAGTGTAATATACCGAAACGACCTTCTCGATCCAAGGATCGCGTAGCCGCTGACGGTTCGTCAATCGGAGGTCCCTGGCCCAAGATATGGGCGAAAGACCGAAGAAGGCCCGAAACGGGGGTTTTGGGCCAGGGGCGACCCGGCCCGAACCCTCCCCTTGGGTCGGCCCGACCCGGGTCGGCCCGAACCGGCCCGAACCGGCTCGGCCGGGTCCGGTCCGGCCTGGGCGCGGCCCGGCCGACCGGACCGGCCGGCTCGGCTTCGGCCGAGCGGCCGAGCAGGCCGCCGCCGCGGGTTTGACCCGCGGCATTTGGAGAAACGCGGCCCCCGCGGGGGGCCGCCTGTCACGCGGACGCGGCCGGGCCGCCGCGTCCGTTCCCGGTTCCGCGCGACCGCGGAACCGGCCGCCGCCGCCGCAGCTTCAGCCGCGGCGGGAGATCTCCACGGCGGCGCGCCGGGCGCCGCCGCGCCGGCAACCCGCGCCGCCGCCTCCTTCCGCGGGCCGCCGGAGTTGCTCCGGGGGCCCGTTTTGCCTCCCGTCTGCGCCATTGTTCCTCCCGGGACGCGTCCTCCACTGCGGAATCAACAAATGGCCCTTGCGTCGTGCTTTTGCCGTCGCCCGCCAAATCCGCACAAAAAGGAAGATCGGCGGAGGGTTGCCGGGTCTTGTTCGTTAGACCCGCTCCCTCCGCGTTAATCATAAACAACGGGAGAAAAGAATAAGATGATCAACACATGATCCAACAATTTTATTTAAATATAAAATTGTTCGCTTGAAACCGGCTTTTTAAATTTTCAAGAACGTTCACAAGAAAATTTAAAAGGGGTAACTTTTCCAAAATAAATCCCTACCTCGAAGTCGTCGTCGGACGAGAGGTCGTCGCGGAATCGCTCGTCGCGGAAGAAGGAGATCGTCACGTCGTCGCGGTATCTGGCGTCGCGTCGCCAATCTCCGGATCAAGAACAAACGGATTTAATTAATTAAATCCGTTGTTATTGAAATTAAGAAGGGAGAATTTAGAAGTTTCGATTCTCACCTTTAACCGCCGATCGCAGGTTCGCCGCGGAAGAAGAGGCACCGAAGAAGAAGAAGGTCGCGGAAAAGCTGTTGACGTCGCGGATCGTGCGTCGTCGGATTCCGGTTCCGGCGTTCTTCGCGTTCTTCGCGTTCTTCGCGGAGAGGGTGGAGGAACGAAGATTCTCTCAAATCCTTTCCAAGGATTTTTAGGTTGGTCTTATTTTATAAACATGCCAACACGAAACCGGTTAAGAAACGATCCATCAATTCGAAAGAAACGACCCATTTAATTCACGAAGAAACAGTCCATTTAATTTACGAAATAAACCGCCCAATTAAATGGTCTGTTAAGAATTAAAGAAAACGCGTCGGTTGACTTTTCAGTTACTTTGACGGGTTTTCGCGGGTGCGTTACTTAGCGAAAGAAACGGCGGGGCTCGTGCGGGTCCCACCGCACAAATATCCTACCAAGGGGTAGGATATTTCTGGATAGCATCCTATCCAGTTCAACTCAGTTCAAGCCGCCTTTAAGTGACTTTAAGTGGCTTCCAAGCAGTTTAAGTGAAATAAAATAAAGTTGTCGCACAACTTTATTTTATTCTGACTTAAAGCCGCAAAATTTAAAAACCACGTCTTGAGCAAACGCAACTCCGGAAGAGGCGTTTCTAAGCAAATACCGGCGCTGCGATTTCATCGGTGCCCTCAGAATTCGATTCTGGGCACCGGTTCAAAAGATAGAAAAACCCGCTCGTCCGTTCACTGAACGTACCCGAGCCAAACTTCGGAAATTGATTCCGGGCACACCGGGCCTCGGAATCAGGTGCCGTCTGAAGCTGCGCCCTTGTAAAATTCCAAAGAAAATTAAGAAAAAAAATATCCTTGAAATTTGTGGGTCTTTACATTACTCCCACCTCAGGGCTTTACGTCCCCGTAAAGATACATCAAAAACTAGGGGAACAAATGGGGGTACTGAGCACGCATCTGAGCCTCCCGCTCCCAAGTGCTCTCCTGGAGGTTCCCGTGCTGCCATCTGACGCGCACAAGAGGAATCGACCGCCCACGTAGGACCCGCTCCTGTCGATCCTCGATCTCCACTGGGACCTCCGCAAAAGTCGCCCCATCGTCCACGTCCAGCTCCCCAAAGTCGATGATGTGCGTCGGGTCGTGCACGTATCTCCTCAGCTGAGACACGTGAAAGACATCGTGCACCCGGTGCAACTGAGGTGGTAGAGCCAGGCGATAAGCCACCTCTCCTATCCTGCTGAGGACCTGGAAAGGCCCATCGAACTTCGGAGATAACCTGCCACCTCGGCCACATCTCCGAAACCTCATCGGGTTGAGACCGTATAAGAACGTGTTCGTCCCCCTCGAATTCAAGAGGTTTCCCTTTTTAGGTTAGAACTGAAACTCAAAACTCCTACTGCCACAAGGGTAGGGTTGACCAACTCAAGAGTGATCGGCCACACCCTCTTATGCCTGAGTTTAACATGTGCTGCCCAGGGTTTCCTTTTCGCCGACCAAGGAAAACCCATTCCGACGTTTGCCTAAAACAGTCAACCGGGGTATGATTTGTGAATCATACCCAGATCAACGTCGTAAGGCCTCTACGCTGCCACCAAGAGATTCCAACCGAAACTCTCGCCTCGAGGTCAAATCACACCGTCGGCGTAAGTGTGATTATCGAGTCTCCTCCCAAAGGTATCTCCAGACGTGAGGGTCAAGTCTACGGCTTACCCGGAACCTCTAGGTCTGGGACATGATTCGTGGAAGGGTTGAATGATCGGTTCCTATGTCTATAGATATGGCAGCTCGTAGTAGACATAATTCGTACCCCGAATCATTCTTAGAGTTCCTGGGTCACACTCCTTGACCGCAATGCAGCTACTCTCCTCCCCAGCCCTCCTGCTCCCTGAGCCTGGCGGGGACTACTAAGTCGGGTGGTCGTAACATGTCGAAATGTACACCACCACATGCTGCTCTCTAAGCTCCGCTTCCACGTCTGCTACCCTGCAGATTCATCTGTCCTTAGCACTTCCTCCTCCTGAAACATTTTACACGCCCGAGTCTCTGAGACTGGCGCTAGTTTCCTGCCTTTCACTGCTAACGTTCACAACCACAAAGGTTATCTCTAGCATCCTAGCATAGGTAGAAATGCATAGAGGAAAAGTAATGGTTCGGATTTCCCTTAGACACACTTCGCTCAGAAGTTCGAGTCTAAGGAACTGATCACAACGTAACCAACGAGTACTACGATTGATTGGTAAGCCACGATGAGTGCTCTGCTTCCGACATGTCGTACTGTCGAAGCTGTATTAGCTCCAGAAAACTCACAACCACCTCCTCAAGCCAGTCCTCAGCCGCCTACGAGTCAGGCTCACCTCGAAACTTGAGGGATATCTGGTGCTAAAACATATGTAAGGCACTAAGCCTGTGATTCTCTGCTACCGGTACCGCCGGTAGTGTCTACTGACCAACAGGTAGTGACATAGCTGGCGCACTACCCGTAGGTACTATCCCAGGTATCGGTTCGCGTACCGAAGCCTCATTACTATAAGAACCAACCTCATGGTCACTCACTGGAAACAACAGAAGCTAAGATCATCATCCGCTCTACTAGTATCCAAGCTAGGCGTAGAACTCTAGCAACCGCCTCCATCCAGTCCACTGCTGCCTGGGAAAACTGTCTCGCCTCGTATCCTCAGAGGCCTCTACTGCTGGAACTCGTGCATCGCGCTCTGCTAGCGTGCACTGTCAGCTAGTGGCATCCTCTGCCTAACGGGTGGTGGTGCTGCTGGTACACCACCCGAAGGTGCCAACACTGAAAAAGGGCCCTGCACCGGAGTCTCGCTGCTCGGTGGGCCATCATCGAGAACTCTCTCGGAACTCCAGCTAACTATCTGCATGGTGACATCCTGAACAGTTGTGTCACGGTCAACGATTTATACCTGGTGAGCTGACCTGGTTTGAGCTGACTTTAAACCTTTTGGGAAACACACACGCAATCAGTGTTTTCGTGCATTAAGTTGGAAATCAGAAGTCAGGGTCCTGGTGTACGGATACGTCGGCCGCCGCACCAACACTGGGCTCCCTGAACTGATAACCACACTCAATACACTAAACACTATTGCTTCACATAGAAAGAAAGGACGATCAGAGTCCGCGGTAGAACCGACCACCTCTGATACCAATTTGTCACGACCCGTCCTCGGGGCCCGTGCCGTGACTACCCCAAGCCCGCCTTCCATAGGCCAGGGGCTGGCGACTAGCACCAAGGCGTAAAATCCCAGTAAACAGGGAAGGCATTGCCTTTATAAGTAACAACCACACAGAGTCAGCAAGCGGAAAGTAAAGTGCAGAAAAGTAAAGGGGGGCCGGAAATACAAGCCCAACTGTAAAGTACAACTGAAAAGTAAAGTACAACAACTGAAGAAAAGACGGCGGCCTCGTGTCGTCCACTGGCAATCCCACCTGAAGGGTGGGTACAGATAGCCTCCAGGCTCCTCGGGTCCCACGTCCGCTCCGAGCACGTCCCGCCCAGTGGTCCACTTCCAGGTACCGTCCTGCTCCACGCCCCAACCGCGATCAGCGCTGTCCGTCGTCTGCAACCAACACAACAAGGTGCGGGCATAGCCCGTGCAGGGGTGAGTACAAGCTACTCAGTAAGGACCCCGAGACCCCCGAAGGTCTCCCGAAATCCACAAAGGATATAGCACAAAAGAAAGATGCAATCACGAAGTAACATCTGACTCGACTTAGGTATATGCCCATACATATACCTAAGTCCCCAATTCTAGCTCTGCTCACGAGCTCAAGAACAACTCAACCCACAAAGGAAGCAAGACTCAAATCCACAAGGAGAGTAACAGTAAATCCACATAGGATAGTTCAACACAATCCACAAAGGAGAGTAACATAAGATTCAGCTCAACCAGGATTTTCATTATCGAAACCGTAAATGTTGAAGAGCCCCATCTCTGAAGTGTACAGTGGTCCTGTCACGACTCCGAGGTACTGCTCACTAACCTAAGACTGCTGAAGTACTCCTCCTGTCGAGTACCGCGGGTCTGCTGCCAACTACCGGGCGCTCCGTCCGCTGAGGGTCTGCTGCCAAATACCGGGCGCTCACCCAGATAGCCTACTGAGGTACTCCTCCTGTCGAGTACCGCGGGTTTGCCGCCAACTACCAGGCGCTCCACCACTGTCAAGTACCACGGGTCCGCCGCTACACCCAAGCGCTCCACCGCTCAAGGTAAAAAGAAGATTCAGCTCACACAGGTTCGGTAGCACTGTTCCACGTAGGATCGCTGAGTGCAGTAGTCGACGCAGTCCACGGAGGATCTCTGCACAGTCGTCGCCGCAGTCCACGAAGGATCTCTGCTCTGCCGTCGTCGCAGTCCACGGAGGATCTCTGCTCTGCCGTCGTCGCAGTCCACGGAGGATCTCTGCTCTGCCGTCGTCGCAGTCCACGGAGGATCTCTGCTCTGCCGTCGAAGTCACAGCCAGCACTAGGGTTCCCGCACATAGCGAGCTCGTTAGGAGGGTCCGCTCCACGAGCCGAGAGGCTGATACATCAACTGACACGTAGTCCGAAGTTGATGTATCCAAAAGTTCCGTATCGACAACAGGATCTCAACGCAACAGACGGCGCGTCAATCGGACGCCCGGTCTGAGAGTTATTGGCATTTTCGTCCCAGGGGCCCGGTTGGTTTTTAGGGCAAAACCAACCTGACCGTACTCCGCCTGTGTCCGATCCTCGGGCGGAGTATGCCAAAAGTTCCGTCTCACTTAGAGGAAACTACCACAGCTGAAGGTACGTCGATCGGACGTCCGTAGCTCAAGTTATGAGCGTTTCCGCTCCGAGGGCCCGGTTGGTTTCGTGTACGAACCAACCCGGCCGAACCCAAAGTCTTCCGAAACCTTGAGTGTAATATACCGAAACGACCGTCTCGATCCAAGGATCGCGTAGCCGCTGACGGTTCGTCAATCGGAGGTCCCTGGCCCAAGATATGGGCGAAAGACCGAAGAAGGCCCGAAACGGGGGTTCTGGGCCCGGGGCGACCCGGCCCGAACCCCCCCCTTGGGTCGGCCGAACCGGGTCGGCCCGACCCGGGTCGGCCCGAACCGGCCCGAACCGGCTCGGCCGGGTCCGGTCCGGCCTGGGCGCGGCCCGGCCGACCGGACCGGCCGGCTCGGCTTCGGCCGAGCGGCCGAGCAGGCCGCCGCCGCGAGTTTGACCCGCGGCATTTGGAGAAACGCGGCCCCCGCGGGGGGCCGCCTGTCACGCGGACGCGGCCGGGCCGCCGCGTCCGTTCCCGGTTCCGCGCGGCCGCCGCCGCCGCGGCTTCAGCCGCGGCGGGAGATCTCCACGGCGGCGCGCCGGGCGCCGCCGCCTCCGGTCGCCGGCGCCGCCGCGCCGGCGACCCGCGCCGCCGCCTCCTTCCGCGGGCCGCTGGAGTTGCTCCGGTGGCCCGTTTTGCCTCCCGTCTGTGCCATTGTTCCTCCTGGGACGCGTCCTCCACTGCGGAATCAACAAATGGCCCTTGCGTCGTGCTTTTGCCGTCGCCCGCCAAATCCGCAGAAAAAGGAAGATCGGCGGAGGGTTGCCGGGTCTTGTTCGTTAGACCCGCTCCCTCCGCGTTAATCATAAACAACGGGAGAAAAGAATAAGATGATCAACACATGATCCAACAATTTTATTTAAAGATAAAATTGTTCGCTTGAAACCGGCTTTTTAAATTTTCAAGAACGTTCACGAGAAAATTTAAAAGGGGTAACTTTTCCAAAATAAATCCCTACCTCGAAGTCGTCGTCGGACGAGAGGTCGTCGCGGAATCGCTCGTCGCGGAAGAAGGAGATCGTCGCGTCGTCGCGGTATCCGGCGTCGCGTCGCCAATCTCCGGATCAAGAACAAATGGATTTAATTAATTAAATCCGTTGTTATTGAAATTAAGAAGGGAGAATTTAGAAGTTTCGATTCTCACCTTTAACCGCCGATCGCAGGTTCGCCGCGGAAGAAGAGGCACCGAAGAAGAAGAAGGTCGCGGAAAAGCTGTTGACGTCGCGGATCGTGCGTCGTCGGATTCCGGTTCCGGCGTTCTTCGCGTTCTTCGCGTTCTTCGCGGAGAGGGTGGAGGAACGAAGATTCTCTCAAATCCTTTCCAAGGATTTTTAGGTTGGTCTTATTTTATAAACATGCCAACACGAAACCGGTTAAGAAACGATCCATCAATTCGAAAGAAACGACCCATTTAATTCACGAAGAAACAGTCCATTTAATTTACGAAATAAACCGCCCAATTAAATGGTCTGTTAAGAATTAAAGAAAACGCGTCGGTTGACTTTTCAGTTACTTTGACGGGTTTTCGCGGGTGCGTTACTTAGCGAAAGAAACGGCGGGGCTCGTGCGGGTCCCACCGCACAAATATCCTACCAAGGGGTAAGATATTTCTGGATAGCATCCTATCCAGTTCAACTCAGTTCAAGCCGCCTTTAAGTGACTTTAAGTGGCTTCCAAGCAGTTTAAGTGAAATAAAATAAAGTTGTCGCACAACTTTATTTTATTCTGACTTAAAGCCGCAAAATTTAAAAACCACGTCTTGAGAAAACGCAACTCCGGAAGAGGCGTTTCTAAGCAAATACCGGCGCTGCGATTTCATCGGTGCCCTCAGAATTCGATTCCGGGCACCGGTTCAAAAGATAGAAAAACCCGCTCGTCCGTTCACTGAACGTACCCGAGCCAAACTTCGGAAATTGATTCCGGGCACACCGGGCCTCGGAATCAGGTGCCGTCTGAAGCTGCGCCCTTGTAAAATTCCAAAGAAAATTAAGAAAAAAAATTTCCTTGAAATTTGCGGGTCTTTACATAGCTATCATAATTAGGCATGTTATATTCATGTGTCCCTTGAAAATAGAGAATGATATTTTAAATTCACATCTTATGGGTCTTCTGAATATGTAAAAATAGTGTGTGTATTTAATTAGGATGAGAAGTCATAAGGTGGGGATTTTTTTGACATGTGTACTAAAATGTCTGTGGAACTTGATTTAAACCATGGTCCAGATAATCTAATGTCAAGGTTATTTTATGCTGGGATTTAGTCATTAATTTCAGTATGTAGTGGTAAAATTTCACCCCTTTCACTTTTTTTTTGGATTTTTAAGGAGGTTCAATGACTGAGGTTGATTTTGGAGAAATTTCATCATGTAGAATTTTTCCATATATGCCATTAGGTACCCATTTAGGTGAGGCAATGAAGGGAGTTGGTGTAAAGGGAAATCAGGTACCCATTATCCATATACTGGGTTCCTAGTAGCCCGTAGTGTAACATCCAAGGTAATTATAGAAAAAGAACTTTTCATATCTATTAAAATTTAGTAATTAGATAGTTGTTTTACATTAATAGGGACTATAACTTTGATAGGTTACTCGACAAGTAATAATGGGTTTCACGTAAATATTACGTTCCACACAACACAATGTTATACCAAAAAATAATACTATAATATTATTATTATTTTAAATAGTAGTTAATTCCTAGAAGTTATATTGGGGAGAATGAACAAAACTAACTATAATATTATTACACATGTTTTTTAAATGTATTTACAATTATCCAATGAATTTTAGGGGCTTAAAATTAGAATAAATCAAATTTTAAGCATTAAATACTCTAATATTTTTTATAAAATGTAGGTTTACTGTCTTTTGATGATGAACCCTTTTTAAATATTGTTTTTGAAAATTTTATAATTTTTATTTCACATATTAAACTTCTTCATTATATGAGGGACATCAAAATTTATTTTGGGTGTATTTTTGATATTTTTATGATAAAATTCATATTTTAATGAATAGTGAAAATACAACATTTTAATTCAAGACTAAATTTTCATCTAATTTATTTTATATAGTTACATTGTCCTTTTAATTGGTTTTAAAGTGTAATTGGTGTAATTTTTTATCATTTAATCCAATTTTGGTCATTGGAAGTAATTTCATATTTAAATTGGATTATTTTTTTACCTCTTAAAAACTCGCTTTCGGGTTTTGACAACGAGAATTAATTTTATATTAATTAATGAAAATTATAAGTTTTAAATTTGGAAAAATGGATTCCACATTTGGAATCAGAAAGTCCAGAATATGTAAATAGGCACCTTTAATTTTTGGAGATTATGTATAGTAACTTTAGTAATTATTTTTATTTACCACAGTTAAAGGGTAAATTAGGCAAATAAGGGTAAAAATAATATTATAATATTATAAATACACCCTAACACATGACATAATCATATTGGATGAGTCATGGGTGACCAAAAAAATATTTAGGCTGAACTTTTGGCGTTTTGGAGCCACCTGGGTTTGACAATGAATTGTTATAATAATTATTTTAAAGTAAAGAGAAATATAACAGAAACATGTATATTTTTTCAAAAACAATTTTAATATAGAGTTATATAATTTACTATAAATAGTAATTATAAAGATAAAAAAATTTCATACATCATGGTATTTAATTTAATATTTTTATACATTAAATAAAAAAATTTATTTATGACACAATGATGATACAGTGATTACCTTATTAATGAAAGATTTAAATAAATGATATTATAAATATTAAAATAAATGTAATTTTAAAAAATTTATGAAATAAAATAGTTTTATAGAGGATTATGATATTTTATCTTCAAGTTAATTTAGTTTTTTCAAATTAATCTAGTTTTTAAGACTTTAAAAGAGTCAATTATAAATAGTGTTAAAATTGACATAAAAGTGTTTTGAAAATAAATACTATTTTATTAAATGATATAATATTCATAAAAATATAAGATTCGACCAATAATCTTAGATAATATTAAAAATTACATTAATAATCCACTTGAGGTTTTCTTGTCATTTTATAGTAAATATATCAACCATATTGTGTAAAAATACAAGAAGACATTGTAATAGTTAATTTATTTTACTAAGGGTTAAATAAAAAATATAAGATTAAATATGTGACCTAAAATTTTCAAAAACCTATTGGTTAAATGATTTAGACCCATAATCATCTTATACTTGAAATATATTAAATTTAATCTATTATAATTCTAAAATTAATTTATATTAATATAATGTTTCAATAATTTCCTAAAGTGACCCTTCTCATTCTTATAAAAGGCCACCACCTCTGTCCACTTCCTTTCACCTATCAAGCCACTTGGATCACCAAAACTCTACTAATATAAGCTCCGAACATCATTACCTTCCTAATATAAGCATTAACTAGGGTTTAATTCACACTAGTGCATAAAACGTTTTTAAAATCACCATTTTTGACGTCGGTTATATATAACCGATGTGAAAATATGTGATACATGGTTTTTTATATCGGTTATAAAATAACCGATGCAAAAAATACGGAGTGTAAATTTTTTACATCGGTTATTTTAATAACAGATGTAAAAAACCCCATGCGTTCATTTTTTACGTCGGTTATAAATTAACTGACGTAAAAAAACCAAAGACCGGAATCTTTTATGACTGTTATTTGATAACCAACATAAAAAACGTCGTCTCTTCGAATTTGTTACGTCGGTTATAAAGTAACCGACATAAAAAAGGTCTCATCTGAGGCATTTTTGAAGTCAGTTATTTGATAACTGACGTAACAACCATACCCATAGAATTTTTAACGTCGGTTATATTATAACCGACGTAAAAAACCAACACCCGACAGTTTTTAGGTAAGTTATTTTTTAACCGACGTAAAAACTGTGGTTTCTGATATGTTTTTACGTTGATTATCAAATAACCAACGTAAAAAACTAATACACGGCTTTTTTTACGCTGGTTATAAAATAACCTACATAAAAAATCTGATACATTTATAACATCGGTTATTATAATAACCGACATTACAACTGTAATAAAAATAGTTTATATCGTTAGTTATTAAATAAATGACCTTATAAAACATTTAAAAAATTAACATGCCCTGTGGATTGTCATTTATGATTTTTTGATCGAAAGACCAGCAACTCGTCTTTCTCGTGCGGAAAACCCTAATCGACTCTTCAATCTCATTTCATTAAACTCATTTTTCCATCATAGTTTATCATCTTTACTCTCCTCGGATCTATCATCTACACTCGAAACACTCAGGTAAGCCTCCCACGACTTTATTTCATTTGTTTATTTTCCCGGATAGTCTATATTTTTGTTTTGCGATTTTTTTGTTTAAACAAGGTAAGATTATTCGATTTCAAACCCACTTACCTCATTTTTCCATCATAATATTATTTATTATCACCAGAAATATTAGATCAACTCGCAATATTCACGTAAGCCTCACCTACTTCTATTTCGTTTGTTTTTGTTTCTCGGATGCCCGACATTTATGGTAATTTTTTGTTTTCATTGACAACTAATGATCTCATTCACCTATGTTACTATAATTTATATGTAAACCACTGTGATACACCCATTCCGTGTACCACTGTGATTTATTTTATAAGTATATATGGAAATTCATGGTGGAATGTTTGTTTTGGATCCTTGGTTATTTCTATTTTGGGTATCACTTTTTGTTATTTCATAATCTATTTACGTCGCTTATTTTCGTGGACTATTATAAGTCTTCATATGCTATTAAAACCCGATTCATTACACAATAGATCATTTTATACTAGTAGGAGATACAGTTCATGGATCTCATTTTGAATAATGGCATGATACCAAAACTAGTAGTTTGAGGTGAAAATCCCTAGATATGCCAATACTAGTAGCTTGAGGTTAAAATACCATGGTTTTGGGGGGTTTTCAAGAGGGTTGGTGGCTGTCTAGGGGGTTGGGGGCTGTCTAGAGGGTTGGGGGCTATCCATGGTGTCCATGGAGGTGGGGGGGGGGGGCAGTCTAGGGGTGTGTGTCTGTGTGTGTGTGTGTGTGGAGGGGGGGGGGGGTCCAAGGGGGTGGAGGGTGTCGACGGGGGGGGGGGGGGGGGGGGCTATCCAAGGGGGTGGGGGCCTATCCAGAGGGTTTGGGGGGTTGTCCGGGGGGGTGGGGGGTGGGGGGGTGGGGGATGTCCAGAGGGTTGGGGGGTGTCCAGAGGGGTGTCCAAAGGGGGTAGGGGTGGGGGGTGCTGTCTAGGAGGGGTGGGGGGCTATCTAGGGGGGGGGGCTGTTCATAGGGGTGGGGGCTGTCTAAGGGGGTGGTGGTGTCCAGGGGGTGTCCAAGGGGGTGGGGGTGGTGTTCAGAGGGTTCTGGGGGCTGTCTAGAGGGTGGGGGGGGGGTGTCCACGGTGTCCATATAGGTGGGGGGGGGGGGGGGTTGGGCAGTCCAGGGGTGTGTGTGTGTCTGGGGGGGGGGGGTCCAAGGTGGTGGTGGTGGTGGGGGGGGGGTGTCGAAGGGGGTGGGGTGGAGGGGGGATGTCCAAGGGGGTGGGTGGGGGGGGGGGGGGCTTTCCATGGGGGTGGGGGCCTGTCCAGAGAGTTTGGGGGGTTGTCCGGGGGTGGGGGGTTGTCCAGAGTGTTGGGGGGTGTCCAGGGGGTGTCCAAGGGGGTAGGGGTGGTGTCTAGGAGGGGTGGGGGGTGCTGTCCAGGACGGGTGGGGGATGTCTAGGGGTGGGGGGGGGGGGTCAAGAGGGGTGGGGGGCTGGCCAAGGGGGTGGTGGTGTCTAGGGGGTGTCCAAGGGGGTGTGGGTGGTGTTTAGAGGGTTCGGGGGGCTGTCCAGAGGGTTGGGGGGAGTCCAGGGAGGTTTGGGGGGGGGGGCAGTCTAGGGGTGTGTGTGTGGGGTGGGGGTTTGGGGGGGGGGGGGTCCAAGGGGGTGGGAGTGTATAAGGGGGTGGGGGCTATCCAAGGGGGTGGGGGCCTATCCATAAGGTTTGGGGGTTGTTCAGGGGGGGGGATATCCAGAGTGTTGGGTGGTGTCCAGGGGGTTGTCCAATGGGGTAGGAGGTGGGTGGTGGTGTCCATGAGGGGTGGGGGTGTCCGGGAGGGGTGGGAGGGGGGCTTTCCAAGGGTGTGGTGGTGTCTAGGGGGTGTCTAAGGGGGTGGTGGTTGGTTTCCAGGGGGTGGGGGGGCTGTCCAAGGTGGTGGTGGTGTCCAAGGAGTGTCCAAGGGGGTGGGGGATAAGTGTCAGTTGGGATTGACTACTACATCGTGGTTTGTGAGATTATGACATGATGATTGTATTGTTTCATGGATATTAGTGTTGAAATATGATTCTATTTGGTTATATATATTTTGACTAGTAATCGACTACGAGAAAATTATGGGTAATGGGGGAGACCATGTCGTGGTTTTCTAATATGCATAGTTACCCTGACCCCATTGTGCCTTGATGATTGTATTTACATTATGATTTTCTCCATTTGAGTTTTTATTTTAAATTTGATTGGATTCTCAGGTTTACTCCATTTTCTCCAATTTTCTATCAACCATTGGACGCCCCATGGTTTTCTTTGATTCAATGTAATTTAAAACCATTATATCTAACTATATTTTCTTTTTTAAATCATATTCAAGCATATTTTTTTAAATATGCATAGATTTGTTTTATATTTCAAAATTTTTTTACATTCAAATTATGATTTTTTTCATATAAACATATATTTTTATTATCTTAAAAAGATGTATAATTTTGATATTTGTTATAGGTAATAATGATTTGAAGTTTGATTACGACACATCGAATGAGAAATGAATATGAGGAAGGTGTTGATGCCTTTTTGGAATTTTCTAAAAGAAATGTTCCAATTAGTGACATTTTTTTCTGTCCATGCCTGAAATGTTTGAATATGAAGAAGTTAAAAAGTATAGAGATATAAGATCATCTGATTTGTCATGGTTTTAATCTAAGTTATAACCCTTGGATTTGGCATGGTGAAACTGGACGGAATGTCACTGATGATGATGATTCTCAAGATGGTAACTCTGATGGAATTGAAGAAATGATTCGCGATATTGCAGCAGAATAAATTAAGATAGAACCAGCAGTTGCGAGTCTATATGGTGATGCTGAAAAACCATTTTATCCTTTTTTTACAGATTTTACAATTTTTTTGGCAGTGTTAAGATTGATTAACCTAAAGGAAAAACATGGATGGAGTGTTAGAAGTTTTATAGAGATGCTAAAATTGATGAAATACATTCTTCCAAAAGATAATGATCTTCCAAATTCACATTATAAGGCCAAGAAAATATTATGCCCGATGGGATTGGGATACAAGAAAATACATGCCTATCCGAATGACAATATTATATATATGAAGGAATATGAATTTATGTTAGAGTGTCCTAAATTTGGGACATCACTGTATAAGGTGAATGAAAAATCACAGGCTAATGTAGAGATTACAAAGATCCCTTCAAAGGTATTTTGGAATCTTCTTATAATTCATCATTTCAAACATTTATTTGTTAATTCAAATGATGAAAAAAGGTTAAGATGGCATGCTGATGAGTAGTTATGTGATGGAAAAATATGTCATCCAGCTGATTGCCTATAATGGAAGAAAATTGATGAGTAGTATTCTACATTTGGAAATGAAATTAGAAATCTCAAACTAGGGCAGTGCACATATAGAATGAATTTATACCGAACCCTCAGTAGAACACATAGTTCATGGCCTTTTTTATTGGTAATTTACAACCTCTCTCCAGAATTTTGTATGAAGCAAAAATATGTCATGTTGATTATAATGATCTCTGGTCCAAAGCAACTCAACAATGATATTGATGTTTACTTGTCACCGTTGATTGATGATTTGAAACTTCTATGGGATGATGGTATTAGGGTGCATGATTCTTATAAAATGGAATATTTTCAACTGCATGCAGTCCTTTTTGTCACTATAAATGAATTCCCAGCATATTGAAATTTGTCTGGATACAGTGTTAAAGGGCATAAATCATGTCCAATTTGTGAACAACAGACGTCATATTGTCAATTGCATCATGGGAGGAAAAAAGTGTACATGGGTCATCGAAAGTTTTTGCCTATAGATCACCCTTATAGAAGACTAAAAAAGGAATTCAATGGCTCACCGGAATTTGATATTTCTCCAAAACCTTTATCCCCTGATCTGTATTTTGAGAGGGTGAAAAACCTTGATGTGACATTGGGAAAGACACATAAATCTGGTAATGATAGAAATATTTGGAAGGAAAGGTAAATATTTTTTGAGCTACCATATTGGAGATATCATGAAGATAAATATAATATTGATGTCATGCACGTGGAGAAGAATATCTGTGATTGTTTGATTGGAACATTGTCAGATAATAAAGGAAAGAAAAAAAGATGGGTTGAATGCAAGATTAGACTTACTATCAATGGGAATACATTTGGAGTTAGCTCCCACTCTTAAAGGAAGACGATCATTTCTTCCCCCGGATTGTCATACATTATTGAAGAGGGAGAAAATTAGCTTTTTTTAGTGTCTTCATGATATTAAAGTGCCTCAAGCTTATTCTTCAAATGTAAATTTTTTTGTCTCATTGAAGGTATTGAAGTTGATAGTTATGAAATCACATGATTTTTGCGTCATGATGTAAGAAATTCTACCAGTTTCATTGTGTGGAATATTACCCATCCGTGTCAGAAAGACTATAATGAAGTTCTGTTATTTTTTCAATTCAATTTTTAATAAGGAGATTGATGTGAATGCTTTGAACATTTTGGAAAAGGATGCAATTTTTATACTTTGTCAATTAGAAATGTATTTTCCTCCAAATATTTTTGATATAATGGTGCATTTAATGATTCATCTGGTTCGAGAAATAAAGCTTTGTGGACCTATATATCTTCATTGGATGTATCCTTTTGAAAGGTATATGAAAATATTGAAGGGGTATGTTAAGAATCCATATCGACCTGAAGCCTCCATTATTGAAGTGTATATTTCTGAGGAGGTTGCAGAGTTTTGTATGTGTTACTTGGCTACAGCACAATACATAGGTTTGCCTCCATCTCGCCATGAACGAGTTAATAATGAGGGAAAGGGGATTCATGGCTTGAAAGTCAAATCATTGACAACTGTCAGATGAAGAAGTTAGAATCATACATCTTGAATAATATAGCTGATGCTCAACCATATATCACATTTCATATTAATGAGTTGAAATAATTTCATCCAAAGAAGAAAGAAATGTGGATTTTTAATGAGCCCAACAAAACATTTTTGTCATGGTTTGAAAAAACATTGCTTGGTAGATCAGATGTATCAGAGAAATTAAAATGGATAGTGGGTGGTCCATGTGTAAACGTGATAACCTGGTCCGGTTATGACCTTAATGGCTATACATTTCATACGAAAGCGCAGAACAACAGAAGTGAAGTTCAGAATAGTGGTGTATTGGTGTTTGTAGAAGCAATGAATTTTTCAAGTTCTAAGGAAAAAAACCCACTTTCTGCATCAATTGCATATCATGAAGTGATTGAAGACATATGGGAGGTTGATTACTTTAAAATTAAAGTTCCTGTTTTTAATTGTAAATTGTTTATTGGTAACAATAGTGTTAGACACGATGGATTTGGAATGAAAGTTATTAATCTGAATAGATTGGAAGACACATCTGTTTCTTTTATAATGGCAACACATGAAAAAAATTTCTATATAGTAGATCAATCAGATATGTGGCGGGATGTTGTTTTACAACGGAAAAAACATTATGTTGGCGAGGATGAACTTGATGAAGATGGTTATTTATGTGAGATACCTACTTCTATGGATAGATTAACAGAACATAATGATGATCATGTTGAAGACATGGTTTGTGCCATAAGGAATGATCATGACGAAGGAATTTGGGAAAACAATCCATTTGTAAATTCCTAAAATTATAGGTAACATATGTTTATTTCTTATTTAAATTTATTTTTTTCATAAAATGTTAGATATTGTAAGTTTCTTCTTTATTAAAACATGTATTAAAACAAAATATGTATAATTTTATTTGTTTTATATTTTTTTAGTTTACTTTATCATGTTTACCATTACATGAATTATATATATATTATTTTTGTTCAGTGACAATTACATTACCATGTTTACCAGGTTTACCAGGTTTACCATGTTTACCATCTTGACCATATTGACCATTTTTTAACATTCTTACTATATTAACAATGTTTACTATTATGTAACTTAGTACAATTTTCTATTTTTTGATTACAGTAGTATTAAAATATTTGAATTTGTATATTTGTGAACTAATGTTTGTTTTTTTGATTTGAACGATAATGACAGATCATTCAGTTGATCAACCACATGATTCTGGAGATGCGAATATTGTTCATACCTCTTGGGAGGAACATTCACATACTCCTCTTGATTTTCTCCAATCTTCCTCATGTGCTGTTATTACGAAAAAGAGTTCAAGAGTTGGTAAACATGGGTGCACACATTTTCCAAAATTAGCACTTGCCTGTATGCAGGATCAGAGGATACTCGTTGAGTTTGATGAGGATGATATTCCTAGAGGTCCAAATGCCAAAGATTTGAAGAGTTTTGTATCAACTCAGGATAAGAGAAAAATAAGTATTTTGTATGATGACTAGAGAAGTGTGGATAAAGCTATAATCTCTCATTTGTGGAAGATGATTTTCGTAAGATCTTTTTCTATTGTTTGAATATTCTTTAAATGTTTCTAGTATATATAATATGTTTAAACTCTTCTTTATCAAATAACATTTGATATTCCTGACACTGGAGGAGTCAGGAAGAAATGCTTATCGATGGTTTCCATGAGATGGAGGGATTTCAAATCAAACCTCTCATCTGATTTCATTTTTGGTCATAGGATTCATGAAAATCCATGAGGTATATATCCCTAAATAGATGAAGACACATGGAGACAGTTTGTTGAAATTAGAAGAAAATATTCATTTTTGGTAAGGGAAATGTAAAATTTTATAGGCTTTCTTATATAAATGATCTTATATTTTGTTAATTATTTCTTATTCTTAATTTATATCAAACAAAGAAATCACATTATGAGATCTAATATAAAAATTTATACCCTCATAGTTTATCTCGGGGAGGGTATGCATTTTTGAAAAAAAAATGATGGCGGAAAAATTTCAAAAACTAAGAGCTGAGTCTTCAAGCTCTGGAGATGTTTCCCCTCCATCCCCTCCATATAGAAATGAAAAATGGAAGAGATCTTAGATAGGAAAAAAAGGGCAATATCTTTCAGAAGAATCGAGAATCATAGCTGAGAGGATTGTAAGATATCTATTTTATTTATTTAAGTTAACTATTTTCTTCATATAATTTCAATCATTACAAAAATTTTCAATTAATTAATACAGGACTCTCTTGAGGAGCAGAGCTCACAGAGAGCATTTACAGCTACTGGGAGGCAAGATATTTTATCTGTAGCATTGGGAAAGCCCAAACATCCTGGTCGTGTAAGAGGATAGCTGACATGTGTATTGGTAAGAAAAGTGTTTCCACGTTCTTCAACTTCTAACGTTGAGGGTGTTTATAAAAAAAATTGAATCCTTGGAAGCTAAAGATCATAATATTAATGCGACAATGGAGGAAAAGATTAGATCGTCGGTACAGTCTATGTTTGCAGACATGCAAAGACAATTTCAGACTGCAGCTCCCAATCCCCCACCTTAGCCTACGATCCCCATTTTTTATCCCACTCCTCCACCACAACTTCCTACTTATTGTGAGTTGTATGTTGATGATCCTCAACATCATATAGTTTTATATGGGTTGGTATATTGTTTATGAGATACAGTTCATCATAAAAAATTAAAGGTAGAGAATCAGAGGGTCACTGTACAAGATATTATAGATAGATCAGCTCGAGTACCATTACCTACAGATGATGTGATGGAAATTGGACATAATATAATCCATTTTTTAATTTGGCCATCAATACTTCTTCAACTCATTACCATAGAGGTATGAATGTTATATCTTTTTTTTATTAAAGTTTTTTTATCATTTTAAAACTAATATATTTTTCTATTTATTTTTACAGGAATAATTCAAAGTTAAAGAAATACTATATAGACAACAACAAAGACAAATGGCTATGACATCAGATACAGATTCTAGTAGTCTTGACAAATTTTCAAGATATTCAAATTTGTTGGCGGGTCATTATGAGTTTCCAATGGAAGCTCATGTTTGTGGACGTGCAATAACTGTGTGGATTATGAAAACTGATATCATGGAGCTTGTTAATGGAGATAATATGGGCATCAATGTGGTGCATATTTTTTCCATGTAAGTCTTAAAACCTTTTCCCAGCATTATATTTATTAAAAATGAAAACGTATGACTGTTTTGTATTAGGTATCTTTATAAATTTTGTGAGAGGAATGAGAGGACAAATGTATATGGATTCATGGACCCGTAATTGATTTCCCCTGAAGCTTGTGCATTGGATGAGGAACAAAGAATGCTTTATATTGATGAAAGACTTGAACAGAATATAGTCACACAATGTTGGATGATGCATTTTTGTGAGGGGTATGAAACACATCTCTCTCAAAGAGTTCATTATCTTTTAACATAAAAAACCACTGACCTTAAAATTTCTTTTATCAGTGATCATTGGATGTTAGGGGTTTTTCCCAAGGGATAAAACACTTTATTGGATATGATCTGTCCATGATGATGTGCGGGAAAGTTTTAAGAATATATTGGAGAAGTAATCTTGAATTTCTCAATAGTTTTATATATTATAATGAATTTTAAATTTACCCTATTTGTATTATTTTCCAATAGGGGATGGGTCTACTTTTTAAAAAACACAATGAAAAGGAGTGAAAATATCAAATATGTAAATGCAAAGGTAAATATCCATTTATAATTTGTACATTTTGATTTATTACATAAAAAATATATATTGAATTTACACTCATTCAAAAAAAATTGGCATGAACAACAAGGCATCATCAAATGCGGATATTATATGTTTAGATTTATGTATGAAATAATAACAACTGGGACAGTTGTGAACTTTGACATGGTAAGATTCCCTTTTAAAATTTTCCATAATATTTCAATTTGATTTATTCATTATACACGTTAACTACTATCCTTTTCATTTGTAGCTATTTGATGACCCTCAACCCTATACTTCTCAAGACATCAAACACTTACAAGTGTATTGGTCAAATTATTTTACACATTTGATTTAATTTTAGTTGTTTGTAGTGTAAAATTTAATTTTGAATATCATTATTGTAATTGTGTATTTGGAAGTCATTTAGGTTGGATTTTTTTTGAAGTTGACAGTGTAAGTTTTGAATGTTAAATATGTGAACGTTTAATTTTTCTCTACTTCCTGTTTTGGTCTACTTATGATGGTTTTTATAATATGGATTCTTCTCTTGGGGGGAGGGGTTCCAAGGGTGTGTGTGTGGGGGGGGGGGGGGGTGTTCAGTGGGGTGTGGGAGGGATGTCCGATGGGGTGGGGGGGGGGGGGTCCTGGGTGTCCATGAGAGTGGGGGGGGAGTCAATGAGGCACCGCCATCCCTTGGGGGACTGAACGCCACTGAAAGGTATTCATCACTCCCACATGTGAAAGATTTTGTGAGATCATGCTTCGCATGTGGGAGTGATGAGTACCTTCTAGTGGTGTGCCCCCCAAGGGGGTGTCCAGGAGGGTGGGGTATCCAGGAGGGTGGGAAGGGGGGGTGTCTAGGGGTGTGGTGGGGGTAGTCCAGTGGGGTGAGGGGGTTCTGGTCTATTTTTAGTAACTTTTTAGTCTGTTTCAGGGGTGTGGGAGGGCTGTCTAGGGGTATGGGAGTGCTGTCTAGGGGGTGGAAGGCATACAGGAGGGTGGGGGTTGTCTAGGGGTGTGGGGGGGGGGGGGGGGGGTTGTCCAAGGAGTGGTGGGGATGTCTAGGGGTGTGGGGGACTTTCCAGTGGGCCGGGGGGAAGTCCAGGGCTGTGGGGGGGGGGGGGGGTGTCTAGGTGTGTGGTGGGGGCTGTCCAGTGGGGTGAGGGGAACTGTCCAAGGGGTGGTGGGGCACTTCAGGAGGGGGGGAGGGGGGGGGGTGTCCAGGGGTTTTGGGGGCTGTCCAGGGGGTGGGGCGGCTATCTAGGGGTGTGGGGGGGGGGTGTCCAAGGGTGTGGGGGGATGTCCAGGGGGTGGTGGGGAAGTCTAGGGGTGGGGGGGGTGTCCAGGGGGTTGGGGGGGGGGGGGTTGTTTAGGGGTGTTGGGGGATATCTAGGGGGTGTGGTGGGGGCAGTCCAGGGGTGGGGTGGGGGGGGGGGTGTCCAGTGGTGTTTCGGGGTGTCCAGGGGTGTGGTGGGGGCTGCCCAGTGGGTTGAGGGGGTTCTGGTCTGTTTTTGGTAACTTTTTGGTCTGTTTCAGGGGTGTGGGAGTGCTGTCTAGGGGTGTGGGAGTGCTGTCCAGGGGGTGGGGGGTATACAGAAGGGGGGGGGGGGATTTCCACGGGGTGGTGGTTATGTCCAAGGGTGTGGGGGGGGGGGTGTCCAGGGGTGTGGTGGGGGCAGTTCACTGGGGTGAGGGGGTTTTGGTTTGTTTTTGGTAACTTTTTGGTCTGTTTCAGGGGTGTGGGAGGGCTGTCCAGGGGTGTGGGAGTGTTGTCCAGGGGGTGGAGGTATACATGAGGGTGGGGGGGGGGTGTCCAGGGGTGTTTGGGGATGTCCAGGGGGTCGGGTGGCAGTCCAGGGGTGTGGTGGGGGATGTATAGTGGGGTGTGGGGGTGGGAGGACAGTCTAGGGGTGTGGGAGTGTTGTTCAGGGTGTGGGGGGTATACATGAGGGTGGGGGGGGGGGGGGGGTTGTCCTGGGGTGTTTGGGGATGTGCAGGGGGTCGGGGGGCAGTCTAGGGGTGTGGTGGGGACTGTCTAGTGGGGTGAGGGGCGACTCTTCAGGGGGTGGTGGGGGGCTGTCCAGTGGAGTAAGTTTTAAATGCTATTAATATAAATGCTTAATTTTTCTTTTGTTCTTATTTTGGTCTAATTATGTTTTTTGGTAGGAATTCTTGATTTGATTTCTGGTTGTTTCTCTGGAGGGAAGAGGACTGAATTCCATTTAAAAAAAATTGGACTTCCACGTCGGTTATTTTATAACTGACGTGATAAAGGAATAAGGAAGGGTTTATCACGTCAGTTATTTGAATAACCGACATGATAAACACTTGTGGGAATGGTTTATCACTTCAGTTATATAATAACAGACGTGATAAACCCCTCCATTTTATCACATCGTTTATGTAATAATTGACCTGATAAAGTCTTGGGAAATGGTTTCTGACGTTGGTTATTATATAACTGATGTGATAAACACCCCCGAAATAGTTTATCACATCTGTTATATAATAACCGATGTGATAAACCCTCCCTGCCTGGTTTTTACATGTCAGTTAATTAATAACCTACGTGATAAACACCGTGATGTTTTTTTTATGTAGGTTTCTAAGTAACCGACGTAAATAACAATATTTATAACGTCGTCCGTATTAACATTGGCTAAAAAACGAAGTAAAAAATAAAAAATAACTGATGTAAAAAATGTTTTCTACCCTATTGTCAACTCAATGAATCCTTTTGGCACAAACCAAAAGGAGTTACCCAATTTAGAGGTAATGTCTTCTCTTAAGATATTTTCCATTATATTCCTTCTCAACTCCCAATTATCTAGTTATTATATGATTACATAAAAAACCAGTATAATAAATATTCTAGGAATATTTTATTCTAAGAAATTGACCTACACTCACACACACCTCCATCTAATGGATATAGAAAATATTGATTCTCTGTACAGTGAACTACTGGCTCACAAAACTATGATTGTTCAATAATCTCCTACCACCTCTCATTGTGGCCATTATGATGGCACTATATTTATATATGATATATATTATAATTATACTATCTTTACAATTTTTTAATTTTTATTATAACATACCACTATGATTTCTATAATATGTAAATATGATAATTTCATTGGAGTAAGTGTGGATTACTGCCCCCTCAAAGTGATTTGACTCATTCATGCCATACATGGAACCTATAAAGGATGGAGTTAATAAAATTGTGTCACATATATAACATATATATTATAATTTAATTATAATATACCTATGTATCATTTTGTTTTCATTCCTTTACTATGGAAAAGAAATAAAATACTGTCCATGCATACGTACGACCTACCGTCTCCATAAACAGTGCATTTCATTTCTTATCACCAAATATTATAGATTATTATAAATACATATATAAGGGATATATACGATATTGAAATCATGAATACTATTCTATATATAATGGAATTTTTACCACATTGACAATTTGTAATCCAAACATATTCATTTTTGACTCATGTACCGAACATTGAAAAAACATCAAATATTATCTCAAATAATTAACTAATTGCTATAACATAAAAATAAGTAATATAAAATGAATAATAAAGATTAAAAATTTTATTAAGCAAGTAAAAATTAATCTAAGTTTATTTTTCATGAATATAAATAATGAATTAGATTGGTCAGACTCAAGGTAAAGGAAATATTAACTCTATATCCATTCATTGAGGTAAATATCCATGTTGGACTCAGCCTCTAACTGTTTTACACTAAATATACACTTGTATTGGTTGTATATTTATTATTCAAAGATAATTATGTCATTTATTTATCCTTTATATAACGATGTGATCTTTTTAAGGGACATCATCTCAATCTCCTTCCATTGACTCATATTTTAATTTATACATGACCTTATTTTTACGGTGTATAATAAACCCCTTTTACTTTTAATTTCATTAAAAAAGAATCATTTTCTACGAAGCATTTTAATAAAACAAAAAAGTAATTTTTTTAACATATGTGGTGACAAAGACCTCTCCCCCACCGAAACCGTTTTTTGATATTTGGCTTCCTCCAGAAGATATAATGTTTTTATTAAAAAGAAATGAAATCACTTATTTCCTTTTTTTGGTGTTTTGGTATTGAAAATGGTTTTCAAAATTTACTAACTATTTAAATAGCTTGAAATTAATTCTTGTGATTGAAAATGAGGTATTATGAGTGAAATGTTGATAAATTAAATCATTTATGTTTTATGAATATATAATGGTACATGGAAATTTTACAGGTGGTTTCGTGATAATCCAAAGACGGGTGGTTATGTGATAAACCAATGATGGATGGTTCTTTAATAAACCATGTATGGGTGGTTTCATTATAACCTACAATGCATTGAGTATGGAATTCATCCGTATAGCTATTCTATTTAGTGATATTTCTTGAAGTCCACCGTATGGTTATTACATTTAAGTATGTTTATGTCCCAAGTCACCTTTATATGTTATTTGTTGTTTTATATGGGTTTCATGGTAATATTTTTGTTACAAAATGGTATTCAATGAGCTTATATTCAGAAAAGTGTATTTAATACTTCATAAATGTGAAAATTATTACTTTATGATAATGTATTCATGGTTTACATGTTTTATAATGGATAAGTGTTTTCATTATTATGTATCCCTAACTGAACTTTTTATTCTCATCACAGGATTTGAAATAATTTTTTACAATATTTTTAATTATAATAGTGTCAAGGATAGGATCATGGAAAATATATGATGTTTAAACATGAAGTTAAACCATGTTTCTTTGTAAAATATTTTTTTATATGAAGAAAAATGGATAGTGAGTAGAAGTGTCTACTTTGTAATATTTAAGTTGTTATGGATTTGTTATGGTAAAATTATATAAATATATAAACCTAAAAATATCCTCAATGTGATTGAAAGTAAAATTATTAAATTAACTCAAGATTAATTAATATTTAAGGATGAGGCCTTATAGTTTGTAGGTCAGGTCGATTTAAATAAATTTATAGGCTAGGGTGTTATTTGGGCATACGATACAAGTTGTATATCAAAAAATGGTTAGAATATTAGAAGATTCATAAATATTTTGGATAAATTAAATGAGTTTATGATAAAATAGATTAATATATCTTATTTTTTATTGTTCTCATATGATAATATATGATGGTGTTTTGGGTATACTTACACTGACCTTTTTGGTTTTTGTAAATGGATCGATCAAGCAGGCAGCAAAGAAACAATGTATATGAAGGAAACATTGGGGTTTTTTTGAATAATAAACCAAAAGAAATTTGTGCTGCAATGAGATATATTGTGGTTATTCTAATCTCATTGTCTGGATTCATGATTGACCACCTGAACCTCGGTGATTTTTATAAGGAATCCTAAATGTGAGAAAAATATCCTTATGTATGTTTCAGTAATAATCATAAAGGTAAATATTTTCAATGAAATATGTGTCCAAGATTTGAAAATAAACACCTAGGAAATTTTTTTAAAGGGACATAATGATGTTATAGTTATGACAATGAAGGTCATAAATCAATAACCTTCCTAAAAAAGCATTTCGTTGACTCTAAGAAAGGGAAATAATTTATTTTTGAGTTATCAAATGAATGTTTTAAATATGGAGAGCATGGTCATCATAAAAATAGACGATTTACAAAGAAGTTACATGAATGGGGTCATTATGACCAGCCAAATATTTTTTTACCAATACATAATTCCATTATAATTGCAGATATGGAAACTGAAAATGACCTATTAGTGGTATGGATTATTTCATAGCTTATGATTTTACGTTATTAAATATTATAACACAATTCATGTTTTTTAGGATATAATTATTAACGAATAATATAGAAAATCATTGTTAAAGGATCATGAAGGACACCGATTGATTATAAGGGACTTCAAGAGTTATGGTAGATTGTAGGATGTAGAAATATTAATGAGTATTAATTCTATTTTGATGATGAAATTACTTTGGAAGAATTTTCCTAGTATGTGTCACCATGAAGTTTTTTATGTGAAAAATTTATTTGAGGAAGAATTATATTTTGTTTTATGGATATAATTATAATGAAACATTAGGGTATATATGATCCTTGAATTTGATGTAATTAGTGGTTTTTACATTTTGGGATGCAAACTGAAAGGCATGAGGTAAACTTGCAATTAAAATATGTTATAGTTATTTTAGAATATTTTATCTCATTATGAGAATGATATATGAATTATATTTTTTTAGAAAAAGGACAACCCATAGGATAGGTGATAACCCTTCACGTCTAGAAAAGATTCGGGAATCAAAGCCACAATTGAAGGTCAACAAGGGAACATCACCTACCATTGGACTACGTGAAGTCCCTGGTTAGTAACACTTTTTATTTTAGATTAAACGAGTTTTTAGAATAATAAGAGGTTGATTTTGGGAACATAAATTTTATCAAATGGATATCCTTGGTATTATAAAATGATTTTGGGATTAAGTGGTAAATTTTATTTTGGAAGACCTTCACTATTTTGGGAACTTTATATAATTAAGTTAAATATAATACTACGGTATTTTAATTGAGGAGTAATGGTTTAGCTATATTTTTGGGTATAATATATGATTTTAATTTTTTACTTATAGGGATTTATTGTATTTAAATAAATTATTAACCAATCTTCGATAAAATTTTATTAGGTTAATTAATTTTCAGTATGAGACATTAAGAGTTGTAGATGTTATTTCAATATAAATGTTAAGATTTATCTTAGAAGATTATGTGATAAAATCCTTCTGAATTTTGGCTTCCAATCTTAGTTCAGTTTATTTTGATTAATTTTAAGGAATGATTTTTATTAAAGTCTCTATGTTGAACATTGGGTATTATTGTTTAATTTTAGAGATTAAAAGTAGTCCTTCATCTTATAAAGGATTATTCTTTTGGGGGAATTATCTGATCTTGTACGAACCATTTTGGTTTTGGTTAATGTTTAATGGTAGAAGAAATAGATAGTTAACATTTTGTGGATGATGTGAGTTTTTATAAGTACATTATAGTTCTTCATGCATGAACAATACATCTTAAATACTCATCATTTTGGAGAAAAAGATGAGTTTGTGGTGTAATTCTATTAACAGATGAAACTCTACTTGAAAAGTAAGTATATTTCATTATATTTTTATTCTAGGTAGTAAAATAATTGCTCACCTTTATTAATATGATCTAAAAGAACGTTTTATTCTTACATTTCCTCCTACAAAGTCAAATACCATTTAACCTATCACAAATCTATAGTTTTGTGATTGTTAACTTTTTCTTGATGATGTTTTCTATCGCTCTTTATCAGAACTTAAAAGTTAGTTTTTCTTCCATATCCATGTTTTCTAACATGTAACCCTGGTATTTTTTATCTCATATGACCTATTTACTTCACTTTAGTTATTTTAACGTGGAGGTTTTATTTAATCTTTTCTATACAGGATTTCAATATGGTAATGTGAAACCTTAGTTATCAAGTCCAAATTTTAAAAGTGCGAGGAAAAAATTTCCAAAAGGGGGAAGGACGTAAAATCCCAGGTAATTATAGAATAATACCTTTTCCCATATATTAATATTTATGAACTAGAAAGTGGTTTTAACTTAAAAGGTAGGATATATCTAATAGTATACTCGATATGCAATAACTAGTTTCTCTTAAATCATACGTTGCACACAACACTGAGGTATACTGAAAAATAATACAACAATAATAATAATATTTTATATAATAGTTAATTAATGGTCATTTTGTTGGAAGAAATGAACAAAACTAACTATAATATTATTACACATTTTTGTCAAGTTATTTTACATTTATCCAACGGATTTTAGAGGCTGAAAATGAGAATAAATCCAATTTTAAGCATTAAATACTCTAATATTCTTTAAAAGGCAGTTTTATCGCCTTTTGTTGGATAAACCTTTTTAAATGTTGTTTCTGAAAATTTTATAGGTTATATTTAAAATAATAAACTTATTATTTAGAAGTGTGACATTAAAATTTATTTTGGTTAAATTTTCGGTATTTTTCTAATAAAGTTCATATTTTAAGGAATGATGAAAAATAATGCATTTTAATTCAAAACCGCATTTTCTTATAATTTATTTTATATAGTTATGTTATCCTTTTAATTAGTTTTAAATTTTAATTGTATTATGTTTTTATCATTTAATAATTTCTTTTTATTATAAGTAATTTCACTCTTAAATTGGAAATAAACACATGTCAATCTTTCGATAGTTTTTTCCTCTTAAAAAACCGCATTTTGGTTTTGATAATGAGAATTAATTTTAAATTAACTAATGATTTTTATGTGTTTTAAATTTTTGAAAATTTATTCCATATTTGGAATTATATGTTTCAAATTATGTAAATAGATACCTTTTATCTTTGGACATTATGAATAGTAACTTCAGTAATTATTTTTCTTTACCATAGTTAAATTATATATTAGGTTAATAAGGGTAAAAATAATATTATAATAATACAAAAATACCCTAACACATGTCCTAATATAATTTTATGAGTAATGGGAGACCCAAAAAATCCTAAGGATGAACTTTTGGAATTTTGGAGTCACTTAGGTTTGATAATGACATGTTATAATAATTAATTTCATGTAAATAAAAAATATTACATAAATATGTATCTTTTTACTAAAAGTTTTTTAATATAGGGTTATATAACTTATAAATTTGAATATATATATTAATTAGAAATATAAAAAAATTTCCTACATCAAGGTTTTTTATTTATAATTTTTAGACATTAAATAAATAAATTTATTTGTGACACAATGATGATGCAATGATTACCTTATTAATGAAAGATTCAAATAAATGAAATTAGAAATATTAAAATAAATCTAATTGGAAACTTTTGAATCCATTTATGAATTTTTGGATTATTATGACTTGTTATATTTGAGTTAATGAGGTTTTTTTTAATGAATCATGTGCTGTGAATTTAAAAAAATCAATTACTAAATAGTGTCAAAATTGACATAAATGAGTTTTTAAAACAAATACTATTTTATTAAAATATATAATTGTCATAAAAATAAAATATTCCTCAAAATAACTTAGATAATTTGAATTGTTTTTATTAATGATATACTTTAGGCTCTCTTGGCATTTTATTGCTACTATATTAACCATATAGTGTAAAAATACAAGAGGACATGGTAAGAGTTAATTTATTTAACTATGGGTTAAAACCAAATGATAGAGTTACATTTGGGACCAAAACTTGTATAAAACCTATTATTTGGACATATTTATACATATTCCCATCTTATCCATGAAATATATCACATTATAACTATTATAATTTTGAAATCAATTTATAATAAAATAATATTTCAAGAATTTTCTAAAGTGACCATCCCCCTCTTATAAAGGCTACCACCTCTACCCACTTCCTCAAACCTCTAAAGCCACATGCCTCTCTAAAAATCTACTAAAATAAGCTCCCAACATTCCAAAATTCCCTATAGATGCATTACCTTGGGCATAAGGAAACAAAAGGAATCTTTTTGGCACTAACCAAAAGGAGTTACCCGATTTAGAGGTAACGTCTTCTATCAAGCTACTTTACTTTATTTTTTTCTCCACTCCCTATGGTCTTATTATTATATTATTACATAAATACACCATTATAAAAAATTTAATAGGATGTTTTTAATCTAATAATTCTACCAAAACTCACAGAAAACTCCATCTAATGGATATAAAACATATTATTTTTGTGTACGACGAACTACTGCCTCACGAAATGATGATTGTTCAATTTTCTGCTACCACCTATCATGGTGTCCATTAAGATTAAAATGTATTTATATTCTCTCTCTCTATATATATTATATTTATACTATCTATATGACTCTTTAAATTTTATTATAACATACCATTATGCTTTCCATAAGGTGTAAATATGATAATTTCATTTGAGGAAGTGTGGACTACCGCCCCTCAAAGTGATATGACTCATTCATTCCAAACATGGAATGTAAAAATATGGATTTAATGAAATAATGTAACATATATATCATATATATTATAATTTATTTATAATATACCTATGTATCACACAGTCTTTATTCCATTAATATGACAAGTAAATAAAAGTAGCGTTCATGCATACGTGCGACCTACCGTCTCCATGAATGGTGAATTTAATTTCTTATCTCCAAGTATTATGAAATATTATAAATAAATATATAATGGATATATATGATATTTAAATCATGAATACTATTTTTTGAGATAATGTATTATAGACCATGTGGACAATTTTTAATCACAACACATTCATTTTTGACTCATGTACCAAACATCATCAAAACATATGATATAAAATCAAATAATTAAATAATTGATATAACATGGTAATAAGTAATATAAAATGAAAAATAAACTTGAAAAATGTTTTGAATCAAGTATAAATTAACCTAACTTTATTATTTTGGAATATAAAGAACGAACGAGAGATACTGGACTTGAGGTTAGGGAAATCTTAACTCAATCTCCATTCATGGAGTTAAATATCTATGTCATTGGTTTTTTACAAGAATATGTGTGAATGAACTATTATTGTTTTGACCTAAATATCCAATTATATTAGATGTATTTATATTTTTCACACATAATTATGTCATTGATTTATCCTTGATCTAATGATACGTTCTTTGTAAGGGACTTCGTCTCAATATCCTTTCATTAAAGAATATTTTAATTTATACATGAACTTATATATACGGTGTATAATAAAAACCTTTGGATTTTAATTTTATTCAAAAGGAATATTTTTCTATGAAGAATTTTACTAAATGAAAAAAGGAATGTTTCTAACGTATGCAATGACAATGACCTCTCCACTGCATAAATCGTTATTTGATATTTTGATTCCCCTATAAGATTTAATGTTTTTGTTAAAAGGAAAAGAAATACATTATTTAACTTTTTGGGAGTTTTGGTATTGAAAATGGTTTTGAACATGGATTGGATATTTCAATATCTTTAAATAATTTGTTGTGATTGAAAATGAAATTTTAGGTGTTAAATGTTGATAAATACAATCATTTATGTTTTATGATTATATAATGGCACCAAGACATTTAATGGGTAGTTATGTGATAAACTAAAGATGGGTGGTTATGTGATAAACCAACGACAGGTGGTTCCATGATAAACTAATGATGGGTGGTTACATTTTACCCTCCAATGAATTGGGTATGGAAGTCGGCCGCATGGCTATTTTATTTAGTTATATGTGTGGAAGTTGACCGTATGGTTATTCCATTTATGTATGTTTATGTCCCAAGCTACCTTTATATGTTATATGTCTCTTTATATGGGTTTTATGGTAATATTTTGGTTAAAAAGGGGTAAATAATGAGCTTATATTTGGTGAAGAGTATTTAATACTTCATAAAAGTGAAAAGTGTTAATTTATGATAATGTATTCATGGTTTACATATTTTAGAAATGATAACAGTTTTCCTTCTTATGTATCCATTATTGATATTTTTATGGTCATACAATGAATTGAAATGTTTTTCAAAATAATTTAATGGATCATAGAGTCAAGGACGGGATCATGTAAAAGTTATGAATTTTTAAACATGAATCAAAACCATGTTTATTTTTAAAAGTTTTTATTTTATGAAGAAAAATGGATAGTGAGTTGAAGTGTCTACTTTGTAATATTTAAGTTGTTATGTATATGTTATGGCCTAATTCTATAAATCTATAAAACTAAAAATATCCTTGATGTGAATGAAAGTCAAATTATTGACTTAAATCAAGGTTAAGTAATGTTTAAGGCTAGATCCTTATACATAGTATTGTTTTTTCATTTTTAATAAATTAATTAATTTAGAATTTAAATTAATACTCTTAACTCTACCTCACCCTAACTCTTGACCAACTGAACTAGGGGTAGCCTTATTCCTTTCCCCTCATTCCCTAACATTACCTATCTCATCTATATCCTTTTTCTAATTTTTATATGATGAGAACTCAGTGTCTATAGAGTTCATTCCCTAATTTTATCCTTTATCTTCCAATTCCATATTATTTTTTACACCATCATTCACATTGTTTCCCTAAATACCTACATTAGATATATTCACTTGGACTCTTTATTTTAGGAATTTTATGCCATGAAAATAAGTGATTCTATATGAAATTTATCCTACTTGTTTATGGTAAATGATCCCTTGAATATTCCACGGATTATAAGAATTTATATGCATGAAAAGATGTTATGTTCTGGTAGGTGTGGGATTTTGGTTGATGGGGCTTGCATTGGTTATGAGATATTTATCTAAACTTCAATGCATGATGGATGAAACACCACCTGTGATACAATATGGTTTTATTCTATATATCCTTTATGCATTGGTTTTTTAGGAAACATATGTTTTAAATTTTGATCCTTAAAGGGTTTTTGGACTTTAATTAAAAAAAAAATATATTTTTTGTTCTACCTGAATAATAGTTACCTTCTCATTTGAGGAATCAAAACATTATTTAGATTTTGGAATTATATTATTGGATTCCCTAGATAAAAGTATGTCCACTGGTAAATTAACTAATGTTTTTGAGAGACTTTTTCTAGCAGATGTTGACTTATAATATTGTTCACTTATAATTGATCCACAGTATTGATTTTATTCCTTTTATGTGGTTTATGAGTGGTTTCTTAATGAGTTCAAAGATATAAAGGGTGTGTTTTATGGTTAATAACTCAATTCACCAGATTATGGGCATTAAGTTAAATGGTCTATACTTACCCTTTTTAGGAATGAATCATAAATATTGTTATGTGATGGAATTTTTAGAGTTTTTCATAGTGGGTTTGGTTTTGGAAATGTGTAAGTTAGGTTAAAAAACCCAGCTAATCTTGTTATAAAAACTATTCAGATAATGGGTTCAATAGTTTCTCAAAAACTGGGAGGTTCTTATATTATGATTGAGTAGTGACCTATTGAGGATGTGTATCCCCCTTCTAAATCATATAGGATTCCATGTTTTCCTTGAGTTTCAATTTCAGATAAAACCAAAGAAGAATTAGAAATAAATTTATCTTTTAAACTTGTTTTTTAAATTTGTTTTCTTATATATAATTTAAAGGAAATATTTTTTTTTGATTATGATGATTTTTTATTTTATAATTTTAATGTTTATATGTTTTTAAAATTCCATTTCATTGTTATTTTCAATTATAACATAGTTTGTTATCCGTATTTATCTTTGTAGGATTGCATGAGATGATTTATTAGACATAAATATCATGTTAATTTTCATACCTTCTATGTCTTATTTTTTTATAAGTGATATGTACGTTCTTACTAGATAGTAGGAAAAAGGTTATAATGAATTTGATTCTTCTTATAATTATTTAATATTATTTTATTATCTGTTGTTTGAATGTAAAATCATAGGTATAGTTATAAATTGTATTGATGTCCCTAAATTTGATTAATTGGTCACTAGAATTTCTTTTATACTATTATGTGTACACCAAAAATACATAGGGAAATAAGGCCACCTAGGATTATTTATATACCCTTCATTAATAGGTTGTAGAAAATAAATCTTTATGGTCCCCTGCATATGAAATTATTTATATTCTAAATGGATTTGGACCCTTCTTAGGAACATTGTCTATCTTTTAATAGGATGTAAAATAAATTTATTTATGTTTTCCCTCTTTATATTTTCTAAGAAGATGTAGTTCTTATTTCTTATTTTTATCTTTGGATTGTGGTTATTATAATCTTGATAATGGATGGAATGTGTTATAATAGTTTACCCAGTGATTTGGGTAGTAATTAGGAAACCAATATAAGGGTATATGTTTTATTAATTTATCTTTAAATTATAGATGAATTGTTCTTGGTTGATTATTGAGATGGTATTTTTTATTATATTATATTATGTCATGTCATTATATGTCATTCATGTACTCTCATATACAATATATTATATTGAGGAAACTATCAATGTTGACCTAATAATTTATATTATCACATTATATATTTACATTTGGATGCATATACAGTTTCACATGGTGTATTTTAACTAAAAAATAGTATAGTGAGAGTTGTTTTGATTGTTATAGGCCATTACATGGTATTGTTGTATGTTTGGGCTTATAATAGATGATGGGTTAATGTATATAAGGACATGTATTCAGGGATGAGTATTAAACAAATCACCACATTTATCCAATTATTTTTGAGTATTCCCATCAATATTATTGTATCATGTTTCATTTTTCATGAATTAACTATATCATGTTTTCTGGATGAATTTAATTATCCTAGTAAGCTATATTATTATTTGAAGTACCACTAATTAACTATTACCACCATGATGAACAATATAACATATTACATTTTCTAATATATCATTTGGTAATGGCACATTTTTAGTAAAATTTATCATTCACTTATTTTAATATTATATAAAGGTAAATATTTCTGTAATGATAAAAAAAGACCCATGACACTAGTTACTAGCACCTATAGATCATGGAATTTTTCTGAGATTAGTGATTACCCAGTTTGGGTACTATTATGGTATATATATTGGGAATGTTATTATCTATTCATAAATATTTATATTTTAGGGCCCCTTTTGAGGCATGTAAAGTATATTTTTGATATATACTAATGATTTGAAGGTTTAGAATGAAAAGTTAGTGTTTTTAAAAACATTTTGGGTTTTTCAAATTGATGCATGGTCATAAATACCATATATAATTTTTATTTAGGACATAAAAGGGCTCTTGAGGGGAAATATAGGGGTATATAGATCAATTCATGTTTTCTATGGACCATATAGTCTTGCCGTACAGATCATAAATGATGATAGGTATAGGTTATTATACGGTCGAGGAGACCCTGCCATTGGGGCATAAAACCACTAAAAAACCTCTAAAAAATATATTTTTAATTTATTTTGGTGATTTTAGATACATTACCAACCACGCATTAGATGATACCATTTTTTTATAAAATTTAAGTGATTCCCTCCCTTAGGATCTCATTCTTCTAGAATAATTCTATGATTTAACTCTAGACTTAAGTCATTTTATTCTAGATCTCCTATATTTCGTTCATTTTTTTAGAATTCCAAACTAGTTAGAGTTTTTTTTTGATTTTGAGTTCTTATTCTTGAGATAAATATTTCATTTTTTATTATTGGGGAAAATTGAAGGAAATAAGATAATGGATATTGGTTTTGGAATCATGGTTTCCAGTAATCACTAGTTAATGTTAGGTGGATTAAATTTTATGATATGTTATTCCAAATTCATAGGGTTTTATTATATATTTTCAAAGAGTTATTTTATGTTCATAAAATTATTTAGCGTTGGTTGTAATTTTGGGTTGAGGAAATCCCAGTTTTTTAATGTATGGGTTCTGGAATATAAAAAATAGGGGTTTCTATGTGTGTGGGAAATTTGTAATAAATTTTGATTAAATATGTGTAATTGTTTATTATTGTTTAATGGAATTGTGTTTTCATTGGTTTTGGTATGATTTATGTTTATTGATATTATATTTAATTAGTTTATTTCTTTCAGATGGGATATTAGACATGAGTTAAGGGAAACATCAACATGGATGAGAAGACCTTATTTGGAATGGAAAGGGGAAGTAGTGGAGACTCTCACATTTGTGTAGTGACATTATCATAAATATTAAGTTGACGTTTTGTGGTAGTCAGTTCTCTCATGAGTAAGTGATACACAATTAGAAAAGGTTTCGCAGTCTATGGAAATCCTTTGGGTTTTAGTTATTGACATTGTTGTGTCAGTTTTTCTTTGTAATCACTATTACGATTGATGTTGATTTTATTTTATATAGTTGATAAATTATTATAAATTATTGAATTAATGATGTTGTCTTATTAAATTTTATGGTGTGGTAATGGTTTATAAAACTCATTTATAGTGGTTATTTTTTCACATACATGGTCTTTATATGGAGCTTTGGAGGGTATTTTAGTAAGTATAGTACTCATACATATTCTCCCACTTTTGTTGAAGGGAATATATTATACACCATGCCATAGGTAAGGGAAGGGTATCCTTCTTCATCAGTGGTGGAACATATCTATAGGAATAATGATATCGGGGAGGTGGTGTTCTATCATTGGGATTACCGATGGATTTTCATGGGGTGGATCAAAGGAGCTGAGGGGTCTTTATTTTGAGAAGTTAAATATTACAACCTTATATGTCTTACTTTGAAGTTATATAGAATTAATTATTTTGGGATTTCAGTTATAACTTTTTTATTTATTTTAAAAATGTTTTTTTCATGCATCATATAATCCAATATAATATTTTAAATTTATGATGTGTTGGTTTATTATCTATAGGTTTAAAATATTAATGTTACAAACATACGATGTTGAAATTTTGGGAGTTGGTTGGTCTGAGTGGAGAGTTTCATATGAGGGTAAACCATCATCCAATTATATTTTATAAACTCTTATTATTTATTGATAATTAATTCCTTTTAGAATTCTGACATGGAATGGGTGTGGTCAATGGGATAGATGTTAGGTCAGGATGTTACAAGTGGTGTCAATTTTTACTTTTTGGGTGCTTGGTATTGATATTTTTTGAGTTGAGACTCAGGATTTATTAAAAAAAATTCCCTAATCACTTTAAAAGGAACCAATATACATTAGAATATTCATGTAGTCTACGTGGTTAATGAATCAATTATAGGTTGGTTGGAGTTATTATAGTTGATTGTATTCGGTCGAGGACACATGTGATATTATATAGCAGGTATAAATTTAGGGATATGACATACAACATGGTTAATGGTTTTTAGAATATATTGGATTTTGATTTTAAATTTAATTTCTGTTGGGAAAAAATCCCTCAAGGTACCATTGAAGCATTTTTTAAGTGATTGTGTTTGTTGACAAAGTGGACATCTGTCGTGTGATTATTGACAAAGAAAACCTTGAAATACAAATTTGTTGATAAAGGGGATTTCTTTATGGCATGTCGAGTTCAAGGGTTGTGGTTAATGATCCATGTTTTATGCAAGAAGGTCGACAAAGGAATGGATGATTTGGAGGCGGTACAAAAAGAGCAGATACAAGGTGGCATTGTTTTCCAGTGTTTGCCAAATTTTTGGGCCTGAAAATCGACAAATGATGAAGAGTGGTTTTTGGAAAAGGTACTTGAGCACCATGTACATGAAGGATAGGAAAATTGCACACCATATGTTTTTCAAGATCAGAACATCAAAATATGGAAAAGGAAGAATGGTCGCGCAAGTTTTATGTTTAGTCGCACAAGTGATTTGCACAACAGGAGACTTGCGCGCCAAAACTTGTGCGCTGAGGGGAGACTTGCGTGCCATCACACAGGGTGTCCAAATGACTATAAATATAGTTTTACCCCTCCTCATTTGGTGCAGAGTTCAACTCTTATAGAAATAAGAGCTCCCGTTGCACAGGTGTGGTGGTAGCGCAAGTGGTGTGTGGTCGTGCAAGTAGAGGTTGTACGCCAGATGATTATTGCACATCCAAGGTGGCCTGGGTGAGGAAGGAAGAGAGTCGTGTAGGCTCTGAGTTAAAGAAGGAAGTGTCGCACAGGGGGTTTGGTGACACTTGATCGCCATGTTTTGAAGAAGCGCAAAAATTGTTGGTTGCGCTCCAATATTGGTTTAGGCGTCAAAGGGTGTGCGTCACGCAAGTTTGGAGTTGGAGAAGCTTGTGTCGTGCAAGTGGTTGAGGTGGACTTACATGCCAGTTTTGAGTTACACACTGAGACTTGCACACTAGCTTAGAGGAGGGCACCAATTAAGGTTGATTCTCAGTAGTGATTCAGGGCTGCGTAGAAGCTGGAAGATTACCTGATACCTTCGGTGCAAAGTGAGATTCATCTACGGGTGAAAGTTGGACATCGACAGAGAATCTAAATACAACAGAGGATGTATTCATTAGTGATAATGAAGAGACCTATAGGTCTATAATCTATGAGTGGATCCTTTCCAGAGCAGTGAGCAAAGGAAGAGGAAGAAGGTGATCCTATCCATCAACAATGAGCCAAAAAGAGAGAAACAGGGAGTGACCCTTGGGAAAGCAGTGATCTGACCTAAAACATTGTAAAGGCAGTGAGCCTGGGAATAGAAGTGATCTATCCTGAACATTGTAAACAGCAGTGTGCTTATAATGGATTTGGTACATTGGCACATTGCCGGTGTATTCTCCTTAGACATAGCCCAGTGAGGGTGAACAAAGTAAAAATGGTTGTGTCCTATGCATGCTTTACTTTCTATTTATATTTTGAAATGGGAAAGAGAGAGAATAGTGTTTTGCTTAACAGTGAAACAAGATCAGAATGGGAATTAATTTTAAATTAGTCATACCCTGATTCACCCCCCTCTCAGGGTATTCACCCGTGTGGACCTAACAATTTCAAATTTGTTTGTCTAAAAATGGTTATTTTCACAATCTATTTCAAAATAATTTAATTTCAATGGGAATAGATTTGGTGACTGTTATTTTGAGTTTTTGAAAAAATTGGCAAGATATTGTACCCATAACAGATGGTTAGTCTGGTGAGATAACATTGTGTTTTAGTGAAATGGGAAATTCTTGTGTGTATTTGGGGAACCCATAATTATTTTCCTAATAGATAACATTGATAATTTTACCATGGGCCTTATATAGAAAATTCAGTGGAAAAAACCTCAGGATAATCATCATGAAATGGGTATCGAGAATGTAGTTTCAAATTACTCACCATTAGATTAGTGGAATTTACAAGACCGTGAATAAGTTAATTTTACAGATATTTGAGTTGTTCCACCTAAACAATATAGGGTTTATATATTATTAAAGTTTATAAGGTAAAAACTAGAATTATTTCTATGGGTCATTATAACATATGTGGAAACAATATGGATAAAAAAATTGTAAAATATTTTATTTCTTGTATACTCGGGAGGATGTTAATGTGAATTTTAAAAAGAATATATTTGATGTTTTCAAAACTGAATGAAGGGTAATTAGTTGAGAAAGTGAAGATACCTAAAGGGTTGACATAAGAAGGGTTTGTTATGATATTTAATTCACACATCTATTCTCATGCATATAAACAATCAAAGATGACTAAGTAATTTTATTTATAGGAAATTATTATTGTGGTTTTGATGTATACTTGCTAGTTTACTAAATTTGTTTGATTTTCACCTAAAATAGTTTTTAGAGACTATATAATGGAAAAAATTATTGATTTGATCTTATGGTTAGAATTATAACCCATGTGGTGATGTTTACCGTGTATTTTTATTTTGATACAATGAATAAGGAATCAACAACCAAGACGTGTATTTTGGGAAACCCACTAGATGGTGATATCTTGACCTAATTGAGTAGGAATAGTAGTTAAATTGGTTGGAATAAGGGGAAATGTGAGGATTTTTATGGGGTGATAAAGTGGAATACGAATAGAATACATCGATGCATTCTTATGCGGGGTAATGAGATATGCAACTGGCATGCTTCTAGTGTAGAAGCCTTAACTGCTATAATAAGAATTGTAGATGATATAATTCGAAAGGATTTAGGTATGGGAAGCTTGAACACATAAATAAATATTTTAGGGACTTTTCTAGTGTATCTATGGGTGAATGATTGAATAAGACATAGGTGTTCAATTCCAAGTCATGTAAGTCTCAAAATTCTTGTTCACATTAGTAGTCTCACTCTGTGAGGACTAATTCAATGACGACTCATAGATATCCTTAGTAAAAATATGTTGGATGAACATAGTTATAGAAGACTAAGGGATACTTATGAGCTACCTTGTAAAATCTATTCAAGGTAGATGTAGGGACTTTGATAGTTATAGGCACCATGTTTGTTGATTATATTTTCAATTTTCTTTTTTTAACACTAATGTTACACATAAATTTATGCGGTATGAGTGGTATATTTTTGGGTATTATTGGTTGAGATGATACAATATATCATGGGATTTAAAACAACATTGAGATTATGTAATAGTCAAGGATGTATGTGTCCATTATTAACTATTATGGTTGGAAACATGTAATTAAAATGGGAGATCACTTTTCTTGTCAAGCACAAGTTTGGCATCATCATGGGTATAGATATGTTGATTACACACAATGCTTGAATCAATTTATCTTAATGGAAGGTGGAAATATATACATACAAAGGATAAAATAATGTATTTAAAAGTTAATGAGATGTAAATTATAGTATAAATGGGCTCATGATAATGGGTGGTGGTAGTTTTAGATGCAAGTTATTAGAAATGATGATGGGTTGAAATAGAAGTAGTGGGTTAGGTTAGATTACCAAATATAGTTAATTGATATCCAAACGTTTTTATTTATATAGACAAAGTTATTTGGATGAGGTAGATATTTTTTTATTTATTAATTTTTTTGAGTCATATATCTCTTATTTATTATAGGATATAACCAAATAATTTAATGGATCACAATTTCTAGTTAGAGGGATTAGAGAATAAAGGTTTAATTTGGATAACTACCTCACTTTTGGTGACTTCAGTACTCTTTATAAAAAAGTTAATTGCAACATTTAATTTATTCATTGATTATAAGTTGTTGAAACAAGTTATTATAAAGAATAAATATCCACTTCTAAGAATTGATGGGTTTTTAAATCAATTGAACAATGATCGATTGATTTCCATGATAGAATTGTAATTGGGATACAATTAAATCAAAGTGAAAAAATAAGATATACCAAAAATAAGTGTTCATAATATGTATGAAATATATGAGTATTTCATTATTATATTTTCTATTACTAATTCTCTAGTTGTGTTCATAGGATTTGTAATAACATATTTCATCAGTATCTCAACACATTTTAAATGGTATTTATCAATGATATACTTGTTTATTAAATATCAATGGATGATGAATAATGAAATTAATATATAGTTATGAATATGTTAAAAATTAATCAACTCTTTGAAAAACATACCAAATGTTTTTCATGGATTTAGGAAGTGAAATTTCTTATGATTATCATCGATAAAAGGTATATTAGTCGATCATAAGAATATCAATGTTATAATATCCTGGAAAACAAGTAAGAATATATTTTAGGTGTATTATTTTTAGTGATATCTTGTTATTATCAATGTATAATTCATGTTTTTTAAAAATGGAATCCCCTAAGGTAGGAATTTATTTAAATAGTTATTCCTTTTATGTAGACTCTAGAATTATAAAAAAATTAGTAATTAAATCATTAGTTTACAAACTAACCCATCATGGTATTTATTGAACTAGATGATAGATTTGACATTTATTTTGATAAATTGGTAATAGTAATTGGTTTTATGCTGATTCAGGGTAAACATATTGTTTCATACATATAACAACAATTATGTTATATGCATGGATTTAACCAACACACTACCTAGAGATTCTAATGTTTTTGATTGATTATAAGGAATTGTTTCACTATCTATTTACTAAAAAGTTTATCATGTATACAGATAAAATGATCTTAAAATATATATTATCCTAGAGGTATCTAAATATAAATTAGTGAAGATAGATAGACTATCTGGAAATTTATTAAATTGAGATAAAATATATTATTGGTAAAGATAATATATTAATTGATGCATTATGTTTGAAGTGGAATGTGAAGCTAATGAAAAATGGAAAATTATGAGTATATTCATCGATATGTGATAGAATGTTTACAAGAAGGGTGAATAAATGGTCTTATCAAGCATGATGTTTACAATGATCTTACAAGAGAAGGTGCGAGAATCATTATTTATAGTTTCTGAAAGCATGACTATAATGAATTCTATAAATAGTGGGGATTTCCTGAAGTAATGTTCAGATTATCACTTTCTATATGAGAGTATAGGTATTAGAGAAATTCTATCATTTTAATTGGTTGGTTGAACCCAATTACAATTATATGTTCAAGGATATAAAATAATAGTTTTTGTGGTATGATATTATAAAGGACTTTATAGACTATGATTACATGTGTCTTACCAGTCAAATGGTAAAGAATAATCATAACAAACATGCAAGAATGTTGTAGATATTTCTAATTACATTATATAAGTGGGTTCAAATAACTATGTATTTTTAGTGTATTTTCCATTAATGGTGAAAATTTATTATTCCATTTGGGTAGTGGTGGATTTACTACCTAAATAAACTCATTTCACACCGATTTAGTGGAAGAGTTGAAAACAATATTCGTAGAAACAATTATTTAGGCTTATTGGTTTATCGATGATAATTTATCTGATAGGGATCCTCAATTAGCATCTAGGTTTTATAGTGGTTTATAGTAATCAATGAATACCTAATTTTAGTTCAGTATCACTTAACAAACTTAGATAGATGATTTGTTAGAGGGGACTAATTATGTACATGAGGTAATATTAAAGCCTTTTATGGGTTTTTGTGAATATTTTTAGGATTTGTTTTAGAAAATTACTCATATAAAAAAATTATTAAGAAATTATTGGGATGCACTATTTTGAAATCCTCTATGAGAGGACATTTTATTCTCCTATATATCAGTAAAAAGTGGGGGAAGTGTCTTTTTTTATCCTTCATATTAATTTAGAAATGAAATAAATTATATACCTAATTTGGAAGTAATTGATGAAAATTCAAAACTTACAAAAAACATATCATACATCACTAATGACCTTTACAATTTATAATGGATGATCATGTATTTCTGAAGGTATCCCAGTGATTTGTAAAGGGAAGGATTGGGAAGTAGGGGAGGTCGATTCCCAAAAAATTTGGGGGCCTTTTATATTATTGATCACATCGAGGATAGTCATACCAACTAGAATTACCTCCTCAATAAAGTTTGATGGATGATGTGTTACATATCTCTCATTTTTAAAAGTACATGTTGGAACCATTGTATATGCTTAGATGGGATTGGGTGGAGTGAGATCTAGATAAAACTTTTGTTAATGAGAATTTTTATACGATTGATCACTGAGAGAATGTATAGTTTGTTCACATTATTTCATTGAAAAACGTGATTTTGTGACTTGGTATCGTACATGGGGAGACATAGGGGAGGAAGGCCTTTATGTGTTATTTAAAGCCTACTTTTTTGCAACACTAACATGATCTAACTTTCCAAGGATGGTATGTTTATAGTTGGGAGTATTTTAAAGCCTCTTTAGTGTATGTAATGTATATTTTTTATATTATTATATTTTGAGAGTTTTAGTTGTAAAATTAAGTTATTTTTAAAGAATTTTTATCCTTTCACTATTAATGATTGTTCATTAAGACCATGAATAATTCCTAAGGGGACTGCGTAAGGATCATTAAGAGGAAATAAAAGGTTTTTTGTAGTCAATATAGGGTCACCTGGAACTGTGTAGTTAGACCATGAAAAACCTTATCACAGGCAAGCAGTGGCAGTTTATTGGTCACTACATGGTCACCGAGATAAATAATTAAGGCCATGTGACAAATTAAAACACATGTATTATCGATATTTTTGTTATTATAGACTAACTATAAACCTATCATTCATTAATATCCATTTTTATGAAATTATGTGGGATTCCCTATAACATCTTAAGATTATGTAATATATATTTCTTTTTTATTAAATTAGAACTATTTGATAACTTTCTTTACACACAACATCGAGCATAGACAAACAATGTCATATTTTTGAAATATTATTATTAAATGGGACTGTTATAACATAGTTATTTTACTAGTAGGTAGGAATATGAATAATTTAATTATGAAAAATATGTATACAATTTTTCCTTAATGAAAATTTATTGAATGATGCATAAGAATGAAGTTCTAAAATATTAAGGATTAGACTAAAATCATATAAGACCTAAATTTTAAATAATTATATTTATTGCATATTATGTAATAAAATATATTGATCAACATTTACCAATAAATTATAATTTATATTACCAAATTAATAATCCTTAATAAATTTATTATTATTTATTTTCAATGATGATAAATGCATTTGAAGGAAAAAAGAAATATTTTAAAAAAAAATGTTTTTAATATGAAGAATGTATTTTATATTAATAAATTGAATTAATATTTATTTATTAATGAATTTAATTAATGATTTATATTAAATAAAATATATTAACATCCATATAATTTTTTTTACAATGAAATAAATGAGAAAAAAAATCTTTTATATGGTTAAAAATAAAATTTCCCTTAAAATGGTTTTAGAGGTTTTGGGTATGAATATTAGAATTATTTTTTTTTCTCATATAGGAATTAAAAATTTAAAATAGATTTAATATTTGGAGGTATTATAATTAATATTACGTAATAAATTTAACTTAGCTTTCATCCCTAATGAATAGTTACCTAGTAATTATTTTAGAGCGGTAAAGCTTAAACGGGTTAAAATGGGGGTTAACATAAGAGATAAGGTTTAAAATAACAATTTTTTTAATTAAAAATCATCAGTTGAATTAAATTTTTCCATAAATTTTTATTATTTTTAATTATGAAAATTTTAATCCACTTGACTTGAGAAGACATATATTATATAATAAATTTTCAAATAGTTACAAGTTTTCTACCCACATCACATATAAAAGGGAACCAACTATTATCACTTATCTATATCAAATGAGAACTATAGTTCTTACAAAAAATTCAAAAATACCTTAAAAAATTTCCTACCCATGTCTTATAGGTCTTAATACCACCAAAAAACTATCTCAAGAGGGATTAATGTGTAAGATGAAGGAGGATACCCAAAGAAGAAGTATCTACCTTTACCGAACCATTTTGAGTTTCTTTCTTCCTAAATGTTATCCAAATAATCAATTACCATATTAAAATGAATAAATAAGTATAACTAATATAATTAAATGTTTATATTTAAAATTTATATCCATCTTCTCAATTCTTTATATCTTTTAGAATATAAAAAAATTTCTTATGCATACGCACATACTACCATCTCCATGAAGTGATGTATTTTATTTTTCATCACTATATCCTAGTATTATTATATAAATGGATTTAATATATATATATATATTAAATTATTATTATTATATAAATATAACATATTGTTTACCTTTTTACCATCCCATATTAGAAAATAATAATGTCGCTCATCCGTGTATGTTGACAACCACCATCATGAAGAGATGCAATTCATTTTTTATTTTTGAATAAAATCAGTGGTAATAAGAATATATTTAAGGAATATATATTTTATTATTGAATTTTTTTTATAAATATATATTATTATTCAACATTATTTCTTTCAATTTTTTATAAAATAAAAACATCACTTATGCGTGCGTATAGTCTACCATATCTATGAAGTGATGGGATTAATTTTTCATTACTACTTTATAAGAATGGATATAAAATTTTATATAATTAAAAAATATTATAATTATTAAATATTTAATAATTTAGAGATAATGAATCCATGAAAAAGATGAAAGGACCAAAATCATCTAACTGATTCTTGTGTGGGAGATAAAATAGTTAGCACCCAAATGTTGATATTAATGAAGAATTGTTAATAAGTATGTAATTGAAAAAGATAAGGGAATGATTTATTGTGTGATAATTATAAATATTTTTTTGGTAAAGATTCATAATATATCATAGTTTATTATACATGATGTTAAAATAAAATGTAAATACATTCAAGACCTAAGATAAGGGTTTACATTGCTATCTCATTTCTTTTCAAGATTATCTTTGAAATTTATAATGATGGAAATTATATGATACTTATCTTTTAAATCCCAGATAATTTTTTATCCTATGGTTATTTATATGACTTTATGTTATACTTTCGTTCTCTTTTATTTTTTACTTAATATATCAAAAAAAATTATGAAAAGATGACATTATTACCTTTTTTTGGAGGGGAATATTTGTCTTCTCTATACATATTCTTAAAATTAATTTATGGAACATTTTTTATACAAATAAAATGTTTTAAAAAGTTCATTTTTACTAATTTTACTTTCATTACGAATTGTTGAAAAGGAATATTCTCAAAATTTGTTTATATGAATCACTTATTACATTTTACAAAAGTGTGAAAGGAATATTCTCTTTTATCATATTCAACAATAATTAATTTTCCTTCCATCATGTCCTTCATCATGAATATTCTATTCTTGTTTCTGAATCTTTATAAAGAATATCTTATTCCCATTTTTCAGGGATTTTATGTTTCTAAAATTTAATAAAAGAAACTAGATTATTTCTATTTATTTTAAATCATATTTTAAATTATTTTTAAACAATATATTTAATGTATGTTAAAACACTTTAAATATTGTTATAATTTTCTAGGGGATATGATCATATTATATCATCCAATTACTTTCAATGGATTACTTATAATGATGTTTTTAATGTTTTTTTTCATGAAACCTTTTTCGTTTTCATGGGTTAATTAAGTTATAATAGATAGATGAAAGTTATGATGTTTTAATATAATATATATGATTTTTTTATTATTATTTAATCGATGGGTACACTATAGAAGTCTAATTCATTGGGTATTGTTTTATATAGTATGAGATCAAATTGTACATGGGTGGTTATCACAATAACAAGAGGGTATAAATGTATTTATCCCAAGCCCAAAAAGATACATGGGTTGTTAGCCCAGGCCAAATATGTAATGAATGTCTTTGTGGGTACCCTTGACATATGATGTGATGAATTTATTAGTGGGTATCATTAACAAATGATTTTGTATGATTATTTTTATGACATGATCTTATTAAATATTCTTATGCTAAAGATATTCACTCATTACTTATGATTGTTTGAAAATCCTCTACCTTATGAATTATTTATTTTGTTATGAAAAAGATATATTTGAAGACTCAGGATTTAAGATTTATGTATTTGAGTATAACCTTTATGAACTATGAATATGTTCTAATAACCTTGGAAACATTTTATGTTCACTTATTATTTTTTAATTTATTTATCCCATGTTTTCCCTTAGTGGGAATTTGAGCTCACCCCTTCTTATGATTCCATTTTTCAAGGTTATTATGAAGGGTATTAATTAAATGAGCCTAGAAAGGAATCACATAAGAAGAATTTTTATGAGATATATTGGAAATATTTTATGAAATAAGTTGATTTTATATCTATAAGGCCCCAGCCTTAAACCTTACTTAATATTGAATTAAATGAATAATTCACATTGAGGATCTTTTCGGGTTTAGAGTTTTAGAGAATTAGATCATAAAACTTGCATTACATTCCACATATAAACAAAGTGGTTACATAAAGATAGTATTATTCATTCCCATCAATGGAAACACATTTAAAATAAAACATGGATTATTTCTTGACACATCCTTGACTCTATCATCTTATCATGTACCTTTCCCTTGACCTGTGAAAAACATTTCAAAAACTTGGGATGAGCATAAAAACTCAGTATGGGTTATAAAACATGGAAAGGAAACATGAGTTCATATATACATAAGAATGAAATCATACTTTACCCATAAAACATAGGCACTTTAACATACCTCATAAAATCATGAATAAATCATAGAAATCATAAGACATAAAGGTAACTTGAGGCATTCATAACATTCTTACGTAGGGAGTAACCCTCTTGGTTACGTTTGGAATACCCATCACAGTATATTCCCTAAAATCTCTTCGGAGAAACCTTAACGTTTCACTCCTTCGCGTTACCCAATGCATTGGAGAGCTATAACGGGCTCACCCGCCCTTAGTTTATCACGGAACCACCCGTCTTCATAATAATGCCCAAGAACCATAACATAATCATATCACATAAAACATGCATAAAGGAAACATAACATTTCCACATTTCAATCACAATATATCAATACAACACATTGATATAATAAAAACATTATGAAAACAATTTTCAATACCAAAATAAAAGAAAAGTAAAACATGGTATTTATTTTTCTTTTAAAAAGAAGGTATGGCTTGTAGAGGAAGCCGAAACTCAAATAACGGTTACGACGGAGGAGAAGTCGTTGTCGCCGCATACGTACGACAAAAACATTACCCTTTTGTCATTTAGTAAACGCTTCGTATAAAAAAGATTCCTTTTGAATAAATGTAAAATTCAAAGGGGTTTATACACCGTATAAAAGAAAGTTGTGTATAAAATAAAATATGCCTCAACGAAAGGAGATTGAGACGAAGTCCCATACCTCGTATCCGACTTGACCCGACCGTTCTTTAATCTCCTGAATAATAAACTTGAGTTAATCTATACTTGCTTATGAATCTTTTTCAAGTTCATTATTCCTTTTATACCATGTTATGAACATCATGTAATCAGTTAAGTTAATAATGTTCATTTTGTCGGTATTTGGTTCTTAAGTCAAAAATAGACTTCTTACACTTACATGTTGTTAATTTGGTCAAAGGTTCACTATATCCAGAATGGTATTCATGATGTAGATATCATATATGTCATATATATCCAGTAAATACATGCATTTATAATATTACATCACATTTAGAGGTAAGAAATGAAATGCACCGTTCATGGAGACGGTAAGCCGTACGTACGCATGAACGCTACTTCCATTTCTATTTCATATTTTCTGGAATGGAATCATAATGATATAAGAGTATATTATAATTCCAGTATAATAACATATATAACATCATTAACTTTATCCTTTACACATCCCACATATGGTATTAACGAATCAAATCACTTTTAGGGGGCGGTAGTCCGCACTTCCTAAAATGAAGATATCGTGTTTACCCATAATGGAAACCATAAAGGTATGACCAAAATGAAAAAAACAGAAGCTTAAGGAAAACATAAGCATATTATATATCATATATGAAAATAGTGACATCATAATGGCCACCTTTGAAGGTGTTAAATGAGTGTTGAACAATCATCGTTTCGGGAGGCAGAATTTCACCATCCACGGAAACCGTATGTTCTTTAACCATTTGATGTAGTTGTGTGAGAGTGTAGCTCAAATAAATCTTATAACAACATCCTAGTATATTTAATATACTGGTGTTGTTACAAAAGAAGTAAATAAAAAGAGTTTAGGGGGTTGGAGAAGGAAAATAAAACAAATGAACATTAGAGAATGAATTACCTTTAAAAGTGTAACTCCTTTTGAGTTGAGCCTAAAGGCTTCCTTTGAAAGGATTCTGCCCAAAGGGAATCCTCTAGGATGGGGAGAGGGATGTGGAGAGAGCAAATGGGCAGGGGTTGGCCGAGCCAAAGGCTTGAGGAGTGTGTGAAATGAGGTAGAGGTGGGGGCCTTTTATAAGGGGAGAGGAGGGGCACTTTTGGAAAGTAAAGAAATATTACATTGTTTGAAAATGTGTTTCGGTTTTAAAAGGTCCCACATAAATAGAATTCGTGTATAAGGTGATAAGGCTTCGAAATACACTCATCCAATAAGTTTTGGACATGTGTAGTTCATAGATTTTACATTATCTTTCTATTTTATTTAAATCGTCAAATAATGATGTCATCACTGCATCATTATTATGTCATAAATAATTAAATTTATTTAATGTCTAAAAATTATAAAAAAACTACTATGATATAGGAAATCTTTTTAGATTTCCAATGATTATTTATAATCAAAATTTGGACTTGTATAACCCCACTTAAAAATTGTTTTCGCAAAACATATTATGTTTGTGTCATTTTCACTTTAACATTAAATAAAAAGTAATTTATGTCATTTCCCAACAAAAGTGGATCCATGGGGTCCCCAAATTGACCCATGGCTTGTCTTGGTCGGCCATGACACAACCAATAAGGTTGGGACATGTGTCTAGGTCATTTAATTTTATTAAAGTATTATTTATACCTTAAACTACCCTAATTACCACTAATCGTGATTAAGAACTTAATAAGTTACTATTCACCAAAAAATTATTTTAATCTCATTGAACCACATTTTACTTATTAATGACAACCATGTATGTAAGATTTTCAAATTTCAATATACATTAGTGGTAAACTTTCATTTAACTGAAAAATCAGTTTGCTTGATTACCAATTAGTGGTTTCACTATTCATCAAAAATTGAAGTTTTTCAGAAAATTACCAAAAATTCACCCTAAGATATATTTGAAATTCCGAATTCAAAAATGAAGTCCATTTTACAAAATTCAAAACATAGAAGTAAAATTAATTAATTTAATAATTAATTCCCGCTGTCATGACAAATAGCGTGTTTTTGTGAAACAATAAGTATCAAAAGATTGACACCAGTTTAAGTCTAATTTCAAAGTGAAATTGATTCCAATGGCCACCATTGGATAAAATGGTAAAAATATATTCTAATTTCACTTCAAAACCAATTCTAAACATAATCTAATCATATAAATAAATTAGATTAAAAAGAATTTTTGATGTAAAATGCATTATTTTTCACTATTCATTAAAAAATGAACATTGTCAGAAAAATACCAAAAATTCACACAATGTAAATTTTGATGTCCCAATCATAAATAATAAGTTTATTTTGACAAACATAGTTTATAAAATTGTCAAAAGATAGATTCAAAAATGGTTTGCCATCAAAAGGCAGTAAAACAATCTTTTAAGAATATTAGTGTATTCCATGCATAAGATTGTATTTATTTTCATTTTAAGCCTCTATAATACTATCTTAATCATTAATAGACATAGATAAAAATATCTATTATTCATTACTTACTTGGGATGTTACATACTTCCCCCCTTTTGAAAATTGCGTCCTCACAATTTATTTACTTATCAAATAAATGGGGGTACTTATCCCTCATTGCATTTTCAGATTCCCATGTTGCCTATTCAATCATGTGGTTTTTCCACAAAACCTTTACCTGCTTAATCACCTTATTCCGTAACACTTGCTCCCTGTGGTCAAGAATCTGGACCGGTTGTTCCTCATAAGATAGGTTCTCTTCCAGCTGAACTACCTCTGGACTCAAAACATGAGATGGATCTGGCATATACTTTCTCAACATCGAAACGTGAAAAACATTGTGTACCTGAGATAAACTCGGAGGTAAAGCCACTCGGTATGCAACTGATCCAACTCTCTCCAGAATTTCGTATGGTCCAACAAACCTTGGACTCAACTTTCCTTTCTTACCAAATCTCATCACACTTTTCCAAAGAGAAACCTTGAGAAAAACATGATCACCTACCTCGAAAGATAGATCCTTCCTCCGGTTATCCGCATAACTCTTCTGCCTGCTCTGAGCTGTTCTCATGTGTTTCTGAATCAGCTGAACCTTTTATGCCATCTCTTCTACCAATTCTGGTCCCATCAACTTCCTTTCACCCACTTCATCCCAGAAAGCTGGAGTTCGACACCGCTTCCCATATAATGCCTGAAATGGTGCCATCTGTATACTGGAATGAAAACTGTTATTATAAGAAAACTCAACCAAAGAAAGATGTTGGTCCCAAATTCCCTGATAATCCATCGAACAAGCTCGTAGCATATCCTCCAATGTCTGGATTGTTCGTTCTGACTGCCCATCTGATTGAGGATGAAAAGCTGTACTAAAATTTAATTCAGTACCCAACGAATTCTGAAGGCCTTTCCAAAAGTTAGAAGTAAACCTGGGATCACGATCCGATACAATGGAGAGAGGAACTCCATGTAACCTAACTATCTCTTTAAGCTAAAAACGGGAAAGTTGATCAAGAGAGAAAGTATCTCGTATAGAAAAGAAATGAGCAGATTTGGTCAAGCGATCAACAATATCCCAGATTGCATTATTACCTCGAGATGTTTTCGGTAATCCCACAACAATGTCCATGGATATGTTTTCCCATTTCCACTCTGGCACTGGTAAAGGCTGAAGCATCCCTGCCGCTCTGCTTTAACCTATTGACATGTCAAACACTTCACAGTAAAATCAGCAATGTCTCTTTTCATTCCATCCCACTAGTAATACTCCCGCAGATCTCTATACATCTTAGTACTGCCCAGATGAAAAAAACAACTCATTCTTCAACTGTGAATCACAAGGCACACATAACCTCTTCACAAACCTCAAAACACAAACACAAACTTATCAAAGAACTCATGGAAAATTTTATTCATAAGGTCCATGAATATAGCAGGTGCATTGGTTAACCCAAAAGGTATAACTACAAATTCATAATGGCCATATCTAGTACGGAACGCAGTCTTCGGAACGTCTGCTTCTTTTACTTTCAACTGATGGTACCCCGACCTCAAGTCAATCTTCGAAAAAAACTGAGCTCCCTGGAGCTGATACCACTTCATTCGATGGCCCAACATCTGCTGAAGTTGTTGCAAAGGATTTCACCACCCCTTTCTGCTTGTAGTCTGGCTGCATTCCCCCAGTTGAGTTCTTCTTTGGACACTCGTTTGCATAATGAACTATTTCATTACACTTAAAACATCTTACTGTTGGCTTTTCATTTCCTGCTTGATCATCTTCCTTACAGTTACGAGCAATATGACCAGACTTACCACACCGAAAGCACTTACCAGACTTGGATAAACATTCTCCAGGATGCATTTTACCACACTTCTCACAGGATGGATATTTGGTTTTTTTACCTCCTTGCTTCTTTGATGAATTCTTCTCCTTTGCCTGCCAACTAGACCTCTTATTCTGTTGTTTGTCATAGAACACCTGATCATCAGCAAACTCCATTTCCACTTTCTCCGCACATCGAACAAGTTTTTCATAACTTTTGAATTCACGAGAAGCTAAAGCCATTCGATACTTTGGCTTTAACCCTGAGTAAAAATGGTTTATTTTACTATCATGATCTCGTATGAAGTTTGGAGCATACCTTGCCAATCGAGTGAACTTTTCTTCATAAGTAGCCACTGGATCATCCTCCTGCCTCAATTCTAGGAACTGGTTTTCCATCCTAAGACGAACCACCTTAGGAAAATATTTCTCAAGAAACATAACTTTGAATTCGTCCCAGTGAAGATCCTCAATCTCATCACTATCCCTTATATTTTTCACCATCGACCACCACTGATCAGCTTCACCTTCAAAACGGTAAACAACAAGACTAACCTTTTGATGTTCTGAACACCCCATGACATCAAAAATCTTCTCCAGTGCTTTAATCCACCCTTCAGCTTGCACAGGGTCAGATGATCCTCTGAATGATGGGGGATGTTGCCTCATGAAGTGTTCCACCACTGACATGTTCCTCTGTGGTTGATCTTGCTGATCTCGTGCATGTATACCACCACCATTTATAGCCTGAGTCAACTGTGCCATCACTGCAACAAACTGTTCAGTTCCGATTCCGACCATCTCAGGTTGCTGATTTGGAAGGTTATCTTCCTCCTGATGTCGTCCCAACATAGCTGCTTTGTTTCCTCTGTGGAAAACCATTCTGAACACAGAAATATCTTAGGCGAAGCAACATGGTAATCCGTAAATGCTATATCATTTCAATCATATTATAATTTAACACTTTTCTAACTCCTAAAGTTGTCTAAACCTCCCTCTGATACCAACTATAAGGCCCCAGCCTTAAACCTTACTTAATATTGAATTAAATGAATAATTCACATTGAGGATCTTTTCAGGTTTAGAGTTTTAGAGAATTAGATCATAAAACATGCATTACATTCCACATATAAACAAAGTGGTTACCTAAAGATAGTATTCTTCATTCCCATCAATGGAAACACATTTAAAATAAAACATGGATTATTTCTTGACACATCCTTGACTCTATCATCTTATCATGTACCTTTCCCTTGACCTGTGAAAAACATTTCAAAAACTTGGGATGAGCATAAAAACTCAGTATGGGTTATAAAACATGGAAAGGAAACATGAGTTCATATATACATAAGAATGAAATCATACTTTACCCATAAAACATAGGCACTTTAACATACCTCATAAAATCATGAATAAATCATAGAAATCATAAGACATAAAGGTAACTTGAGGCATTCATAACATTCTTACGTAGGGAGTAACTCTCTTGGTTACGTTTGGAATACCCATCACAGTATATTCCCTAAAATCTCTTCAGAGAAACCTTAACGTTTCACTCCTTCGCGTTACCCAATGCATTGGAGAGCTATAACGGGCTCACCCGCCCTTAGTTTATCATGGAACCACCCGTCTTCATAATAATGCCCAAGAACCATAACATAATCATATCACATAAAACATGCATAAAGGAAACATAACATTTCCACATTTCAATCACGATATATCAATACAACACATTGATATAATAAAAACATTATGAAAACAATTTTCAATACCAAAATAAAAGAAAAGTAAAACATGGTATTTATTTTTCTTTTAAAAAGAAGGTATGGCTTGTAGAGGAAGCCGAAACTCAAATAACGGTTACGACGACGGAGAAGTCGTTGTCGCCGCATACGTACGACAAAAACATTCCCCTTTTGTCGTTTAGTAAACGCTTCGTATAAAAAAGATTCCTTTTGAATAAACGTAAAAGTCAAAGGGGTTTATACACCGTATAAAAGAAAGTTGTGTATAAAATAAAATATGCCTCAACGAAAGGAGATTGAGACGAAGTCCCATACCTCGTATCTGACTTGACCCGACCGTTCTTTAATCTCCTGAATAATAAACTTGAGTTAATCTATACTTGCTTATGAATCTTTTTCAAGTTCATTATTTCTTTTATACCATGTTATGAACATCATGTAATCAGTTAAGTTAATAATGTTCATTTTGTCGGTATTTGGTTCTTAAGTCAAAAATAGACTTCTTACACTTACATGTTGTTAATTTGGTCAAAGGTTCACTATATCCAGAATGGTATTCATGATGTAGATATCATATATGTCATATATATCCAGTACATACATGCATTTATAATATTACATCACATTTAGAGGTAAGAAATGAAATGCACCGTTCATGGAGACGGTAAGCCGTACGTACGCATGAACGCTACTTCCATTTCTATTTCATATTTTCTGGAATGGAATCATAATGATATAAGAGTATATTATAATTCCAGTATAATAACATATATAACATCATTAACTTTATCCTTTACACATCCCACATATGGTATTAACGAATCAAATCACTTTTAGGGGGCGGTAGTCCGCACTTCCTAAAATGAAGATATCGTGTTTACCCATAATGGAAACCATAAAGGTATGCCCAAAATGAAAAAAACAGAAGCTTAAGGAAAACATAAACATATTATATATCATATATGAAAATAGTGACATCATAATGGCCACCTTTGAAGGTGTTAAATGAGTGTTGAACAATCATCGTTTCGAGAGGCAGAATTTCGCCATCCACGGAAACCGTATGTTCTTTAACCATTTTATGTAGTTGTGTGAGAGTGTAGCTCAAATAAATCTTATAACAACATCCTAGTATATTTAAGATACTGGTGTTGTTACAAAAGAAGTAAATAAAAAGAGTTTAGGGGGTTGGAGAAGCAAAATAAAACAAATGAACATTAGAGAATGAATTACCTTTAAAAGTGTAACTCCTTTTGAGTTGAGCCTAAAGGCTTCCTTTGAAAGGATTCTGCCCAAAGGGAATCCTCTAGGATTGGGAGAGGGATGTGGAGAGAGCAAATGGGCAGGGGTTGGCCGAGCCAAAGGCTTGAGGAGTGTTTGAAATGAGGTAGAGGTGGGGGCCTTTTATAAGGAGAGAGGAGGGGCGCTTTTGGAAAGTAAATAAATATTACATTATTTGAAAATGTGTTTCGGTTTTAAAAGGTCCCACATTGATATAATGCGTGGATAAGGTGATAAGGCTTCGAAATACACTCATCCAATAAGTTTTGGACATGTGTAGTTCATAGATTTTAAATTATCTTTCTATTTTATTTAAATCGTCAAATAATGATGTCATCACTGCATCATTATTATGTCATAAATAATTAAATTTATTTAATGTCTAAAAATTATAAAAAAAATACTATGATATAGGAAATCGTTTTAGCTTTCCAATGACTATTTATAATCAAAATTTGGACTTGTATAACCCCACTTAAAAATTGTTTTCTCAAAACATATTATGTTTGTGTCATTTTCACTTTAACATTAAATAAAAAGTAATTTATGTCATTTCCCAACAAAAGTGGATCCATGGGGTCCCCAAATTGACCCTTGGCTTATCTTGGTCGGCCATGACACAACCAATAAGGTTGGGACATGTGTCTAGGTAATTTAAGTTTATTAAAGTATTATTTATACCTTAAACTACCCTAATTACCACTAATCGTGATTAAGAACTTAATAAGTTACTATTCACCAAAAAATTATTTTAATCTCATTGAACCACATTTTACTTATTAATGACAACCATGTATGTCGTATTTTCAAAATTCAATATACATTATTGGTAAACTTTCATTTAACTGAAAAATCAGTTTGCTTGATTACCACTTAGTGGTTTCACTATTCATCAAAAATTGAAGTTTTTCAGAAAATTACCAAAAATTCACCCTAAGCTATATTTGATATTCCGAATTCAAAAATGAAGTCCATTTTACAAACTTCAAAACATAGAAGTCAAATTAATTAATTTAATAACTAATTCCCGCTGTCATGACAAATAGCGTGTTTTTGTGAAACAATAAGTATCAAAAGATTGACACCAGTTTAAGTCTAATTTCAAAGTGAAATTGATTCCAATGGCCACCATTAGATAAAATGGTAAAAATATATTCTAATTTCACTTCAAAACCAATTCAAAACATAATCTAATCATATAAATAAATTAGATTAAAAAGCAGTTTTGATGTAAAATGCATTATTTTTCACTATTCATTAAAAAATGAACATTGTCAGAAAAATACCAAAAATTCACACAATGTAAATTTTGATGTCCCAATAATAAAGAATAAGTTTATTTTGACAAACATAGTTTATAAAATTGTCAAAAGATAGATTCAAAAATGGTTTGCCATCAAAAGGCAGTAAAACAATCTTTTAAGAATATTAGTGTATTCCATGCATAAGATTGTATTTATTTTCATTTTAAGCCTATATAATACTATCTTAATCATTAATAGACATAGATAAAAATATCTATTATTCATTACTTACTTGGGATGTTACATCCTTCCCCCCTTTTGAAAATTGCGTCCTCGCAATTTATTTACTTATCAAATAAATGGGGGTACTTATCCCTCATTGCATTTTCAGATTCCCATGTTGCCTCTTCAATCATGTGGTTTTTCCACAAAACCTTTACCTGTTAATCACCTTATTCCGTAACACTTGCTCCCTGTGGTCAAGAATCTGGACCGGTTGTTCCTCATAAGATAGGTTCTCTTCCAGCTGAACTACCTCTGGACTCAAAACATGAGATGGATCTGGCATATACTTTCTCAACATCGAAACGTGAAAAACATTGTGTACCTGAGATAAACTCGGAGGTAAAGCCACTCGGTATGCAACTGATCCAACTCTCTCCAGAATTTCGTATGGTCGAACAAACCTTGGACTCAACTTTCCTTTCTTACCAAATCTCATCACACTTTTCCAAGGAGAAACCTTGAGAAAAACATGATCACCTACCTCGAAAGATAGATCCTTCCTCCGGTTATCCGCATAACTCTTCTGCCTGCTCTGAGCTGTTCTCATGTGTTTCTGAATCAGCTGAACCTTTTCTGCCATCTCTTCTACCAATTCTGGTCCCATCAACTTCCTTTCACCCACTTCATCCCAGAAAGCTGGAGTTCGACACCGCTTCCCATATAATGCCTGAAATGGTGCCATCTGTATACTGGAATGAAAAATGTTATTATAAGAAAACTCAACCAAAGAATGATGTTGGTCCCAAATTCCCTGATAATCCATCGAACAAGCTCGTAGCATATCCTCCAATGTCTGGATTGTTCGTTCTGACTGCCCATCTGATTGAGGATGAAAAGCTGTACTAAAATTTAATTCAGTACCCAACGACTTCTGAAGTCCTTTCCAAAAGTTAGAAGTAAACCTGGGATCACGATCCGATACAATGGAGAGAGGAACTCCATGTAACCTAACTATCTCTTTAAGATACAAACGAGAAAGTTGATCAAGAGAGAAAGTATCTCGTATAGAAAAGAAATGAGCAGATTTGGTCAAGCGATCAACAATATCCCAGATTGCATTATTACCTCGAGATGTTTTCGGTAATCCCACAACAATGTCCATGGATATGTTTTCCCATTTCCACTCTGGCACTGGTAAAGGCTGAAGCATCCCTGCCGCTCTGCTTTAACCTATTGACATGTCAAACACTTCACAGTAAAATCAGCAATGTCTCTTTTCATTCCATCCCACTAGTAATACTCCCGCAGATCTCTATACATCTTAGTACTGCCCGGATGAAAAAAACAACTCATTCTTCAACTGTGAATCACAAGGCACACATAACCTCTTCACAAACCTCAAAACACAAACACAAACTTATCCAAGAACTCATGGAAAATTTTATTCATAAGGTCCATGAATATAGCAGGTGCATTGGTTAACCCAAAAGGTATAACTACAAATTCATAATGGCCATATCTAGTACGGAACACAGTCTTCGGAACGTCTGCTTCTTTTACTTTCAACTGATGGTACCCCGACCTCAAGTCAATCTTCGAAAAAAACTGAGCTCCCTGGAGCTGATACCACTTCATTCGATGGCCCAACATCTGCTGAAGTTGTTGCAAAGGATTTCACCACCCCTTTCTGCTTGTAGTCTGGCTGCATTCCCCCAGTTGAGTTATTCTTTGGACACTCGTTTGCATAATGACCCATTTCATTACACTTAAAACATCTTACTGTTGGCTTTTCATTTCCTGCTTGATCATCTTCCTTACAGTTACGAGCAATATGACCAGACTTACCACACCGAAAGAACTTACCAGACTTGGATAAACATTCTCCAGGATGCATTTTACCACACTTCTCACAGGATGGATATTTGGTTTTCTTACCTCCTTGCTTCTTTGATGAATTATTCTCCTTTGCCTGCCAACTAGACCTCTTATTCTGTTGTTTGTCATAGAACACCTGATCATCAGCAAACTCCATTTCCACTTTCTCCGCACATCGAACAAGTTTTTCATAACTTTTGAATTCACGAGAAGCTAAAGCCATTCGATACTTTGGCTTTAACCCTGAGTAAAAATGGTTTATTTTACTATCAAGATCTCGTATGAAGTTTGGAGCATACCTTGCCAATCGAGTGAACTTTTCTTCATAAGTAGCCACTGAATCATCCTCCTGCCTCAATTCTAGGAACTGTTTTTCCATCCTAAGACGAACCACATTAGGAAAATATTTCTCAAGAAACATAACTTTGAATTCGTCCCAGTGAAGATCCTCAATCTCATCACTATCCCTTATATTTTTCACCATCGACCACCACTGATCAGCTTCACCTTCAAAACGGTAAACAACAAGACTAACCTTTTGATGTTCTGAACACCCCATGACATCAAAAATCTTCTCCAGTGCTTTAATCCACCCTTCAGCTTGCACAGGGTCAGATGATCCTCTGAATGATGGGGGATGTTGCCTCATGAAGTGTTCCACCACTGACATGTTCCTCTGTGGTTGATCTGGCTGATCTCGTGCATGTATACCACCACTATTTATAGCCTGAGTCAACTGTGCCATCACTGCAACAAACTGTTCAGTTCCGATTCCGACCATCTCAGGTTACTGATTTGGAAGGTTATCTTCCTCCTGATGTCGTCCCAACATAGCTGCTTTGTTTCCTCTGCAGAAATTCATTCTGAACACAGAAATATCTTAGACGAAGCAACATGGTAATCCGTAAATGCTATATCATTTCAATCATATTATAATTTAACACTTTTCTAACTCCTAAAGTTGTCTAAACCTCCCTCTGATACCAACTATAAGGCCCCAGCCTTAAACCTTACTTAATATTGAATTAAATGAATAATTCACATTGAGGATCTTTTCGGGTTTAGAGTTTTAGAGAATTAGATCATAAAACTTGCATTACATTCCACATATAAACAAAGTGGTTACATAAAGATAGTATTCTTCATTCCCATCAATGGAAACACATTTAAAATAAAACATGGATTATTTCTTGACACATCCTTGACTCTATCATCTTATCATGTACCTTTCCCTTGACCTGTGAAAAACATTTCAAAAACTTGGGATGAGCATAAAAACTCAGTATGGGTTATAAAACATGGAAAGGAAACATGAGTTCATATATACATAAGAATGAAATCATACTTTACCCATAAAACATAGGCACCTTACCATACCTCATAAAATCATGAATAAATCATAGAAATCATAAGACATAAAGGTAACTTGAGGCATTCATAACATTCTTACGTAGGGAGTAACCCTCTTGGTTACGTTTGGAATACCCATCACAGTATATTCCCTAAAATATCTTCGGAGAAACCTTAACGTTTCACTCCTTTGCGTTACCCAATGCATTGGAGAGCTATAACGGGCCCACCCGCCCTTAGTTTATCACGAAACCACCCGTCTTCATAATAATGCCCAAGAACCATAACATAATCATATCACATAAAACATGCATAAAGGAAACATAACATTTCCACATTTCAATCATGATATATCAATACAACACATTGATATAATAAAAACATTATGAAAACAATTTTCAATACCAAAATAAAAGAAAAGTAAAACATGGTATTTATTTTTCTTTTAAAAAGAAGGTATGGCTTGTAGAGGAAGCCGAAACTCAAATAACGGTTACGACGGCGGAGAAGTCGTTGTCGCCGCATACGTACGACAAAAACATTTCCCTTTTGTCATTTAGTAAACGCTTCGTATAAAAAAGATTCCTTTTGAATAAACGTAAAAGTCAAAGGGGTTTATACACCGTATAAAAGAAAGTTGTGTATAAAATAAAATATGCCTCAACGAAAGGAGATTGAGACGAAGTCCCATACCTCGTATCCGACTTGACCCGACCGTTCTTTAATTTCCTGAATAATAAACTTGAGTTAATCTATACTTGCTTATGAATCTTTTTCAAGTTAATTATTCCTTTTATACCATGTTATGAACATCATGTAATCAGTTAAGTTAATAATGTTCATTTTGTCGGTATTTGGTTCTTAAGTCAAAAATAGACTTCTTACACTTACATGTTGTTAATTTGGTCAAAGGTTCACTATATCCAGAATGGTATTCATGATGTAGATATCATATATGTCATATATATCCAGTACATACATGCATTTATAATATTACATCACATTTAGAGGTAAGAAATGAAATGCACCGTTCATGGAGACGGTAAGCCGTACGTACGCATGAACGCTACTTCCATTTCTATTTCATATTTTCTGGAATGGAATCATAATGATATAAGAGTATATTATAATTCCAGTATAATAAAATATATAACATCATTAACTTTATCCTTTACACATCCCACATATGGTATTAACGAATCAAATCACCTTTAGGGGGCGGTAGTCCGCACTTCCTAAAATGAAGATATCGTGTTTACCCATAATGGAAACCATAAAGGTATGCCCAAAATGAAAAAAAAACAGAAGCTTAAGGAAAACATAAACATATTATATATCATATATGAAAATAGTGACATCATAATGGCCACCTTTGAAGGTGTTAAATGAGTTTTGAACAATCATCGTTTCGGGAGGCAGAATTTCGCCATCCACGGAAACCGTATGTTCTTTAACCATTTGATGTAGTTGTGTGAGAGTGTAGCTCAAATAAATCTTATAACAACATCCTAGTATATTGAAGATACTGGTGTTGTTACAAAAGAAGTAAATAAAAAGAGTTTAGGGGGTTGGAGAAGCAAAATAAAACAAATGAACATTAGAGAATGAATTACCTTTAAAAGTGTAACTCCTTTTGAGTTGAGCCTAAAGGCTTCCTTTGAAAGGATTCTGCCCAAAGGGAATCCTCTAGGATGGGGAGAGGGATGTGGAGAGAGAAAATGGGCAGGGGTTGGCCGAGCCAAAGTCTTGAGGAGTGTGTGAAATGAGGTAGAGGTGGGGGCCTTTTATAAGGGGAGAGGAGGGGCACTTTTGGAAAGTAAAGAAATATTACATTATTTGAAAATGTGTTTCGGTTTTAAAAGGTCCCACATTGATATAATTCGTGGATAAGGTGATAAGGCTTCGAAATACACTCATCCAATAAGTTTTTGACACGTGTAGTTCATAGATTTTACATTATCTTTCTATTTTATTTAAATCGTCAAATAATGATGTCATCGCTGCATCATTATTATGTCATAAATAATTAAATTTATTTAATGTCTAAAAACTATAAAACAAATACTATGATATAGGAAAGCTTTTTAGCTTTCCAATGACTATTTATAATCAAAATTTGGACTTGTATAACCCCACTTAAAAATTGATTTCGCAAAACATATTATGTTTGTGTCATTTTCACTTTAACATTAAATAAAAAGTAATTTATGTCATTTCCCAAAAAAAGTGGATACATGGGGTCCCCAAATTGACCCATGGCTTTTCTTGGTCGGCCATGACACAACCAATAAGTTTGGGACATGTGTCTAGGTCATTTCATTTTATTAAAGTATTATTTATACCTTAAACTACCCTAATTACCACTAATCGTGATTAAGAACTTAATAAGTTACTATTCACCAAAAAATTATTTTAATCTCATTGAACCACATTTTACTTATTAATGACAACCATGTATGTCGGATTTTCAAAATTCAATATACATTAGTGGTAAACTTTCATTTAACTGAAAAATCAGTTTGCTTGATTACCACTTAGTGGTTTCACTATTCATCAAAAATTGAAGTTTTTCAGAAAATTACCAAAAATTCACCCTAATCTATATTTGATATTCCGAATTAAAAAATGAAGTCCATTTTACAAAATTCAAAACATAGAAGTCAAATTAATTAATTTAATAATTAATTCCCGCTGTCATGACAAATAGCGTGTTTTTGTGAAACAATAAGTATCAAAAGATTGACACCAGTTTAAGTCTAATTTCAAAGTGAAATTGATTCCAATGGCCACCATTGGATAAAATGGTAAAAATATATTCTAATTTCACTTCAAAACCAATTCAAAACATAATCTAATCATATAAATAAATTATATTAAAAAGCAGTTTTCATGTAAAATGCATTATTTTTCACTATTCATTAAAAAATGAACATTGTCAGAAAAATACCAAAAATTCACACAATGTAAATTTTGATGTCCCAATCATAAATAATAAGTTTATTTTGACAAACATAGTTTATAAAATTGTCAAAAGATAGATTCAAAAATGGTTTGCCATCAAAAGGCAGTAAAACAATCTTTTAAGAATATTAGTGTATTCCATGCATAAGATTGTATTTATTTTCATTTTAAGCCTCTATAATACTTTCTTAATCATTAATAGACATAGATAAAAATATCTATTATTCATTACTTACTTGGGATGTTACAATATCTAGTCTCCAAATACACTAATCATATGTGGTTCTAGGGTGTTTATTATTTATTGATGTGTTGAATATTCATCTAATATTATGTAATAATTATGTATGTAATGATTGGGTCACATCAGTTGGTATCATAGTAGGGTTTAGTTATTTTGGGATATTTGGAATGAGAGTATAAAACTGAATGCAAACTATGATTAATTAAAATTGATACAAGATAAAATTAAAGTGTAATAGGTTGATAATAGGGTCTCATAATTAATGAAATATTTTTAATGATAATCATTATAATATGATTTATTTCTATGATGATTGATACATGAAACCTAAACTCTGATTTTTGGTTTTAGAAAATGGACAGAATTAGGAGGAATTGTGTGGGAAAGATTATGATGACCAATGAAACAACCATCCTCATGAGAAACCAAATAAAATGGGAGTTCAGATGAGAAATCTTGTGCCTATTCACAACCTATTATATCAAGCTATAAATAGTAGTTTGAATCATATTTAACTTCCAATTATCCAAAGGAAGGAACAACTAACCATTAAGTATTTAATATAGAAACATAAAACATCAATCAATGGTTCCTCCAAACCACTTTTTATTTAGAAATGGATTAATTATATGTAAAATATATTCAATGTTTTCCCAAACTATAAAAGGTTGTTTTGTATATGTATTTTTTGGAAGGTAAATATGACTTGTATTGTCCCCGGCCTGGTAGCCACTATATCTGGTTCCCTGAGTCGAGTAACCGCATAAACTCAAGCATGTCTACACATACAATAGATGCTACCAAATATCAATGAGAGTCTAAAGAAAAACATGGGGATACTATACCATCTTATCAAAGTAAAACCAAAACACTAGTAATATCATAAAATGTAATATCCAGCCAGAGTAATAAATATAAATCCTATGGTAATAGTTAATAAGTAACAAAAAACACATAAATTAAGAATATGATAAATATAATACATGTCTAGTAGTCATACAAAAAATATTTAAAATAAAAAATCCATAAAATAACCCAGCCATAGTCTGGAGTCCCAAACTAGTCCAAACATTAAATTCTATGACTCACTATCCCTTGAAAAACCAAACCTCAGCTCCCTATGCTGAACTTGTACTAGAAAATAGAATCATATAATCAAGTACCTAAGTTCCATGGAGGCCCGAGTAGGGAGTGAGTACAACTCACTAGGACACCACCAACTGTGTATAAATTAATGACATGTCTAAAAAATAGTGTATGTAGAAAATAAAGTTGAAATAAATAAACAAGATAATAAATAAAATATGACTCACATATATATAGCTGTTAATTAACCATTCTTATCTTATAGGTTCCATAGTGTCAACAAAAAAAACTATCTCTAGTCATTCCATAATCCTAGACTGTAACATAAATGGGTAACACAATCTTAATATCTAGGGATTATTAAACTATCAAATAATTCACCAACATATCTCATAACCTAAATATGATGATCATTCCATATCCATATGATAGGAGCATAAAACCTTAGTCCAACATTATAACCTAAGAAGTACATTGGTGGTCCTAGATAATCCTTCTATCCAAATCCATTTGGGATCCTTAGTCAATAAATCAGGAGCATAGATCCTCTTTCTAAAATAATAACTCAAAAAATACATCGTTGTGCTGGAAAAATAAGTCTACCCAACCCAAATGAGGAGCCTCAATCCATAAGTTAGGAGCATAGATCCTGAGTATGATATCATAGCTCAAATAATACATCAGTGGTGAAAAGAACATTGGTCAAGACTGACCTATGAGAGTAGATCCTTGGTTCAATACCCCACTCATACGACTTACCACATGGACATTTTTCTTTAATAATTTATCACATTTAATATTATATTAATTCATTTACTAATGTACTAATTGACCCATAAAACAAAATCACGGAATAAAACTATAATCATAATACTTATTGAAAATCATGTTGAATCCCCCTTTCAAAACATGGGTCTACATCTCTAAAAAACAAAACTAGTCCCTACAGATTTCATTTCCATTTCCAACCACTTCAAATAACTGTCAAATATTTTTTATGAAATGGGGATCCATTCCATCATTTAAATTATCATTTGAAGTCTATGAATAAAATCCATTTTTAAATCACATTAATTTTAACACCTCCTTTTAAAACATTTCCCACTTTCAAAACATCATTTTACTTTGTTGAAAACAATAACTAGATCAAAATCTAAAAAACTTCACTAAAACAATCCCTAATCCTCTTAGTAATCTTAAAAAAGTAAAAAATTTAAACCCTTTAATCATCCCATTACCCATGCCCACATACCAAATCAACATTCACAAACCAATCAAATTCTTAATTACCCTATATATATCAATGTTTACCAATCCATTCAACCAATTCCAAGGGTTTGACATACCCCATTGGTTACCCTTAGTTTGGTCTCACATCATCAATAAACCCAACATGCTCTTTAAAGGGTCTCACACCTCAATCTAGGGAAAATATTCAGTTCCTTATTCATAAATATTAAAATCACACAAGGCATGTAATTAGTATAACCACATATAGATATAAAATATTAAGACTATGGGAAAAATATTTAAGACCACCCAACTCAGGATCACTGAAAAATTCTCAACAAACCTTGACCCTAGATCTATGCTAAAATAGACTCAGACATGAACTGAAATAACACCCTAAAAACAAGGGTTAAAAGATTTATATTGATAGGAAACCACATAGCAAGACTCTTCCAAAAAATGGAAGTAAATAGAGACAAATACTTATCCTAGAACCTCAAGTCACACCCAAAAACACTCCAAAAGCCTAATAATTGAGGGAGAATCACCACATGTTTTTTAGGAGGGTTCAGTTAGTTAGGAAATATACTATAGGAGGAATAATGGAGAAGAATGGGTTATAACCCTTAAATACCATGGGGGGGGGGGGTGGAAAACCCCCATTTTAATATCCAACATGGTTTGGCCATATGGTTGGCCAAACAATGTTACAACCCTAAGAATCCCTCTTATAAAGAGGGGCTTGGGCCGCATAGCCTCCTTGGAAGACCAAATAGTTTAAAAACCAGTAGGTAGCCATGCAGTGTGGCTCTATCCAAGTCCACATGGTTTGGTCCCCCCTCTTTGCACGATTTTCCAATAGTGCACCCTCAGTCTCTAGGGTGATCACTTATAGAGTTTGGTTAGTGCTAACCATGTTCCAACCATGAAATATTCACGGGATGTCCTCTTTTCATTCACTTTCATTTCATGAACCCTTGGGACTCCCTTAATGCCTCTGATATCATCAAGAAACACTCCATTAACTATTTTATGGGAGTTAAACCAAAATTTAATGAAGGAAGTACCTCCATGAATGGTTGGGATATTACAACCTCCCCACCTTATAAAGACCCATTCTAGAGATGTATTCCCAAGAATCACCAAGACTCCAAGGAAAAAGGTCTGGCCATGGGGCCCACCCACCACCTTTCACCACCCATGTCCCCCCATGAACACACCTATTCTATAAGCACACTTGAACCAAAGAAACAGTCCTATCCCATAGAATTTTCCCACATTGACCCAAAATCACAAACCCAATTATCCCCAATGGACGCATTAACCTCTAACCCAACAATAGCTAATAGGACCCCATTGGGAATCCAAGGAAACAGTTACTAAATCATGTCATTATAAAACATCATACACTGCATCATACCATAGTATAAGAGCCTATCAAAATTCTATCAGCCCAATCCTCTCCAGAACTCATGTCCTAATCACTTGGTTCTATCTTAACCCCCATTTAAAATTCACTAAGTGACTGATGTTCAGAACTAAATAAGGAATAAATTGGATTATACCTATAATTCCCAACCTATGTTGGTCCAAAACTCAATGATCAACTGTCTTGATACACATTCGAACACCCAAAACACAATTCAAGAACAACCTTCATCTCAAAGCACTCAACCTTTGAAAACTCTATCCAACACTCATCACCAAAACCGAAACACTAAGATAGTTCTTACAGAATCCCATACAAACCAATAACACTAGTCATGTAATCATCTGACCAATTTACCACTATGGTACTCCCCACCATATTATTTTTCTCACCACCACCATATTACTGTGTTGGCACCAACACCATTGAAAAATACCACCAAAACACCAAATAAACTCTCAAAACATGCCTGAAATGTTTCCAAACTCACTGCCCCCCAAACATATATGACAACTCCACCCAACAATGGTATCTAACCATTCCATCAAAATTAACCAAAATGGATGTTCATACACCATATATTTATGGACTAAGAAAAACTTGACCTCTCTCAAGTTCTCATTTATTTTTGAAACACAATTACCATTAAAACATGAAAATAGAGGTGGATTATAAATTAAAATTTATATTTCTTTTACCATATCATGTCAGGACATCCCCAACTAGCTTATCCCAAAACACCCATCTTCCACTTTAAAAACATACTTATCTTTATTAAAACCCCACCAGAGAATTTTGCAACTGACCACTTTTGTTTCTTTTTCTTGTTGAGTTAATTCATCACCAACCAACTCATTTGGGAAACACCAACCTTCACTATTGGAACATCACCAATTTAGTATAACAATATTCATTATCACACTTAAATACATTACAAGATCATCCAAACACACCTACTGGAGCCTCTTCTAGACTTCTGCTGAGTTAATAACACTAGACCCCCTTTTCCATGAACCATTTCATGCTTCAATATTACCATAAATTAATCTAACAAAGGTATATCTAATTTTATTTGTATCTAATGCGAGAATGAATCCAATGCTTGGCTCGATCAACCACCACATCTAAGGCCCAATTGGTCTTCCCTAAAGAACACATTTGTGCACCTCATCATTTTCTTATTAGCATATCGATGCCACTCTAACCAATCCATGGTTTTCTTCATACATTTATGACCTACATACTACTCCCCACCATTGGAGTATCATTATCCCGAATTTCCTCAAGAAATAATAACTACCACGGTCCATTATTCATTTAAAAGTTAGACCCCAAAAATTTAACGTGGTGTCCAGCTTTCCCCAGAACAAAACAAACTTCAACCACTATCGATTCATGGCTTCCAAGAATGGTAACCATGAAATTATTCAACATTTGATCCATCCCAAGGTCCTCAACTTTAATCGGTAGATAGTGCACTTTCTATCATGAAACTCTAAATACACTGATCCATGAGTGTTATGTCTAAGAGGCCCTATATACAAACAAAACACATTTAGGTAGCTTGGCCTAAAGCTAGAGCTATCTCAATATATCAATATATCTAGGATGATGTCAGGATATTGGGAATGATAATCACTATAAAAAATTATTCTATGAAATCATCACTGAATACCATCCCAAGTTATTCATCACTGACGTAACCCTACTATAGGGACACATTGACCTATCAAAAGTCTCTAACTTCACTTCCCTCCAACATATCATCAACACTCAATCACCACTACTTGAATGGGATTACCAACCCAACTCATAACTACATAATAAACCTATACCAAGTATCCATGACCAAACATTCCATTTTCCCCCACTACCATAACCCTACTCGAGTTCTTCCAGCATGGCCCTAACGATTCACACAAGAACACAATGAACACCACACTGATCCAAAACCCAAATGTCTAATGCATAACTAGTGATTTTCAATCGAATCACACATAAAAACAACATGTTATCATCCTAAGCCACCTATTAAAATTTTCAAATCCACTTCATGTCCCTTCAGCAAATGCCCCAACATACAAACATCATCCAGACCCTCAAGTTCAAGCAATTTCCATCAAATACTCACTGAACCTGACTCTAGATCCCATGAGTTGAAAATCACCCAAACTAGATCCAATAATCGATTACATAACTAGCCATGCCTCTTGGTCCATCAGACTCATTAGACCCATGAAATTCTTAATTTTGCATCTTACAACCAAACCATTTGTGCAAACAAGACCAACCATGTGACCACCCATCACCCCAAGTTTTCCCTCCATATCAAAAGAGTCCACCCACTCTTTGTTTATACTTGTACCATTCACTCAAACTCAACCTAATTCCTTCATTAAATGCTACCAACATCATCAAATTAGGTTCTCTAACAATCTTTCCCTTGAAAACAAACATTAAAACAAACCACACACACTTAGGTGTCTCCTTGAGAATGAAACCAAGTAATAACCATGCACTTTTTCCAAATTCGAGGCCACCAACCATGATTTGATTCCCCATCTAATTAAACACACTTTAATCATATTCTAAGGAACTTTTAATGCTAGATAACCTCACTTGAGGCTGACCTCTATTTCCCAATACTATTGACTCATATCTACTACTAAAACTACATCTCCAAAACCATTAATTTTTCTACTAATCACTGTAGGCTAAACCTGCACTAGGAAACACTCTCCATGTGCCACCACCAAATTCCAAAATGTTCACATGTGGCATATGAACCGAAAACATGAGCAACCCGACTACCCCCTCTCATGGGTGACCTAAGAAGTCAAAAAATACCAACTCACAAAAGGAAAGGAACATCAATAAAATGGAATTAGACCTCTCTCTCATATATACACATCAAACCTCAAACAAATCAAAACTCACAGGTAGCACAACATCATCCAATCCAAAACAAATTGCGTCTAATGCACCCAAGAAAACATTTTCTCTAGGTCTCACACCAAGGACACCCATTCAAACACTTTGGAAGTATGATCCAAACACCCAATCTAGGGTACAAAACACAAATTTCATGATCTTAAACAACAAAGGTTACTATACTCACATTATCAAACAACATATCATGACCCAAAGTCCATAGTCCTTCCAAGGGAAAAAATCACATCTCTTTTACTATATATCAAAAACCAAAAAATCAGCATGACCCAAAACTAATTTCTTATACTTGGGCACTCTCACTACACAAACCACCCATAAAAATGGACAAAAAACAACACTAGAGATACCCATTTACAGTTTCCCCACATGTTCAATCATTTCCCATTTACATTCTTAATTAAAATGTACCATTTAAAACCCATGCTTTCACATTCCAATTTTTTCCCATTTAAAAAACCCAAGGATTTACACATTCAAAAACCTTTATTTATTAACCCAACATTTCCAAAAATCACAACATTATTTAAATTCCTATTTCAAAACAAATCCCATTAAAAAAAATTCATGTTAAGATAAAAAGGAATAACCATAGTCAAAAGGGTTCATTAGTAACATATAAATCTCAAGGAACTACTAATAAAAAGAAATATATTCATGAATCATCAATCCAATGTGACCAAAATGATGAATGAACTCACACACCCTATCTTTCCATAATTTACCAAGAGATAAAACCTTATAAATCAATATCATCACATCTAAGTGCACAAATCAAGGGGGAAATATCAACCAACCTTAAAATTTTAAAACAACAAATCAATTCCCACATCTAGTCACATGGGTTTCCTCCCATGCATGGGGTTGCAGGAACCCATGCACGAGCTCATTATTAAGCCCTGATAAGATCATTGTATCTTGTCTACCATTCCCTAATAGTAGGAAAAAATAAACGACTCTGATTCCACTTACTAACATGCCCATCCTGATATCCACTATATACGGCACCCCGAGTCAGGTCATCACATGACCTCAAGTGAGTCTCCCCATATGCTAGAGACTGCCAAATAGTAGTGCAGGTCTGAAGAAAAACATGGGGAGACTATTCCCAAATATTAGAGTAAATCCACAAGAGATGTAATATCAAAAAAGGTAATATCTAGTAGTAGGAATAAATGGTAATCCTATGGAAATAGATAATTTGTAACAAAAAAACACATGCAATAATAATATGATAAATACATGACATTATAGGTAGTCATACAACAATCTCGGGAAATATAAAGTCTATAATCAAATCCAAACATGGTATTGAGTCTCCAACCCAATCCCAACAACCCATGCTATGACTCTCTATCCCATACACAAACAAACACATAGTACCTATGATAAACCTATACCAGAAACCATTAGCATCTACTTAGCTACCCATGTGCCATGCAGATGTATGAAGGGTTTGAGTACAACTCAGTAGGCCACCACCAATTATCTATAAAACAATGATAATTATAAAGTGAATCATTTGTAGAAAATAAAGGTGAAATAAATAAATAATGCCAAAAGAAAAACATGATTCACATATACATAGTTGTTAATTAACCATTCTTATCATATAGGTTCTAATGTGTCTAACTAATAATAAAAATATATTTGCTCGTGCTAGAATCCTAGGCCATAACATAAAGGGTCACATACCCTTAATCACTTGGGGGAATTCACCAATCAAATAATTTATCAAGTTACCTTGAAACATTAGTATGATGATCAAGACATGTCTATACACTAGGAAAATAGAACCTGAGTCCGACATCCAAACATAAGAAATATATAGGTGGTCCTAGATTATCAATCTATCCAAACCCAATCAGGAACCTTAGTCCACATGTTTGGATCATATTGCCTCAGTATGACATCATAACTAAAAAAATACCTCAGTGGGACTATAGTATATGTCCACCCAACCCAAATGAGGAGACTTAGTCCATAATTTAGGAGCATAGAGCCTCATTCTGAAATTCTACTTTAAACAATAAATTGGTGGGTCCTAAAACATCAATCTCGCCAGGACCGTGGGAGTAGAGCCTCGATTTAATACCCCAATCATACATATTACCAAATGGGTATGCTTCTTTAATCATTTATCACATTTAATCGTATATCATTTTGTTTAATGAGGTCCAATAAAACCCTTAAAAACAAATAATGGAATAAAAATCTTATCAAAATAGTCAATTAAAATCATCTTGAAGCCCCATTTCAAAAAATAGGTCATAGTCACTGAAAAAATAAACCAAGACCCAAGGATTTCATTTTCATTTCCAACTGTTTCAAATAATCATCAAAACCTTTTTAAGAAAAGGGAAACCACACCCTCATGAACATTATATTTTATATATATAAAAAATCCATTTTAAATATCTCATTGAGGTCAAAAGCTCCTTTTAAAACATTTCTCACTTTCAAAACATCATTTTCCTCAGTTGAAAAACGTATCTGGGTCAAAATAAAGAACATATCATTAATACCATTATAAATCCTCTTGGGAATCAAAAAAAATCTAATATTTCAACCCTTAAATCATCCCATTACCCATTCCCACATACCAATTCACAATTCAAAGCCAAATCACATTCGTAATCACCCTATCTCAAATTTTACCAATTCATTCCATCAATTCCATGGGTTTGAAATGCCCCATGGGTGGAATTATGTTTGGTATCATGTCATCAATGAAACTAAAAGGGTCCAAAAAGGGTCTCTCACCTCAATATAAGGCCCAAATTTATTTCATTATTCAAAAAAATTTAAACACAACAAGTTAGAGAACTGGAAAAACCACATACATATATAAAACATTATGACCGTGTAAAAAATCATTAAGACCACCAACCAAAGGGTTGTTGACAACAACTTGTCTAACCTTGACCCTTGATATGATATAAAATGGCCTAAAATACTAATAAAAATAAAACACGAGAAAAAAGGATTTAGAGCATCTGAAGGAGTGTAAATAACACACCAATCCTCTTCTTTAAAATGGATGGAAATAGATCCAAAGACATACACAGAGATTTTATTCACACCCAATAACACTCCATACACCTAATAATCAAGGGAGAATCATATCTTGGATGTTTATGAGGGTTTGGTTCTTTAAAAAACCTTTTAAAGGATCAATAGAGGAGATATTCAGGTTATAAACCTTAAATCCCTAGTGTCAAAAAATGGTAAAACACCCATTTTAATATCCTGCATGATTTTTCTACACGGTTGGACAAAACATGAACCTACCATGAAACTCCATCTATTCAAGGGTGGCATTGGTTATACAACCTCCTAGAAATCCCTCTCTATTTGAAAAACTAAATGGTATCCAAACCATGATGGTACTTTTCAAGTCTTCATGGTTTTCTCACCCTTCCTTGCATGGTTTTCCATCCATTCACCATCCCTCTCTAGGGTGCACTATTTTGGTGCACTGTTAGTTATAACCAAGCACCAACCATCAAACCAACATTGGATGGCCTATTTTACTCATATTTCATGTCCCGAACTCTCAAGAATCAACTAGGTACTCTTATATCCTTAATAAACATCCCATTAACCATTTCACGGGAGTTAAACCAAAATTTAATCCCGGATGAACTTTCATGAATGATCGAGATCATACTCGACCAATGGTATACTCTTATGAAGAACATGATTCTAGAGTAATAAATGGAAACTATGACCTAGTAAGAGATTAATAATGTATTTTTAATGCATTTATTCCTTAAAATCATTGAATATGAATTGAAATGGATTTTTTGTAATTGAAATAGAAGGATTATTATTACATTCATATCTATGATGAAAATTTCTCCATACTTTCAAGGTATGCTTATGGTTTTATCATCAACCATGAAAGAATAATTTATGGATTATTTAGTGTTTTAAGAATGGGTCTCTAAAATTCCTTGTGAATAAGATAATTTGATAACAATGAATAAATAGTTCAATGAGTTCTCAAGGTGGACATAAATAGTATATAATTAAATTATTATCATGGTTTTTGGGATATGAATGGAAAAATAGCGTTTCAATAAAATTATAAGAATTAATTCTTTGGAGGAAAGAAAATTAATCTTACTTAATGCTAAAAATGTGGAAATATGAATAGTTGAAACTATCTCCATGGGATAGGTAAGTGCTACAAGTATAGAAGTGATGTTCAATGGGAATTTGAATTCCAAAGTAATGTGAAGTGGACAACCGAGAAATGAATAAAGTTAAAGTTAAACTAAATTCTCTACCCACAGATCAATGTGTCAATTAAAAGGAGTATTGACATTACGGTAACAAGCTCTTGAAAACAAGGGTTAATGTTGAGTATTATCGTTGAAAACCTCCAAGGATAAAGGATAAAGAGAAGGCTTCACAAATACTAATGTGGGACATTAGAATAATTTGGTGAAAGGTACATTTATCATCCAATATAGAACTGGAAATGTCATATTTAATTTAGGTTATACCCTCTATTTTATATCTTAATAATTTTCTAATAGTATCACGTCTCTTCCTCAACAGTTATATATTGAGTTATTTGTGAAAAATCATAACGATTAGATGATTACATCAAAAGTACATATATTTTATCTGATAGAATTTTATGAGAATTATTTTTCCAATAAATCTATTTATTCTTCCTATAGTCTAATTTGATATAATATTTGGAACAAATTGACTCTCTCAACATATATTTTAAATGAATGTCCAAGGAAAGAAGTAACATTTGATATTCTGAATTAACCTATGATTTTTTATTTGTGTGCAGATAAATATGAACATCTAATGAAAATTACTTCCATTATATGGGCCTTACTAACTATTAATTAGAGGTATTTATCTTAAAAGGTTAGGGTGAATCATAATATTTAAGATATAGCTTTTATGAAAGAATATGATAATGTTTTTTTAGAATAGTTATATAGTCTTCACCTGAATAATGAAGCTAATTCTTAAATATAACTTATACATGGTTTTGTGCCTATTTATAAGACTTCTTATAAAATGGCCCTAGTTATGTTGCAATAATTGAAGAATAAACTATAGAATAAGTTAGAAAAAAGGATTTATATGATGGATTGTGTCACCATGGGGTGAAACTAATGTATAAATTAAGAAGAAATATGGGTTGATGCATATTTTAATTTATTTCTAAGAACATAATAAGAATACTATCAAGAACAAGTATCTTCTACCCTATATTTATGACTTTTTTTAGTTATGAAGATCTTAATACGTTTCAAATTGATACCATTATTTCATATATCATCAATTGAGGATTAATAATGAGGATATAGAAAATACAACCTTTCAAAAAAAATTTGGTCATTATTAATATATTGTAATTAAATTTCAAGTTACCAATGCCCTGCTATCTTCATAGATTTAAATAATAGATTCTCTAGAGATTACCTTGATACGTTTGTGCTAGTAATTATATAAGATACTTTTATATATTCAAAGGATATGTAAGTATAGAAAGATAATTTTAGAATTTTGTTAAAGACCTTTCGGAAAGATAAAATCTTTTCCAAATATAGTAAGTGTGAATTTTGTCTATAGAAAGTATCATTTTTGGGTCATGTGATCACAATAAAGGGTATATCAGGGAATCCTTCTAAGATGAATATTGTTTAACAATGGGCTAGACAAAACATGGTGTTCAAAATCCATAATTTTCATGGGATGGATGGATACTACCAATGCTTTGAGAGAAATTTCTCAACACTATCAAATCTAAAAACCAACTTGTACTGAATATTCCTTTTCCTTGTGAAACATTGGAATATTTTAGGCAATGTTATTTTAATCTAGGTATTGATTAAATGTGGGATTATAGGACCTAAGGAAACTTGATTTTGATATAGTAATAATATTAAATATATTATATCTTTTGTGCATAGTTTATCTAAATTATTGGAATATTTCTTAAATGGAGTCTTAGAAGGGAAAACTGAGACCATATTTGGATCAAGAATGTTGTTTTTTCCTTAGGAATGTGAAAATATTTTTCCCATTGTGTGTTTGGTTTAAGGGAATTTTTGGATTAAATAATTATTAAATAAATTTTTTAAATAATTTATTTGTTATTAATTGCCATACATAATATCCTCATCTTTGTAATCCCATTTATTGGGAAGCCCTTGGGTTAGCCATATAATCTCATAGATTTGAGAGGAGTTATGGAGAATAACCTTTTATGAATAGGAATAGACCATGGTTTGAATAACTCTATGCCGACGAGTTCAGGGATATCACCAATGAATACAAAGCAGAACCATTATTTGTCATCGATTAATCCAAAATCTAGGTAGGAAATTTTTTTCATTGAACTTAATCCCAATATTTTTTTATCCCATTTTAAATGTGAATAGGTCCTTATAAAAAAATTATTCATGGTTCAATCATTAATTTATGGTTGTTGTTTTATCTTCTTAGTATTCGAAATTGATACGGTTTGATAATCCTTATCCACTTCCCTACGTTCTTTGAGTTCTTCACCAAATAATGGAATCAAAACTCAAAAATGGCCAATGATCATTCCCCACTTTTATTTTTCATGATTTTGTCCCCATGTTCTTAATATGATCATCATCAGTATTTCATTTGGTCGTTAGTTTGGCAGTACTAAGAAACTGATTGTTGTGCAATTGATCTTTGGAACATCAAATAATTTTCATGGGTTTGGATTTATTATTGATAGAATGATTGAGGGAATGATTAGGGGTGGAAATTGTGATATATTATTGAGTATGAGATTGGGATTTCTCATCCATATTTTAAAAAAAGTTGTGGTATGGTGCCACATCAATCCTCTTACTGAGTGATTGAGTGGCCATAATCTTGAAACCAGTGATGTATCAAGAATAATCAACCATAAAACTAGGATCTGTGAGAATGAATATGTGTGGAATGGGTGGTGATGGTGGAATGGGAAATATGTGTTAAAATGGGTAGTGTTTTTGGTAAATTTTAAAATACATGATGTGTACTTTTGAATAACACATGTTGTGTAATCTATTTTTGTGGTGGCCAAAATTATGCAAAGAGTTTAATATCACACACTTTCTTATATATCCATATTGTAGACAACCCATTGTGGATATCTTAGTGTATAACTCTGGGATACATGGGATCAAAAATTTCTAGGTACATGGGAACAAATAGAGTACATGATAATGACTAGGTAATCAAACATGTCCAGTTACATGGACATGACCACGTATATGGGCATGACCAGAGTTCATTGGTATGTCCAGCTACACTTAAATGTCCTGGTACACAAACATTACCATTTAAACTGAAATTACTAGTGTAAAAACCATTGAAAAGACTATACATGCACATGATGATAAATATGGGAACAAACAATGGAAGGTCCATACTTAGTAGTACATGTTGTTTACTTCTAGTAGACACTGTAAACTTTTATGAGGGAAATATGGGGTCCTCATTTCTCTTTTTTTTAGATGAATATTATTTGGGTGTTTCCCCATTCTCCATCCCTATGAGGTTGTATCGATGCATCACTTCCCGAGCATATAAAGTGACACCCTTTACAAGATTAGTCTCAGATAGAGTCCAGAATCCCTATATGTATCCTAATGTGTAATACTCTATCATATATACCTCACTAGTTATGGTCAAGAATCACATGATCTATGTAATTGTTAATTGAATCCACTACCATGATGGTTATTCTAGTAAGGTTCTGGAATCCCCCATAGGCCCCTGGTGTGATCCCCTCTATGAGTATAGACATATTATGAGCTCTAGTGCATACTTAATCTTAGTGAGGCCCAAGAATTATGGCCTCTTTGATGATAACCATCATAGATAACATTACATGTGGAGTGAGAAATCTCAGATGAGCATTAACTTGACGACTTAAGTGAAATGTTTGGATGATAGTATGGTTGTGATCATACATTGAGACATGGTTTATATCATGATTATATTAGGTTTATCCTTATTATTATATTATATTTTAAATATCATAAATTTATAATGATGATCTTACTAATCTCTTGATGTTTTTGGTTTGTTTATTTTTGGGTGTCATATTGGGCATGTTTATACTAATCCATGAATGGGATCTACCTACACATGTCATGTCTTATGCATATGACATTCCTTTTGATAGAGTCCTTAGAGGACTAAGATAAGGTGGAACCCACTTGAATTAAATGAACCGTGGATAGTTTCATATGAATAATTTACAAGAATTATCTTTATTATAAAAAATTTAGACACTTTTACATATTTAGAAAGATTTTTTTAGACCTTTATACTTTCTCATACTTATGTTGTACTCTGATGTGGGATATAGTTTTTTTTCATGCATTATGGTATCAGTTTTATCTTTCCACTTAGATTTTTTTTTGGTTGTTACGTATGTGTGTTTGTGTATACATACCTTATTGTAAGACCTAAAATGTGTGTGATATGTTAATAGATGATTTTATTTAACCCCTGACCAATTTAAGGAGGGATTGGGGTGTCAAACATGTCATACCACCGACCAAGAAGACCCTGATGGATCTGGTCATGAAAGATATGTATCAAATATGGTACATATTAAGAACAATTTTTAGAGGGTGTATATCTATGAGATTTGGTTTGGTAACTAATGTAATAGTGTTAAAGTAAAATGCGTTTATCTCTTGGGATACGAAACCCAATATAGGTGTCGTGACTAACATATCACTTCAAAAGGGATCTGATAAGATTCATGTTGAATTAGTACAAGTGGGAACTAGATTCGGGGAAAACATTTGTATGTGCATCATATAATAATGGGTTCTAATTTCCGTTTAATTCTTAATTAATACCCCTATATATACTCTTTGATAGTGGTACGACTTGAATTTTTAGGATTCCTTCATGATGAAAACTAGTCGAGATTCCGTAATAGGATCATGAGGATAGCTCTCTAAGTGATGAGGCTTTAGTATATGGATTTGTGAAAGTACAAGTACCTTCTAGTGGTTTTAAGGAACTAACACCGCTTGTAGAGAAATAAGTTTCACAGACTGTACCAGCAGATGTCGTGCATTGGATGAATAAAAATCATTAGTTTTAGAGGAAGATACCCCTCATGATTTTGGGTGTGTGAGTCCATAAGGAATAATAAGATTGGATTGAAGAAATTGGGTGAATTTTCCTCCTTATTAGGACCCATCTCAATCATATGGTTGTCCTATAGGAGATAATTCTATGAGTATCTACTTGGATATGGTGGTGTTTGGTGAATTAGATGTATAATAAGGCTACCCTCTCTTGAATATAGTTTGAGCATATTTTTAGTGATGATTTTCACCTAGATACATTGTGATTAGTACACATTGGGAAGGTTTTTTAGCTTTGTTAGGTTAGAATTCCTACTTTAGAGTATGTGTAAATTTCTACTAACCTATCATGAAACTCAGTGGATATGGTTCTAGATGTGTTATTCCATGATCGAACTATCATTTCTGTTCTATCCTGATATATCTAGGATGGTTTGATATCTCTTTTCATTACTACATATGATAGGGTGCTAGATAGAGCTTTGGTGGTGGAGTGATTTTTGGATGAATAGATACTAAAAATTGGTGTTGTATATGGTGACTTTGGAGTTGAAAAATTGCAATATATTAGTTTATAAAAGATATTGGGATCTAGGTATATGAGGTGATTTGAGAGATAATCACAGGACAGAGGGTATTTAGTTCAAGGATATCAGGAAGGTTCCATTCAACCATGGGAGATGTTATTTTTCTTTAGCTATGATTAGGGATATCATGGGTGGAATTATCTAACATATCATGTGGCTGACAGGGAGATGATCGATAGACCAACATGGTGGAGATATTGGACAGAGAAGGAAGATCTTCATGGTGCACAACAAGGAATAAGATCCAATAGAGAAACAATGGGTGGACAATGATTTGATCTATTCCCATCACCACCCCTAGGTGGTCTATGCTAGGCTCAGAGAGATGGTGGTAATGGATGAGGGAAACTACAGGTAGTGGTGGACAATGATCTATAGGATCTAGGGATGATTTGAGGTATTACTTGTCTCTTTTCTAATTTACTTGTAGAACTATTAGAAATAGGCCAATACGACTCATTTGTCACCACATTTCTTGTTCATGGTCAATAGATTCCAGTAGAGCCATAGGATAAACAATTTCTATTAGAGAATCTTATCAAAGGATATTTAAAAATTACACACTTATTCTAACATTATGACCTAACTCTTGTAGAAGATCATTTTTCATTGGATCTTTTAATAGATTCATTGAGTCCTTATAACATCATACTAGATATGGACTGGCTAACCACAGTTCATTCATATATTGTATATTTTGGGTGGAGGATATTGTGTGTCTACATTGATGGGATGGGGGTTTTCCTTTATTGGTGAAAAAAGAGACCCAAAAATATTTGGATGGACTCATACGTATGATGATATATCTTACTACTCATTTGTTGACTAGTATTACCCTTGTAGTAAAAGATGTGGTGAGATTTTAGCTTCTTACTATGGTGGAATAGTATGAGGATGTCTTCCTAGGGAATGTGTTGGGATTTATTCTCCACTCAAAGGTATATTTATAGATAAGATTACACCTAGGGACTTCCCCAATATCTTCACCAGTAGACCAGATAGATCCCACAAAGCTTTAGTAGCCCATGGAGTAGTTGGAGGATGTATAGGGGATTAGATTTTTCAGACCCATTATGTATCCCTAGTAAGCCATAGTTCTATTATCTATGAAGGTAGTAGAGAGTTTGATGTTGTAAGCCCTAGTGCTATTTTTTTAGACCCATTACGCCCCTTTAGTGCCTTAAATAATAAAAGGCATCCTTTCCTGAAGAATAATATGTTTTAGAAGGATTTATAAGAGTTTCATTTGATAGTATTCTAATCCTTATTAATAGGTCAGAAATTTTTTACTTCTTTTATGGGATTGTATTTTATCTTTTATGATTTCCCATACTTTTGTCATACTCTGATGTAGGATTTAGTTATATTCATGCATTTTGGTATCAGTTGTATCATACATTTCAAAATTTTAAGGGCTATTGGAGATGTCTTTATGTGAATTGGTAGCTTAGTCTAAGGTCTACCACATGTGGGATATTCCTACTTAGCACTTGCCTCTAGCCATTATCCTATTGGAGGTAGGATTGGGGAATCACACTTGGCTTACCATTGGCCAAACAAGCCCTGATAGGCCAGGTCATGAACAAATTTAAACCAAGGAACCCAATTTACTTTGGACATTGGTATTTGAATAAAAATATAGAGTCACATACTTTATATACATATAAATCACGTATTAATTGTTTAATATTAATTACTTACCATTACGATCGATGCTTGAACCATATAGGTTTAGTTTCTTTAGAAACATTATATATAATCAATTTTTTTATGAAAGATCTTTAACATTTCCCACAAATATCTTCCCACATAGTAATATTTTATGACATAACCTACATAAAACCTTTCTTCAAAACCAATTTAAAAGAAATATAATAAGGGGTGATCTCATATTTTAGTGTGGGAACAAAATATAGTTATTAATGAACCATTAAAAATAACATGATCATTAGGGTATGAGAATGTGAGAATAAAATTTTTAAACCATTCCTATAATTTAATTTATTATAATCTTGAATCATGGAAAAAATCTTGTTAGTTCATAAGACATGAATCATATGGAATTCAGAGAACAATTTTCATGAGATAATAATATTAGAATAAGACATAATTTTATTACAAACATATTATCATTGAAAATAATTTCCTTAGTTAAGGATCATTGATGAAAATAACATATTAAATTGGGTTTAATCAAAATTATATAATATAATTAGTCAAGGTTCACTCCCAATACTGTTTTAGTGGATAGATTCCCTTACCAAACTAGGTCCACTCCCCATTCCACTTATTAATATCTCATGAGATATCCATCTTTACCCAATGAATTAGAGGGATATATAATTCCAGTCTGACCCATCAAACAATAATAATGGATTCATATGTGTTCCAAACGATAATAAAACATTCATTATATATCATAGATTATGGAAAATAAATGGGTTTCATAAAAATTTGAAAAAATTCATCATAGCATAAGGCATAGAAAAGAACACGGGTTTCATAAAAATTTCAATTATTCATCAAAATATAAACCATGTAAAATAAAATGAGTTTCATAAGAACCTCATAATAATAATAATAAAGCATATAGAGATATAATAAGGATGGTATCATTGGATTATATCCCCAATAAAACATATGAAACATTAAAGTTTTCTATGTTTTTTGAAAATTAAATTAAAATATATTTGGAATATTATTTGAGGAACATACCCTTTTTCATTTTGAAATCATTTATTTAAAATATATTTTTTTAAAATACTATAGAATAAATTTTATTTAAAAAGAAACATAAAATCTTATAAAGGATGTTTCAAAAAATTAAGTGTCCATTATAGTGGGAAACTTCATTCATGTCATGTATGTTAAAACATATATTCCATTAACCTTTTCATTAAAAACTCAAAAGTACCACATTAAGAAAAATGAAAATGTGATTAATATTAATCATTTTGTAAAAAATAAATCATGGGTAAAAAATAAATTTAATAAATTATTGTATAATGTTTCAAAAATTATTGAATATATTTTTAGAAAACATGGATTTGGAAGAAAAATGATTTTCAATCAAAGATAGAAATAAATTTATTTTTCCTTTAAAAATATACCCTCTCATCTTCTTAATTAATTAAAGAGAGACAAATTAAATGGAAACATGTAATAGAAATAAATAATATAAGGACAATAAAAATCAATATTTTCTTGAGAGGTAGATCATAAAATTTCATCATAAAAAAATAATCATAAACAACCCCTGTAAATAATTATATTGTAATATAAAAGCATACTGATTTGGTAATATGTATACCAAAAAATCATAAAAGAGAGAACATATGATGGATTTTTAAATCACCATAATTTTTATTAATGACGAATAAAATAAATCTAGGGGGAGTATATAAACAATATAAATGTAACAGTTGGTGAATATGATAAAACACTCAATGAAATATAAGTGAGACAAAAAACCCTTACCCTAAGTCATAATTGCTTTTGAAAGTGATCAAAAATACTATATATAAATATAAATTTATTATAATTATATACCAGAATCATTTAAATTCTTATAATATCTTATATGATCCAGTTTTAAGATTTTAATACCTATTTATTACTAATTCTTTATTAAAATCATCGATTCTAGGTGATAACTATTTTGTTTTTCATGAGAGTTTCAGTTTTGAGATTTTGGTATTTAAACTCTGATAATGGTTCTATAAACTCCATACTATTAAAAATTATATAAATATATGTTTTTTTCAATATATATATATATATTTATATTGATTCATAAAATATAGGTATATAAAAATGAATTAAACTTTTCATGGAGATGGTAGGCCGTACGTACACATGAACTCTATTTTCATTTCTTGATGGAAAGAATGAAATAAATTCAAATAATAATACACCATTATTCGATCAATAATTTGTCTTATATATTTTTTATATATTCATTACATCGATCCTCATTACCATCCATGTAAAGAGAAAATGAAAAATGAATCGCATCACTTCATGGAGGTGGTAGTCCACACGTATACACGAGCGATATAATCATTTTCTAATGAATAAGAAGAAGGTGTATAATGGCCATTAAATCATAGTGATAATAAATAAATATATTCAATATATTAACTTAACTATTCTATAATTTATACCATGCATTTATATAAGGAATATTAAGAAATAAATTGAAATAGGCTGGGTAAGATGATTGTCTATTCTTTAAGAGGCCTCCTTTAGATTCCTTCTTAAAGACCCATAGAATGGTATTTTAAGAATACCAGAACCTTTAATTCGTGAATATGGTAGTTTATATGAGAATTTCATAGATTTTGGTTTATTTAGATGGCCCAAATGGTGTGATGAAAAGAAGAAGGAGGCGCCCTTTTATAAGTGAGGAGAGGAGAATTCTTGGAATTACGTAAAGTATAAAATTAATATAAATTTATTTTCCATTTTGAGTGGAATAAAACTGATATATTTTAAATATATATTGAGTATGAGTATAAATAATCTCATGATATAAAATTTGGATAGGTATACATGATTTTTTAACCCTTATCTGTTAATTTTAATCCCCCACTAACCCGTTTTACAATTAACATGATATTTATATTTTTACTCTTTTAGAGATAAGAAAGTTACTATAAAAGAAAAGGTGACCCATAAAAGGACCAATATTGATATGTTAAACCATATTACATTTACTTGGATTAATATTGGATTTGTTTGAATTTTAAATCATTTAATAAAATATTGTTTTTTATAAAATATCCTTAATTTGATTTTTGCAAATACCTAAAATATTAGAATATATTATGTGTATAACTCATGTAAAATGAATCCAAAATACCATGGATTATAAAATATTTAATATATGATCTTAATATAATCATTTAATATTTTTTTATAGTTTTAGATATCATTTTAAACCTTTTCTTATGGTTTAAACACTTAGGTTAGGGGTGTCTATACCCAACCGAACCCAATGGGTTCGACCTGACCCGACAGGGTAGGACCAGGTTGTGGGAAAAATGTTTGGGTTGTGTTTTTATCTAGTTGAACCATGGATGGGTTGGGTTGGGTATTAGGTTGGCTACATATCTACCCAACCCAACCCGCTGACCCGAGGCTATATGAAAAAAACCCTACCTGGCATCGTTACTCGGCCTGGCCACCCTAATTACCTCCCTCCATCACACTCACCCACCTCTTCCTCCCTCCTCTCCTCCTTCCCCTCCTCCAACTTCCCTTGTGCACAGCTGGATGGCCTCCCTTATCCTACTCCTCTCCTTGATCACCTCCTCCCCTCCCCAAACAGATTCACCTCCTCCTCTCCCCTCCACCCCCCTGACCCTGACCTTTCCTCGTGCATGGCCAATCCCTAATCACATTCCTTCATCTTTCCATCACCAACAGCAGCTGGCCTCCTTCCTCCTACTCTAGCACATTCCTCCTCCTCTCCTCACCTGCCTCCTCCCTAGACAGATATATTTCCTCACAAGGAATCAGGAGAAATCCCTGCTACCAGCTCACTCCTCCCTGGCCTATCGTGCGTTCTGTCCGGTGGAACTGGTGGTAAGGTAAGCATATTATTTTAATCATGTTCTTCAAATTATCTTCCTTAGGTAATTTATTTATGCACCTATGTGAGTTGGATCAGAGTTCATGTGTGCACATTTTAAGAAGGCATTGAATGTTTCTCATTTCAGTTGTATGAACAGTAGGTATACTTCGGTGATTTTGTTTGATTTCCATTTCCCCTAAAAATGATTTGTAACTCTAGTTAAGGTGAAATCCTCCTAGTTAGTAGTTATCAACTCTATGAAAGATATGTTCTTTTCTTCCATCTTATCCACATATCTTCTATTTTTACATAGCCATTTTGTATTCTGATTTTGTTAAACATTCAAACAAGAATACTAGTAATACAAACTTATCCCTATGGTTTGACTTGGTTACTCACCAAATTATTTGTTGTGAAGACTCCGTCCAATTGTAAGGGGATGTTTTTTTCACTACAACACATTTACACAATAAAATTTAGTTCCATTGGAATGTACATTGTTAAAAACATGGGCTAGATAGGGCTGTGTAAGGGGGTATTTGCTATTAGGGGGTAGTATAGTAATTTAATAGTTGGTATATTATAGCAAGCTATAGTATATAGTGTCTAGGCAGGTCAAGTTGGGTAATAAATGGGGGCTGGATGGTGTAGTGGTGTAGGATGGTGTAGGAGGGGGGAGGGGGAGGGGTTGGTGTAGTGTAGGGAAGGGGGTAGGGGGAGGGGACGGTGCAAGGGTAGGGGGAGGGGGAGAGGCTGGTGTAAGGTAAGGGGGTAGGGGAGGGGTTGGTTGATGTAGGGATGGGGGTAGGGGGAGGGTTTGGTGTAGTGTTGGGGGAAGGGAGAGGGGTTGGTTTAAGGGAGGGGAGGGGGAGGGGTTGATATAGTAGGGGTAGGGGGAGGGCTGGTGCAGTAGGGTCAGTGGTTGGGGGATGGGCTGGTGGTGGGGCTGGGGCATCATGGGGTAGGTGCTAGTGGGGGTGTAGTGGGGGGGGGGGGGGCAGGTGCAAGGGAAGGGGGGAGGGGGTGAGGCTGGTGAAACAGATGGGAGGGGGATGGGCTGGTACAATAGGTGGGTAGAGGCTGTTGGTGGGGCTGGTACAATAGGTGGTAGGGGTAGGTGGGGGGAGGGGGATGGGCTAGTGTAGGGAAGGGGGAGGGGCTGGTGCTGTAAGGGGTTAGGGGAGGGGCTGGTGCAAGGGATAGGGGAGGGGAGGGGCGAGTGCAGTATGGGGGAGGGGGAGAGGTTGTGCAGGGAAGGGGGTTGGCGCAATAGGGTAGGGGTGTAGGGGGAGGGGGCAGGTGAGGGTGCAGTGCGGGGGGGAGGGGGAGGGGCTGGTGGTGGGGCTACTACAGTTGGGGGAGGGGGGCTGGTGGGGGTGTAGTGCAGAGGGGGGGGGGGGTATGGTGGTGGTGCTGGTACAGTATGGGGGATAAGGGGATGGTGGGGGTGTAGTGTTGGGTGGAGGGAGAGGGGATGGTGGTGGGTCTGGTGCAGTAGGGGATAGGGGGGTGGTGGGGGTGTAGTGCAGGGGGGAGGGGGAGGGGCTGGTGCAGGGGGGCTAGTGTAGGGGGTAGGGGGCTGGTGGGGGGAGCCTAGTCCCGGGGCATGGGGCTAGTGTAGGGGGGAGGGGGAGGGTGTGGTCTCGGTGGGTGGGGGCCTGGGTCTGGGGGCCTGGGTCCGGGTCCTTTGAGTTAGGATGGGTTGGGTTAGGGTCGGGGTCGGGTTCTGGTCGGATGGGTTGGGTTTACACATATAAGCCAGCCTGAATGGACCCGACCCACTACTGGTTGGGTTGGGTTGGGTCCCTCGACCATGCATAGGGTATCCCAACCCCAACGGGTTGGGTTGGGTCAGGTCATCTTCTCATGAAGCATATGACCCGAACCAACCCAACCCACGCTTTTTTGGTTGGGTCAGGTCCTAGAACATCCTTAACCTGACCCAACCCAACCCATGGACACCCCTACCTTAGGTTACCAATTTTAACCATAACCTTGGTAATGGTATTTTAATACAAAAGGGTTATAATTTTATATATAAGGTGAAAATTGGCTCATAAATGGAAAATGGTTAAACTTTTTGATTATTTATCATTTGAAATATCTTCTTTAATGTTTTTTATAATTTTACAATAATTTAATAAAATATTATTTAACAAAAAATCCTATGAATATTTTGTTAAGAAAAATTCACAATATTTGAATTTGAGAAAAAATTTTCATTAATGGAATTCTAATATAAAAATAACAAACATCTATAATATGTTTTATTTATCTTTATAATTCATGGAAAAATTTAACTCACCAAAAAAATTTTACTTTTATATTTTTTAATTCATTTGCTTTATTTCTCTACTGCTTGAACAAACACAGTGTCAGTGTTGTGAACACATTTAAGGTAATTATTTCATCACTAAATATTACAAATAAATTAAAAACATAAAAAAATTCATTCACCATTATAATAACCACTTATAACCAAACATTATTTCTTTTCATCCTTTCCGAAAAATAATTTAGATATTAAAATAATGAAAGTGGCATTTTTGACTTTATCATTAATTTAACATTATAAATTCCAAAATAAAATCATAATTAAAAATGGACATGTTTTAAAATTTTCGATGATTAAAGATGATATAGACTCATAAAATGAAATAAATTAAATTTTTTAAATGAATTTTAATCCTTATAAAATTAGTTTTAACCAAAATTCAACCATTGTACCTTCACCATGGTACCTACAATTTACTATTGTTACTATTCATATGAACCAAAAATTTAGTTGAACCTATTAAACAATAGAAATTATGACAATTAAAAATATAGAAAACATTTTATCAAATTAAATTAAAAAAATTTGAATAATTTAAATTAAAAATTTATAAATCCTCACAAAAAATATTTTCAAAAATATTTTTCTTAAGTATAAAATAGTTTTTATCCAAATTCAACTATAAATTTTTTTAATGAACTTAATTAGATTATTCATAATATATTATAACTAATTTTTCTTTTAAACCATTTAACAAAATTTTAATTTTAAAATTCTTGAATCAAAAGTTTGTTTTTAATAAATCTCAGTATTTTCAACATTAATTGAAAAATAAATCTTTTCAAAAAATTAGTTAAAATTAATTCCAAGATAAATTTTATAGGATTATTTAAAAAATTAAATTATTTTTATTAAATAAAATTTCTAAAAGTTAGAAAATTTTATTATAATGTTTTAGTCACAAAATGAAATAATTTGTTTCTCATAAAAAAATTATTTTGATGAATAAAATGACATTACTTAGAATTTAGTTCTTATTTACTAAAAAAATTCAATAATTTTTTTATCGATCATAACATTTATAAATATTTAACAATTTGGTTACTTTTATTCATATCTTACTATTCAATGATAATATTATAACTATCATAAAATAATAATGTTTCATTGTTCATTAAAGCTCAGTTTTGTGTGTTGTAAAAACTACTAAACACAATGTTCTTATAAAATATAAGGGCATTATATTCTCTCCCATTTAATAAATTGAATCATCAAAATTTTAAATTTTTCTTGGTAATCATGATTTTGATATTAAAAACTACCTTTTTGAAAACCCAAATCAAAAAAATGTTAATAAAACTCTTCTTGAAAGGAGGGAGAATGATATACAAAGATCATATCGAATAACACATAACTAGGATTCCAAATATAAGAAAATTAGTCGGATATAAAAATATGGTCATGGAAGAAAAATATTAATGTCCAAATAAAGATTGTTAGTGATAGGGAACATTGATCATAATAAAGTGAATGGTCCTCATAATGTTAATGACCCCAAAACCATAAATCAATATGATTTTAAAAATACCATCAATTCAACAAAAATTAATGTAATAATAATTTTTTTTTGTTTCATGTTCATTTTCCATTATTTGGGGAAATAATTTTATATTTTGACTAATATAATAATGAAATATACTTAAAATATAGGTATAATTTCATCCATTAATCAATTTCCACCACAATTTAATCTTTTACCCAAAACAATTTGTATTCAAGATGATTTTTTCATGTCTAAAGAACATAAATAGGATTTATAATCCACAAGATAATATTACTGTATTGATCCTATCTTTAAATATTAACAAAAAATGCATTGTTATCAAAAGGAATGATAATATACCAAATGTATAAAAATTATTATTTAACTCTAATATTTCCACAAAACAAAGAAGGTTACACTAATATTATGTGATAAATAACCTCACTTCCAAAATAACCGCAACAACATCATCTTTAAAGAATGTTTTTACTTTAAAGGTGATCTCATACCTTTCAGCTTACATCCTAAAAATTTAATTGCATTCTTCTGAAATAATCCTTCATGTCAAACCACTTTTCAAACCTAAGGGTTACAAATACATTTACCCATTGAAACACCTCGCAAAATATCATTTATCACCATGATAAATCACTATATAATCATCTAATATAGTAAAGTGAAATATTTTATTGAATCAAATTTAGATACAAACCTAAGAAAAAATACGTATTTTGACCATAAATACAAATGAATAATATCACCTTATAAATGAATCACATTTCAAAAATCAAGATTTTCCATATCTCATTATCCAATAGAATATAATTAAATTAATATCAAATCATAAAATAACCCTAAGGGTTATTTATAACATAATAGTTAATTTCTCTTAAAACCAGGTAAAAGTATCAAATCACTTCAAAATACAATCACTTAAAAAATCATAAGGGGTATTTATTATAATGTATCATATTTTTAATGTATTACTTTCTGATATTATATGGACTATTTTTGAGACCAGGTGATGTGATGGTGTGAAATTCTGAGGCATGGTGTGCATAGAATAAATGTATGAAATATATTAAAAATTTTAAATAGCATGCATGTGTAGTTTTTATAAAAAATTGGAATACCATTTAAACAGGTGACTAGATCAGAAATCTAAGATCACTGTTGAGTTAAGAACATGAATTTTACCCTAGGAATGAATTAATGTTAATTGGTGTGTGACATTTGTAGAAAATTCATCACAGGTGTAGAACTGAATAAAATAATAAAGTAAAATTATTTTATTTCATTGGTTGAACACAATGAAAATTTAATATTTAAAAATACTAAAATGAAGGAATCTTTTATAATTATAGAGATACCATTGGACCATTAGAGAGATATTTTAGGATTATCTCTTAGGTTAATGGTGGCAAATCATGGATAAATGATCAACACACCTCATATTTGATAGTTATTTCCAAAGGTGATGGTGAAACATCATTCTTCCTCAGGGATAGAACTGAATCGAGGTAGGTTATGTATTCTTATTTTTTATTCCCCATTCATGATTTTTTTATGAATACAGACAAGTCAATGAATAGATTGATCCATGGGTTGACTTATTTCAGGATGAGTTAGAATTATCAGGGTTTATGAGATTTTTTTTGTGATTAATTGTTGATTCTTATATTTTCATTCTAATAGAAATGAACTAAGATCAACATGAACATTGATCGAGATTTGTTCCTCTTGATTGATTATGTTTTTTCTTCCCTAATTCACTATTCATCATGGGCATTCTTTGTTGGCACACAGTTCGACATTTTACCAAAACAAAGATCATTTCACACTCGTTTCTTGGTGAAACAGCCTGATATCGTAGATCTGGGATTAAAACAACACCATAGAGGTGGAAATATGAGGATAGAGTGATTTAAATGAATGTGGATACTAGAATTCATGTTTTTCAACATTCCTCGATTCAGAATAAATAACAAGGATTTAATATGTTTTGCGAGAATATATGATGATGAAACATGTTGTTTGATGATGAAACATTTTGTTTGATGATGAAATGGATTGTATGAGCTTAAAACTTTTATTTCATATTGAAAAGATCTCTCAATCAAAGTTTTGAGGTGCTGGATCGAATGTGGAAGGAATAATTGTATTTATAAAAAAATCTCAAACAACATGGTGTGTAAATCAGATGTACATGTTGTGTGGCACCCCCAGAGAAGTGTCTAGGGTTTAAGGTAGGAGATAACTATCAAAATACATGTGGATTGACCTAAATGAAATGCGACCCCTTCCCAGAGACTTGGTATCTACTTCGAAAAGTACATGGACACAGGGTGGAGAACACAATGTGCATACACGGCGTGTACTCCACTACCCTGACACTGGTTGGACCAGGAACATTGGATAATCCATGTAATCGTTCATGGACATGGGTACATAGGCTAAAGACATGTACTAGAACATGGGTAGAGTACATTAGATTCCTACATGGTGTGTACTACTACAGAAACATAGTTTTAAGACATGAGTTGTTTACACGGGCAGGACTCGGGGTCCAGTGACATGACATGTAACCCTTCTACACGCCATGTACAATTTTGTATATGGATTAGAACCCTTTTCATTAGTGAATTGAATATGTTTCATTAGGTTTCATTCCCCTTATCCATTCCATGATGCTTGGTATATTATATTTTCCGACTCCTAGAGAAATAATCTATTCAACATGAATTCCTGGATAGAGTCGTTGGAATCCCTCTGAGAGGCCCAAAGTGGGATCCATTATACATATTCATTCCCAAGGTGGAGTTTTTGGTATCAACATGACCAACACTACATAGGTGTCAGTCCTCTACTTATAATTTTAATCTATATTGAGTTTTTGGTATCACTCCATGGCCTTATAAGTGGTCCTCATACGTGTATTATTTCTCTTTGGACTATTAATGTGTTCTTTCTCATAACTAGACCTAATGAACAGTATCTCTTAGACAAATGACACCAGTTCTATTAGACTCAAGTGTGTGTTATATCGTATGAGTTATTCATGGATCCTTTTTTTGGTAATCCTATGACTGGTATACTACAGTTGTTACTTACCTTTAGAGTGTGTGTATAGTTGAGTATATCTGGATATTATTTTTATATGTGTTGTAGAAATATACCAGTGTATATGTGACTATATTTACTTTTTTTTATGATTTATGATTTCATAGTGTCTTAATGATTATTTCTATACTCACCCCTATATGGTACTTCACACATATTTCATGTCCTGTGAAGATGAATGAACTTTTGACAGAGTCCTAGGAGGATCAGGACCAGATTGTGCTTAGTGAGACCGAAAAGACTAAGGTGTGTTCCTACGAATTTTAGACAACCACCCCTTAACTTTTAGGTTTGAATTTTGGTACAATCTATTTGTGGTGGGATTGTATTTGGACCTAATTAAATTTCTTTACTTTCTTTCATACTCTGGTTATGAGAATTAGATGTATCCAGGCACGGTTTTCAGTTGTTTTTACATTTCATCATTTTAATGGGCTTGAATATCTTTGTGCGTGTACAATTACTTAGGATAAGTCCTCCCATGTTAGAGATATGAATTCTTGGAACTAGTTTCTTGCCCCTATACTATTGAAGGTGGGCTTGGGGAGTCATGTCATAGGCCCCACTAGGACGAGTCGTGATATAGTGGTATTAGATGGGTCAGATATTCATTAGGATTGGGAGTTTGTGAGATTTGTTTGGGAAAACAATGTTATGTGTTTCATGTTTGTCTTTCAGGACAGAGACTCCAGTGTTGGTGCGGCAGCTGACATATCCATACACTATGACTCTGATCACCTTCTTTTTGACTCAGTATATGAGATCATTTGTTGCATGGAATACAATGGTACATGCATCATATTGGAATGTGTTTCGGTTCCATGTCCATCTTGAGTCATCTCTCTAGATATAAAAATAGATCGTGGTACATGTTGACTGATTTAGGATACCTCTATGATGTATACAATCTAGGATTCAACATGATGATCACGAGGATGATCCCCTCGGCGATGAGGTTTGACACATGGTCAAGTTCTTGATATGTTACCTCCAAGAGTTGGACCATCCATACCACCTTTAGATAAGCCTGTGTCACCCGCAGTACCTATGGATGAGGTTTACAGGCTGAGTGCACTTCATGAGTTTCATCATAAGAGACACCTCTAGTTCTGTGGAAATCCTAAACCACAAATGTCATAAGACTGGATTTCGGTGGTTACCCTGGTTTTCCATCTAGTCAAAACACCAGAAGATCAGATGGTGGTCTTGTCAACGAGCCTTCTCCATAGCTCAGTAGAGTGTTGGTGGAGTTTTTTTACCCAATATTACGATGAGGAAACTCATTCACACATAGAGTTTGAGATCCTTCTTAGAGAGGATTTCTCACCAGCTACGTTGAGGGATGTGCGTATCCAGGAGCTTGTATGTCTATAACAGGGAAACATGAAATTATCTGAGTATTCTTTGAGGTTTAACATCCTCTCCAGGTTATCTATGGATATAGTTTAAGAATAGTTATCCAGGGCTCACAAATTTGAGAAAAGTTTACGTAGATACATATGAGGCAGTTTTATCACTCTATGTATTCCCACCAATGATGGGGTGATAGAGCAAGCTTTTGTGGTTGAATTTTCTTGTCTAAACAGATAAAACTGATGGTTGTCAATAGTGGGAATGTTGGATTAGAGACCTCAACAGTAGGGAGATGATGTCAGTATCAAGGACCTATATGTGGGAGATGCTTCTAAAGAAGATCCTATAATAGAGGATATATGGTGCATGGATCACTAGGTGGGTCTAGTCATCCCAAATAGAGGTGGTGCAACTCATGTGACAGCAGGGAAAATATCACCCATGATTTTCTGACCCGATGTACAGCTGGAAGAGAATCACTGGATGGACCACCAAGCCATAGAAAATGGCAAGAACCTGTAGGATTTTAGGTTGAAGTTGGTGGACTTGCTGAAAAAGGGCTTCATTTGACCCAATGTTTCACCCGGGGCAGCCCCAATTTTTTCGCAAAGAAGGCATTGAGATTTTTAGGTTTGGTGTGGACTACCCATGATTGGAGCAGGTGACTATGAAGAACATGTATCCACCACCATGTATCAATGGCCTCTCTGACCAGTTGATATGGGAATAATGGTTGTTGAAGGTTGACCATGAGTCAGGTTATCACCATCTATGAGTACAGGATGATGATATACCAAAGATGGAATTCATATGTTGCTAAGATCACTTTGAGTACTTAGTGATTCCCTTTGGCATGAAGAATCCCCTAATAGTGTTCATGGGACTCATGAAATGAATTGTCTAACCATTCATAGAACAATTCATAGTAGTCTTCATTGACAATATCCTTGTGTACTCGACATCTGAGGATGAACACATGATACACTTGAGGATACTTATAGACATACTCTAAGAGATCTAGCTTTATGGAATGATCTCGAAGTTCCAGTTCTAGATTTAGGTGGTCCACTTTCTAGGAAACATTTTCTTAGCAGATAGAGTGGTAGTGGACCTAGCAATGGTTGAGCCAATGTTAACTTCAGAGCCAGCTAAGTACATTCTGGAGGTGAGGATCTTCCTTGAGTTGGAAGGTAATTACCAAAGATTCATACATTATTTCTATATAATATCAACACCCATTGTGCTTTTACTCAAAAGGAGTATCCCTTTTTGTGGATAGAGAGGTGGCATTAGGCTTTATAGTAGTTGAGACTTATTTTTAGGAGCACTACCATATTATTATTGATAGAGGAGGGTGTCAAGTACATAGTGTTCTACGATACAGCATGAGATAGGATTGGTTGTGTTTTGATGCAGAGACAAGCGATGATTACCTATGGCTCTCGCCAATTGATAAAACATGGGTAGAACTATGTTACCAGTTTTCATAAGTTAGAAGTGGTTGTCTTCGATCTGAATATCTGTAAACACTACCTAATGGGAAAGAATTATTTTTTATATTATGATCACAAGAGTCTCAAGTATATCTTCTCTCAAAATTATCTCAACTTAAGACAAAGGTTATGGATAAATTTCCTCTAGGATTATGACTTTGAAATTGTCTATACTCTTGGTAAGGGGAATGTGGTAGAATCATCTCTAAGAAAGAGATCTTGTGTATAGTTTCTGAATGAGGAGTTATAGCAGTTGGTCATGTTGAAGTTATCCTATATGGATAGAGATAGAGCTTCTTACCTTCAGTCAATGGATTTTAGCCCTCTACTCTTACAATGAGTCATGAAGGCACAACTAAGGGATACTAAATATGAGATCCTAAATTATCAGATATCTACAGGACATGATCCTTATAGATTTTCTAAATTTAGGGAGCCTGCCATTATTTTAATATGATTCATGATAGTACAAGTGACTTTGTGGTAATAGGTTCTACGAGGGTTTCATACATATCATTTGGTTGTAAATCTTGGTGTGGAAAAAATGTACCAAAACCTGAAATATCAGTTTTGGTGGATATAGATAATCAAAGGAGTTGTAAATTTTGCCTCTTAATGCCTTACTTTTCAGCACGTGAAGGGTAAGCACAAAGTTCCAGTGGGTTTAGCTCAACCAATTGAGGATTCAGAATGGAATTGTGATAAGATATATTTGGAATTTGTTATGGTCTTACCAAAAACATCCAAGGGACATGATTCTATATGGATGATCGTATAATGAATCACAAAGTTAGACCACATCCTTGCTATCAGATAGAAAAGTTTTGGAGTGGGCTTGGAACACCTCAAAATTCAAGAGATAATCTTACTCAGTAGAGTTCAATTGAAGATCATTTTTGACCATGATTCTCAATTCACATTCCTATTATTGAATTGATTCTAGGTAGATTTTGGGACTTAGTTAAACTTTAGAACAACATTTCACCCCCAAAATGATGGTCCAACTAAAAATACCATTCAGTTTATGGAGGAGATAATGAAAGATTGCATGTTGGACTGTGGAAATAGATGGGAGGATCACCGACCACTGGTGTAGTCTGTATACAAAAACATCTAAAATTCTGCCATCTATATTGAACCATTAAAGGCTCTATATGGGTGACCCTACAGGTCACCAATTTGTTGGACTTACCTTGGTGAGTTAGAAGTTATGAACCCCGAGTTGATGTGAGTTTTAATAGAGATGGTGTAGATCATCTATGAATAGAAGAATAATTCACACCAAAAGTCTTATGATGATAGACGATGAAGGTCTTTAGAGTTTTAGGAAGGATACCATGTGTTCTTATGAGTTTCATCATGATGTGGATTATTGAGATTTCTCTTGAGTGGAAAGCTAGGTCATAGTTTCATTATCCATTAATAGATACTGCTTAATGTAGTATAGGTTGCATACTTCTTACTTATACCTCCGTAGTTATACTGAGTACATGATATTATCCATGTTTCATGATTAAGAAGTTATGTGCATGACCCATCACATGTTATTGACTGCGGGGATATAAACACTGAGGATAGAGAAAACTTTGATGAGTACTTAGTGGAGTTTTAGGATCAAAAGGAGAGGATATTTTTTGGGTGATTGATTCCTTTATTGAATTTTCAGTGGAAGCACAAGAATTTTTAGGAGATCACATGGTAGCGAGAGGCTTAGATTTGTGCTGAGTACCAACATGTTTTTTGAGTATCCCGTTATTTGGATGTTCGGGGATGTAAGGAAAAAATGTAGGGAGAATTTAATGAATCATATTTTCCATGAATTAATTTTGGATATTATATGGATTATTTTCGAGACCAAGAGATAAGATGGTGTGCAATTCTGAGGCCCGATTTGCACAAAATAAATGTTTGAAATATATTAAATATATTAAATATATTAAATATATTAAATAGCATGTGCACACGGTTTTTTAGGAAATAGTGAAAGAAATTATAAACAAGAACCCAGATCAGAAATACAAGATCCCCATTGATTTCAAAATACAAGGTTTATACTATGTGTAACTTAACAATAGTCGTCATGGGTTGTTTGTAGAAACACTATACCGAGTGTGGAAATAAATAAAATAATTAAGTAAAATTAAATTAATTTGTTTGTTTGTTGTAGCACCCATTTTCCTTTAAAAATTATATTATAAAAGAATAACAGAGATATCTTTATAACCCCTGAGATTCTAGAGGACCGTTGGAGAGAGCATTGGGGATTCTGTATCAGACAAACAATGACCGATCACAGATCGATGATCAGCACACCTTGAATTAAATATATCTTTCCACCACCAATGATGAAACATCATTATTTATCATTAATAAGTACTAATTGAGGTTGGTCATGTGTTTTTTATTTTTTAGTCCCCATTCATGATTTCTACAATGAACGTGTACCAATCAATGAATGGATTAATCTGTGCTTTGATTATCTTGCGAGATGGGTTATAATTATAGGTGTTCGGGAGAATTTTCTTTGCGATTAATTGTTGATTATTACATTTTCATTATAATAGAAATGAACAAAGATCGATATAAACATTGATCTGGGTCCCTTCCTTTTTATTTATTAAGTTATTTCTCTCTTGATTCAACATTCATTGTGGAAATTCTTTATTGGCCCACAGTTCGATGTTTTACTAAAGAATAGATCATTGCCCACTTGTTTCTTAGAACAGTGATCTGATATAATAGATATAGGATTGAAATGGTATAAAGGAGGTGTGATGATAGAGATAGAGTAACATGATTGATGGTGGATACCCGAATTTTTGTTTTTCATCATTCTTTGTTGTACAATGAAGATTGATGATTTGATCAATTTTATGACAAGATTTGATGATGAAACACATTGTTCGATGATGGAATGACTTTGATGATATCAGATATTTTCTTTCAGGGTGAAAAAATCAATGAATTGAAGGCTATAAGTGTTAGATTGAATGTGGAAAGAATAATTAGATTTCTGCAAAATACCAAACAACACGACATGTAAACTGAAAAAACATGTTGGGTGGGGCCCCCTGAGTGGCGTCTAGTGTTTCAGGTAGGAGATAAGTATCACAAGGAGTGTGAATTGAAAAACATGGAATGTGATCACTCCCCAGAAACATGGTGTGTACTTTAAAAGGTACATAGACATTGTGTGGAGTATAGGAGATAACTATATTATGTGTACTTCCCTACACTGACACAGTTTGTACCAGGTATATAAGAAATGCCATGATATGGTACACGAACATGGGTGCATGGGCTAAATCCATGTACTGGAACACGGGTCGAGTATATAGGATGCATACATAGAATGTAATACTACAAATACATGGTGGGAAGACATGAGTTGTTTACATTGGTAGGACATGGGATCATGGGACACGACGTTTAACCCTTATACATGCCATGTACTCTTTTCTACATGTCTTAGAGAACGTTTCCTTAGTGACATGGTAATGTTTCATTATGGTTCGTTCCCCTTATCTTTTCCATGAATGCTTGTATTGTAATCTTTCTTACCCCTAGGAAAATGATCCCTTCAACATGAATTCATGGATAGAGTCATTGGAATCCCTTTAAGGGGCCCAGAGAAAGATCCTCTATTTGTATTCATTCTCTAGGTAGAGATATTGGTATCAACATGACCAAAACATTACTGTAATCAATACTATACTTAGTGGGTCAATCCATATTGATTTGTTGGTATCACCTCGTGTCCTTGTTAGTGATCCTCATCTTTGTATCATATCTCTTCACAGAATCTGTGTATTCTTTCTCATGATGAGACCTAATGAGCAGTACCTCTATAATGATATTAATTAGTGCTATTAGACTCAGGAGTTTGTTATACCAAATGAGTGATTCATGGATCCTTTGATATAGAATATTTGGGATGATATACTATAGTAGCGACTTTCCTTTAGACTGTGTATCTTGTTGAGTATATCTGGATGTTCTTGTTATATGTGTTATAGACATATACATATTTATAGTTGACTGTATTTCCTTTTTTTGTATGCATTTTGGATTCAGGGTATCCTATTGAGTATTTTTATACTCATCCCCGCATGTGCTTCTCCCACACATGTCATATCTTATGTAGACAATTGGCCTTTTCATAGAGTCCTATGCGAACCAGAACCAGGCGGTGCTTAGTGAGACAAGACAGAATGAGGTGTGTTCATGGGGATTTTAGATAGTAGCCTCATTATATTTATGTTGGACTTGTGTTATATAATCTTTGTGGTGGCCTTGTATTTTTCCCTATTTACTTTTATTTACTTCCTGTTGAACTCTCATAACAATACATAGATGTATGGATGTATGGTAGTTCATTGTTTTTTATATTTCAGCATTTTTATGGGATTGGAGATGTGTGTGTGTGTGTGTGTGTGTAGGTACTTAGGCTAAGGCCTCTAATGTTAGTGATATTACTTCTAAGTTCTAGTCACCATCCCCTAGCTTATTGGAGGTGGGCTTGAGGAGTTGCAACATGCGTCCCACTGGGAAGGGTTATGACATCTATGCCTTTAAAATTATGATAAACCTTAAACATATAAATCCATGATGGCATCCAATAAAATTAGGTTATACACATATAAAAACATTTATGGTTCCAAAAATCAACATGATCTATATTAATCAAATAAAATCATAGACTATTGAATATATTCCATAAATAAAAAAATTCACTAAACATCATCAAATATGACTTAATCACTTTTTTATAAAATCAGAAACCAATTTATGTTTCACCAACACTATACCATTAAATCTATAAATGTTAGTTTTTCCCTTTATCCCAACTAAACATTATCACCTTACTACTAAATCACTTTTCCTGGTTATTGGTACTATTCAATATATGTTTTCAAATCCATAAAGAAAAATTATTATGGAAAAATAATTAAATGTTTCAATATTTTTATATCCTATATAACATTGATATACCACTTATACAACATAATTCTTGAATAACAATATGTAAAAACTTTAATCCTTTCGCTTTAATGATTGGAATAACATCGATTCTTCCTTGGTCTATGAGTTAACCCTTGGATTAGGGCATTGGATCGAATAATTCCAATATTCACCACACACAAAACCTTGAACTATAAAAGGGACCTTATAATGAGCTTCATTTTCCCCCATAAAACTCTTTATTTTTCCTTTGAATTTTTTTCTCTACACCCATTTTATTCTAAACATAAAACATCTTATCATTCATCTAAGACATTTCCCTAACTTCTTCTTCCCTCATACTTGATGTAGAGAAAGTTGAATATTATTCCCTCAATTGGCTTCCTAAAACATAATTTTTAACTTATTATGGGTTTCAATAATCCCACCCAAGTGGATAAATAATATAGTGAGAAAGAATAGTCATAGTGAAGAATAATTTAATCATAAAAATGAATTCATATAATGTCTAAGTCCTTACACCTTCTTTTAAATATATGAATCCTTAGTTTTAATTGAGGTTATTCATGGTCATCATCTAATCAAATCCTTTATAATGGTTCATAAATAAAATTGAGAATTAACCCAACATTATCCCACAAGAGTGTCAAACCATGTATGTAGTAAGGACACACTAACTATGCACTAGAATTATTGATGAGATATACTTCTACCAACTCTTTTTAAGATTATCACCCCTAAAAAATATTTTCCAAAACCACATATGCTTATAGTTCCCAAAAATGGATTAATTTATTGATTGAATAAAAATTGATTTTTTATTATAGAAGTAAACAGTGGTCAAAAAACACCACCCAACCATGATCCTTCATGGAGGGAGAAAATTATGTAAACCAAAGGCATACCCTTGGAAAAAAGACATATACTCCAAGGGAAGGGAAACTAATCTATTATATAAAACAAGTTCATCCTCCAATCTTCGAAACCATAAAAGTGTATTAGCCACAAATTTAGCCTCCCTCTAATAATTCTTAAAAATACTCCCAAAATAATTTTTGAGTTCACATCTATGGATCACATAAACTAGGTCTTAGGATAGTTTAGAAATACCTCGCATCGATCTGGCCAGGACATTAGGATCGTATTCCACCTCATCCACATGAAAACCAGCCCTCTGACAAAATGTGATTCCTATGAAAACCAAACAAGCCTCCGCACCCAAAGAAATTATAGGACCAAATTTTGTGCTGAATGCCACCATCACCAAGCCACATGGATCACGCTGCTCCCCACTGCCTCTCATGATCCAATTCATCAGAGAACCGTCCAAATTGAGTTTAAAACCGGTGAGTGGTGGAAACCATCTGATCCACCGGCCTTCATAGATGCCATGAATGAGTGGTAAATTTGGATATCAATGACCAAGGAGCTTCGAAACCCCTTTAAATAGAGATCCCATCTAAAATATGAGGGCCTTTAATTAGATCCAGAGATAATGAAGAGATATTATGTCACCCAGCCATGTTTAGTTCCGCGCCTCTCAAATGACCCAACAGATGGAAAAAATAATAACACCCCTCTCCTTTCAATCCATGTACATTAAATCTGAACCTTAAAACCAAGTGACCATAAAACCATGGAAGGAGAGGTGATCATGATAGAATCTTTGGAGTGGAATGAAGTGAAACCAAAGAAACACCTACCACTCACTCAAGCAAAAAAGATGCACTGTGGAATCACCCTGATGATTCATATAGCAAAAGCACATTAAAGCGAAGTGAACCCCATTCCACTGAATGTTATCCTCCATTGGAAAAATCTATGTTTTTAATGAACTAATCCAAAAGGTACATTTTCATGGGAATTTCCCTGCACCAACTCTTCGAATCCCACTCATCAAGCGTCGGCTCCACCTGAATCAACTTCCTATTATCTCATGCAGAAAACATACCTGAACTTGACCCCATGAAAGATAATATATCACCCTCAGAGTTCATAAAAATGTCCTCATAATGCTTATTTTACTTCTTTTTAAGAATATCCTGAAGTAGGATCAGGTGCTCACTTGCTTCCTTAAAGGTAATATCTTGAGTGGGACACCTTAAGAAGAACATACTCTCACCTGACCAGTTGTATTTCCATAAACTTATGTCACCTTTACTTATGATCCACTGAGTTTATCCCTATTTCTCTTCCATATACATAAAGATACTCCTTGCAAGCCCATTCAAAAGTGGCATGCAGGAACCAATGGCCACCCATTGCTCCTTATAACGGGCTCTAAAGAAATAGGCCCAATGAGAGTGTCCAACCTTAATTTCCCACACAAGACTAGCTTGAATGCCCTTCATGGTATCATTAATGTCATGTAACCAAACTCCCCATCCTCAAACAGTTTATCCAAATGAGACCAAGCATCCCATTGACAATGATTGTGTGGTTGGCATCCCAAAGAAATGCATTAAGAAAATTTTTCCATTCTTGAAATCATTCCTTTACGAGGTCTAAGTACTGTGAAGAATTTAATAGGTATAGTAGACATCATACTGTTAATCAAGGTTACCCTCCATCCGAAGAATAAAAACTTGTTATTCTAGTTAAAAATACACCCCAAAACCCGGTTAACAACATCCTCAAAAATCACTTTTTGATGTGGCCACATGAAAGTGGGACTCAAAGATAAATCATAGGAAGTTGTTTCTTTGGATAACCAAGGATCTATTGATTAGTCTTGCATCGAGTACCCAAGAACTTATTAGAGATAAAAACATGGCTCTTCCAGGAATTAATACATTTCCCACTCAATTGACTATACATGGTAAAAATCTCTATGAGGCCCCTCAACGATCACCTCCATCCATTAATGTAGATAAAGATATCATTGGAAAATATCAAATGAGACAAAGCTTCCATGAAATTCCAACTTAGATAAGGAAAAAATCTTCCACTATCCATTCCTCTATGTAAATTCCTTGATAAGGCCTCCTTAGCCAAGATAAAGAGGCTGGGAGAAATGGGATCACCCTTCCCGACTCTAAGGACTGATTTAAAAAAGCCAAATCATTTTCCTTTGAGAATGATAATGATCCATGGAGAAGAATAAAACCTAAAATATAGGTCACATAACCATTTGTGAAACCCAAAGTGTTTCATCACACATATAAGAAAGCTACATTCCACTTTGTCATAATTCTTGTTCATATCAACCAGGAAAATGACATTTGAACCAACTGATCTCTACTAAAGATAAAAAATCAGCTCACAAGAAATCACCACCGCCCCTTGAATACTATGGAATTTAACAAACCCATGTTTCTCTCTAGACACAAACTTTGTAATGATCTGGTTCAACGTACCCCCAATTAGGCTCACCAAGATATTATAAGAAATGTTACATAGGAAAATGGGTATGTAATTGATGTTAGTAGGCTATTTGACCTTCAGAATCAGCACCACCCATGAAGTAGCAACACCCTATGTGAGAGAACCACCTTGAAAAAATTCTTGAATCTTCATCACCACCAGAGGAACACCTATACCCCATTTATCCATGTAGAAAGTACTCAGAAAACCATTCGGACCTAGAGCATTGTCAGGGGACATTGTAGGAACCATCCTCTTAATTTCCTCCTCACTTGGAGTAGCCACAGAAATATCATTCTCAAGACCCTCCACCATGCGGGGTATACACTACTAGAAACCCAAATATTTTAAATTACCCTCTACATCCTTATATCTAAAAGGAACCCCTCAGGCTAAGAGGTCTTCAAAATAATCCAACACAAATCTCCCTACCACATCCACCTCAGAAGAGAAGACTCCATTACCCAGATTAATATTGAGCCTCAAGTTAAACCTTTCTCTTAAACATGCATGGAAAAAATCATTGGTCCAATCCCCATCCTTCAACCATCTCACCCGATAACTCTGTATGTAATCTCTCTCAACATCAAAAAGCTAATCAATAAGAAACATGCACTTATCAAATTGGATATTAAATCTATTATCGTCCCAATTATGCTACAATCCCTCCTCCAGATTCTCGATGTCCGCCTGAATAATGTTCACACCAAAAAATTTATTTGACTTATTAACCAACCATCACTGAATATCCCTCTTAAGATGTTTCAAATAGTCAGTGAGGCCACACCATGTGCTCTCATTCTCATCAATATCCCAAAAAGTTCTCACCATTTACATTAATCCTTCCACCTGATTCTACTTACTAGTGTAGTGAAAAGCCTATCGCCCACCACTATCACATCAAACCTCCACCAGTAGTGGATCATGATCCGACAATGATCGATTTAAATGAGTGACCATAGACCAAGTAATGGAATCAAGGCTTTGAATGTCTGTGAAGTATCTTTAAAACCAACACTATATGTAGTGCAACACCCTGCAATTATTACATAATGGGAACCGCTTACCCTTCAACCCTAAGTCCAGAAGCCCATCCACATTGATAAAGTCACTAAAGTCCTGCATGGCATTAATAGAAATGATCAAACCACCCCTTTACTCCTACTCTAATACCAACTATAGTGAACCATACTTTTCAAGTATAGATATTATATATTAATATATGAATATTCTTTATATAACATTTTATCCCATGCCAGAACTATATATTTTAGTGTATTTGGAGTCTAAATACACAATCTTTTGATTTAATCAAAGATCTTCAATATCTCCCACAATTATATTCCCACACAATATTCTATTAATTCATACAATACTTAAAACCATTATTCACAACCTATAAATGGAAAAAATAAGAAAGGGTGAGCTCAAATGCTCACTAAGAGTAATAAATATGGATATCAATGACCACTTAAGCATAAAATGAGTATAAGGGTATGAGAACATGGGAATTACATTTGAAACCCACCCCTAGAGTTTCGTATATCTTAATCATGAATCTTATTATAAAGCATGGCAGTTCATATGACATGATATAAAAAGAAATGAAAGAATATGATCCATGAGAGCATAATATTGGAATGATACAAAAGTTTTTTGTTTACATACTATCATAGAAAGTCACTTCCATATTCAAGGATCATTTCCAAAACTGTTATTATTTATTGGGTTCACTCCCTAAGTTTTCATATCATTATCCAAGGATTAATATCCGAGCTATCCAAGTGGAAATTTTTTGTTACTTAATTGGGTTTACTCTCCATTCCAATCCTTATTATCTCATGATATATCCATATTACCCAATCCATTGGTGGGATATGAAATTTTTTCCCTATTTTTCATATAATCACAATCCATTCATTTGTGTTCTACAAGATCATAAAAAATTCATCATATATCACAACTTGTGGAAGAGAAATAGGTTTCGTAAAAATTTCAACAATTCATCATAAAATAACCCATATAAAAGATAAAATGTTTCAAAAAAATATCAATAATTCATCGTAGCATAAACAATGGAAAATAAAATGAGATTCATAAACATCTCATCATAATAATCCTAAAATATCCAGAGAAAGAATAAGGATGGTATCATTGGATAATATCCTTAGTAAAAAATATGTAACATTAAAAGATTTAACTTAAATAAAAATTCCTTAAAATTATTTTTGGCATCAAAATAAATTCCAAGGGAATAGTCAAGAAAGGCATGGATGGCTTGGATAAAATCAAAGAAAAATGTCCAACCCCCCTAAAGGTATATTTCATGAAGACCTTATTCATTGAGAGTGAACAAATCTCACCAAGATAATGAATGTGGAAGATAATTTTTTAATGAACAAATCTGAAACAATTGACTCTAAGAGTCTGATAGTTCATTCTGACTACGTGTAGCTGAACATAGTGCCTCCACGAGTATAACGGTGCTTCTCAACTGCTTGAAGATAGAGGGTGTCCCTTCACAAGTCTGATAGAGTGGTTCCCATTCACAAATCCCACAATTTCTTCACAAACCTCTTAAAATTTTCATGAAACCCATTTCTTATAAATACCCTCATCATTAAGATCATTTTGGATGGTTTCCAAAATATTTTAGCGGCCAAATTTCTTTAAATTAATGAATAACCAGAGCATCATGAACCATGATAAAAATGGATCATCCAAGGTACCTAAGCTTCACAAAACCAAATTTTGGGTATTCTTGAAAGCCTCTACCTCTGGGGTGAATTCCTTTCAAAAAGTCCTACACTCTTCACAAAGGAAGAAGGACATCAAGTTCAATTGAGTCTTTGAAAATTATTAATCCTTTACGAAGCACTCCTTTCCTAAGATATGAATTCTTCCTGAGGTATGGTAATACTATTTTGTGAATACTATTATTTTGTGATCCCCCTAACCTTTGAAAAATATTTGATATTCATGAATTGACTTTTTTCTATGTTGTATTATTTTCGAAGCCCCTATCTCATTCCTTGCTATGCTACCTACCTTTTTGTGACACCTATTTATGAATTCTGAGTTCCCAAAATCCCCAAACCCATAAAGGATTGGTCAATCTACACCTCAAGTCACTATGGGACCTGTTCCACCCATGTATGTGGCCCATTCTACTTTTTTTTAAAACTCATGATTCCCACCTATATTTTTCTTATCAGTGTAGGTATGTTAATGCCTGTCACATCTCATTATAAGAAATCTAACATGGACCTCATGATCAACCAATCATCCATACTGTCTTATCCAAGAATTAAAAAATCCATGCCCCTCATTAGGGTGCATCAGCGATGGCCATGTATGTCCAAGGTGTGAGGATTCATTCCCCCACCTCTAAGATGCATGGTGCAAAACTACCAAGTATCAATGTCCTCAACACATGACATTAAACTATGGACTCTCCCTATGAAATAATCATATGATGGTACATGCATGATTGGCATGGGATGGTTTCTTCACTTCCTACCATCATAAGGAATGATATCCTTCTCACATGTAATTACATCCTCACTGGGAATATTTAATGAATAAGCCCCACACCATCTCTCATTAGCTCTTCTTTTGTGACATGAGTGCCAGGTCTACTAATTATTCATGTTTCTCACACCGAGCATGAATCATGTGGGATTAGAGGTTAGTAGTGACCTAGAAATACTCCAGATCACTCCCATGGTAATCCTCCTGAGTGTAATACCAAACATCTATATTCACCCTATGGGTCACTCCTATGCATAATCCCCAATGAAATGCTTCACTTTTATGGGCCTTCTATTTAGGTATATTCCCCAGAACCTATTTCAAGCAATGCGAGCTTCGATTCCAAATTAATTAGGTTACGTAGGAAGCCCCATATGAGGTCCAAACCCTATATCCACATCCATGATGATTTTATCCATGCCACATCCTTGATAATATCATTACTATGACTTGGGGGACCACATCTCCTCTAGGTCCCTTGGGTAGCTCCATGCGTAAGCCCCACACAAACACTAACTAAGATAAATCCTCCTATAATGGGAAGCATCTGTGCATAATCCATAGTCCATCCTCTATCAACACTGCCATCGTGATATTATCATCCTTACCACATAATGCTAAACTACATGTATTAGTCTTCTCACATGACCTCAGACTGTGACATCAAACTATGTCGGTTTTGATCCATGTCTTCTAAAAAGGGTTAGTAGGACACCTCTATGAGGTTAAATCACAACCAATGGTAAAACAAGGTGCTAAATCTTATTTAAGTACCCTTTGATCCACCTCTATTCATGTTCCAATCAACCTTTATTTTTTGACATCTTCACTTTACGAGAAACCCCCAGATCCTATCCCATAGTGCATTCTGATCCATCCGCCTTCACAGTGTGAAATATTCCCATTATAAGATAGAACTCCCAGATCTACCTCTATGGGAATTATGATCCATCCATATAGGGTCTACCTCCATGAGGTGTTATCACAAACCTTCATGGAGTGACATCTCCCCTTTATGGGACACACATCCCGGATCCAACTCCATGGGCATTCTGATCCACCAATTAGTAAACTTCTAGGTGTGACATCTTCCCTCATAGGTATGCACCACCTTAATCCACCACAATGGAGTATAGTAATCAATCAACTCCATATTCACAAGATGTTAAACATTTGACCCCAAATACCTACCTCATTCTAAACATGATATGCTTGAGATAAATGCCTTGAAAGATATGAACCTATGACATTATCTACCTCATGAAAATCACGTGATTCCTAAGGTAAAATCCTCGGAAGATATACTTATTTGGTGTTAGTTAAATCATGAAAATCATGTGATTCCTTGGGTTCCATGCATAAGATTTCTCATTGAGATGCCCTATTGTGGGGAAGAATACAGGTGATCAATGATCCAAGCGTCTATACATGCCAGCAATGCCCACCTTGACTACTCTTCTGACCGAAGGTTCCTACCCTATCAATACCCACATGAATGTATAGATAGAAGAAACATAATTAATATGAATCCACAAAGATATGTCACTAGTAATGAGTTCCATGAAAATGAATTAACTCTATCTGGGAGACCCAGGCTAGGCGATAAGTTCCAATGAGAAATCCTTGGAAAGAGGAACTAACATCCCATTATCCAATTTTGATCAAGAAAAAGACTTCCCCTTTGAGAGTGATAAATGTTTTACTCCATTGGAAATATGGAATGTGGGGTAATAATTAATATACACCACAAAATTCAGCATGTGTGGTGGCCCACCTCGACAAAAGTGTTGATAATAGAAATGGTGAACCTGAGGTGAAACTCTTCCCCACAACATGGGTACATGTAGTATTTGAGAAATTAGTTGATATAAATTTCAATAGATACATATATCTAGTGCCGTGACTAACCAAGAAAATAGTTGTCCTAACATAAAAGTCACCAAAAATTAGTGTAGTTAAACATTGGTCATTTAGATCTATGACATAGTCAACATGTATCTCTCTCTCTAACCATGGAAGATTCGACGACGCTGGGGAATTAGAAATTGATTTATCTTGTATCTTTATTGATAAATGAATCCTCCTGCATTATGGACCCAACCTATGGGAAACAAACCACCCAAAACTAATTGATGTAGGGGAAGGAGAAATGTTAATGTATAAATCGATCATGATGTTCTCTACTCAATGAATTTTTCCACGACTACATTTTTTGGGTTCCCAAACCCCATATCAACCTCTAATATCATATATAATAGGAATATTGATAGCCTTGTACATTGGTATGACTAGAAGGGGTCATTTCTTGAAGGTATATGGCCCGCTAGGACCTGGAGGCTTTAACGTCTCACTGAGACTACCACCCCTAAGGGATGCACAAGGAACCGCTTCTCCCCACTCCAACAAAAAACCACTTCTGGAGCTTCTCCCTAGAGAGATTCTATGAATCACTCCGCTATATAAGGGATTTGGGGGATTCATGAGTCACCATGACCATGAATATCACCCAAGAAACTCTAAGGAGGGATCCCACCATCACCCTTTAGCACTAAAAACAACTGATACTTCATGCCGAAGAATAGGCAAAATATACACCTATTCCACCATCCCTAGTCCAGACCACCCAGAACCAATGTCAGGAACATTCCCATGAGAATTCCTCAAAAAAGGATTCATCTTTTAAGGCTCTAGTGTCCCTGTCCACCTTCAAAAAATTCCACCAGAGTCTTGCAACAAGAGAGTAAGGATCCATCCATTCCAGATTGGGATTGATACCACAACCTCACTATAGAAAAGCTGGGTTGACTCTATCAATTTCTAGTGCAACCATCAGTCTTTGTGGGGTAAATCATGATAATGAGTATTATTGAAGAGTTTCTTCCCACTCCCTCACTAACCAGTGTGAATATACTCCTCATTCCATTCCCATACCATGATAAGTTCATCCTTACTTTGACAACTATTATGGCGGTCCTCCCCATGCCACCACCACAAGTCAGCATGGAGTCCCTCTCTATGTTGCATCCAATCAATGAAAAGGACCTCCTCGTGTCATTCCTAGATCAAGAGGAGGTATTTCCCAATCTATAATCAATATAAGTGGAGGTATTTCTCACTTAATTGAAACTAAATATATAGGTACCTCCCATGTTAATACAATCAATGTGAAGTTCCTCTCCACTTCTTCTCCAATCAGTATGGAGGACCTCCCCACACATATCCTACCTAACATGGAGGTCCTCCTCCTGAAACAAAAAACCAGGCTAGAGTTCCTCCAAAATCCTTCAAAAGTAAACATGTAGGTCCTCCCTATGTTCCCACAAATCATAGACGATGTCTTCTCTATGTAGTAAAAATCTAGTACAGAGGTTCTCCTCGTATTCTAACTCATAAAAATAGATGTCCTCCCCCTATCAATTTCGATTATTGAAAAGGTCATACTCATGCTTCAAATCGGTATTATTGAGGTCTTCCATGGGGAATTACTACTGGACGACATGGAGGTCCTACCCATGTTCCCACTAACCAATGTAGAGGTTATCCCTACCTTTTCAATAACAAGAGGGGAGGCCCACCCCACTCATGCAACAGTCAAAGAGAAGGTCCTCCCAACTTTGAAGAAAACTGATATAGAGGCCCTCCATATATTCCAAATGATCAAATAAATGGTTCTCCCCATGATATCAACCACCATCACAAAGTCCCCACCCATTTGGAATAAATTCTATACCATGAGGAACCATCCTGGGGAAGAAGCAAAATCTATCGCCACCGAATGAATAATTCTAGGAAGCATCGAGTCAATGTCAGTCCCATTATGTTATTGGATTTAAAGTAAGAATGCAATTGAATGATGGAGATGTCACACTATTCTTTAACATCAGAGTTTGGGGTAGGAACTTGGTAGGTGAATTTCACCATTATCTATGTTGAGATCCACGAGATTCCCAAACCCCTCCACATGTAAATGCAGGTGGAGGAAGTATTAGCTCTATTCTAGGGTCTCATAGTTCATCCATCCCAATTATCACTAGTTTCTCTATCCATATATACCAAGGATCATAAATAAATGATCTATAATTTGATAAATAACGACCATCTAGTAGACCTGCTGATGAGTGCCGCTACCCTTGTACATGAGACCATGGTGCGAACCCATTATTATATGGATTTAATGATATAGTTGGAACCATAATTGATCGATGACCCATCATGTAGTGGGTAGTCAACTTATGTATCCACTCCTCCATCATCTATCCAACTGGAATATTGATCTACATTAGTGACGCTGCTAATCTCTTAGCAAGAACATATCAAATATTAAGTCAATTAGAAGCAAGAACCACTTCTGATAAATAAAGAATGTGGGAGACTCTAGATATTGAGATGTTGTCAGTGGTATTCTAGCCAAATGTAGATTTCATTTTGGATATCCTAGAGTCCCTCATTGAGGGCCAAGCTACATGTTTCTGCAAGACTATCTGGATGATTATTGTTTACCTCCATAACCATCTTTAGGTCTATCCAAAAAGTCCAAAGATCATTTATGACATTGATCAATAGTGCTACATGGTTGATTTGGTAGAAATCCTAGTGGATAATCACCCTATGAAACCTAGAAACCACTAGACCCTTGAAAATAGATGCATAAAGAGTCTCATAGAGCTCTATAGAATCATGTAAGAGGAATCCCCATATATGAAGATTCATGGATGGGATATTACACTGCTCTCCATTTCATATCTATCTTGTGACAACTGGACCTACCATTTGATATATACGATTTTCCTCTAGGTATAATTACGATGAATATTGTTGTTCCAAAGATATCAATGGACATGGGAACTAATGCACTATTTGAACAAGAAAACCTACCCCCCTGAGGATGATCAATATATATTAGACCCTCATATTGGTGTTTTTATATTCCAACAATTGTAGGAAATCTACCTTAGGGATCCCTCTGCATCACTTCCTACCAATCGTAATACTAAAAAGGTAAATAGAATTCTCAATACCTCTAATATATAAGATATTTCACAGAATACAATGGCTAATCTAACGATTTTCGCCTTTATCTAGCAGGTCTTATATCATATGAGGATCATCAATGAGCTTCTTACTGAGTAGAATCAATATTATGATACTCCATGATGGGACCTTATTCCTCCTTCATAGGGGTAGGAGGGGTATCAACAATTCATCTTCATCCAGTTTCTCCCAGTTGATCCCTTGGATCCCGCACATCATGATAGAGAATATGTGGATGTTTATGAAAGATACTACGATATGAGTCACTAAATCCACCCGAATAGCATGAAAACCTTCCATGGTACCCACATTGAGATGCTCCATGTATTTCTTAGCCTCTGTACCATGTTGATGAGCCTATCAATGCAATGGTGTTTAGGTATCCTCATAAGGATATGAACCACCTCCAAAATTATGGTATATCTACTCTCATCACTCACCTCGAATCCATAGAGTTGTGACATGTGGTGATCAATCCTTTTGGAAATCCATATCCATCATGGGTGTTTGAAATGAAGGCACCCCAATATTTTTTTAACCCTAGATTTTCCCATTTCAATGGGATGGGAAACCCACTATAGTATTTTACTCACATTATCTCTAGGTGGAGGCCAATGTTGGGAACCCTAGAGAAATATGAGTGTACCAAGCTCCGATGTTTCATATAGAAATTTGAATGGAATGTGTTCGTCTGGTACAACCTATTACCCCTAGGATCCATCACTATTTGGGAAGACCTCTACAACCAGTTTCTCTACCAGTTCAGCTCTACTACACACAAGATAAGCATTAAAGACCTCTTTATGTGCATGAAACTAAATGATGAGTGTGTCATCAATGTCATCACCCAATGGAAGGATGTCACATATTAAATTTATATGCCACTAACTCAATAGAACTTGCTAACAATGTGCGTGGGGAATGTTAAAACTGAGATGGTTTATATTCCCATAACTCAAAATATCCCAGGTGGGTTATGGTATTTCTTTGACAAATACCAGTGCCTGGAATAATCCTTTATTAGGCCAAGACGGAATGTACAATACATATCTTAGCCCCGAGAAGAAGAACCACCAAGGGAAATACTGCTTCCAAAGTGCATGTAGAGTAAACTGAGCCTTTAGAGTTGTTAGCCCCTCCGCCAGTAGAGCCTCACAAAATGTATTAGACACATTAAGATTATCCTTGCTTGATACATAATCAATAGGCAACACCTATCTAGGAACACCTACCAAGATGAGATAATCTGGATCTATCCCTTCATCAGGATCCAAACTAGCATTAAGGAAAAGATCCTATATTTTACTTGCCGAATAGAAGTAACTAGAATTATTCCTTCAAATATGTCAATGTTCCCCGTTATTTCCTCAATGCTCTATAATAGTGTATTCTTAAGCTACCATAGTGAATGAATCCACATGCAGCTGAGCACAATAATCACACCAACCATTGTCCTTACCACATGATACCTAGAAATAAAATAAAACAATTATTTTAGTTCAAGGATTGGATTTAGGAAAAAGTAGAAAATGTCATAGTCAAGGTGGGAAACTTCCTAAAATAAGTGGTACATATCTCTGCCGATATTTACAATAATACTGAGGGTGTCAGTGAAAGGAATTTTTTTTACAACCACAGAAAACAAAAATATAAGGATTGGTTAGACCATAGATTAGTCTCTCTGGCCAATAGTGTCATCCACACCCTCTTAGACCGACCCGAATCTACTAAAGTCATAATGTATTCTATCAACAATACTTCTACATCTAAATCGTAGCCATCTACATTTTATAAAAGTAAACAATAATTAAGTAAGGGAAAAAGAGTCCCCCAATAGTTCCAAAGCCATCCAATACACTCAGTAACTTCATGCCTCTAGAGGGGAGTATATACCCCAGGGTCCACTCATCATTGGAGGATTCCTCTATTGATGACTGGGAGTATGCCTATGTGAACACCATTGAGTTGGTATATCCCTTCATGGTGACCAATAATGTGGAATATCACGAAATTACCATGAGTTCCCCTAGTTGAAATCTCTGAAGAAGAAATCTAGAGCACGAAATCATTAAAAATGATTATTCTAGTACCTAAAATAAATCCATTAATGTTATCAAAATTTAGAAGCAAGTGTTTCAAAGATCCCAACAGAAATAGTCCTTGTAGCTCGCTTTGTCAGAAACAATACCACTACTGATCATAATAACTGACCAGGAAAAACAACTACAGTCTCATTTTGATTGAACATGTCTTGCTAAATCCAGACCTTAACCAACTGATAGTTATCTAGTAGTGGTTTTGGGTGAGTTAGATGATGAGAAACAAGATATTTCCAACACCATTCATAATCCAGTGGTTCGTACAACAGTACACATTATGATACCTACCAATGAGATCCCCCCTATGGGTAGAAAGATGAATTTGTAATTGAAGTAAGATGTGTATAAGCACCTTTACAACATAATTACAAGGATATAAATCATTAGGGCCCTCCTCCATTCAGAATTAATGCATGATGCCCACATAGAGTCCCTAAAAATACCCCACTAGTTTGAAGTAGAGGTAGCAGCTGTGGAGACCTTCTACACAGATTTCATTGAGAAATAAGAATCTCAATACATCATCTCATTCTCCAAAGAATATGATCGATATATAATGAAAGGGAACATACTCATGTTGTACATCACATGATAGTTTAATGGAATGGAATTATGATACTGTCTAGTAGAAACATGCTCTAGAATAAATCTCATTTTGACCCAGATGTTCCACAAGGTAGGAATTAAAATATTATATTTGAGTCGCTACGACTTGACAAAACTGGGATATAAAACGACCGAGCAGAGATCATGTGGAAGAATCCTTCTTAAGACCTAGTTTAGTGGCTTGATAAAAAACACAGAGTTCCTGGTTGTATCACATGATACGACTGAAAACACATTGATTCAAAGGCCTTATATTCATCTTTATGTAGCATTCCCACCTCATATCACCAATGCCTCAAGTACTCCCTCAATGACCGAGTAGGCATGCTTCAAGATGATGTATCTCCCCTGGACTCATGTGAATCCCTCTAACTAGATACTCACTATTTGAAGGGTAATTATAAGATGGTTTAGACTAATGAGGTTGATCAAAAAACCATTGTAGCTAGCTTCTAGAATAATTTGGATGACGAGTTTTTCCTCACGATTAACTAGTTGGAGGCTAAGACGCCTGACATGGGATGTTTCTTTGTTGTTTCTAAGATGAAAGTGACCTTCATGCCTAAGTACAAGGAACTTTGAAAGATTAAAACAAACTCATACACAGGTCAGGACCAAGTGATATAAGAAGATAATGCCCTTGTGAGGTACTGAGATGTCCTTCCCATGGATACCATTGTATATAATATTCACATATTTCACTAAACTGGGTTGAATTGACCAAATTTGGCCCACCGCCATTCCTTTAATATCAATAATGGACCTCGTTGTCAAAATCCTAATGGAATTGGTTCGAAATCCTATATCATCATGGTTTCAGTAGGGTATAATACCCATATGGACGATTCAACATCCACCAAAGTGGGCACTAATGTCCTCCCAGAATTAGTCATCATGGATAACACATCTCCTACTTATGATTATTATTCATCAGACGATTAATAGGATTTTTAAGATGCTCATTCCTTATTTCAAGAGGGTGTATCTACTACTACCGATGACCTAATTTTGGTAAACCATGGCACTAAGATAGATCTGAGGCCAATGTTGATCAGTGAAGCAATGCCTCCATAGGAACAATAGTACTATGTGTCTTTTCTAAAGAAATGTCATGAAATATTTCCCATGATTTTTGGGGAGATGCCAGGGCTAGACCCAAAGGTCCCCGTCCACCATCTTGGTCTCTCGGTGAGTCATTACAGGTTAAAGAAGACTCCTAGAAAAATACACCATTCTCAAGGTTCCATGGTAGAGGCTGAGGTTAATAAGATTATTAAATCCAAAATCATCAATAAAGTTCAGTACCCTATGTGGTTGGGCAACGTTTTTCTATCCAAGAAGAGGAATTGGAATACTGGAGTTTTCATCAACATTCAAGACATAAACTACTATTTTCTGAAGGATGATTTTCCCCTTCTAATGAAATAGCTATTGATTGATTCCATAGATGGGTTGTATGATCTATCCTTCATGGATGAATATTTTGGTGGAAATTATATCTAGATGACCCCCAAAGATGAGGAGTATGCTTCCTTCATAGTGTTGTAAGGCACCTTCTAATATCAGGTGATACCCTTCTATCTAAAGAATACAAGAGCCACATATCAGTGATCTATGCACCACATCTTCGAACAGATCTGTGGGATTCTATTAGAATTACACATGGATGACTTGGTGGTCAAATCCTACAAGATTCAAGACCATCATATAGATCTTGAGAAAGTGTTTGGAATCCTCCACTCCCAGTATTTGAAGCTGAATTCAATGAAGTGTGCATTCAGGGTTACCTATGGAAGGTTTCATAGCTTCTTCATCATATATAGAGGCATTGTGATCTACCTTGAAAAGATAAAGGCCAAAATACATATTCCCCCTTAGAGAAACCTTTAGGATATCCAAGGTCTCCAAGGCCCCTTATCTTACATATGTTGATTCATCACGAATTAGAATGACAAGTGTAATACATTTTCAATGATAATGAATAATGTTAATGTCTATTAGTAGTATAAATAGTTATAGGACTCCATTGAAGAAATAATGCAGTATATTATTTAACCTTCAGTTTTGATGACACCATCTCTGGGAAGCCTCCGGTCCTTTATATGACTAACCTGAAATGGTCCATCGATGACCTTCAAACCTAAAAGAACAATGAAGGCATAATGAAAAGTTTATAATATTTGAGCTACATTAATCTCAACATGGTAGCTAGATAATCTCATATCAAGAAAATATTCCCCAAAATTCTTTACGTAGTGTAGAAGTTGCTGCAATATCAGTAGAACTAGAAGATACAACTAGTGTCCCAAGTGAACCCACTAAAATATATCCTGAATCGACCCATGTTACCAGGATAACTAATGAAATGGGTGGTGATCCTTTAGTAGTTAAACATCAGGTTAATTATGAAAAAAAATATTATGTGTCATGAAATTGAAGACTTTATATTCACCAATCCAGAGCCTAAAGAATCACATCTGTATGTTGATTTCATAGATGAGGCTATACTCTCTTGGGATCGTCGTGTTCCTTATTATCAACTTTATTTTGATGGTTCCTCCTAGAGCCCAAATAATAGAAGGATGTATGATCCAAAAATCAATAGATTTGGCCTTGGGATCACCTTTACCACCCCCACATGGGATATTTTTTCTTACTGATTCCTATTGTCAGAATGTTGTACCAACAACGGGGAATATTATCAGGCTCTCATTATGGGACTCAAGCTGGATCTTGAGATTTATGGCACCCGATTTCATGTGATGGAAGAATCCAAGATATTTTTCATGTAGATCAATTGATATTATTCATTCAAGAAACCAAAGTTTGTTCCCTTGTTGGAACACACTCACCAGATGATGGCCCAGTTCCCATATCAGCCAAAAGTGACTCATATTCCCCATTTGTACAATGGTTTTGGCAACGCTTTGGCTAGTCTAGCTACCTATCTAAAAGATCCTGAATGGGATGACCTAATCATTCATGTGGCGCAGTAGAGGGTCATTGATATTATCACTCTAAGTGATGATTATTTCCAATAGATAAACTAGTCGGACGCCGATGCCTCTACACCAGGACTTCCTGAACATCCTGTAGTATAGGAAATATTTTATTGGACACCTCCTTTCATTTATTATCTACAAATAAGTTCCCTACCATTTAGTAAATTCAAACATGAGTAAATATGATGGTGTACAACATAGTTCACCCTCTAGAGTGGACCTAACCTCAAACAGACTCTCTAGAGATGTGGGTTTTATGGATTTCTCTATTGATACATCGAATAAGATGAGGTTCCTCAGGTTATTCCCTAATTTCATGTTGGGTCTTGTGGTTCTCATTTAGTAGGATTGAACATTCCCCACCAGATTTGAAGGCTAGGATACTTCTGGCACACCATGGTCCATAACCGCATTGATTTTTCTAAGAGGTGTGATGCAGGTTAGATTCATTCTAACTCCATGCATCGATCACATGATCTCATTTATAATAACAAGTATTCTTGGACCTTTTTAGTATAGGGACTTGATGTCATGGGACCCTATCCACCAGTAACATCTAGCCAATGTATATTAATTCTAACCATAGTGAATTTCTTCTCCAAGTGGGTGGAAGTGATTCACTACTACAAAATAGGCCTTTAATAGTGATAGAATAGGTCTTTTTCATCACTAAAAAAGTGATGACAATCTAAGTGTGGTTAAAATCCCAAAACATGTATCAGTGTTAAAAAATAGGTGTTAAAGGTCCCCGTTAATAGTTCTAAAAAACATTGTTAAAAGGGGACTTTAACTTTCCTTATTTAGCATTGTTAAAGGTCCATTTTAACAAAAAAAATTTTAGCAGCATTAAAAGGGGCCTTTAATAGCACTTTTTTAGCACTGATAAAGGCAACACTATTCAAGGGGGTAAAATTGTATTTTTTTCACACCTATGAGGCCAACCACCGTTATCAACACTTCCACAACCCCTTTAACAATTTTTCACATACCTTTATCAGCTCTTTCCATTCCACCACATTTTATTAGTGCTTTTCCAATTTCCATCATTATGTACGCATGCCTGTATTTGAACCCTGCACCTCTCCTTCGAAGATGGAACACCATTACCACTACACCATGTTGTTTTTCTGTCCATTTAAATATATTTATATCTATATATATACATTTAAATATATTTATATATTTATTTTAAAATACATTTATACAATATATATCCACGTGTGTGTGATATATATATATACTTATATTTATTTAAATATATTATATATTATATTAATTTATATATACTAGAATATAATATAAATATGAATCTATTTATTAATACATGCATATGTATATGTATATATAATGTAATAAATGGTTATATATCTTTTAAAATACATTTCGAGAATATGTATTTATTTAAATATATTGTGATATACATTTTTAAATAAATATGTTGATATATGTATTTATATGAGTGATTTATTATAAGTAAATATAATAAAACATGCATATATTTAATTATAAATAAAATTAAATTATAAAAAATGATAAAATTTCAAATACATAATATCAATATGAATGTAACACCTGAGAATAAATTCAGTATCCCCCAAAAGGCAATATGACCCCCTTAAACAAGGTTGACAATTCATCAAATATTAAAAAACTGAAGTATCCCAACTAAAAAATCAGTTTTGGAAGCATTATGAGCCTTTTTTGGCCTAGAAAAATGTGATAGATGTTTAACTACATCAGATATGGCATAAAGCTCATCACAAAGATCCAATTTGATATGTGGTAGAGCTCAAAAGGATATCCAGATCAAAAGTTATTGTCATTGGAAGTTTGAGTTACGTTTTCAATATATTTTTGATATTATATTAATTTTTTGATATTTTTTAACTTTTAATTAATATTAAATGACTATTACTCCATAATACAAATCAAATTATTAAATAAAAATATTTTGTTTAATTTTTTTATGATCCACTTTCAGAAAATATCTTATATATTAAGTGTAAATGCCTATTTACCTTATCAAAAGCATATTATAAAAAACATATATTATATTTATTTTGATATAAATATATTTATATATTAATATATTAGTATTAATGAAATATTTTTCTAAAGTATACCATTATCAACACTACTAAAAAGAACTAATAAAAGGGGGTATTTATCAACGTTTCTAAAAAAGCATTGATAAAGAACCCCCTTTAACAGCACTCTTTTACATGAACTATTAAAAGACCCCATTTATCCTCACTTTTTTAAAAGTGATGATAATGGGTGGGAATTTATTAGCTCTTGTAAAAATCATTGATAAAGGCTCCCCTTTAACAACTCTTTTTAGCGCTAATAAAGAGGGTCTTTAACAACATTTGTTGCTAGTGTTGTTAAGTCTGTAGTGCTAAATAAACCCTTTTTTAGTAGTGATACCTTTTAAGGATTTCAAGTCCCATTAAAGGATTTAATGTGTGAGTTCCCATATCATTTACTGATTTAGAGTTCCTTACACCATTCTCACCAACAACGACACCGACATCCGAGCTTCTTAGCTGAGGAAGTTGTACGATATGAATTGCATTCGGTCCAACCATACATCCTGCTATTATATGAAAGAAACTGAAAATATATAGGTGTTTAACAAAACTGTCTCAAATATTCTATAGAATATGGTAGGTCAAAATAAGAAGTGTTGGCCGGAAAAGCTCCCCAACATCCTCTGGTCCTATCAGACAACGACTCTAAATTCTACCAAGGTGACTCTATATTTATTTTTGTATGAAACATAGCTAGTATTTCACATCAAGATTCAGTTTACATTGATCTGAAATACTGTCTATGATCAAAAGATTCTAGAGATAATGGAATAATTCCTTCTTGATGATTTGGAATCCCTCAAAGAGAATAACCATTGGGCCTTGAATAATCTAGAGAGGCAAAAAAATAAGATATAATTAACATTAAAAAAGATGTTTTACCACTATTACTTCATCTATTTTGACACAATACTGGATCTTAGAATGTCAATGATACCCGACATGAATCCACCAAAGTTGGAGCCCAAGTGAGAAGGTCCTTACATAATTCACAATGTTTATTTCAGTGGTGTGTACTTTTTGATCACCAGGTATGGAGATGAAATTAATCCTCAAACCAACACCATGTTTATCAAAAAATACTCCACATGAGGAAAATCATCATCTTAGTTGCATTATGTTAAAATACATAGCATCATTGGTCCACTATTCATGACCTTAAAAAGCACACACCAACATCCCAACCAAAATATGATAAACTTCATAGCACCATTTTCCTAGTTGCACGATGATAAACTACATTGTACCAAAGTCCTAGTTTCATTATATTAAATAGTGTAACAACAAACATTCTAGTTGGATCATGTAAAACTGCATAACAATTATCATTCCAGATGCAAGATGAGAAACTGAAAAGAACCCTATGGTTCTCACCCAAGAGGATGTATCCATTGGAACTAGTCATATACCATGCCATATTCGGGAACTATGGGTTGATTGATTTCCATCCTTATGGGATACATAGTTACATCCAGACACTTTTTATTTTGGTCCTGCCAC